>CM077156.1:170674894-171274894 GCA_039583875.1 Platanthera guangdongensis | reverse complement strand
TCTTGAGTGTATTAAGGTGCGACTGTACTCAATCACTAGTGCCAATATAATTATGGTCAGTTTACTTCACCATATTTTGATATGCTGATTCATTCTCCGTTCAACACACAGATGATTCACATAAATGGGGATGTTTGTGAAGGCCTTGGGCATAAGAGTGGACACTAAGGGTCTGTTTGGCGCAGCTCTGGCGGCTGGAAAATCTCTATTCCAGCCGCCAGAGCTGCTTTATATGTGTTTGAGACAGCTCCTTGTGAAGAGCTTTTCAAAAATCTGGAGCTGTTTTGCAGCTTTTCAGAAATCTCCCCCCCCCCCCAGCTTCTGCTCCTGCAAAATAGCTTTCTCTCTCACAGGTTTTGAAAATCTAATGGTTTCTTCAGTTAGAGGCCGGACGGCCTTCCTCCGGCGATTCCGAGCCCCGGACGGCCTTCCTCCGGCGATTCCGAGCCCCCGACGTCCTTCCTCCGGCGATTCCGAGTGCACTTCTGCACAGAACACCCAAACACTCTGCAGCTTTTCAAAACTGCTCCCCAAAAATCTATTTTAAAACAGCTCTATCCGGACAGCAGCTTTTCAATCCGCCAGAGCTGTCCCAAACAGAGCCTAAAGTAGCGCGATGAAAGAGGAAAAGCGTCTAATTCTGGAAACGACATTGAAAATAGTGGCAATGAATTGGTTGATGTGATGGGGGTTGTTGGCTGTGGTTAGGAGAGACGGAGAATGATTGAAGTGAGACAGACACTTAATCAGAGAGCCGTTGCCGATAGGAGTTGTCGGCATATGTGTGTTAGGTTTATTTAATAATATGTCCGCACGTGTCGAGGCCGACTCGGAATAGGTTAACAAGTTTCGTGTCATTCTAGGGTTTGACCCTATGCTGGAAGTACTATAAATATCTCATTCAATACTTAGATGAGATATCGTAGAATACTTTGAGCACTAACCCTATCATTCTCAAAGTATCGGCTAGGGTTTCCGCTCCCGGTGTTCTGCGCGTTTTCACGATTTCCGCCGTCGCTGTGCTCCCCGATTTCCCGAATCCACCGATCGCTGCTGCTCTCGTTTTTCTGGTGATCGGGATTTCTTCCGCCGTGGAAGATCGTGAAAAGAACGACTCCAGTCGCCGGTCGTCCTTCTCGTTCTTCTTCACGCTCGCAATTCCGCCGGCACTGCTTCCGCATTCAGCGACTTCGCCGGCGCGCCAAGGGTTCACGATCGATTTTTCTGCTTTGTCGATCGAAGTCGCTTAGATCTGCCGCTCTGGATCTTGCCGCAGGCGCTCTTGTTCCAAGCCCTGCCGGATCGAGTGTCGAAGCAATGCGCCGCTTCTTAAATCGTAAGCTTTTTGCTGGTGTTCCAGATCTCTGCCAAATTGGAGGAGAGTTTGTTCGTCGATGTTCTTCTCTATCGCAGAAAAGATCTCTGGTTGCAGATCTTGATTGGTAGCAAATCTCGGGTTGCAGATCTAGATCATTGCCAACGCTGCGTGTTTTGTTTGTCGGAGTTGCAGAAGTTGCCTTCTCTTCAGGAGTTCTTCCCTGTAGATCCGGCCGACTTCATGCTCTTGCTGAAGGAACAAACAAAAATTGTTGAAGGTTGTTCAGATTTACTAGGCTGCTTTGATTCATTTCTTGGAGGTGATTAATCTAAGAAAAAAAGGAAATCAGGATAACAGATCTACAAGGAGCCGATCCAGATCCAGATCAAATCAATCTGTGTGTTTTCTGCAGCCAAGAGGAGTTACAGGAAGTTGTGGAGCTCTGTTCATGTGATCTAGATCAACAGATCTAGGGCTATCTGGTGCTTGCCGTCTCTTTTCTTGTGGAGGAAATTATTTCTCTGGATTGGATCTGAAGACCCGTGCCCCATCTCCGCGCGACTCAGGTGACTTCTTTCTGGTTGTTACTGTTCTAGCTTTAGCGAGATGTCGAAGGTTTCCTCCTACGACATCGTCAAGCTACAGTCGTTCGACCTCTCCGACTTCCATGCTTGGAAGCTGCACGTCCAACTTGGTATGAAAGAACGTGAGATTTTCTACATGGTCCTGAGTGACTTTGCTACTACCGAAGAGGACGTGAACGAATTACAGTGGAGAAAAGACGAAAACTTCTGCAGGGACTACCTCTTGAATTCACTGAACCCGACACTCGCCCGGACCTACAACAGTCATAAGACTACAAAGGAGATTTGGGATCGCTTGAATGCGCATTTCCAGAAGGAAGAGGGGTTGTCGAGGACTCTCCTTGGGGAGAGACTCTTCACTTCTAAATTTAATTTAAACTCGTCAATCACCTCTCAAATAATTGAACTGGAGAGTCTGCGTCTCAAGTTGGCGGACGATAAGTCTGACATCTCTGATAATCTCTTTGTATGTCTGATTCTTAGCAAGCTACCTTCTGAGTGGTTGACCTTCAAGACTGAAATGCACAGACTGAAGGAAAAGATCGCATTGGATGAACTCAAAAGGTTCATTCATATCGAGGATCAAAACATCGCTGGTAAGAGCTTGGAACAAGTTGGTCAGTCCTCACAGGCTGTCAACTTCGTTTCTCGACCCAGCAAGCCTCGAAGGAATCCACCAGCACCCAAAGGTGAAGCCTCTGCACAGTTGGCGCCTAAAAAGCCCTCTTTCAAAAAGAAGAGGGGCAAGTGCCACAACTGCGGCAAGTGGGGACACTGGGCGGCTGATTGCAAGGCTCCTAAAAAGAAAAAGGAGGATGCCCCGCAAAATGTGGCGAACATGCTAGCTGATGCCTCAGATCCCAAGTCCTTCGTGGCTATGATCGGGAGCAGTCACCACAGTTCGTCCTCTGAGTGGTGGCTAGATAGAGGTGCTACCTGTCATATGACGAATGACAGAGGATTACTTGCTGACGTCAAGACGGTCCAGGAGAACGTGGAGAACTGCAATGGAGGAGAGACCGAGGTGACTCATGCTGGGACAGCCGAGCTGGTTCTCTCATCAGGTAAAACTCTTTTTCTGAACAATGTTAAAATAGTACCGTCTTTAACTAAAAATCTGATTTCAATGAGTCTGTTAGATAAGACTGTGATGTCCTTCACAACTCACAACGGTAGAATGCCCTTAACGGTAAATTCACATTATTTTGGGTGTGCGTACCTGATCAACGGAATGTATACACTTAGCTTAAACAACGATATCATTAACCAAATAAGTTCGAATCTTATTGATCCTAAGTTGTTACATAACAGACTTGGACACGTAAACTATAAGAAAATGCTAGATCTAGCGAAGAGTCATAACATTCCCTTAGATTTGTCGATTCGATTTGACAAGTGCGAGGTGTGTGCTCAAACAAAAATCACTAGAAAGTCATTCAAATCGGTTTCTAGGAGCACGAAACTTCTTGAGTTGATACATTCAGACTTCTGTGATTTTTGTAGGCACATTACTAGAGGGGGAAAGAAGTATCTGATTACATTTATAGACGATTTTTCAAGATATTGTCATGTGTATCTGTTAAAGTCGAAAGACGAAATCTTTGAAACGTTTAAGACCTTTAAGTCTCGTGTAGAAAATCAGTTGAACCTGAAAATTAAAAGATTTAGAAGTGATCGAGGAGCAGAATATACTGCTACTGGGTTCAAGGAATTTTGTGCCTCTGAAGGAATAATTCTTGAAACCACAGTTCCTTACTCGCCCCAATCAAATGGTGTTGCCGAGCGTAAGAATAGAACTTTAACAGAAATGTTGAACTCTATGCTCATAATAGCTGACATGCCTAATTCCTTTTGGGGAGAAGCAGTTCGTGCTGCAAATCACATTCTGAATAGAGTGTCTCATTCTCAGCTCACTTTTACCCCGTATGAGTTGTGGCACGGTCATCCTTGTAGATACGATACTCTAAAGACTTGGCGCTGTATTGCTTATGTGCGAATACAAGACCTTAAGAGGGCTAAGGTGAGACCTAGGACGACAACATGCGTCTATTTAGGTAATGCAGAAGATAATGCAGCCGACAGATTTCTCGATCTATCCATGAATATCGTGATAGAGTCTAGAGATGTCATATTCTTTGAAGATAAGTTTGTCAAGGATCATGTGTTGTCTGTTTCCGGGTCTAATGATATGATTTCAGAATCTATCGTAGAACCTGTAGCTGGCCCTTCTGGCACTGCACCCCAACCTCTAGAGGTGGAAACTGTTCCACTTATAGCATCTACAAGAGAGAGAATTTCTAAGAACTTTGGCGAGAATTTCGTCACCTACCACTTAGAGGATGATCCATTCTACTATCAGGAGGCAATGAGATCTAGAGATTCGTTGATGTGGGCAAAAGTCATTGATGATGAGATGCACTCGCTGTTACATAATAATAATTGACATCTAGTTGACTTGCCGAAAGGCGCTAAAGTCCTAAGATGCAAGTGAGTGTTGAAGAAGAAATTACATAGTGATGGGTCTATAGTCAGGTATAAAACGCATCTCGTAGCTAAAGGTTATAAACAACAAGGGGGAATAGACAATTTTGATGTTTATTCACCTGTGTGTCACCTATCGACTATCAGGATTCTTCTGGCCTTAGCGTCTATCGAGAACTTTATAGTTCATCAGATGGATGTGAAAACAGCCTTCTTAAATGGAGAGCTTGATGAAGAGATCTACATGGCACAACCTGAAGGTTATGTGCATGAAGATCAAAAAGATAAAGTGTGCAAACTGGATAAATCAATCTATGGGCTTAAACAAGCATCTAAGATGTGGCACATGGAGTTTGATCAGCTGGTAAAGAGCCTCGGATTTCAGTCCAGTATCTCAGACAAATGCCATTATCACCGCTCATTGTTGAATCAGACAGTCATCATATGCTTATATGCAGATGACATGTTGATTTTGGAGTCTAATCTTGCTGCAGTTAGGGATATTAAATCCACTCTGCCAGAAGTTTTTGACATGAAGGACCTTGGTCCTGTGGATACCCTGTTAGGTATGGAGGTTAGAGTTGACAAAGGTCGAGTTACTCTTAGTCAGACTCATTATATTGAGCAACTTCTTTCTACCTGGGGATATGATAACTGTAGACCGATTGAGACGCCATTTGATCATAATGTTAAGTTGAGTCCTAACGTAGAGACCAGTATTGATCAAGTCAAATATTACAAAATAATTGGTAGTCTCATGTATGCCACAAGTTGTACTAGACCAGATATTGCTTTTTCGGTTAGCATGCTGAGTCGTTTTACCAGTAATCCAGACAAAGAGCATTGAGAAGCCCTAGATAGGCTGTTGAGGTACCTGAGAGGTACTAAAGATCGTGCTATGTGCTACACTGGTTACCCACCTTCTGTGGAGGGATATTCTGATGCGTCATGGTGTTCAGAAGTCGGGAATAGCAAGTCCACCAGTGGATATATATTCACTTTGGGTGGAGCTGCTATCACTTGGAAATCCAAAAGACAGACCTGTATAACATTGTCGTCTATGGAAGCCGAGTTGTTTGCCTTAGCCTTGGCCGGTGAAGAAGCAAATTGAATCAGAAACTTAATTTTAGACATTTCCTTGCCTAAGTTACAAGTCAACTCGTTGAGCTTGTATTGCGATAATCAAATATCAGTTCATGTCGTTAAGAATACCCTCTATAATACTAAGAGGAGACATGTACGACTGAGACATGCCTTGTCGAATTATCTGAAAGAATAAGGAATTATCGCTTTGATCGATGTACGTTCAAAAGATAGCCTGGCTGATCCATTGACGAAAGGAATGCCAAAAGACCGTCTAATCAAAACTATGGGGAAATGAGACTAAAGGCGATTTAATTCGGCTTTAGTTCAGTAATAGGCGATTCAGTTCAGCCTTTGTCCGGAAGTTTTGATTATTCTGATTTCCTTTGTCAAAGTAAGCATGTTGTGTTCTGTTGATGCTTTTGGTTGCTGAGCTCGGATCTGATAAGTTGTTTCATTCCAAACTTGATGTTAACAACTTCACCTGGATTCGGCTTTTGCCTTGGAGGAGAGTGTTATTCCAAACTTGATAACACAATCTGACTAGGTCTTGTCTCTTCTTCTGGAGATTAGTTCCATTCCAAACTTGATGAGTTCCAATTAACTTTAGAAAGGCAGTAACCGTGACATTCCATATATGATCACAGATATAGCTGCGATGTCCAGAAGTCTGGAATCGTTTCGGTTGAAACAGGTTCTGAGGTAAAACTATAATACTCTGTGAACGTGTCCTATCAGCCAAATTAAAATGATTAATACTAAGTTCTTTTTTGTAGAACTAGATATTTGCAAATTGACAAATGATAGAATTCATTCTAAAATGAAATTCTCTGTTGAAATTGCAGGGGTTGCTGGGATAGGAGGAGCACTGGTTGACTGGAATCCAGATCAGGATGATCTTTTGGATGATGAGTTTTAGAGTGTTTTTAGTTTATCTTTTGTTACTTCTGTTCAGAGCATTGTTTTAGCTCTTCTTTTATGCACTGTTTGATTAGACTATTAGCTCTCCGTTTGTTTGGGACACCAGACATTTTGGGTCTGTGTCTTGTTGTACCTGAGACTATTCTGTGTTGCAGCTGAGTTTTTTTTTTACTTATGCGTGCATACTATTCTGTGCTTAAGTCTAATTTTGTTTGAAACGAGTGCTGGACACGGTTGTGTATGATTCACAGTTGGTTGAACTTTGCACAAACCACCCTCTATCCGAAGTCTGGGTTCACGGCGGACATAGGAGAAGATTGTTAGGTTTATTTAATAATATGTCCGCACGTGTCGAGGCCGACTCGGAATAGGTTAACGAGTTTCATGTCATTCTAGGGTTTGACCCTATGCTGGAAGTACTATAAATATCCTATTCCATACTTATATGAGATATCGTAGAATACTTTGAGCACTAACCCTATCAATGTGCACGGTATTCCTTCGGTACCTACTAAATGGTACCTTAGGCAAAACAAAGGGAGAAATAGAATGGAAGAAAAGACGGGGGAGCAAAAGAGAGGCAGATTTTAATCTATAGCGAGCTGATAAGAAGCTAATAACATGATTTCATTTCAATTCCAAAACTACCATATAATCTGATTTCAAGCCCCTTCTAAGGAAAACCAAAATTTACTGCTTGCTACAAAAAATATCAAAATAAAAAGAGATTAAAAAATACAACACAAATAATCATCAAAATAAAAATACTAAATAAATTGTACTTACATAATTATTTTTTAAAAAATTTGAACATCTATCTTTTAGCACGAATCTGCTGCATGATCTGGCACATCACGGCTACTATTTATAAGGTAAAGAAAACAGAAAAGACCAGTCATGTTGAACTGATGCAGACCACACAGATGAACTGAAAAGCCATAGCCTCTCAAAGATTGAGAACTTTTGCTTCAAACATGGCACAGGTATGGGGCTTTAGTTCATAAGAAGATAACCCTTCATTATTCTGAGAATCGGAATCACTTGAGAAGAAATAAGGATACGGAAGTGAAGTATCAACAAGAAGAAACCAGACATATTCTTCTGACAGTTCAGGCAATGTTGCCAATTCCGGAAGATCGCTAGCATTGAAACTAATAAATAAGTCTCCATTATAAGAATTGGGTGATCCAGCATCCTTCTCAGCCTTTAACTCCAATGAAAGGAACTTACATGATGGATCCTCCCATTTTGGCGGCAATTGACCACTTCCGTGCCAGATAATATTTTCAACTTTTAAGAAGTTCTTCCTTTGGAACAAATCATTTCTTCGATTTCTGAATGTAGTAAGGAACACAATGAAATTTGTAGTTTGTATGCTAAATTCTGTTCTAAGACTGCTCCAATCAATGGGATTTCTATTAGTGTAGGATGCAGAACCACCAGTAGAGTAGCCAAACTCATCTCCCATATTCATAACAGGAACACCTAGAGAAATAAACAAGATGAACAAGAAATTCCTTACTTGTCTAAGTCTTATTTTAAGGACAGAAATTTTGTCAGTGGGGCCTTCAACACCACAGTTCCAACTCAACTCTGAAGCAAGATCACCGTCACTGAAGCTGACCAAATCAACGAGAGTAAGACCAGCATTTTTCGTGATAAAGTTGAATGAATGCATCGGACCCCTCAAAGCTGTAAAAACATCTCCACTTCCACAGAGCCGGGTAGCGAGATCCCTGAGTAGCCCTTTACCTCTCAAGAAGTTGCGAATATCATGAAAATATTTCGAGTTCATCTCAGCCCACCTTTGCCAATGAGGGAAAGTGACATCTTTATATGACATGTCAACCGGTGACCAGCAATCCGATATGATCTTTGTATTGGAAAGTATAGGGTCCAAGGCGATCGATTCAACTAACGGCGGACGAGATAACTGGTCGCCGTTTGAACCTCGAAGCAAGCTCGAAGAGTTGGTAAAACAAAATCCATCAACATGAAACTCTGTCACCCAATAATGGAGGCAGTCTAAAATCATCTTTTGAACAATGGGGTCACTGCATTTTAGTGCACTACAAGTTTTTGAATCAACATTTCCATCAATAAAGTAGTAGGATGAATTATCAATTCCTCCAAATGATATCGCCTGGCTATATGCATCTCCCCCCTCACAGGTATGGCTGAAGGAAACTTCCAGGAGAACCTCAATGCCTTGTGCATGCAATACCTTAACCATTTCCTTCATGGAATACACACATGATATTTTTTCATCCTTATCGCCATAGATACTCGCTGGAGAAAAGAAGTGATAGGGGAAGTAAGAGCCTCTCTCGACATCAAAGGAAAATATAGGCTCTAACAGCAAAGCATTAACACCCAGGTTTATCAAATGCGGTAATTTCTTAATTAGACCAGTAAAAGTTCCAGCGACATTTTCAGGCAGCCCACTAGACTTGCTCTTTGTAAACTGGTCAATGTTTAAACGGTATACAACTAATTTCTCCATTGGTATATGTGGATGTTTATCAATGCCCCACTGAAAATTAGGCTCATTGGAAAGACATCCGAGAGATTTGGCCATTGATGGCGAGTCAGCTTGACTGCGACAAAAGTTTCTGATCATCTTAGAGTAGGGATCCAAAAGAACATGATGAGCATGGAATCTGCAACCTCTATCCCCCAAATTTTCTCCTTTACAGCGATAACCATAGCTGACGTAATTTGCAATATTACCCATGGAAACATGCCAAATATCACCTGTACGATTAACATATGGATCCAACTCTATTTCCAAAGATGGTTCAATTGATTTGTTCTCGTAGAGGCACAAAACCACTCTCTTTGCATTCCTTGAAAAAAGAGAAAAATTCACAGATCCATCATTGGATAAGGAAACACCCAAGGGCATTGCATACCCTCGGCCTAAACCCACAGGAACACAGAAATTTGTCTTTCTATGTGTTCTTATTCGTGATTTGTTACCAGTGCCATCGGACTGAAGCAAGAATGAGAGATAAAAAGGGATACAACTGCAGTCAAAATCCAGACCAATCATGTGTCTGCATGAAGAATCCCTCGTAAATGGTGACTTCATGGGAGGTTCGCTATCTTGAGATTTGAATTCAGTAGTAAATGGAACAAAAATGCCAGAATCTGGACCCTGCAACTGCGAGGAGTCAGATCTGAACATGCCCCAGCAAAGTATCAGATTATGATTAATCAAAGATTCTGGTAGGGATTCAACTTCAATGTAGACAGTATATTTCATTTCTTTAACTCCCACGGACACCTTGACCAAATCACCAAATTCAGTTCTAAACAAAAAAGAGGATCCCGTGTGTTTCTTCTTTGAATTAGAAGTCATCTGCAAGACTGCATGAACCTCTTCCTTAGAACTGCTTTGAGCTGCATTAAATACTCCAAATCGGTGGATTTGTATAAAATCCTTCGAACTGGCCTGTCGAGATCTTAGACCGGTTTGGCATCTTTTGTAAGCATATGATTGTCCCATAACAAGGACACTGTTTTTTATACCTGTATTCAGTGAGAAGGGCCCGAACATTCTATTTTTTATGGCTTCAGCGTTTGCAATTGAAGTTTGTGATAAATTTGGTGCGCATAAAGTTTCCATTGGTGATTTAAAGAAGGAAATTAGTAACCTCTGAGCTCAAGAATCTCAATTATATTATTTGTACCTGCAAGAAAGAGAGTTGAGGGGCTTCTGTTTTGATATCAGGTGAATCAATCATAACAATGTTACAATGAAGTAGATTTGCTATACAAAGAAAGAAGCAAAAAAGCATACATAAAAATACATGCTTGATTTTCTTATTTTTCTATAACTGGCTCACTATAATACGATAATCTTCGGCACAGGTATTCCTGAAGGAGTAGTCATGTTCAAAAAGCCCGATCAGGTTGGGGTGGGCCCGGGCCCGGGCTTTTTTCCGACCGGGCTCGACCCGGGCCCGGTTTCTGCCGGGCCGGGCTCGGGCTTCCTCTCAAAGAGAAGGTCTGATAAGGCCCTTCAGGCCAGGGCCCGGGCTGACCTGATTTTGGATTACGAGGGATTTTAATCCCGCCTAAATAGGCAGGATTTTAATCCCTCCTGGATTAGGCGGGAATAAAATCACGCCTGGATTAGGCGGAATTTCCAAGGAAATCCCGCCGGCCCGGGTGTTGGGCCCAGGCTAGGCCCGACACTCGGGCTTTGCCCGGCTCGGCCTGGCCCGGGCACCGGGTCGGGCAACCGGCTGATATGGGGCCCTGTAAGGCCCCCAAGCCCGGCCTTAGACCGGGCCTGGCCTAGCCGGGCTTTTTCCAGGCCGGGCCCGGGCGGGCTCCCTGGGTCCGGTCTTTTTGAACACGACTATGAAGGAGTGATTAAAATAAGATGTTGAAATTGGAAGAATGAAATTGTTAAATATAGTGTGCATTCTATATTCTATATGGTGGAGATAGCTTAGGCTCACCTTGTATATGTAACACTATTGTTAATGTGAATAACATGATTTGATCTTTTTCCTATCATGGTATCAGAGGGCTAGGGTTCCGCATGCTATCTCTCCTCTCATTCCTACATGCCATCGCTCCTCTCGTTCCCGCACGTCGTGCTCATCTCCTTCCCATTCGTTGATCGCAGGTTCCGCTGCCACTCCCGCTAGCATCCTCAGTCGCAGATCCCACTACTGCTAGCATCCGCGTCCGCCGATCTCCTCTGCATCGTCTGCAACAACTTCCCTCCTTTCTGTCGCATAGCCCGCAGTTCGCCAATCCTCCCACTTAGACTTCCCCCTCCGTCCCATCTGGTGGATACTCCTCTGGCTGATTCTGCAGCTCGTCTTCCACCTTCGTCCCATCCACAGCCCGCTGATCTTTGCTGCCTTCTGTAGCCCGACGCCCGCCGATCTTCGCTGCCTCTTGCAGCCAGCCCGACTTCGTCGGTCTCCTCTGTATTCTACAGGTGCACTTTTGCCCTAGGCGACCACCTCTATCCTCCATTGATTCGATAACATCGTCTCACTCCTCATCTGCCTTCCTTCAAAAGGATGATGTAATCCTCGACGGGCGGAACTACAAGGCATGGCCCGCCACTGTCGGTGTGATCCTTCGTGGTCTCGATCTATCGGGCTACATTGACGGTGCCGAACCTGCTCCGCTTCCACCAGCTGCCAATTCTACAGCCACCCCACCGACTGCTAGTCCTGAGGACTCCCTTCACTTACACTGTCAGCACGACCACTTCCTCCCAACGCTCTGACTAGGCGAGGTGGCATTCTGACGACTCTCGCGTGATAGCCGTCATCTGTCAGTCCTGTGAGCTCCTCATTCGCATGACCGTCTACGAGTTACCAACAACCAAGGCAACGTGGGATCACTTGCATCATCTCTACCTGCTATCTAGCTAGGCTCCGGGCTACTCCTTATTTCCGACCTTTGGCGTCTGCTACCAGCGTGATCGGTCTGTACAAGCTTTCTTCGCTGAGCTCCTGGACCTCTGACGTCAGTGTGATGAGATGCACCTTCCCCCTGCGTTACTTGCACTCAGTATGTAGCTACATCCTGGAATCGTGGCTTTCAACGTATGTATGAGTTTCTTATGCGCATACGCCCCGAGTTCGAGCTTGTTCGAGCACAACTTCTGCATCGGGATCCTCCGTCGTCTCTCAGCAATACCTTGGCTTTGTGATTGCTGAGGAGACTCGTCTCCACTTCTTGGACACTGCTACTTCTCCAGGTGTGATGCCATATGCAGTTTTGGCAACTCCTCAGCTTCTACCACAGTCTTCTCTTGTAAGTGCTCCACTACTACCCTCGTCTGGTAATAGTGCTCCAATGCATCTTGTTTCTCGTCCTCCTCCACTGGCGCCCTCTGCTGCTCGGTCTGGCACTCCTCATTTCCCACATATCCGCTGTCACTACTGTCGGTGCCTTGGTCATGTCAAATTTGAGTGTCGCAAGCTTCAGAGTGCTCAACAGTCTAGTCAGCAGTGTGCCCCTGGTGCATCTTCAGGTCGTCTTTCTGCACTGGCGCAATCACTCTTTGTTTCTGAGCTTGCCCAGCAGATTGCCCAGAAGCTCTCTCACGGTTAACTGCATCGCTCCTCTGCCATTGTGCTCTCACCGGATGTTTCTAACGCCTCTGTCTCTCAGTTGGCTGCCTCCGCCCCCCACAGGTATCTCTCCCTCCGACTGTTTGCTTGACTTCGGAGCCTCTTTTCACATGACTGTGATGCCACCCACCTCTTGTCATATCAGCCCGTCTCTTCTGAACTTAGCATCATGGTATCCAATGGTCGTATTCTACCCATCACCAGTTGTGGTCTCCTTCATACTAGTCTTTTTCATGTTTCTGATGTTGCTTACATACCCAAGTTATCCATGGAACTTATATTCGCCAGCCAACTCACATCCCACGATTGTCTTGTTATTTTTTGATGAGTTTGCGTGTCGTGTGCAGGATTGTCTGACAGGGACACTCCTTGGAGCTGGTCGTCGTCGTAGCGGGGTGTACATCCTTGATTGCCTCCATCTTCCATCTACTCCATCACCACTGATGGCTTCTACGTTATGTCTTCTTTCGGCGAGCTTCTCTCAGTGGCATCACCGTCTCGGTCATCCTAGTGGTTCGTGTCTGGCTTCTTTCATCAGTCATGATTTTTTTGGTCGTATTGTTGTTGATCGGTCATACTATTGTACGGGTTGTAAGCTTGGTAAGCAGCTACAACTCCCCTATCAATCTAGTGAGTCTAGGTCTCAACGTACTTTTGATTTAGTTCATTCTGATGTATGAAGTCCCGCATCTTTTGTATCCAAGGGCGGACAATGGTATTATGTTTTTTTGTTGATAACTATTCTCGTTATTGTCAAGTATACTTTATTCATTCTCGTTCTGAATTTTTTCATATTTATGTTTTTTCTGCTATGCCGCGCACCTAGTTTTTTTGCTTCCATACGTATTTTTCATACCGACTCAGGGGGGAATACCTATCTCACGCCTTTCGCGATTTGTTAGCTTCCCACAACACTCTCCTACAGCTTGCCTACCCTGGTGCTCACACTCAGAATGATACCGCTGAAAGGAAGGATCGCCACATTATTGAGACAGCCCGCACCCTCCTTATCTCCTCTCACATTCCTCCTCATTTTTGGGTTAAGACTGTTTCCACTGTTGTCTACCTTATTAACTTGCAGCCTTCCACTTTCCTTCAGGGTCACAGTCCTGGTGCATATATGTACTCTCGCCCCCCCCGGTTACACTCATCTTTATGTTTTTGGCTATCAGTGTTATGTTTTACTCCCTCCGCGTGAGCGTACCAAGCTCTCTGCTCAGTTTGTTCTCCATGTCTTTCTTGGACACAGTCTCGATCATAAGGTTTATCGTTGTTATGACTCTGTTACACGTCGACTTCACATCTCATGTGATGTCACCTTTGACGAGTCTCATCCTTTCTTTGTGTCCTCTGTCCCATTGACCTCACACTAATCTGTTACTCCCTCTAATGTATAGTTTCTCACCCTTCTCATCTCACTGCCTCATGTCTCCTCTCTTCTGGTATGTCCCTCTCCTCTCCCCATGCCACAGTCTACACCACCTCCAACATCTCTAGTCTCACCTCCTCACTCCTCCCCTTCGCCACCCACTTCTCCCTCTAACGAGCTCGTCGTCCCCCTTCCATATCACTACACTCGTCGTCTCACTTCTGTTCCCTTGCCACCAGTGCCCCCAGACTCAGTGCATGTCTCCTCCAGCAAGTATCCCGTGGATGATCCTCCTGCACACCACAACCCACTTCGTGAGAGACATCCTCCCAATTGTCTTAGCCTTGCTACACTACCGCTAGACCTGTCTGCCCTTCCTACCACTGCATGTGGTACTCTAGAGTCGACTTCCTACCGTGAGGCTGTCCAGATACCTGAATGACAGACTGTCATGTCTGCTGAGTTGGAGGTACTAGAGTACACTCATACCTGGGAGTTTGTTTTCCTTCCACCTAGTATTGTTCCTATTACTTGTAAGTGAGTCTTCAAGGTCAAGACTCGTTCTGATGGTTCTGTAGAGAGGTAGAATGCTCGGCCTGTGGTTCGTGGTTTTCAATAGGAGCAGGGATGCGACTATGCCAAGACCTTTGCTTCGGTCGTTCACATGAGTACAGTTCGTACTCTTATTACAGTTGCAGCTATTCACCACTGGTCTCTATCTCAGCTCGACGTGAAGAATGTCTTTCTTCACGGTGATCTTAAGCAGAAGGTATACATGCTTCCTCCTCCTGCTCTATCCTCTCCTCGAGGCCTTGTTTGCCACTTGAGGCGAGCTCTTTATGGGCTCAAGCAGGCGCCCCGTGCGTGGTTTGCACGTTTTAGCTCAGTCATTACAGCCGCCAGTTTTCAGCCAAGTCCACATGACCCAGCTCTGTTTGTGCACTCCTCCCGTGGTCGGACTCTTCTATTACGTTATGTGGATGATATAATTATTACTGGTGATGATTCTTCTCATGTGGCCTTCATCAAGTATCACCTTCAGCAACAGTTTCAGATCACTGGCCTTGGACAACTGAATTACTTCTTGGGCCTTGAGATTAGCTCTACAGACCGCGATTTTCAGCTCTCTCGACAGCATTACACATAAGATTTCTTAGATTGGGTTGCTCTCTCTGACACTCGCACAGTGGACACCTACATGGAGCTTCACCTTTAGCTATGTCCGGATGCTGGGGTTCCACTATCTGATCCTACTCGCTACCGCCACCTTGTTGGCAGTCTCTTCTGCCTCACCATTACTCAGTCCGACATTGCCCATGTTATTCATGTGTTGAGCCAGTTTGTTAGTGCGCCCACCTTTGTGCATTACGGTCACCTGTTGCGGCTCCTGCGCTATCTCTGGGCAACAACTTATTGTGGTCTCTTCTTCTCTAGCAGTAGTTCTCTATAGCTCCGTGCTTACTCGGATTCTATCCGAGCTAGTGATCTTGTTGACCATCGCTCTGTAACTGGTTTCTTTCTGTTCTTGGGTTTTTCACTTATTGCATAGAAGTCCAAGAAACATAATGGTGTTTCTCGTTCCAGCATTGAGACTGAGCTTCGGACCATGGCTACAACCGCTGAGGATATTATTTGGCTCTGTTAGCTTCTTGAGGACCTTATTGTCTCTTCTCAAGATCTCACTCAACTCTATTGTCATAACACTAGTGTCATTCAGATTACTCTAAACCTATTGAAGCACTCACTCTTCAAGCATATCAGGGTGGATGCTTTCTTCCTACGTGAGCACTATGGTCGTGACACACTTGCTCCTTGCTTTATTCCTTTCGAGCAGTAAATTGCAGATTTGATGACTAAGGCTCAGACGATGACCCAATATGCCTATCTATTATCCAAACTCTCGATGTATGATCCCCCGTGAGTTTGAGGGGGGTGTTAGATATATTGTACATTCTATATGGTAGAGATAGTTTGGGCTCACCTTAAGTGTTGTGAGCCTCCTCTCTTGTACATGTATATATATCACTATTGTTAATGTGAATAACATGATTTGATCTTTTTACTATCAGAAATAACATCCACTTAAGGGCAGTCTGATTAAACATATCTGTGTAAATCTGAAACTGAATTACATTGGTGGGTTTCAATGGACTAAGTTACGTAATTTTGTTTGTTAAGCACGAACTTCCTTCTAGGGTACTCATACAACAATGAGTTTCACTTTTATCCAATATACCATTATTTTCGTTTATGTTCTTATATATTTCATACAAAAAAGCACGGTTGTCAAAAGAGCGCTTCAAAGCACACTTTGAAGGTTAAACTAACGTGTGCATTCACCGTCCTTCACTTCGTCATAAACAGTACAAGCATTGTGAAACACACCTTCATTGCTGGAGAACTTCATTTGATATGATGAAAATAGTAATCATTTTATGATGACGATAAAACAATTAAATAACCCTCAATGCTCATTGTGTTTATTGTATTACTTTATGAGCTAAACTCAACATATTTTTGGATTTTCATTAGTCAAGAAATCCATAATTTTGACTGGTTAATCGAGAATAGACTTAGTCAAGCAGATATATCATGTTGAAGAACTTACATGTTAGTCGAAAAGAAAAACATTCTCTTACCAATATCTGAATAAAGCTGAAAATCTAAGTATCTGAGAAGAAGAGTAAGTCAAGCAGTATTTAGAGCTTTAATCGAATATACATGTTTAGCAGAATTCAGTCTCAGAGCTCAGAGCCTACATCAGTGTTTGTTAAACAATTCTGCAAACAAAGCTCAGTGAACAGAGAATACATCTAGCAGTGTTCAATGCTCAAAGCATTCTTGATCAGTGCACAGAATATCTACGACCAAAGCTTAGAAAATCATCAATATATTTATTAGTCAACTAATGCTCAAAGAATTAGTTCACCAGTGTTCAAAGAAAGTGTTGACCAACACTTATAGTTATTCATCAAGCAGAGCTCAAAGGTATTCGACGATCAAGTACTAAGAGTAACCATCGAGTAGTATACAAAGAATCGTCGACCTATTTATGTGTCGGCCAAGATCGGCGAACAGAATTCAAATCAAGTTATTAAAGATAATATAAAGAATTTAAAAACATATGTAGTCTAACGACTATTTTCCTTACTCGAGAATGAAAGATATATACCTCAATCAATGAAGAAATAAGAAGCTTTCATGCAGAACTTATTGTTACATCGATTTTCTTGAGAGAATAAGAGAAACAAAAGTTCTTACACTATATTCATTGTAAATTACAGTTCATCTGCATCAGGACAGCCATGATCGTAAAAATAAAACTTATCTCAAAAATGGTTGTAGGAGTCTTTGGACCATGAGTTATAGGAACATGAATGGATTAGGTTCTGATTCTAGGAACACGAAAGAACCGTTGCCCCGAGTTTTTTTTTTGTAGAAGCAGCTTTGGTCCAGAATAGATCATTATAACTCTTCTGCAAGATGGTTCTCATACTTATGGAAGAGTGAATGTACTTGAGAGTTTTTCTGGAACCATTTTAAACTTTCTATCTCTTTGCTCTATAGCTTGAATTTAATTTCCTCAATATTTCTACTTAAATCTCTGCTATCGATATTGTGTGCTGTGTAAAAGAATTATTTAATACACTACTCATCTCCTCTAGTGCAGATTCATATATTCTACCACCTTTCATGCACACGTGCGAGTATGCTTCATGAGTTCAAGGCTGGTCCCTATTCCTAATGCATGCATAAGTGTTTCCAAGTTCACCATTCTGAATAAATATTTAGGAAATGGTGGTTCATCCCCTTCGAAGATAGAGGCTCTTCTTAAGCTTTTGCCCAGTTTTTTCTCATCATCCTTACTCAAGTTCTGGAAACAGCCTTTTGCAAAAATGCAGGATAAGATTTGCCTACATTTCACCCTTGTGATGGAATCCTTCCCGAACCATCATTGCGCGGGGGTGCTTTGTGCACAGGGCTGCCCTTTTTTATCCTTACTCTAGTCTTCTCCTTAGGCCCTCACTTGATTTCTTCTTCTCAAATGCCCCTCAAGTTTCTTCTACTAGCTTCTTCTCCTAAAGCATCACTCAATTTCTCCTCCTTAGCAACTTGATTTTTATCCTTAACTCTAGCCTTCTCCTTAGCAACTTGATTTTTATCCCTCACATGATTTCTTCTTCTCAAATGCCCCTCAAGTTTGTTCTCCTAGTTTCTTCTCCTAAAGCATCACTCAATTTCTCCTCCTTAGCAACCACTCTCGATTCTTTCCCACGTGTGCGACCTCATTGTTCTCTTCACACTCTGGAGGTAGGCCTCAAGCTTAATTACCTTTTAATTTTCTTTGGACTTGATGGACTCGTTGATCACCTTGAGGTATTTCCTATGCTATTTATTTCATTTGATCTGGATTCATCAAACCAAAAAAAGGTATCTATAACCACACATATCTGATTTAATATAGTGTGGATGTCTACTCTCCAGTTTTCTCGATCCACATGCAATCAGTATATATCTATGAAGCACAGATACTTCCCCGAAGGCAGCGTATCCGGTACCGGTACAACGGTACTTACCCGATACTCGACGGATACACCTATGTGGACACACTTGGACTTAACACATCATTCTGCATATTGTAATAAGAGTCTGTTTTTCTATAGTAAACAAAAAGTGGCTCTATGCTAGGAAGTGTTGCTACGTCTCATTAAGTTGTGTATTTGTACGAGTATGTTTCTGGTACTGGTACGTTTATGTTACAAGTACGTGTATTGAATGTGTTGATACGACCCAAATCATTAACAAAAAGGCTAACTTGACTCTACACTAACCGGAGATTGAAGATGTTGATCTCCAACAATGAAGTTGATCTCCGTAGAGAAAGTTCCAAACCTTGTATGTACTTCTTGAATACAAAAAAACAAGTATGAGTACAAATATATAGGAGAGAAGAGAGTAAGATCTAGCTATACAAACAATGTGAGACTAAACACTAACTCCTACATGGGTCAATACATCATTTTTCCTAGTATTTTCTAACACTCCCCCGCAAGCTGGAGCTTACAAATCGTAGGCACCAAGCTTGGACAAGAATTGATAGTAGAGACGTTGTGGTAAGACCTTGGTGAGGATATCAACAACTTGCTGAGCAGCAGGAACATGTGTTAATTCTATCTTCTTCAACTGAACCTTCTCCTGAATGAAGTGACAGTCAATTTAAATATGTTTTGTCCGTTCATGGAAGACCGGATTCTTCAGCTTGACTGTCGCACAATAAAGTTGCAGGTGAGGAAAGCTTGACTCCTAGATCATCAAGGAGACCCTCAAGCCACGTGAGCTCAGACACAACAGCTGTCATAGATCGATACTCAGCCTCAGCAGATGAGCGAGCAACCACGGACTGTTTCTTGCTGCGTCATGTAATAAGATGTCCTCCAAAGTAAGTGCAGTATTCACTTGTTGAACGACGGTCATCCAAAGAGCTAGCATAATCAGCATCAGAATATGCAATCAGAGATAAGGGAGACGAAGAGGGCTTGTATACAAGCCCTTGTCCAGGAGCAGTCTTCAAGTATCGAAGAATACGTTCGACAACCTGAAGATGAGAAATACGTGGCTCATGCATGAATCGACTGACAACTCCAACAACAAATGATATATCAGGTCTAGTAACAGTGAGGTATATCAGCTTTCCCACAAGGCGACGATAATATTCTGGATTCAGAAGGAGCAAATCAAAGTCTGAGGCATGAACATAAAGCTTGTGATTGATATCCATGGGAGTGTCAGCAGGATTGCATCCAGAATAGCCCGCATCATGAAGTAGGTCAAGACAGTACTTTCTCTGAGACAATACAAGCTCATCAGGTCTCCGAGCCACTTCGAGACCAAGAAAATATCGAAGGCTTCCCAAGTCCTTTGTCTGAAACACAGTTGCTAGATGTTGTTTGATCATCTGTATTCCTGAAAGATCAACTATTGTAATCAGAATATCATTCACATAAACCAAAAGAATTACTGTGCCTGTTGGACGATGACGAGTGAACAGAGAGAAGTCGGCCGAACTCCGAGTGAATCCAACAGCACTAACGGTCTTGATTCAAACCATGCCCAAGGAGACTGTTTGAGACCATAAAGAGACCTCTTCAGACAACAGACAAGAGACTCCCTCGTGGTCTCAAACCCGGGAGGTTGCTGCATATAAATGGTCTCCTGTAAATCGCCATTAAGAAAGACATTTTTGACATCCAGTTGCTGCAAGGGTCAGTGGCGGTGAACAGCGAGGGAGATCAACACACGAATAGTATTGAGTTTAGCGACTGGAGAAAAAGTCTCATCATAATCCAAGCCTTGTTGTTGAGTGAAGCAGCGAGCTACAATACGAGCTTTCAAACGGTGAACCGTCCCATCCGGACCCTGTTTGACGGCAAACACCCACTTACATCCCACACAAGATTGTCCAGGAGGAAGCGAGACCAAATCCCAAGTGTGGTTTGCCCAAAGAGGAGACATTTCCTCGTCGATAGCCTCCCGCCACCCGGGATGTTGGAGGGCCTCCTGTACAGAATTAGGGGTGGAGATAGAGGATAAAGAAAGAGCACTTTGTCGGAGTTCCGGAGAGAGGCGGTGAAAAGAGACATAGTTGGCCAGCGGGTGGGCAGTGGAAGCTGTTGCCGGATCCGCATGCTACAAAATATCATTAGAGCAGGGCAGCTCCCGTAAGGCAGTAGACGAAGAAGGACGTCGAGGGTACACACAAATGATAGGTGGTGTATGTGGTTTAGGTGGGATTGGTGTGGGAAGAAGAGGTGGAAGGTTTGAATGAACAGAGATAGCAGGTCGTAGGAGAGGTGGCAGAAGAGGAGAATCAGCTGGTTGAGAGTAATATGGCTGATCTTCGAGGAAGGTGACATCAGCAGAAGTAACCACCTTACGATCAATGGGAGAAAAACAAACGTAGCCCTTCTGAGTTCGAGAATAACCCACAAACATATATTTAGTGGCACGGGGAGCAAGTTTGTCAGTGGACGGGCCCAGATGATGAACAAAGCACACACAACCAAACACGCGAGGGGTGATGGAGATAGAAGGTTTGGAGGGAAAAAGAGATTGAAGGGAACCACAAAATTGAGAATAGAGGAAGACATGCGGTTAATAAGAGTGCAGACGGTAGAGACCGCAAAATACCAATACTGTTTGGGAACATTCATTTGAATCATAAGAGAGCGGGTGACCTCAAGCAGATGTCGATTCTTGCGTTCAACAATGTCATTTTGTTGGGGGTATAGACACAAGAGGTTTGATGGATGATTCCAAACTCGGCACAGATGTGTGCAAAGGCATGACTAGTGTATTCACGAGCATTATCGATGCAGAGAGTTTTAATTGTAGTGGAAAACTGGTTGCGAGTTTCAATAAAAAAAGGTACGGAATACACCACACAATTCAGATCGGTCACAAAGGAGATACAGCCAGGTCACCCGAGAGTAGTCATCCACAAATGTGACAAAGTAACGATATCCAAAAACACTCGCGATTTTGTAGGGTCCCCAAATATCGAAGTGTACGAGATCAAAGGGAGCAGGACTGTGAGTAGCATGTGGTGAGAACGTAGACCGATGATGTTTCCCATAGATACAAGACTCACACGTGAACTCTTGGAGGGACACGTCAGGGAGAGATTTTCTGAGTATGTTTAGAGGAGCGTGACCCAGACGTCAATGCTAATCAATAGAGCTAATAGAGGATAACACCGTTTGGGGAGAGGGGTCAAGGATATAGAGACCATTCGACAGATGCCCTTTTCCGATGATAGTTTGCGTGTTGCGATCCTGCACAACACACAAATTAGAATAAAAAATTATATCACAAAAGAGGTCAGTAGGGAGTCGACCACAAAGAGAAGGTTGAAAGGAGAGCCCGGAACATGAAGGGCAGAGGGAAGAGTAATGGAGGGAGTGAGGTGAATATCTGCCGCACCAGAAACGGGAATTGCGTCCCCACTAGCAACAATAATGAACTTGGGATGCACGAAGTTCAAATATTGTGGTGGTTTCCGTAAGGTAATGTGGTGAGAGGCCCCGGAATCCAAAATCCAGGATGAGTTATGAGCAAGGCAGGAGGTACCACCATCGGAAATAGACACCACAGAGCCTGGAGGACAGCTGATCATCTTGCAAGGAACAATCCGCAGATGTCACAGTGATAACGCACCAGCGGCAAGAACAGGCCATGACCAACGCGGTAAGAAAAGAGCCCGCAACGGATAGAGACAACCTGCGGCGGTAAGAATCCTGGGCTGGCAGCGCGGTTAAGAGAAGACCGCAACAATAATAGCGGCGTAAATGAGAATCCACATGCAGACCGCGCGAACAGCCAAGTCGAGACGGTAAGACACCTGGGCGGGCAACAACCAGAAGAAACAGAGGCCGGCGAACAGCCACTTGACCGGGCGGTTAGAGGCAGACCGCAACAAGAGCACAAGCCGACGAATAGGTACTAGACCGGGCGGATAGAGGCAGACCGCAACAAGATCAAAAAACAAGGTCTAGCCGCAGGAAGAGCCTAGCCGCGGCGGGAAGACAGAGGCTGCAGCGGGAAGTAGCCGGAAGGAGAGAAGTCCTAGCCGCAGCGGTCAGAAGGCAGAAGACGCCAGAAGAAAAGGAACTAGACCGGGCAGATGGAGGCAGATCGCAACCAATAACCGGAAGCGGGTAGAGAAGAGAGGCCACCTGGAGAGAGAATAGGAGAAGCCGCAAGGTCGCGGTGTGAACGCACCAGCGGCAAGAGGCCGCGACCAAGATACGGAGCCCGCGGCAGGTAGAGAAGCCGCAACGACCAAGGAAGCCGCAACGGTTAAGCGAAGTCCGCCCGAGAAGCACGCAGCAACAGGGGAACTGCAGCGGGAAGGGAAGCCGCGGTGGGCAAGGAAACCGCAACGACTAAACAACGAAGACCGCACGGTCACGGTGAGCACACCAGCGACAAGAAAAGATGTCGCGACCAAGATGCGGTACAAGCAGCGGAAGGGAAAGTCGTAACGAATAAGAGAAGTCGCAGCGACTAATAAGGAAGCCGCACGAGAAGAGCGGAGAGAGGCGAGAAGACGGGTAGAGAAACAGACCGCGACGAGTAGAGGGAGAGGGCCCCACGTGTCCAAGAGATATATAAAAAGGAGCGCGCGGGGGGGGGGGGGGGGGGTGCAAGAGAGGGGAAGAAGAAGAAAAGGTGAAAGCCACGAGAGAGAGAGGGAGAGGGAGGAGCGGCTAAAAGAAGAGCTTAACCGCGCGGGAAGCTGCAGTTAGAAAGAGAGTTAACCGCACCGGAAGCCGCAAGCGGGTAGAAACCAGGCCGCGCCCTGCGCGAGAAGGGAAGGCCGGACGGTTAGCAGAATGCTAGACGCAAGGAGAGACTGATTGTCTCTGATACCATGTAGAGAAAGTTTCAAACCTTACATATACTTCTTGAATACAAAAAAACAAGTATGAGTACAAATATATAGGAGAGAAGAGAGTAAGATTTAGCCATACAAACAATATGGAACTAAACACTAACTCCTACATGGGGAAATACATCATTTTTCCTAGTATTTTCTAACAATCTCCAACAATGAAGAAGGAGAAAAAAAGACTGACGAGTAAACTTAAGTTTAATTTTATCTCTTTTGTTTAAAGATATAAAGTATTAAATTTTGTAATATTTACAAATGTTTAATGTTTGAAAACTTCATGTTATGTTGCATTGATTTGTGTACTTGTACTTCAAGTTATGATTTATGTTTGATATTTCGATGTTTTGAGAAGCTCGACTAAGATGGCTTGGATATGTACAAAGGAGATCATTAGAGACACCTGTTAGGCGTTGTGAGAGTAGTCACTAGACATGTTAAATGAGGGAGGGGTAGACCAATAAAGACTTTGAATGAAACTATAAGGAAAGACATGATGTACTTAGGAATTAGTGAGATTAAAACAAAAGATAGGGCACAATGACGACAAAGGATCCATATAGCCGACCCACTATAGTGGGATAAAGGCTTGAGTGTTGTTGTTTGTTTCGATGTTTTGAGAACTATTTATTGCACTTGTGATATATATCTCTACTATACAAAGAAATAGTTTAGGCTACATCCCATGTAACTCAGCATACCATCCAATCAATCTGGACCGTCCGATCTGGTTCAGTCATAACATCACAGTCATCCGATCATGCATACCACCCGACATACCATCCAATCAATCAGGACAGTCTCTCTACATTTTAATAGGGCTCCTACACCTAGGATGGTATGATGTCCTAAACCTATATTTCAATAGGACTCCTACCCAACAATGAGAAATTACCATTTTACCCTTTAGATTTTGAAAAAAAAAAACAGTTGGTTGAAAACTAAGCAAAGACCACGTAGTAGCCCACTTAGCCCGCTATTGTTAGCCCGCCAACTGTCTTAACTTTCAAACTAAGCAGGACTCTCACACAATATATACCCGAATAAATTATGTAATTATACGATGTGGGACTAAAGGTAAGGTGATGTGGGGTAGGCTATGAGGGTGAACAAAACCTAGACTTATAGGGGTAGGATGCAAATGTGACACACTAACTCAAAACTAAATGCAACGAAAACCGTCGGTGACGACGACAAATAAATTAGAGCAAATGAAATTTTTAACCCACACAGATAATTAAAAGAATAAAAACTAGCATTCAATAAAGCAATTATTTAATGACTTTTCTCCGCTCGGAGTGTCAAGGTTAAGCGCGGCGAATAGATCACACATGCAAATTATAAGCGTATTGCAAATAAATTTCTACAAGCACGATTCCAACAAATAAAGTAGTTAATCTAATAATAATGTCGAATCAAATAATTCAATACAACAAGGGACTCATCAAAGTAGTGGACTGACCGAGGCACTGAAGATTTCGAAGCCGGATGCTTAGAACGGCGATCGAATGTGGAACCGGCGGCATGGAAATGATGACGGTGACTGTCCTTGGCGGTGTATGCTGGAGACGGGCCGGAAATGGATGGATCCAGTCACGTAGATGTAGATCCAAGTGGGAGAGGGGAGATCCGACAATTAAAGGTCCGATCCGGGCTGAAAATTCCAGATCGGGGTTGATCAGGAAGGGGAAGGATTAGGGTTGGTGGTTCCACGCGCAGAAGGGCTGGCGGCTTGGACGATGGAGGGTTTAGGATGGCAAAGGCGGTGAATCTGAGAGGGGGGAGCAGCCGGCGGTGCTGCTGTATGGAGGGGAGTGGTCGGTCGGGGATGAGGCTGGAGCTAGGAGGCCGGCGGCTTGACTGGAGGCCGACGGGTGGTGCGGTTGGGGAGGGGGCCTGTAGGGTTGGCGGCTGCCGGTTCTCTGAAGACAGCAGGCCCGGCGGGTTTTGCAAGGGGATTGAGAGGGCTGCAGCGGGTAGAGAAAGGGTTTGGGGCTTAGAAAATGGAGGCTAGGGTTAGGGGAAGTCTTTGGGAGGAAGATACCAACCTAGGAGTCGTCACCTAGGGTTCCACGGAGTCGGCATCGTGGGATGATCACGAGATTCCGGCAATGAGTTCTCCAAAATCTGCTATGACCTAAAACCAGCCCACTACAAGCCTATTTATAAGGAAATAAAAGCTAGGGCATCTCACCTTCAAGGACTATGATTGGTCGGAGGTGTGACCACTCAAAATACAATAAAATAAACCAAAAAACATAAAGTAACATATGATTTTGACTCGCGACACGGATCCAGACACATCCGTGGAGTCGGATCGGCGATCTGATGGATCCCCATCAGATCTATGCGAATACACGAACGTGGGTCCCGCCTTGCGGCAAACCCCTCCTGGTGCACGATCTAATGGATCCCCATCAACTCCCCCCGACTGAAAAGTATTCATCTCCGATGAATGGAGACAATTGTACTGAAGTCGAAGTCCAGGGGAGGGTCGATCGAGCTCTGCTAGCAGTATCCAAGCGTCAACTACATCTGGGCGCCCCTGCCAATATACGAACTAGCGACATCGCGGTCCACATGTGGTAGGAACGAACTGGTGGGATCTGATCTCTGCGATGCTCTCATCGCTCATTTCTCGAGTGGTGGATCCCGGTGCGATCGGCGGTGTCGTCGGTGAAACCAAAGAAGACGAATCCTCAAGTGGATGAGTGTTAGCAGTAGATGGACTGTGGTGGACAAAAGACGTGGGTGGACTATGAGGGTGGTAAGGTAACGAGAGTGGAGGTGGGGGTGGTTGGGTGTCTACACTGCTCGGATCCACATACTCGCGAGGCTCGTAGTATGGCGTCAGATCCTCAACATTAAATACTGGATGGATTCTCATTCTTGCTGGGATATCGAGCCGGTAGGCGTTTGTCCAAATGCGACTTATAACAGAGTAGGGGCCCATTCGCCTGACGCTTAGTTTTTTGGCAGGCCCCAAAGGGAGCCTCTCAGAGCGGATTCACACCATTACCTTTTTGCCTTCTTGAAATACTTGCTCCCGCTTTCGCCAATCTGCATGGGTTTTATAATTATCATTGCTCGTTATTATCCGTCGGCGGATCGACTCATGCAACTCATGCAAATGTCGTGCAAATGACTCAGCAGACTCACTAGGGCGCGACTCTAGGGGACTAGGGATAGGGTCTATAGGCTTCCTAGGGCCGTATCCCAACACTACATGAAATGGACTCAACCCAATAGACCTATTGACTGAACTGTTATATGCAAACTCCGTGACTGAAAGATCAAGATCCCAACTACCTACATGCTCTCCCACTAAACACCTCAATAGGTTTCTTAAGCTACGGTTTACTACTTCAGTTTGCCCTTCCGATTGTGGATGATATGCCGAGGAGAACCTAAGGGTAGTGTCAGTCTTGTGCCACAGGGTCTTCCAGAAATAACTCATGAATCTAACATTGCGGTCTGACGCAATAGACTTGGAAAGGTCATGCAGTCTAACAACGTCCCTCATAAAGATGGATGCTAAGTGCGAAACATCCACCGTTGTGCGGCACACAATAAAGTGTGCCATCTTTGAGAACCGATCAACCACTACGGAGATGGAATCGTGTTTCCGAAGAGTACGGGGGAGTCCGAGCACAAAGTCCATGTTGATTTCCTCTCAAGGGCAGTGTAGAACAGGTAAAGGTGTGTACAAACCCGTGTTCTGTTTGTTGTCATTAGCCGTTTGGCAAATACGGCAGTGGCGGACAACGCGGGCCACATCCTTCTTAAGCTTGGGTCAGTAGAGGCGATCCTCAATAATGGCTATGGATTTATCTCGCCCAAAGTGCCCAACAGCCCCGCCCGCGTGCAACTCCTAAATCAAGTAATCGCGATAGGAAGTCTGGGGTATGCACAGGCGGGATCCCCGATACATATATCCCTCAAAGATCTGATAGCCCTCAACAGGGTCAGGGGGGTCTCGGGACAAGGAGGTATAAATCTCGCCAAAATCGAGGCATATCAGATAGTATAGAATCAATCTCTCAAGTCCATATACGTGTGCGGTCATCGTCTGAAGCAAGTACACACGACGACTCAACGCATCAGTCGGCTTGTTCTCAACATCAGCTGAGTGTTTGAGAACGTAATGAAAATCCTGCAGGTACTCGACCCACTTGGCATGCCGGTGTCCCAACTTGCGCTGCGAATCTAAATATCGTAACTCCTGGTGACCAAATCGAGCACAAACTCCCGAGGAAGGAGATAGTGCCTCCAGTAGCGCGGAGACTAGACAATCCCATAAAATTCCCGATCATAGTTCGAGTATTTTTGCTTGCCCTCGTTCAGTTTCTCACTAAAGTAAGAAAACTGGATGTCTCTCTTGGCTCAATACGCCACCAATATCTACACCAGAAGCGCCACACGCGACCTCGAACGCACGGATAAAATCAAGAAGTTTTAGGACGGGAGCTGTTGTCAATCTCTCCTTGGTCTCTTCAAAAGCTTTAGTAGTTGCGGGGTCCACTGAAATTCTCCCTTCTTAAGGTAGCTCGTGAATGGAGCCACGATCGTACTGAACCTCTGGACAAACCGCACATAAAAGGTGGCAAGTCCGTGGAAGCTGCGAGCCTCATAGATGTTCGTTGGCACGGGCCAGTCACGAATAGACTTGACTTTCTCAGGGTCAACAAATACTCCAGTAAATGATACGATAAATCCCAGAAAGTGAACAGACTCAGATGATCGAGGTGATCGGTCTGCGTCTGGCTATATATCAATATATCATCGAAATAAACCACCAGAAACTTGCTCATGTAGAGTCGTAACACCTGCGTCATAACTCTCTCATAAACGTGCTCGGGGCGTTAGATAGCCTAATGGTATGACTAGACACTCGTACGGACCATCCTTGGTCTTAAAGGCCGTCTTCCATTCGTCCCCCTCACGAACTCGTATATGATGATACCCACTACAGAGGTCGATCTTGGAAAAGATCTGGGCACTGGACATAGTATCCAATAGGTCATCGAGTCGTGGAATAAGGAAACGATACTTGACTGTGATTTTATTAATGATGCGGCTATCGATGCACATACGCCAACTACCGTCCTTCTTAGGGGTTAGAAGGGCGGGAACCGCACACGGACTCAAACTCTCTCGAATAAATTACTTACAAAGAAGCTTGTCAACCAGCCTCTTGAGCTCAGCATGTTCATCAGGGTGCATACGATAGTGAGGCAGGTTCAGGAGAGCCCCCGGGACTAAGTCAATAGCATGTTGAATGTCCTATGGAGCCTGTAGGGGTGCAAGTTGAGTTGAGCCGGCTCAAAAGCTCGATGAGCCGGCTCGAAAAAAGCTCGACTCGAGCTCAAGCCTGTGGAGCTCGAGCTTGAGCTCGAGCTCATCTAGTGTTGTTCATGAGCTCGCGAGCTTTTTATTTATACATTTAAAAAAAAAAATTAAAAATAAGAAAATAAAGCTCATGAGCTAAAAATCTCGCGAGCAGCTCGAGCTCGATAAGTTGGCATTGAGCTCGAGCTCGAGCTGGGATAAATGAGCTCGTCGAGCTCGTGCTCGAAATGAAAAGCTCGAGCTCGAGCTTGGAAATTTTGTCAAGCTCAACTCGAGCTCGACTCGTTTGCACCCGTACGTGGAGGGGGCAACTCATTGGGGAGCTCATCAGGCATAATCCGCAAACCCATCCAAAAGGGGACGCACCGTTGGGGGGTGGTCGTCAGGGAGGCTCTCAGAAGCCATAGTGGCCGACACAATATAGATGATATCTGACTCAATGCTATCTCGCACAAACTCTCCTCGCCTCAATATATGTAGGGGCCTCGAAGCGCTAGTGCTCATGGAAGGCTCAATCTGATCCTTGGATTTCTCCCTGGGTTGGGTAGGCGTCAACGTAATCTTCCGCCCCTTATCATAAAGGACACGTGTTCGAGCGACCGAAACATATGACGTCACGATCAAATAGCCAGAGGTGGCCAAACAGCACATGGGCAACATCCATGAGAATGAGCCATACCAGACCCGATTATGAAATGAGGCAATGCTAATCGGGATGAGACAACGCTGAGTAACCTGAATCGCCGTCTTGTCAACCCAGACGACACGATAAGGGTGGGGATGAGGATCTGTCATCACCTGCATGCGGTCAAGACCCTTTTGGGCTATGATATTCACACAACTCTTACTGTCGATAACTAGCTTACAGAGACTGCATGAACAAGGAAAGTACGTGTAAAATATGGTGTTGCGACGCTAGTCCTCATATACACGTGAGGTATGTAGGAGGCGCCTAATCACTCCCATCTCTAGGGATCACTCAGCATCACTCTCCCATCCTTCATCGACAGTGGTTGTGATCTCCTCAGTAACCTCCTCACCTTCTTCTAAACCATGCTCCTCGTCCTCAACTAGCAGACTTCACGTGGGGCACTGCGCCGCCACGTGTCCGCTGCCAGAACATCGATAACACAGAATACCCCCGGATCGCTGGCCATCATTGGCGACGGCCTTGCCCTTCGTGTCTGCGGGAACACGTGAGGACGCAACCACGGTGGTCTGGGGCGGAGCGGGTTTCCTATAAGTCGAGGTATCAGTCCGAGATGGGAACTAGCTCGTGCTAGATGAACGGAGGTACTGCTCGTACTCTAGGGCGAGTTGAAAAATCTGATCAACGGTCTCTAGACGGTGGAGAATCAGTTCTCTCTGAATCTCAGAACGTAGGCGGTAGCAACGGGCTCCTTCGAGATGTCACTCCTAACAACAAGCTCGTCGAAGCGAGCCATATACTCTGTGACAGCGAGTGTCCCTTGTCGTAAGTTCTGTAACTACTCAAATAACTGGTCTTGGTAGGACGTAGGGAGATACTTCTATTTCAGTGTTTGTTTCATCTCATCCCATCGGGTGATAAGATAGTCACAATCTTGCTCAACAGCTCTCTCAACGTTAATCCAAAATACTTTGGTCTGTCCAACCGGCTTCATTTTGGCGAAGCAAACGCAGTGCTCGTCGCTCATGTCGTACCACTCGAAGTAATGGTCTATGTCAAGGAGCAATTCAATAAAGGCTCTCGGGTCCGGGCGACCATCGAATGAAGGGGCATCGATGCAAATACAACGAGTGATGTCGCAGTAGTAGCCACATCTCCGTGGGTCAGGATAATCCTCTGGGTAATCGTCATGGGCGTAATCATATCGAGCGGGTGGGAGACCACGCTCTCTTCGACCCGGAGGATAATACTCATCGCGGTGATGGCCACGGCGACCGTGTGGGGGCGCACGATCTCTGGGGTCAAGCTGAGGATGAAGGGACATACAATACTCATCACGCTGGTGTGGGAGTCTATAACAAGTCGGAGCTTGTCTACGCTCCATCGCAAGATCGGGATTCCGTCTCGTAGGCGGTGTTGTGGCTCGGGGAGGAATATCACGACGGTGGTGGTCTACAGGAGGCTGACCATCCATCAAACACTGGCCAAGACAAGGAGGAGCATCAGGGTCGTCCTCTAGCGAGTCGTCGTACTGTGTTGGAGTGTCTCTGGCATTCTCTAAGTGGTCTAAACGGAGATTCACCTCGGCAAGATCGTGACGCACATCGTCGAACTGGGCATCTAAAATGTCAAAACGATCTAGGATAGGATGCTGAAACTCAACAAAATTGGCACCCGAATTCGAACTTGCCGCTCGGTCGTCAGTGACTAGTGGATATGACATGCTTGCTATAAAATTCCTACCACTACGGAGCATGCAAACGGCCCGACCTGGCTCTGATACCAATTGATGTAGGGTAGGCTACGGGGGTGCACAAAACCTAGACTTCTCGGGGCAGGATGCAAATGTGACACACTAATTCAAAACTAAATGCAATGAAAACCGTTGGTGACATCGACAAATAATTTAGAGCAAATGAAATTTTTAACCCTCGTAGATAATTAAAAGTACAAAGACTATCATTCAATTAAGCAATTATTTAATGACTTTCCTCCGCTCTGAGGGCCAAGGTTAAGCGCGCGGCAAATAGATCCCACCTAAAAATTATAAGCGTATTGCAAACAAATTTCTACAAGCTCGATTCCAACAAATAAAGTAGCCAATCCAATAATAATGTCGAATCAAATAATTCAATACAACAAAGGACTCACCAAAGTAGTGGGCTGACCGAGGCACTGAAGATTTCGGAGCCGAATGCTTAGAACGGTGATCAAATGTGGAACCGACAACGTGACAATGATGACGGTGGCTATCCTTGGCGGTGGATGGTGTAGACAAACCAGAAATGGATGGATCCGGTCACGTAGATAGATGTAGATCCGGGTGGGAGAGGGGAGATCTGACAATTAAAGGTCAGATCCGGGCTGAAAATTACAGATCGGGGTTGGTCCGGAAGGGGAAGGATTAAGGTTGGTGGTTCCACGTGTAGAAGGGCTAGGCGGTTTGGACGGTGGAGGGTTTAGGATGACGGTGGCGGTGAATCTGAGAGGGGGGGGGGCAGCCGACGCTGCTGCTGGATGGAGGGGAGTGGTCGGTCGGGGATGAGGCTGGAGCTGGGAGGCCGGTGGCTTGACTGGAGACCGGTGGGTGGTGCGGTTGGGGAAGGGGCCTGTAGGGTCGGCGACAGCCGGTTCTCTGAAGATAGCAGGCCGGCGGGTTTTGCAAGGGGATTGGGGCCTGGAAAGTGGAGGCTGGGGTTAGGGGAAGACTTGGGGAGGGAGATAAAAGCTAGGGCACCGTGTGATGATCACGAGATTCCAGGAATGAGTTCTCCAAAATCTATCATGACCTAAATCCAGCCCACTACAAGCCTAGTTATAATGAAATAAAAGCTAGGGCATCCGACCTTTAACGGCTATGATTGCTTGGAGGTGAGGCCACTCAAAATACAATAAAACAAATCAAAAAACATAAAGTAAATATGATTTTGACTCGCGACACGGATCCAGACACATCCGCGGAGTCGGATCGGCGATTCGATCAAGCCTTCATGTGCGAATACACGGACGGGGGTCCCACCTTGCGGCGAACCCCTCCTGGTGCACGATCTGATGAATCCTCATCATAAGAAATCACACACCTATGCTTATCAATTGTCACGTTAGACGAAGAGGGGTGATCAAAATTAAATGATGGTATAAAAGAAACTTGGTACTTCAACAAATTACATATAACCGCATTTGTTTTTAATATATATATTTTTGTTTGTGAATGATTAAATCAAATGGGAGGGCAAAAAAATTATAAAAAATAAAATAATAATTATAGAAAATAAAAAATATTTTAAACTATAAATATAATATTAAAAAATAATAAAAAATATTAAAGGCAGGTGAAGCCCGCCGCCGGTGGAGGGCGAAACCCGCACCTGTGAACCGGGTACTGTCGCGCGTGTCACGGGAGGCCTCCCGTGCACTGTCATATATATATATATATATATATATATATATATATATATATATATATATATATATATATATATATATATATATAATATTTGTTATAACGTATTATGTCGTACCTGCATCCTTATTTTTTAAATCTTGTCATACCGCCGTACCGGGTACATATCGTACTCATACCGGTGCTTCCTAGGTATATATCAATTAATTACAGGCTCAAGTAATTGTGAAACTCAATAGCATAGAAATTGAGTCGGCTTGTGCATTGTTGTTTACAGTTTCAGATTTGGTGTTTGCTTTACATACATGCACTTGTGCTAACTTTTTTCATTGTCGAGAACAATTGTTTACAAATTCTTGTATGTAGGCGGATTCTACGAATGCCGTAAATTTCAGAAGGAATGCATCAAGGTTTTTGAGAATTGTGGTCATAATGAAGCGTGAGATTGAATCAGATGATGGTATAAACTTTATTTTCGCACTTCGATAAATTTATCTTTCGCTCAAGCTTTATTTTAGGGCGCTGATATTCACACCACAGTTTTGGCTAGTCGCACCGCACTTGCTTCTAATTTTTCGCACATTTTGGAAACACGTCTTGTACATGCATTTTTAGGAAAACTGTTCAACACAAAAGTTGTAGATCTCGACGAAATCTACAACGTTTGTGTTGAACACTTTTCCTAAAAATGCATGTACAAAGCATATTTCTAAAAGGCGCGAAACTTATACGTATTTCCAAAGTACACTTCGTACATGCATTTTTAGGAAAAGTGTTCAACACGAAAGTTGTAGATCTCGTCGAGATCTACAACTTTCGTGTTGAACACTTTTTCCTAAAAATGCATGTACGAGGTGTATTTCTAAAAGACGTGAAAAATTAGAAGAAAGTGAGATGCGACTAGCCAAAACTGCGGTGCAGATATCAGTGCACAAGGTGTATTTTATTTACGTGTTCACGATAAATTGAATAATTAGAAAAGTTAATCTTCTGTATTACTTCAATAGAGATGGATGGATTTTAAATAAGACTATCATATGTCCAGCATTCATAGTTACTGCATTCAGTGTTCTGTAATACAATTGTCCCAGTGACACATCAAATATTTAAAATCAACACATTAAATATTTAATTAGCAAAGGTCTGAGAATAAAGTCACGACCTAAACAGATGAACAGAGGATTTTGGAGGACAAACCTAATTTTTCTATGATGAGATCAAAAAACAGCATACCCTCCATTATTTTGATTAGAAATTGAACAAAGAAAAGGAATGAAAAGTAATTGTTAACCTGCTTCCCGATGATTTGAATGTTCTGACGGCCCTGTCGCAGCCGCTGAAGGAGGAGAAAAGCTCGCCGGAGAGCCGGCCGGCTTCCGGAGAGGGAGAGCAGAGCAGTGGAGGAAATGAAAAATTGCTAGTGAAGGCGGCGAATGCCGCCAGGCCTGGTTGCGATCGGCGGGACGGCACTCCTCGGCCACGCGAGAGTGAGAGTGAGGGAGGAGAGGAGAGCAAGAGGGACGGGGCGAGCATAATAATTGAACTCATAATTGAGCATTAAAAAAAAATTTTAATCAGATCGATTTTTGTTAGGGAATGCAGGTATGGTTAGGGGCAAATATATTTTCGAAAAATTTTAGATACACGCGGGCATGTGGAGTATGATACCCGCGATGCATTGTGAGCAGTCCGATTAACAAAAACTCATACCTATATTTTAATGTTTTTTGCTCCATTTAATGCTGGCGGTTAGATCTCAAATCCGCATCTAAAAATGTATTACACCTACCTCTACATACGTGTGAGTACCTAAAAATTTCTCATACCTTTTTGCTAATGGCAGCTAGATCGGGAATGTTAATGTTGCTCGATTTTTTTTATGTCAAATCAAATTATTATTTGCACATTAATAAAAAAATATAAATATATAATTGTATATATTAAAAATATCTGATGATTAAAATTGGTGATTGTTAACCGCAACTCGTAATTGGCTAGTCGCATCATAAAATCTCCTAATTTTTCGTGTCTTTTAGAAATACGCCTTGTACATGCAATTTCAGGAAAAGTGTTCAACATGAAAGTTGTAGATCTCGTCGAGATCTACAACTTTCATGTTGAACACTTTTCCTGAAATTGCATGTACAAGACGCATTTCTGAAGACGCAAAAACTGAGCATATTTCCAAAGTACGTCTTGTACTTGTATTTTTAGGAAAAGTTCTCAACACGAAAGTTGTAGATCTTGATGAGATCTACAACTTTCGTGTTGAGAAATTTTCCTGAAATTGCATGTACAAGGAGTATTTCGAAAAAACACGAAAAGTTATGAGATTTTGCGGTGCGACTCGCCAATAACGGTTTGCGGTTAACAATCGCTTTAAAATATTTATTAATTTTTTCTACAATTTTTATGATAACAGCGGTGGTGGACGATGCCGGTCGGGGGCGGGCAAAACACACCGGGACCGGTGAAGCCCGCCGGGGGCCAGGTACTGTCGCCCGGGACACGGAGATCCATGCACTGTCACTCGTGTGTGTGTGTGCGTGCGCGCGAAACCCATTGGGCCGGTGAAGCCCGCCCGGGGCCAGGTACTGTCTCCCGAGACATGGGAAATGCATGCTCTGTCACTCGTGCGTGCGTGCGTGTTTGGGTGTGTGGTAAAGAGAAGTTACAATGCTTACATAATCTCCATGATTTGAACTTTAGTACAAAAATAGATTGTCCCGCGTAATGTGCAAATATAAAGATCAAAAATATAGTTAAAAATCTCTATTTGAAATTAAAATTTTAAAGTTAATAAATTAGTAGACATTTAGAGCAATGAGAAATTAATTATGATATTTACATGATTAGGTAAACTTTATGAATTGAATTTTGGTATAAAAATCAACCGTCCACCATAACGTGCAAAAATGAAGATTAAAAAATTATTATAAATCTGTATTTGAAAATACAATATTAAAGTTAATAAACTAATAATCATGTAGAACACAAGAGAAACTAAATATTTTACTATTGTTTGTTACATACCAAATAGTTGGATCCCATTTAGTAGCAATTTCTTGATGATATCTCTTCCAACTTGAGAATATAGGTGATAGTGGCCAATCAATCTTGCACAAACAGTTGTACAAAGTGGTTTCTATTGATGAAACCAATGAAAATTATTCTTGAAAATATTAGAGGTGCTTAATATAACGGTAGGAATGTAAAAGACTGTAATGATGAGAAATGAAAGAATCAAATATTGTAGCACGAAGCTACAATCAATCACATGTCAGGCAGAGTCATCAACTTATCCAATGACGCAAGAACAACTGTACAATCTAAAGAGGCAAAAATTTTATTATATCTTGTGATTCCATATATCTCTGTATATAGGCTCTCTTTTCGCTGCATTTCATTTAAAAGCTCAACCCACACCCTTTGCATTGGTATAATAATTGAATTGGAGTCCCTCCATCTAACTTTTTGTTTGCACCTTAGCTCTTTTGTTATACATGGTTCTAATACATGTAGCATTATTGTTGTCTCTTTTCTTAAGTGTTGTCAAAATTTTTTGAAGCTTCACACCAGCAACATACATCTCATGAACAATTTTTTGTCCACTTTCATTTAACCTACCAACATATGATGATACTTGGTGTACCATTTTGTGATTATGAACACCACATTTTACTTCAAGTGTCCATTCACTATCAGGTATATATATCTCTTGTACCTTTCAATGAAAATGGACAATCACAAAGTTTAAAGGAAGATTTTTCTCATATTTTTGTTTACCCAATTATTTTGACTATGACATATAAATCATGCTCTATCACACTCATGCATTACTTTAGGTTTTCTCCTAGAGATTATCTTATCTCGCTTTGTATTGTAATAACAAATCTGAAACCTTTAACAACATTACGAAGCCATGTGATCATTTCCTCTCTCGTAGGAAAGTTCATAATAGTTATAAACAATTTCCAAACATCAAGAATGACTACATATTCGTAGAAAATAGAAACAAAAAAAAGGTTAAAATAAAACTTCCAACCAAGACATCTATGAACTCAATCTTTGGAGTTATTGAGATTTACATGTTATTGTATTGACTAGACAAGGAAATGGGAAGCAACAGACTAAAAAAACATTATTAGGATTTTTCTTCAATGCCTGTTGGGCTTTTAATAATAGAGTTGTTGGATCCCTTCCCCATTGAAACAGGTGGAGGAGCGACATCAGGCAGAGGTAGGCATCAGAGCTGGGCGCAACATCGGGTAGAAGATCGAATTCTTGGAACCGCGCGACATCGGTTAAATGATCATGGGAATGGGAGGGTCCATCTGAGATGAAGGATCGTCAGTTAGGGGCATCTATCAAAAGAAGCATCATCGATGGAAAACTGGGCACCAGAGATTTTGTTGAAGGGCTAGGCTCGACATCGGTATGAAGCGTCATAGGGGAGTAAGTGTTGGGTGGCGGTGAGGGTTTGCCGAGGCAGATCGCAGGAAGGTGAGGGTTAGGGCTTTCCATCGGGTGGAAAAATTATGCTCCACTAATCGAAATTAGGTGAAGAAAAAATAAGTTATTTTTAGAATAAGTGGATTACCAATAGCATAAATCAGTCTTCCCATATAATTACCTTATTTTTATTCTAGCTGACTCAGTTTATTTAATTTTGTATTTATGCCTAAGAGCTCGGATTTTCACTTTTCATTTTCAAAGTCCTAGTTTGCATATAGTTTAAATTCTAAACTACTCATTAAAGTTAAAGTTTCCTTAGTCTTCATTTTGTTGCTTTGCAATCGACAATTCCAACTGACATTCAACCATTCATTGATTTGATCCTTTGCGAGTTTGAGATAGGGGTTAGGGCTTTTACAGTGACAACAGAGTGCAATGTCGACTCCTAAAACAGCAAGGTGAGGTATAGGACTGCATTAGGGCAAACTAAGTGAACCTGCAAAGGGCAACGAGGTTATGGCTTCGCCTAAGCTTTCAGTGGGATTTTTTATGTCCTTATTATGACCAGTTCAAGAAGAATCAAGAATAGATTGTTGCTGACATGTATTAAAGATTAAGTCTGATTGTCAGCGAACCAGGAGGCATTGACAAAAAAAATCTCACTCACTGGGATTAATGACAAGCTACTCATATGCTTCATAAGCTTATGAGATTCTAGAGTCTAGATAATGAGAGAATTTAGATGTCATAAGGAGATTGCCACTGAAGCCTTCCTAGGCAAGATAAACTCATATGAGATGATCCTCAAAACTAGAGGAGAAAGTGAATTGAAGTAGAAGGATGTCTCCACCCCAAGTTATGGAGCCAACCCAGTGCCACTTGGTGAACCAGATTCATTTGAATGCTCAAGCTGCTATAATCTACGTCCCCGGACTCGGAAGACTAATTAGTTTCAATGTAGCTATTGATTAAATAGTTCAAAGTCTTTGTTCATGCTTATTATGTTAAGACAATATTTTATTTGGGATGAACCAACTGGGACAAGCCATAAGTCAAGTTGGTTTGAGTTTTTATTTTATTTTAGTTTAATTCCTGCACTTTATATTGGCCAAAGATGTTGGATGATCTAGATTTTATCTTTATGATGAACGGTTGTGAGAGAATGTTGTCACACTATTTATTTCTCCTTTTAAAAATAAAAACATAATGAAAGTTATTTTGAGAATTTCAAATTCAGCATCCTCTTAGATGTGTCGGCTCTTCCCTCTCCCCTAGTGGAAAAATCGGGTCCTCTCTCCCTTTGGTTGATTGGCCACCCTCTCTGATGTGACTCTGGTTGGATCCGTGGTAGTGTGATGCTCCACGCCCCCTTTGTGAGATTCATTGGGTAACTTAGTCTATCTCCCTTTTTTGGTGTGAACTTCTTCTACATCTTCTTACAAGTAATTTTAGTGGAATGAAAGTTTTATGTCATCTACAAAATATTTGAAATAATCGCTTGCAATTCTTATGTGAGATTATCCCTTTTATTTTTACGGATTTCAAAAGACGATTTGAATCTTTTGATTCTCTTCTTGTTGGGGCAAAGCTTTACTAGATCTGAATCTTACATTTTGAATCAGACTCTTCTATTGCAAGTTTTCATATTAGTAAAGATCATGTTGTTGTTAGAAATGTTATTTTGATGCAAAGATGTTAATCATGTTCTTGTTAAGAAAATCTGATCTTTGCAACATTCAAAAATCATTGGGAAAAAGATCTAGATCTAAACAATTTTTTAAAATCTACATCAATTTGGTATCAGAAATAAGGCGTGCAAGTTTCTTAACATGTCACTGATCTTTCTTTGATTCCATTCTAGAATTCATCTCACTGCATGAGTGACGACTACATATTTTTAAAAAAACCCAAAAAGAGAATGAAAAAAAATAATTTAAGGCTGGATATTTCACAACAACATTTTTAGTCTTTAGCAACACCTACCTGACAACATTTATAAAAATATTGTTTAAAGTTTGATAAAGAACAGTTTTTAAGTGTTGTAATAGGTTATCATCTTTAGGCAATACTTTTTGTGCAACATTCAATAAATGTTCTCTAAAATCCTATAGGTAACAATTTTGAAATGTTGCAATTGACAATTCACTTTAGACAATAGTTATGACATGTTGTCTTTAAAAAAAATAATTTACAACACATTTAAAATTATTGCATATATCTTTTCAACTCATGCCAAAATTTATTCATACCTAAACTATTACTTAAAATTATATTTATAAAATTCTAAATCTAAACCCTCCCACTGCTTTTCCTCGACACTTTTTGATAACCCTAGCCTTATGCCTTCTTCTTCCTCTCGTGCGTTACTTCCTCGCCATTCATCCAAGAGCGAATCCCTCGAGTTTCCTTTCTATCTTTTGTGAAGAGTGAGCGCTATCCGGGCCTGCGATTTCCGATTCTCCGAATCCCACTTTCCGCCTTTCCTTCCATCTGCGAACTGCAAAGCGCCGGCTCCCTTGTCTTCATCTTCTCCTTCATCCAGGTAGCCTCCTTTCTCATTTCCTCTCCATCCCTCTCTCATTTTCTCTATTTTTTTCTGCTTCTTGCTGACTTACTGACTTGATTTACTGCTAGCGGTGACTAGCGGGCCGACGGGGACTCGTTTCCTTCTCCTTTCAGCCTTCATGATTTCTCATGCATCTATAGTACTCTGTGACAGCCAGTGAGCCTTGAAACTTGACAGCAACTGCAGGTAACCTCTCAATCTTTCATTTTTTTCTGCGATAGCTAGTGAGCTCTCTCTCTCTCTCTCTCTCTCTCTCTCTCTCTCTCTTCATTTACCCTCTATCGTTAATTCATTATTCTATATGCCTTGATTCTGAATGCGGTTTCTGTTTGTTATGTATCTGCAAATTTGACTTTTGTCTTGTGTTTTTTTGATGTGCTTTTATTATGATGGAGCTTAGTCTTAATTGAATGTGGCATTCCTCCTAAATTCAAATTTTTGTAACAAAAAGAGATTGAGCTGTTTTTCTAGATCAAATTTTGATAGAATCTGCCATGTCTTTTGTGTTATTTTTATAGAGGATTTCTGGAGGAGTTTACTTGGTTAGAAGTCTTAGATTTCTAGTGTTTCAGGTTACCAATCTCAGATCATGTAAACGAGAATCATTGCATTTAGAGTTATGATTTTGGTTTGAAGAGCACAAGTGCCTATCCTTTACATGGTGCCCGGATTGAATGAAAGTTTTGGATCCGCCACTGCCCCTGAGTTTAGACAAAAACACCATCATCATAGAATGAATGTTTGACATACCAATAGTTATGACCGCCAGAAGGATAAAAAAATAGTTTTGAATGTAGAACTGAATGGAGTTGTTTAGGGGAGGTCGGGCATTCATGAACGAGACACACGACCATAATCACCGTGCCAAACGGAGCCTAAGTAGTGTTGGATAGAATTTGTTTATTTGGTACATGATGATGGAATATATCTATGCTCCATTGAAAGGAAACAAAGCTTCATTATCATTAAGCTTTCCATTTGACCTCTATATTACAAAAGTTTGAAATGTTTTCAATTTATATGTTTTTTCTTGAAAATATATATATATATATATATATATATATATATATATATATATATATATATATATATATATATATATATATATATATATATATATATATATTAGTTTTAAAAACCGTGTTATGTTGGTTTTTTATGCATATGCATATAAATTTATGTGGTTTTTGTGTGTTTTGTGTTTGCGTTTATGTTGGTGTGTTTGTGTTGGTGTGTCTGCATTTGTATGTGTGTGTGTTTGTGTGTGTGTATTTATGTATAGTTATGTGTGTATGTATGTCTTTTGTGCTGAAGTGTGTATGTATTGAAGTGTGGGTTTATGTATTTGTTAGAATATAATGTAATTTGTATGCATTCTGTGTGTTTGTATTTGTGTAGGTATTACCATTATTCAATGTTTGATAGCAAAATATGAAGAGAAAGGAGTGGATTAATTTGCCTCGCTATGGTGAACATTATTTTAATGGTGTTAATTATTTTTTGGATGTTGCATTACGAAGGAGAAGAAATTTTGCGTCCATGTGCTATATGTTGCAATGATGTATGGGGTAAAAGAGACACGGTGTTTGACCATTTGATAAGTAATGGTTTTGTAAAAGACTACACAGATTGGATTTATCATGGGAAGAGATTAAATGCATGGATGTTGATCAAGACACTAATCATAATGTCTCTTCTGATGATATTGATGACTTATTGTCTGAGACATTTAAAGATGCAGTTCAAGAAGATGGAGTACATGAAGGCCTAAATGAAGATGCAAAGAAGTTTTATAAACTTATTGAGAAAGCAAATCAGGAATTATATTTGGGTTGTCAAAAATTCTCTACACTAGCTTTTACTATTCGGCTGTATTTACTAAAATGTCTTCATAGATGTAGCAATGCATCATTTACATCTCTCCTAGATTTATTGAAAGAGGCTATACCCGACTTGAACATCCCGGTCTCTTTCAATAAAACAAAATCTATGATATGTAACCTAGGCTTAGATTATAAAAAGACAGATGTTTGTCCAAATAACTGTATGTTATTTTGGAAAGTGCGTGAGAAAGAAGAAAAATGCCATATTTGTGGTGAATCTCGGTGGATTGTATATCCTGAAGTGAATTGTGAGTCTAAGATAGTTAAGAAAACTCATAAAATTTTTGCAAAGATGCTAAGACATTTTCCATTAATTCCAAGATTAAAAAGACTCTATACATGTTCAAAGATTGTTGATTCAATGAGGTGGCATGCAGAAGAGCATTCCAAGGATGGTTAGTTAAGACATCCAGCTAATGGACAAGCATGGAAAGAATTTGATGTGAATCACACAGATTTTGCTCTTAATACTTGTAATATAAGACTTGGATTGACTAGTGATGGGTTTAATCCATTTGACAACATGAGTCTATCACATAGCACATGGCCTGTGGTATTAACAATATATAATTATCCTCCAAATTTGTGCTTGAAGCCACAAAATTTTATAATGTCTGCTCATTCCTGGACCGCGGTCACCTGAAAATGCTATTGATGTATACCTTCAACCACTAATTGAGGGGCTAAAAATATTGTGGGATGTTAGGGTAGAAACATACGATGTTTCCAAAAATCAAACATTTTTGATGCATGCTTCTCTTATAGACAGTTAGTGACTACCATGCATATGTTATGTTATCTGGTTGGAGCACAAAAGGAAGAATGGCATGTCCTGCTTATAATTACGAAACGTCTTCTACTTATTTGAAACATAGTCGGAAGATGTGCTATATGGGCCATTGGGCCTTCTTGGGCTCGAATCATGAGTGGCGATCTAATAAAATTTCTTTTAATGGAAAGACAGAATATAGACATGCACCTTCTTTGTTAAATTCAAAAAGAATTTTAGAAGATTTACATGACTTTTCTGACGTATTCACAGAGAATGATAAGAAAAAAAGGCTTAGCCCATGGAAACAAAATCCATCTTTTGGCAATTGACATATTGGAAGGATAATAATTTACGTCACAATTTTGATGTTATGCACATTGAGAAGAACATATGTGATAATATAATTGGAACCCTTCTAGATATTGAAGGGAAAAAAGGATCATGCAAAGGCTCGCTTGGACCTACAAGATATGGGGATAAGAATGAAGCTTCATTTGAAGGCAACAAGTGATGACAAAAAAACTCAGCTTCCGAAGGCTTGTTTCTCCCTAACAAAAATGGAGAAATCAATTTTTGTGGTGTTTTTAAAGATGTCAAATTTCCCTATGGTATGGCCTCTAATATTTCACGATGTGTGCATGTTGAAGAAGGAAAAATTTGGGGGTACAAAAGTCACGATGTTCATATTATACTACATTTTTTGTTACAAATAGCAATAAGAGGTGTAACCCCCAATCAAGTTGCAATTCCTTTGATTAGGCTTTGTTCCTTCTTTCATTGTTTATGTCAAAAGGTTATTGAGTTGAAAACTTTAGATCATTAGGAAGTAGAGATCGCTGAAACTCTTTGCCAGCTTGAGAGAATCTTTCCTCCTAGTCTTTTTGACATAATGGTCCATTTACCAATTCACCTTGCAAATGAAGTTAGATTAGGCGGACCAGTTCAGTTTTGATGGATGTATTATATGGAAAGATATTTAGGTGAAATAAAATCATTTGTTCGTAATAAGAGTCGCCCAGAAGGCTCTATCGCTGAAGCATATTTGGCCAAGGAGTCTTTGACATTTTGTTCAAGATATTTATCTAGTGATGCAGATACACGAATGAATAGAATGTCACAAAATAATTGTGAATTTCCAAACACTGGCTATTCTATTGGGGCGAGAATTCTCTTTTCTCTTGATCAAAAGTCTCAAAATACAGCACATGGTTACATTTTATTTAATTCTGATGGAGTTTAAGATAACATAAGGTAATATCATTTAATTTCTTCAAAACTTTATATTTTCAATAAATATAAATACATTTGTGTTAAAATGATATGTTCTTTTGTAGAGAGCATGAGCTTTATCTTCAAAAATCTAAGAAAAGAAGTACATGGAGCAAAGGTAAAAATCAAAGAGACAATTTCTAAACACGTGGCATGAATGATGATGTTTCAGATTGGATACAGGAGTTGTCTCGAGGACCGAATAATGTTGGAAAAATGTACTATGCATGTATTATTAATGGATACAGATTTCATACAAGAAAACATGATGCAAGGAGGAAAACTAAAAACATTGGTGTCACTTTGGAAGTAGTAACCCCAAGCTTTAAAAGTAAAAAAAAATTGTATGAAATACTATGGCGCAATAACCATTATCATTGAGTTGGATTATTATGGACTTTTGAATTATGTTTTATTCAAATGTGTGTGGTTTGAGGCTGAAGAAGATAAGTACGAAATGACTTGTGTTTATTTTAATAAAGAATGTTACAAGAATGATCCATTTGTTCTACCATCTCAAGTGCAACAATGCTCTATGTTGAAGATTATTTTAATAAAAATAAACACTATGTTTTGAAAGTACTTCCAAGGGACTCATTTGAGATGAGAGATAATACAATTTCAAATACCCAAGAAGTACCTTGAATTTCAATAAATATTGATATACCAGAGGATGATTTTGAAGTTGATTTGGCTAGAGAAGATGTACCAGATGATATTATTGAATTGTCATTATCTGAAATGCATGTTCAACACACGGGAGTCGATGATGAGGCCATTGTTGAAAGTGAAAATGAAAGTGATACTGCTTCTATTTTTTAGTGATAATACAAATTAGATAATATTCATTCATTTATTAATTTATAAAATAGTTTTGTTCTATTTATTCTAGATTTGATAATGATTAAAATGATTTTCATATTTTGATTTTAGGTCTATAGGAATGAAGAAAGCAACAAGTAAATTAGTACATGAAGGGAATTGTAAAAGACTGGAAAGAAGAAGTGGTTTTGATTTGTCTATCCAAGTAAGGTCTAGTGTTGAGTTGGCAAGAAAATTTCATCAAATTTAGCAAGAGAAAGATGGTTTACATAAAAATCTTAGAGAAAATACAACAAATAAAGAACAAGTGGTTGCTGGCAAGTTTGATCAAAATCAAGTTCAACAGATAGTTCTTACCATTATAACTATTCCCCATGAATGCAATAGTGTGGAGGAAAGTCTTAATGATAAGGTAAAGAGGAGCAAGAGATGTCCATCAATGTTGATTGATGAGTTCGTTGAAGTTCATGGGGTTTCTCATGAAAGAGGAAATCTATATGTTTCAGTAAATATGAATCAAACTCACGGACAATCTAGTGGGAGAACTGAGTCGCTTCAAGTTGATAAAGATATAAGTCAACAAGGCATAGTTGCACAACCAAACAAATAAACTTGTATATATAATTTTTTTTTCTTTTATGGTTTTATTAGTCTCTTTGTATTTACTTCATATTTAACTATGTGAATGTGCATACACTATTAATAGGAGTAACGAAAAAAAGCTCATGGAAAAAACAATGTGCAAAAACATTCATGCAAGTACTTTGGAGGAGCATGTAGAAGTGACAATAAATGAAGAAGGTCAGCCTATAGGGCCTATTGATTGTGTCATATCTAACCTAAGTCTATTCTTAGGCACATTGGCCAGAAATTCAACTTTCCGTCCTTTGATTTACACAAGCTGGAAAGCCATGCCAAATTAGAACATAGAGCGTATATGGAATTATACCAAGATACGTGTACATGTTTTTATTTTCGTATTTTTACTTGTACAAAATTATAGGATTTAAACACTCATTCTTATTTTAGACTTTGTAGTCAAAGCTTATTTTTCCAGATAAAGCAAATAATTGGGTAAATATTATTGTTAAAGATGCTTGGAGAAGATATAAACACTTCATTTTTAAAAAATATTTTTTGACGTATTCCAATCTGAGTGATAGACTCAAAAATCATCTTGTAAAGGTGACAGAGACTGTATTTAAAAAGCTTTGCCATTTTTGGAGTTTGGAAAATATACAAGTAAGCTTAAAAGTTATTTTTTGTTAATTGTCTTGTAAATATATATTTATTCTAATATTTTTAATCAAATGTGTAGTCAATCAGTGAAAGGAATACTCAAAGTAAAGCAAATCAAAAGTGGAGGCATCAAATGGGACCCAAAACATTTGCCATAATTCACGAAAGAATGGTATATAGCTCCTTATTTGAATTTTAATACTTCAAACCATATTTATTTATTTTTATGCATTTGTAGCATTTAAAGGAAAAGAGAGACCTCACCTAATCTGCAATTTTTATTGAAACTCAAAAAGGCAATAAGGGAAAGGAGCTTGACTTGGAGACACATAATGCAATTGTAAGTTATATTTAGATATTAAGAAAAATATAGTTTGTTTTAATTAGTCTCCTCATTATTAAGTTAATTATCTATTAACCTTATTTCGATTTTTTATTAGTCTCAACTTCAGGATATTATTACAAACAATGAGGAAACTAATGCAGAAGCATTTCAAGCTTTGTTTGGGGAAGAACATTCTAGATCAATGCGTTGTTTTGGGAAAGGTGTTACAAAAACATCATTGAAACGGAAGGAAGAGATTGTTGCTTTGACAAAAAATACATAATGAAGAAGTGTTTGTATTGAACGAGAAAATACATAATATGGAATATTCACTAAATAAATTAAAAGGTGTGCTCAAGACTATATTGCAACAAAGCAACCCAACTGGAATTGATATAGAATCATTGGACGATATGTTGGGTTCATCTCCCAACACGCAAATAGTGCACAAAAGATAGTGGGTGTATCACGTGCACATTCTTCTACATCCACACATGTTCCAAATTATGGGGAGGTATATTGTTATAGATCTTTATATAATTTAAGTATAATAATATTATATTTATTTAATTATTTTTGTTCATAAATTTCTTAATATTTTGGTGGCAAATGAGGAGGTCGATGAGGGACTATGAAGATTTTTTGATTTTCAAGTTGATTTGGATGTTATATCTTTGGAGGACTTGATGACTAGTTATTTTGGGCAACTTATTTTGATATCTAAATCTATTTCAATATTTTTTTAACCGTTGAAAACTTCGCATGTTCTACTAATATTGGTATAATGTCTAGTTATGTTGATGTTCTTTGTCTTTTCTTAAATGCCTTTTTCCTGTATATAGATTTGCCTGGGAATTAATTATGCATATCCCTATATCTCTTCTTAAAACTGCCTGCAAAGCTACAGATTTTCTTTCATCTTCAAAGCAAATGCATGACTATTTAGATATTCTAGCGGGTTCACCGTTTGTTCACTCTCCTGTTGAGGTTTTATGCATGCCACTTTCTTCCAAAGTGTCAAAATATACTTGACTCAGTACTAGAATGTTGTATCGGTTTTATTTGACTTCATACCAGGGAAATGACAAATAAGGAAAGTCTATGTTATGGGCTCAATCATGTGGTATCTGTTGATGGAGATGCTATTATATCCATAAGATGTTAGTTTTCATTTTTGGTGGTATTTGATTGATGCCTAGGTCACATGCATCGGTACATGTGACCTTGATTTTAATTTTAATCTTTGTTATTCATTAGTAACTACTCTTGCGTTTTTTATTTTGCATGGAAATTGTTATCAAGATGGCACTCTTATGATGCTATTATTTTATTTATTTTAATTTCAACCTAAAAATTCTACAATTGACCACCTCCATGATTCATCTTGTACATGCACTTCATTGAAGGTATAATGTTGTTGAAATTAAATTAATTAACTTGTGTTGACCTATGACTTGAGTCAGACCCTCTGCCATCTGTGGGTTTAGCTGGCTATCATCCTTCATGGGTGTTGCAGCAACATTCATATGTGCAACTCTAGTTGAAAAATTAGGCATCCTGAAGTTTTTTTTACTAAAGCACATTTGCTTTTATTTTCAGGATCTTTCTTGCCTACATTATAATGTTTCTTTGAAATGATTTCACAGGCTGGAGCTGCTGGAGTAGTGTTTCAGGGTGCGCTTCTCTCTGCAGCTCTCTCTGTGCTCCGTGTTGGTTCTGTTTCAGGACAAAAGCCACTGTTTTTCTTCCTCTCGTTGATTGTAAACCAATAATACGGTACCTTCTACTATATGTCTCGACAAAATTGATTGATGTTTAACTGTGAATTTCTTATGCTTCTCCTTCCAGATTTTGTCTAGATTGGGCCATTTGTCTTATGATGTTAGAACCCAAATTCTTCAAAATGGAATCCCTATTTCCAAGGCAAATTTGATCGGGATGACAAAGATTTCAATTGCTAGTCTTGCGGAGTTCATGATGATGGGACTAGCTTCAAGGGTGAAGGACATCTATTCAGATTAAACATTGCATTGCCCTAGATTCTAGCAGTATGTGAGGTGCATTGTGTTGTTGCGACCAAGATTGCTTGATGGACAGACTGGTACATGATTCTTCAAGTAGAGATGACTGCATATGAATCTACAATCAAGAAGCAATTCCGACAGCTTGATCTCGTACTCCATCCTAACAAGAACAAGTTTGTTGGTGCCGAAGGCGCATTCCAGCAAATTAGAAATGAGTACATGTTGTGTATGTGCATCAAACAGTTGTATATTTGAACAGAGCTTTATTAATTTATTATGGTGTGCTAGTGTGGTGTGTTGTGGCTAACGTTTTTTACTCCGTAAATATATATGCAAATATTGATTTCTGGAGTACAATAAATTGAGGCATTCATCTTTAAATTTTATAATTACGTGCATTTCTGTGAAATTATCGGATCAGTTTTGGGGTTATTTATGTGCATCTATTTCAAACACTTCTAGTGAGTTTTAGGCAACATTAGATGTTATGCTCAATATCCTCTATCGTGAGTGGTAGATTTTTTTTAAAAAATTGCATTTTTTACAACAGTTTAAAAGTGTTGCCTTTGTATCTTTTGAAAGCAGTTTTTAGTTGTAACATTACATGTCAACATTTCTAAACTGTTGCAATAAGTCTACAAAAGAACTGTGTGCAAAAATACCCGAAGAACCGAAAACCGGACCAAAATTGAACCAAACTGGGTGGTTCGGGTCAGTTCCTATTTCTATAGGTTCGGGTACAGTTCCAAAAAATATAGAACTGATGGTTTGGTTTAGTTCTCGGTTCCGACAGTCGGGTACCCGAGAACCGACCCTAACCGAATCTAAATTACAAATTTTAACTTAAAATATATATGTATTATTACAAATTTAAACTATAAAGATTGGGTCGGCTGGCCACTGGGGGCTGGCGTGAGTCGCAGAGGGATTAATTGGAGATGTTATTTTACAATTTAACAAATCAATCTTATTTAATGCCCAAAAGTAAAAATCTCTTATTTTGATATTTTTCATATAGTTCATTTGTCTCATGTTATGAACCGAGAACCGAACCGGAACCGACCCGAACCGAGCGGTTCACATTCGGTTCCGCAATTTAGAACTATGGGTCGGTTCCGGTTCCAAAAATTTGGAACTGAACCTATACGGGTCGGTTCGTGGTTCTATGTGGAACCGAACCGAACCGATCCGAGTTACACCCCTAGTCTTTATGTATTGTTGCCTAAAGGTTTGAAAATTGTTGCCTTAGACTTTTGGTAACACGCGTATACACAACACCCCCTATGACAACAGTTTCCACTCTTTTGGCAACACTTGGCAGTTTTAGACAATAGTTTTTAAGTGTTGCTAAAGACCGAAAATATTGTAGTGTTTGTTTTCTATTTTGCACCCTTGTTATTTTATTTTTGGTATTTATTTCTTAATGTTTGCGCTGAAATTTTTATAAACATTAAAGACTCTCTAAAGACCCTACATAAAAATTTTCGTAATTTTCTAGGATCATTTCATCAAGCAAAAAAATTCAAAAAGTGTAGAAGTTTTTGGAATTGATTAGGGTTATTCCTCTCATAGAGAGACCCCCTCCTTTATATAACTGCACATTTATAATAATGTCCTTACAACATTAACTAATTACAATATAATAGCTCAACACTCCCCCTCAAGATGGGCGATAGATATCAATCATTCCCATCTTGTTACAAAAAATCTCATACTCTCTTGAAGCTAAACCTTTCGTTAGACAATCAGCTAACTGCTCTTGTGATTTCACATAGTTCAGAGTAAGAACTTCTCTATTTAGTTGCTCCTTGATAAAGAACCGATCGATCTCCACATGTTTGGTGCGATCATGTTGAACAGGATTATTGGCTATATTGATTGCCGATTTGTTGTCACACCAAAGTTGTAGCGGGTCTCCTCTAAACAAGCGCAGCTCAGATAACATGTTCCTCACCCACATCAATTCGCACAGACTAACTGCCATAGCCCTGTACTCGGCCTCAGCTGTAGACCTAGCCACCACATCTTGCTTTTTGCTACGCCAAGATATGAGATTGCCTCCAACAAAAACACAGTAGCCTGTAGTAGACTTACGATGATCCATACAGCCCGCCCAATCAGCATCACAATAGCCTTCAATTTTCAGATGGCCAGAACTTCTAAACCATAATCCCTTTCCTGGGCTTCCTTTAATATACCTGAGAATTCTTTGAACTGCCTCCATATGCTGCTCTCTGGGATCATGCATATATCTACTCACCACACTCACTGCGTGAGTGATATCAGGTCTTGTATGGCATAGATATATAAGCCGTCCAACTAATCTCTGATACTGCTCTTTGCATACCGGGTCACCACCCTCGACACACATCTTATGATTCAGCTCGATAGGAGTAGATACGACTCTGCACCCCAACATCCCTGTCTCTGAGAGAAGATCCAGAGCATACTTCCGCTGAGAAAGCACTATACCTTTTTGCGACCTTGTAATTTCAATTCCAAGGAAGTACTTCAATTGCCTCAGATCCTTAACTTCAAATGCCTCTCCTAGCTGCCACTTCAACCGTAGGATTTCCTCGGCATCATCTCCGGTGATTACGATATCATCAACATAAACAGCCAGGATAGTGATACATGTTTTGGAGTGCTTGTAAAAAACTGTATGGTCTCCATTGCACTGCTTGTATCCCATACCACAAACTGCCAGTCTAAACCTATCGAACCATGCCCTTGGGGACTGTTTTAGTCCATATAAGGACTTCTTCAACTTGCATACCTTCCCAGCTGCTTGAGCATTAACAAAACCCGGTGGAATCTCCATATACACCTCCTCTTGGAGATCGTCATGCAAAAAGGCATTCTTGACATCTAGTTGGTGTGGCCAATTAAAGTTAGCAGCACACGACACCAACATTCTAACAGTGCTCATTTTCGCTACTGGAGCAAATGTCTCATCATAGTCGAGGCCGTACGTTTGACTATAACCTTTAGCAACCAACCTGGCCTTGTATCTGTCAATTTTTCCCTCTGGAGTTTGCTTAACAGTATACACCCATCTATATCCGACAGCACGTTTTCCAGCCGGCAAAGGTACCAACTCCAAAGTGTCATTCTTCTTCAAGGCCTGTAGTTCCTCTAGCATGACACTCAACCACCTAGGATCTTGTTTAGCTACCTGCCAGGTGTTAGGTACAGGCACAGAATGCAATGATGCAATGAATGACTTATATGCAGGTGGAAGGGATGCATATGATATGTAAGTCCCAATGTCAGTCTCCCAACTACCAAGCCTAGCTGGAGGTATTCCAGCATTGACTCGAGAGATTTTGCAGGGCAAAGCATTATCATTAGAAGTATCAGGAAAGGAATTGTTACCTCTCAACTCAAGGGAAGATGACACGGGGGAGGAGGAACTTGGGACATCAGCATGCGTGGGGACTGGCACGATCACGGGAGCCTGCTCATGCTGCTGTTTCTATCTTCTTGTGTATACTCTCAACTCCCCATGACCTTGCTTGCCAACTATTGAGTCACCACGGTTATTCGACGAGTCACCATCACCAATAGGACCTTGCTTGCCAACTATTGAGTCACCACGGTTGTGCGGCGAGTCACCATCACCAATAGGACATGGGAGCATTCCAACCACAATGTCATTCTTGTGCTCATTCTCCCCCTCTCTACTAGCATTAGTCGAGTCATTCTCATTCTCCCCCTCTCTACTAGCATCAGTAGAGACATCCCCAAACAATGAGCTCAGCTCCGTCTTCTCCCCATAAAAAGGTTCAAATTCCCGAAAAAGCACATCCATACTGACAAATAACCTTCTTTCAGTGGGACACCAACACTTGTATCCTTTCTGACTTGATGAGTAGCCAACAAAGATACATTTAACTGCTTGCGGGTCCAACTTACTCGTCATTACTTTGTGATCCCTCACATAACATGTGCACCCGAACACTTTAGGTGGAACAACAAACACATTCGAGCCCAAGAGCATCTCACATGGGGTCTTCATCCCTAATACTCTTGATGGCATCCTGTTGATCAAATAAGATGCTGTCATGACCGCCTCACTCCATAAAAACTTTGGCACATTCATTGTCAACATCAAAGAGCGTGCCACTTCTAGTAGATGTCTATTTTTGCGTTCAGCCACTCCATTTTGAGCAGGGGTGTCTGGACAGGTGGTTTGATGTAGAATTCCCTGACTAGAAATGAGAGCCGCAAACTCCTTGTTGGCATACTCAGTCCCATTATCTGTTCGAAGAATCTTCACCTGCACTCCAAACTGAGTTCTCACATATGCCACGAAATCTTGAAAACATTTATAAACTTCAGATTTTTGTTTCATCATATATATCCAGGTCATACGTGAATAACAATCATTAAAGGTTACAAACCATCTAAAACCACTGACAGAAATAACAGGACATGGTCCCCAAACATCAGAATGAACAAGAGCAAATGGTTCAAGACTTCGAAGACCAATCATGTTATAAGTAGAACGTATGTTTTCCAAGTTCACATGCATTACAAAATAAATCTTTTATATTAACTTTCTTCATCATCTCAGGTTCAAGCCTATTCAAGCTGTCAAAAGATAAATGCCCTAATCGACAGTGTTGAAGCATTGCTTCTCCCTCTGGTCCTCCACTAACAGTAGCAGCAATCATTGCAGTCTCTCTGTCCAAGTACCAAAGCCCATCACGCGTGATGCCAGTCCCAATCTTCCTCCCTGTTTTCTTCTCCTGAAAGACACACATATCCCGATCAAACAAAACATTGCAATTCAACTGATCAATTAGGGAGCTAACAGAGAGTAAGTTAACAGGAAACAAAGGAACATGCAATATAGATGATAGGATAACATATGAAGTGCAATGGACCGAGCCAGTCAGTTTGAACTGTCTCAGGATGTATATGCTTACTTGGATAATATAATGCAAACTCACTCGATGCTCCTGTAACATGTCTAGATGCACCTGAGTCTATGATCCAATCAATATGAGTTTTAATAGATGCAAGTGCCTGAACCTGAGTACCTGTAAATGATTGAGCATAACCAGCAAAGTTACCAAAATAGGTAGTGGTATCCAGATCCCTAGTGACTTGCACCTTGCCCTTGGAACTCTCAGCCTGTTCAATCACCGCCGCAGTAGTCTGGGACTCCTCTGCCACAGCTAGGTGAGCAATTCCTCGACCTCCACGTCCCCTACCTCCTCGACCTGAACGACCACCTCTTTGTCCTCTACCTCCTCGGCTACCACCAGTATTGCGGGGTTGAGGACAATTGTAGCTGAGGTGCCCTTTCTTTCCATAATTGTAGCACTCTCTATCATCTCTGAAGTAAGCATCAGGTACCACCAATGCCGAGCGAACAACAGGTGAGGTCTCGCCTGTCATCACTTTTTGTCTGATCTCCTCTTGCTCCATCGATGCAATAGCCTCATCCAATGAGGGAAGAGATGGCAGGTGACACATTGCGGATCTCCTTCCCTCAAACTTTGGATTTAGGCCTTTGAGGAAACGAGCCACCCGCCTGCGCTCAAGATATTGCCTCCCAAGTAGAACATCAGTTGGGCTTTGCAGTGATAAGGGATCATAGTGATCCAAATCAGCCCATAAATGACGTAGCTCCGCTGCATATTGATGAACCGTCCTCTCCCCCTGTGTGGTGGCATCAAGCTTCTCCTCCACTTCCATCATCATCACACTCCCGGCCCCAGGGTACATCCCCTCCAATGTTTTCCAGACATCAACGACACTTGAGATAGACTCCACCATCCCCGCTATAGTTGAAGACACAGAAGTCAGCAACCAAGAAATCACCAGAGAGTTAGTGTTGCTCCACGTTCTCCACTCGGCACTTGCCTTCTCCACCGGCTCAGTGCATTCCCCTTTCACAAACCCTTCTAACCCGCTGATTCAAAGGTTCAACAAAGCCCTCCTAGACCAACTCAAATAATTTTTTGTCCCCTCAAGCTTAACATCATTATGCAACAACTTTACCTTCTGCATCATCTACACCGACTCTGGTGCAACACCAGTGGACCTACTAGAATTCTCCTCTAGTTTAGCCTGAAAAACCCTGGCCACTCCCTCCAGGATCTCTTTCAAATCTTGACTAGTCACTGGGGTTCCCATCGGTTAGGTTGACTGCCCTTATCTTATCTCACGCCGCTGAAAAGCACGCAGACGCAGATCCCGCGGTCGACGAAGGAGGAGGAAGTAGATCCGATAGTCGACGGGATCCTAAATGCCGATCCTGCGGTCGACGGGACCAGTGCCGCTCACGATCGGAGGAGAAGTCGTGCTGTCGACGGAGGAGAATCCGCAGACGCCGATCCTGCGGTCGACGAAGGAGAAGCCGCAGATCCGGCAGTCGACGGGAATCGCCAGAGGAGGTGTTGCGGCTTGCCATGAGGAGGAGCTCGATGGTGGACGATGGGATCTCGTTGGAGGAGATCACGATTTGAAGGAGAAGCCGCAGATCCGGCAGTCGACGGGACCAGTGCCGCTCACGACCGGACGCTTACGCCCCCTCGCTTTGATACCATGTAGAAGTTTTTGGAATTGATTAGGGTTATTCCTCTCATAGAGAGACCCCCTCCTTTATATAACTGCACATTTACAATAATGTCTTTACAACATTAACTAATTACAATATAATAGCTCAACAAAAAGTTATCATTACGAGGTTTTTATTTTTTGCACGGATCAGATTTCTGATGTTCACTATTTTAGGTATAACTTTGTCATCCAAGATCTGATTCCAGAAATTCAAAATCCTGTAGTTCCTTCTTTGAGTCATCTACAAGTTTTCTGTTAATCATATTTTCAAAATATGAACTATTTTTTGTCAAAAAATCAATCTTTCCAACACTTTATGCACACTAGATCTAGTCAAGAATATAATACATCTTCTCCTTCTAGTATGGCTAACGACCAACTTTAGGACCAAACTCCCAATCCTATTGATGTATTAAGGCGTGAGATGAACTAACAGATGGATGATCTTTCGGGAATGTTCTCTTAATTTATGACCAATAGGAATCGAGACCTCCTAGGGGTACTGAACACCCAAATCGACAAGTCCACAATGTTGATGATAATGACCGTGAAATTCCCCCATGTGCTAGGCAACAAAACCATGGCAATGAACATGGATCCGATCTGACCAAAAAAATTAAAATTGATGCTCTGATTTATGAAGGTCTCGATGACCCCCAAAAATTCCTAAATTGGGTCATAGACATTAAATGTTATTTTGATTGGCACTGTTTGACAGACTCACAAGTTCTAGTGGCTAAAATAAGGTTGATTGGGTGTGCTAAATTATTTTGGTTGAATGAATAGACATTTAGGTGCGGTCAATGGTGTCACCCATGTCAGATGGCAATTTATGAAAAACCTCCTTAAGGGCCAATATATTCCAGCATATCATTGCACACAAATGTTTGATGAGTTAGCCACCCTAAGACATGGTGATAAATTTTTAGTTGAATATATGGGATATTTGAAAGATAAAATGATAAGGAGCGAGGTACAAGAGGTGTCTGAAGTAACCCTCTCTAGGTTCGTAAAGACCATAACTTTGATGTCCAAAGAAAGCTCCTTCGCTATGACCATACAAACGTGAAAGCTACCTTTAATGTTGCTCTAGATATAGAGAAACATCTTGCCTCAAAGTCAAAATCTACGAGTAATCAAAATAGGAGCAAATCCTCTCAAAATGCATCCACTCTGTCTTATAAAGACAAGAGCAAATATGAAACTACTGATCAAAACACCATTGTCATCATGGCTAAAAGTTTTAAAAATCCTAATGGTGAACGAATCCATGTAGGTAAAATTACTAAAAAATAATACATGTTATGCATGTGGGTTACAAGGACATTATGTAGTAGAATTCCCAACTAAAAAGAAAACCTTGACTTTGCTTGAACCATCTAGCAAACCATCTGATTATGATTTTTAAGCTACTGATGAGTCTGAATCTGAAGGGGTACGTAGTGATATGGAAGATGATTTCAATGTTATGGTGATGCATTTTATTTTGAATACCCCTCACACATTTGATGTTTGGAAAAAAACTTACATTTTCTCTTTAAACAAATTCTGCAAATTAATCATAGATAGTGGAAATTGTATGAATTGTGTCTCTGAAAATACAGTTGTTAGAATGAAACTTACCACTGAACCTCACCCAAATCCATATCATATTGCGTGGGTCAATAAAACAACTATCCCAATTACATCTAGATGTCGTGTCCCATTAACCATCAAAGAATACTCTGATAAAATTTGGTGTGATGTCATTCTTAAGGCTGTTCACAAATAGTATAGTTCTCGAATAATTCGGGAATCGATTCGTGAAGATTCGATTAAAATTCGTATTTTTTGAATTCGAATCCGAATTCGAGATTCGAATAGTTTTTGAATCCGAATATTTTTCTTCCTATTCGGAGAATTCGTGAATAGTTCGCAAATACTAGAATATATATTAAAAAATTAATATATGTAAATAGATATTAAATATAATTATATTTTAATATTATATTATATTTAATATTATAAAATTTGAATTCGAATTCGAATCCATGTTAGAATCCGAATTTAACTTTGAATTTCAAGCCAAACTCCAATCCAACATTTCATGACGAATCCGAATCTGACACCGAATATTTGATCAAATCCGAATCTGAATCTCTGCATTCTATGTCAAATTTGAATTTGATTGAAGATTTATTCGGTTCGATTCAGTTCGTGAATGCCCCTAGGACTCACTCCCATGGATGTTTGTCATATTCTTTTGGATTGCCCTTGGTTGTTTGATCATGATGTTACTCATTTTGAGAGTGCTATGTATATGAGTTTAAATTCAATGGAAATAAAATAACTCTAAAGCCAACCCAACCCAAAGGTCTATCTAGCAAAACAAAAGACACCTCACTACCTGCTGAGAAGAAAACATTAAGCTTGATCAGTAGAAATTATTTTTCACATGATGCTTTTTCTGGTGGAATTATCTATGCTTTCATTCCATAATAATCTTCTAATGTTTTATATCATATTGATGTTTTGCAACCACAATTTAAAGAATTGCTAGAAGAATATCAAGATATTTAGCCTAATGAGCTACCTTCTAATTTACCTACAGTACTTAGGAATACCCAACATGTCATAGATCTCATTCTTGAATCTTCATTGCCCAATCTTCCACACTTTAGATTGAACCCTACTGCACATCAAGAATTACAAAAACAAATTTTAGATCTCTTAAATAAAGGCATTATTAGACATAGTATGAGTCCATGTGCAGTCCTTGCCTTGCTTGCACCAAAAAAAAGATGACATTTAGAGGATATGTGTTGATAGTCGTGCCATTAATAAAATTACAATTAAATATTGCTTCCCTATCCCTCGTTTAGATGATTTACTGGATATGATTACATGTGCCACTATTTTTTCAAAACTAGATCTTGGTAGTGGTAACCATCAAATTCGAATTTGAGAAGGGGATGAGTGAAAAACTACGTTCAAATCAAAGGAGGGCTTTTATGACTGACTAGTAATGCCATTTGAGCTTTCTAATGCCCAAGATCATTTTCTCGTATGATGACTCATATCTTCCAACCCTTTATGGGTAGATTTGTTGTGATTTACTTTGATGATATTTTGGTATACAACATCTCTACTTTTGACCGCCTCTCTCATTTGAAAACTATCTTTACTATCTTCTGCAAAGAGAAAATATTTGTTAATATCAAAAGTGCACCTTTTTAGTGAATTATGTAGTATTATTGGGATATATTGTGAGCTCAAATGGAATCCAAGGGGATCCTAAAAAAGTTAGAGTCAGGAATGGCCTGAGCCTAAGAACGTTAGAGATGTGCAAAGTTTACATGGATTAACAACCTTTTACAGACATTTTACTCATGATTTTAGTAGCATCATAGCCCCTATCATAGAGTGCATGAAAAATAGTGAATTTGTTTGGACTAAATTTGTTGCCCATTTATTCCAAACTTTTAAAAATGAGATGACTGAAGCTCCTATCCTTCGCTTGCCATATTTTAATAAAGTTTTTGAAATATCATATGACACATCAAGTATAGGTATTGGTGGGGTTTTAAGACAAGAGGGGCATCCAATTGGGTACTCTAGTGAGAAACTTACAAGTCCCAAGCTAAATTATCAAATTACAATAGAGAATTCTATGCTTTAGTTCAAAGTCTTTGTTATTGGAGACATCATCTCCTTCATAAAGAATTTGTTCTCTTATCTGATCATGAAGCACTTAAGTTTATCAAATCCCAACATAATGTTAGCCCTCGACATGCTAAATGAGTATCTTTTCTACTAGAATACAAATTTAATATAAAACACTTCAAGGGTCCTCACAATCGTGTACTGGATGTACTTAGTCACATATCATTATTATTAACCACGATCTATTTGAGTGTTATAAGCGAATCCCCTAATATAATTTATGAATATTACATTAGAGATGAGTATCAATTCAAAGGTTCCAAACTTTGCATCCCTTGTTCTTCTCTTCAACACTTTCTCATATGGGGATTCAATAGTGGTGCCCTTGGTGGCCACTTTGGTCGTGATAAGATCATCTCTTTAGTAGAAAATAAGTTTTTTTTGGCTTGAATTGAAATCTCTTATAGGAAAAATTGTTAAAAGTTGTAGGACATGCCAACTTGCCAAAGGCAATAAGACAAATGCAGGTTTATACACACCTCTTCCTATCATGTCCATTCCATAGGAAGATGTAAGTATAAATTTTATCCCAGGACTTCCTCCAACCATTCATAAGCATGATTCCATCTTAGTGGTTGTGCAGAAATTATCTAAAATGTATTATTTTATTCCATGTAACAAGACTAGTGATGCATCTCACATTGCCAAAATTTATTTTGAAGAGGTTGTTAGTTATCATGGCATGTTAAAAATAATAGTTTTTTATAGGGGTGTAAAATTTACAAGTTATTTTTGAAACATTTTGGAAATTGTTGGGTACAAAACTTCTATTTTGGGCGGCTTGACACCCTCAAACGGATGGACAAACTAAAGTTGTTAATAGAAATAAGTTTAGACAATAATTTGTTGTGCCTAGTGGGAGACCACAAGGGTACTTGGGATTTACTACTTACTAATGCCCAACTTGTAAAATCCCTCCTCCCGGGAATTGGGCACGGCTGAGGAGAGATTTTATGCCCAGGACCGTCACCTTACAATGACACCAACTACGAGTTAGTTGCCACCACAAGATAATGACCCTGCCGACAAACACGATCATTCACACAACCAACAAAAGAAGAAGTAAGTCCACACATCACATCATAAATATAATAAATATCTAATCAAAAGGTCGACATAAGATAATAAAAGAGTACAAGATAAAGGTCTTATGCCCTGTACACGAATACCATAAAAATATCACTCTCTCTCTCTCTCAACTGACAATGTGGAAGCTAAACCATATAATCATCAACCTAACGTCGAGTAGTAGTAGTGGTAGTGCGCGGCTCCGGCTCCTTGGATCCTGTGTCTCAATCTCTGGCTGTGCCTGGTCGAACTGCGACGACGTCTCCATACGTCCCTAAAATGATGTGATCAAATGACTGTCAGTCAAATTTGACTCAGTTTCTTCATCCCCGCCTCACCCCCGCGACTCCTAGGCACCGCACGAGAGGAAGAAAGCGGAGGACCAAAATAATAGAATATACAAGCAGGTTACAGTGGTGTCAATATATATATAATTCTCTAGCAGTTCTATATCAGTATGAGCAGTAAAGAAAAACAACAACTAATGCAGTATAAAAGTACAGTAAGAGGAGCTAAATAAAGCTAGTAAAGTAAAGCAACTACACTACCATCACAAAAGCGTACCCTAACTTATATGAATTCTCATACAAACATATAAGTTAAGGTTTCTGAAAAAGTAACTCATCATATAAAAGAGCTCATACTAATTTATATGATGAGGATCTGTAAGTGCGTATAATATGTCATGCTATGCAATGCAATGTTTATGTAACTCACAGACATGACTCTGTGCACAGACCTTTCATACATTCCCAATTTTTTAGAGGTGGCCAACCTCTCAGGTACCAACCGTCGTGGCTCATGGTGGTAGTGGAGTGGGTGTCTCCACTCCTATGCGGGCAGGCATAAAACCAGGCCTAGACCTCTCGTACGCCTCAATGCTAATAACACAACAACGGAGCCCCTGCGTGCTTTTGGTAGTAACTACCAGTCTTACATGGTCTGGTGTGCTTTTAGGGGACATAGTCTTCTAGACCTCAGTATAAACATCCTACCGGTCTCCCAAAGGTCTACACTCCACCAGAGTCATCGTACTTCCGTCGGTGTGCCGACTGAACCAGTACTGAGTGACCCACCACATAAGAACACACTCTGTATAATAATACCCTCCCAAGCCTCCATCTCGCAGGACCAACCCATCCTGATATCGACCAATAACCCGAGCCACCAACTCGTAGGACTAGCAAGCCCTATATCACTCCAACCCACACATGGGTGAGATCGCTACAATATTACTTAAAAGTATTAGACTACTCTTGTCTAACTTCCGGTTTACTTTGCGATTTATGGTTAATCTTGAACTTCCCGAGGTCTACCCTGTGAGGGGCTCGCAGCGGTACTAGGAAATATGATGGGCTGAAGCTCATCGCTCCCTTTCTCAAGACACTTAGTAATGTTATGCTACCCTTAACCAAATCCACTCCCAGGCTTACTAAGTGTGTGACTTCTCCAAAGTATCAACTGCTGAAAGCACTAATCTTCCAAAAATTTTAAATGCAGACCATATGATATTGTACATGTGTATGAATAGGAATCATCCAAACACTTGACCCAAGGACCTAAGATTATTTCCTGAGGCCTATCATGATATCTTAGACCTAATTCCAGAGATTTATAATTTTCCTAAAATAATCAGCAGTTATTATAATTTTCCCAAATTATTGCTACATGAGATTTTGAACATGAAGTGTCACTTTCTATTATAAAAGCAGCAAGATAAAATTATTCTAACATCATCTTAAGTAATAATAGCTATGTACCAAATTTCACATCATTCCAATAAAATTCGATATTTAATTTCTAATTACCAAAATCTGATCCACTAGGTCAAGTTACACATGAAACACTATAAATATTCATCAAATAATTTCAGAAAAATTACTAAAGGTTAAAATGGTAAATAATTATTTATTCCAAAAATTTATAGTTTTATAACTCATTTTGAGCACAATTATCTCAATAATATAGAAGAGTCAAAAATGGTAATTATAACTACAACCCTAAGATTCTGACCTTCAAAAATTCCAAATAAGTTAACCCGTGTTTATAATACTAAATAATCACTATTGGAAAGATTTCATAATTTTTGCAACTATTTTAGTCACTATAATTTCACTAATATATTTGCGTAATAAAAATGCTAATTAATTCATTTACTAAGCAAATCAGTTCCAAATATTCTAAAACTTCATGAGGAGATGTACTTTCACTAAATAATTGCATGTATAAAATTTAACTGGATTTGATCAATCCAATCTTGCTAAATTCACAAGATACATCATTTTGGCTAAACACACACCACATCACATACAACATGACAACTTGCAAGTGAGAATCACCAACCTACATAGGTCCAAAGGACCTGAAATTTTTACCATGCTCTTTTAACACCCTAGTAAACCTTTCAATAAAATTTGGGATTAAGATAACTACTTTTTACCAAAATATTTCAGTTTTATTAAAAAACACATTTTACCTAAAACTATAAGAAAATTTTGTCCAAAAATTCTCATTTTTGGACTGTAGGTGTATCTATGGTATATTCTAACATGCCCCAAATTTCATGTAAATCCCTTTAGCCAATAAAAGTTATTAGGGAAATAGTGACTGTCCTACCCTAAGGACCTGTCCCACGAGAATTGCCCTATAGGGAGCTATATTGCTCCAAATGACCTGCTTTTAATTCTAATTAAAGTAGACCGACAGGGCTACCTTTTTCATGTTGGGCACTTTTCATTGTTCAACCCCAAATGGCCTCATTTTCTGGTTCACAAAGGTGTACAGTAAATGTTACATATAATATATTACATATAGTAATTTATATATAAAAACAATGGGCGACCTATATTATGTCTTCCCCAAACAACCAACCACCGTGATCTGCCTGACCTGGAGCTTTTCCAACGACTTTTGCCAGCCACCCGACCACTTCCCCGGCTGACCACCACCACCACCACCACCTGCATTGAGGTGGTGGTTATCGCCCGACGGTGGTTTGGCCGTCGGAGGTGGCGGTTTCCGACGAACCCGAGAGGAAGCCCAAAGCTTCGTTTTTTCCATAGAATTAAAAATGAAAAATGGCTCCTTTAAGCCTAATTTCATTCCATATTGATCTAGGAAGCTAACATAAGGGGAGAGGAGGATAAGCATGCCTGATTCCGGGCTTGGAGGCGGCTACTCAGGCCGGTGACCATGAATTTTTGCATTTTCCAGCGAACCTCTCCCGATCTCAATTCTCCACCAAAAGGTTCGATCCAAGAGTCGATTCCAACTACTTGTGGGCTTCTGAAGGTGATGAAAGGGTCAAATTAAGCTTTGGAGGCCTCTATATTGGAGATCCATGAATAGGAGGTGGTGGGTCATGGCCATTAATGGCCCTCCTTGATGGTGGTCGACCTTGAACTGTTGGAAACTCCTCCTCTTCATCAGAGGAGACAAAAGGAGGGGTTGGTGAAGGAGAAGGGAGTGTCACTTGGCCTCCCTCTATTATTCCCCTCCTCCAAATGAAACTTCCCCCTTAATTACCTCCATTAAACCCTAATTAAATCACTAAATTCAGATTAAATAAATTTAATAAACTTAGTGGGCCTTAGGTTGGGCCTTGGGCAAGGCCTTAGTCCACTTGAATTGGCTTGAGCTCTCATTTAGCCTTTAGGGGTTAATTTGACCATGGTTGACCTTGTGGTTGACTTTAGTCAACTTGATGGGTTGACGGGTCCAAGGGGTGTGCCTTGAGTCCCTTGACACCACCCAATGTTGATTGGGTCATGGTGATGCCCCAATTTGGCCCACTTTGCCAAATAGCGTGATTTGACCTAAATAGGGCCAAGTTTTACTTTGGTCAAACTGATCAACTTGGTGACCACGTGACTGGTGGCGGATCCAAGAATTTAGAAAAGGGGGTGCACAAAAAATTTTTTAATATCATAATATAGAAAATGAAAATGCATGATATTATAAAGTCATACACAATTACATATAAATGTCTTAATTGAAAATTACTAAATACCAGAAGAAATTACAATTGTCCATGACGAGTCTCCGTTTTTTGAAAACGATCAATAACATCATCATCTGAAACTTTCAAAAATACATCTCTTTCAATGAATGTAACCAAACAGTCATTCAATATCTGATCGCCCAAACTATTACGTAATCTGTTCTTGACATAATTCATGCCCGAAAAAACTCTTTCAACACTTGTAGTTGCCACAGGAAAAATAAGTACGAACTTCAATAGCTTGTATAATTATTGATAAGCAATATATTTCCCAGTTTCAACAAGTTTCATAGAGAGATGACCAAGGTCGTTCAAGTTAAAAAAAACCACTCGTCGCTTTTCATATCCACAATGAAATTGTCTTGCTGAAAGTCAAGATTAAATAACTCCAAACTTGAAAAATCATTAGGATAAAACTCTGCAAGTCTAAGCACTTTTTGCTTAACAAAACAACCAAAGGAGTTAATGAGATTCAAACAAGCCATACAATGGAGCAACTTCATACTCACCTCATCAAACCTGTTATTAAGCTCATGCAATTGTAAATCAACAACTTTTAAGAAAATTGATACTCGATAATGATGCAAATATGTGTAATTTTCAACAAATCGTCTTGATCTTCAGCACGGCACAGACAGATCATCCATTTTAGGAATATGAATACTATATTTACTACAAAAGTAAGACCTTATTGAACAGAGTGTCTCAACCATCATCACACAAGTTTTACAATTGTCTTTTTGTCAAACTAACAAAAGACATAGCATTAATAATATCATGATCTTTTTTTTGCAAAACAAGATTTAATTCATGTGTATAACTAAATATAGTTGTCATCACATGAATCATCAAAACAAAGTCAAATGATTCTAATGCAAACAATACACCCTATGCCTTCACCCCGATCATTTGCCTTACTCTTACCAATCTTCAAAAGTGTAGTAACTATATCAGGATATAAAGAAATAATATGGATTAATGTCTTGTGATGTGAGCCCCAACGAGTATCCCCCGACCGACCCAAAGAAAGTGTCTGATTTAAACCCGACCCCGTTTGTAGTTCACCATCTTCTAGTGCCTGAGCAACCTTTTGCACTTGACTTTCTCTAAGCATCTCATTTCACTTGCAAGAAACTCCAACCACATTTAATAACATCGAAATTGCTTCAAAAAACCATTGACAATCATCATTTATTTTAGCAACTACAACTACGGTTAACTGAAGCTGATGAGCAAAATAGTGAATGTAATTTGCTGATGGATTTTCCTTCAAAATTAGACTTTTGAGTCCATTTATCTCACCACTCATATTACTTGCACCATCGTATCCTCGCCCACGGATTTTAGATGAATTTAAGAAATTGTCAATTAACAATGATTCAATTGCAACTTTAAGAGACATGACAGTAGTATCGTGAACATGCACGATGCCGAGAAAACACTCTATTAATCTCTCTCTCTCTCTCTCTCTTCATTTACCCTCTATCGTTAATTCGTTATTTTATATGCCCTAATTCTGAATGCGGTTTTTGTTTGTTATGTATCTGCAAATTTCACTTCTGTCTTGTATTTTTTTGATGTGATTTTATTATGATGGAGCTTAGTCCTAATTGAATGAGGTGTTCCTCCGAAATTCAAATGTTGCTAACAAAAAAGATCGAGCTGTTTTTGTAGATCAAATTTTGATAGAATCTGTCATGTCTTTTGTGTTATTTTTATAGAGGATTTCAAGAGGAGTTTACTTGGCCGGAAGTCTTAGATTTCTATTGTTTCAGGTTACCAATCTCAGATCATGTAAATGAGAATCATTGCATTTAGAGTTATGATTTTGGTTTGAAGAGCACACGTGCCTATCCTTTACTTGGTGCCCGGATTGAATGAAATTTTTGGATCCGCCACTGCCCCTGAGTTTAGACAAAAACACCATCATCATCGAATGAATGTTTGACATACCAATAGTTATGACCGCCAGAAGGATAAAAAAAACTAGTTTTGAATGTAGAACTGAATGGAGTTCTTTAGGGGAGGTCGGGCGTTCATGAACGAGACACACAACCACTATCACCGTGCCAAACGGAGCCTAAGTAGTGTTGGATGGAATTTGTTTATTTGGTACATGATGATGGAATATATCTATGCTCCATTGAAATGAAACAAAGCTTCATTATTATTAAGCTTTCCATTTGACCTCTTTATCACAAATGTTTGAAATGTTTTCAATTTATATGTTTTTTCTTGAAATTAATATATATATATATATATATATATATATATATATATATATATATATATATATATATATATATATATATATTTAGTTTTAAAAACCGTGTTATGTTGGTTTTTGTGCATGTGCATATAAATTTATGTGGTTTTTTGTGTTTTGTGTTTGCATTTATGTTGGTGTGTTTGTGTTGGTGTGTCTTTGCATTTGTATGTGTGTGTGTATTTATGTATAGTTGTGTGTGTATGTATGTCTTTTGTGCCGAAGTGTGTATGTATTAAAGTGTGGATTTATGTATTTGTTAGAATATAATATAATTTGTATGCATTCTGTGTGTTTGTATATGTGTAGGTATTACCATTATTCAAGATTTGATAGCAAAATATGAATAAAAAGGAGTGGATTAATTTGCCTCACTATGGTGAACATTATTTTAATGGTGTTAATTATTTCTTGGATGTTGCATTACAAAGGAGAAGAAATTTTATGTCCATGCGCTATCTGTTGCAATGATGTATGGGGTAAAAGAGATACGGTGTTTGACCATTTGATAAGTAAGGGTTCTGTAAAAGGCTACACAGATTGGATTTATCATGGGGAGGAGATTAAACGCATGGATGTTGATCAAGACACTAATGATAATGTCTCTTCTGATGATATTGATGGCTTATTGTCTGAGACATTTAAAGATGCAGTTCAAGAAGATGGAGTACATGAAAGCTTAAATGAAGATGCAAAGAAGTTTTATAAACTTATTGAGAAAGCGAATCAGGAATTATATCCAGGTTGTCAAAAATTCTCTACACTAGCTTTTACTATTCGACTGTATTTACTAAAATGTCTTCATGGATGTAGCAATGCATCATTTACATCTCTCCTAGAGTTATTGAATGAGGCTATACCCGACTTGAACATCACGGTCTTTTTCAATAAAACAAAATCTATGATATGTGACCTAGACTTAGATTATAAAAAGATAGATGTATGTCCAAATAACTGTATGTTATTTTGGAAAGAGCGTGAGAAAGAAGAAAAATACCATATTTGTGGTGAATCTCGGTGGATTGTATATCGTGAAGTGAATTGTGAGTCTGAGATGTTTAAGAAAACTCATAAAATATTCACAAAGATGCTAAGACATTTTCCATTAATTCCAAGATTAAAAAGACTCTATACATGTTCAAAGATTGTTGTTTCAATGAGGTGGCATGCAGAAGAGCGTTCAAAGGATGGTAAGTTAAGATATCCAGCTGATGGACAAGCATGGAAAGAATTTGATGTGAATCACCCAGATTTTGCTCTTGATACTTGTAATATAAGACTTGGATTGGCTAGTGATGAGTTTAATCCATTTGGCAACATGACTCTATCACATAGCACATGGCATGGGGTATTAACAATATATAATTATCCTCCAAATTTGTGCTTGAAGCCAGAAAATTTTATAATATCATTGCTCATTCCTGGACCGCGGTCACCTGAAAATGTTATTGATGTATACCTTCAACTACTAATTGAGGGGCTAAAAATATTGTGATGTTGGGGTAGAAACATGCGATGTTTCCAAAAATCAAACACTTTTGATGCATGTTGCTCTTTTATAGACAGTTAGTGGCTACCCTGCATATGCTATGTTATCCGGTTGGAGCATAAAAGGAAGGATGGCATGTCCTGCTTGTAATTATGAAACGTCTTCTACTTATTTGAAACATAGTCGGAAGATGTGCTATATGAGCCATCGGGCCTTCTTGGACTCGAATCATGAGTGGCAATCTAATAAAATTTCTTTTAATGGAAAAACAAAATATAGGCATGCACCTTCTTTGTTAAATTCAAAAAGAATTTTAGAAGATTTACATGACTTTTCTGACGTATTCACAGAGAATGATAAGAAAAAAAGGCTTGGCCCATGGAAAAAAGCCATCTTTTGGCAATTGCCATATTGGAAGGATAATAATTTACATCACAATTTTGATGTTATGCACATTGAGAAGAACATATGTGATAATATAATTGGAACCCTTCTAGAGATTGGAGGGAAAAAAGGATCACACAAGGCTCATTTGGACCTACAAGATATGGGGATAAGAAAGAAGCTTCATTTGAAGGCAACAAGTGATGACAAAAAAACTCAGCTCCCGAAGGCTTGTTTCTCCCTAACAAAAGAGGAGAAATCTATTTTTTGTGGTGTTTTTAAAGATGTCAAATTTCCCGATGGTATGGACTCTAATATTTCACGATGTGTGCATGTTGAAGAGGGAAAAATTTGGGGGTACAAAAGTCACGATGCTCATATTATACTACATTTTTTGTTACAAATAGCAATAAGAGGTGTAACCCCCAATCAAGTTGCAATTCCTTTGATTAGGCTTTGTTCCTTCTTTCATTGTTTATGTCAAAAGGCTATTGAGCTGAAAAATTTAGATCATATGGAAGTAGAGATCGCTGAAATGTTTTACCAGCTTGAGAGAATCTTTCCTCCTAGTCTTTTTGACATATTGGTCAATTTACCAGTTCACCTTGCAAATGAAGTTAGATTAGGCGGACCAGTTCAGTTTCGATGGATGTATTATATGGAAAGATATTTAGGTGAATAAAAATTATTTGTTCGTAATAAGAGTCGCCCAGAAGGCTCTATCGCTGAAGTATATTTGGCCAAGGAGGCTTTGACATTTTGTTCAAGATATTTATCTAGTGATGCAGATACACGAATGAATAGAATGTCATGAAATAATTGTGAATTTCCAAACACTGGCTATTCTATTGGGGCGAGGATTCTCTTTTCTCTTGATCAAAAGTCTCAAAATCAAGCACATGGTTACATTTTATTTAATTCTGATGGAGTTTAAGATTACATAAGATAATATCATTTAATTCCTTCAAAATTTTATATTTTCAATAAATATAAATACATTTGTGTTAAAAATGATATGTTCTTTTGTAGAGATCATGAGCTTTATCTTCAAAAATCTAAGAAAAGAAGTACATGGAGCAAAGGTAAAAATCAAAGAGACAATTTCATTAAGTGGTTTGAAACATGTGGCATATATGGTGATGTTTCAGATTGGATAAAGGAGTTGTCTCGGGGACCAAATAATGTTGGAAAAATATACTATGCATATATTATTAATGGATACAGATTTCATATAAGAAAACATGATGCAAGGAGGAAAACTCAAAACAACGATGTCACTTTGGAAGCAGTAACCCCAAGCTTTAAAAGTATTAAAGATGAAAATTCAGAAAAAAGATTTGTATGAAAAACTATGGCACAATAACCAATATCATAGAGTTGGATTATTATGGACATTTGAATAATGTTTTATTCAAATGTGTGTGGTTTGAGGCTGAAGAAGATAAGTACGGAATGACATGTGTTTATTTTAATAAAGAATGTTACAAAATGATCCAGTTGTTCTAGCATCTCAAGTGCAACAATGCTTCTATGTTGAAGATTATTTTAATAAAAATAAACACTATGTTTTGAAAGTACTTCCAAGAGACTCATTTGAGATGGGAGATAATGCAATTTCAAATACCCAAGAAGTACCTGGAATTTCAATAAATATTGATATACCAGAGAATGATTTTGAAGTTGATTTGGTTAGGGAAGATGTACCAGATGATATTATTGAATTTCCTTTATCTGAAATTCATGTTCAACATACGGGAGACGATGATGAGGCCATTGTTGAAAGTGAAAATGAAAGTGATACTGCTTCTATTTTTTAGTGATAATACATATTAGATAATATTAATTCATTTATTTATTTATAAAATAGTTTTGTTCTATTTATTATAAATTTGATAATGCTTAACATGATTTTCATATTTTGATTTTAGGTCCACAGGAATGAAGAAAGCAACAAGTAAATTGGTACATGAAGGAAATGTTAAAAGACTGGAAAGAAGAAGTGGTTTTGATTTGCTTATCCAAGCAAGGTCTAGTGTTGAGTTGGCAAGAAAATTTCATCAAATTAAGCAAGATAAAGCTGATGGTTTACATAAAAGTCTTAGAGAAAATACAACAAATAAAGAACAAGTGGTTGCTGACAAGTTTGATTAAAATCAAGTTCAACAGATAGTTCCTACCATTATAACTATTCCCCATGAATGCAATAGTGTGGAGAAAAGTCTTAATGGTAAGGTAAAGAGGAGCAAGAGATGTCCATCAATGTTGATTGATGAGTTCGTTGAAGTTCATGGGGTTTCTCATGAAAGAGGAAATCTATATGTTTCAATAAATATGAATCAAACTCACGGACAATCTAGTGGGAGAACTGAGTCGCTTCAAGTTGATAAAGATATAAGTCAACAAGGCATAGTTGCACAACCAAAGAAATTAGAAATGAAGAAGGTCAGCCTATAGGGCCTACTGATTGTGTTGTATCTGACCTAAGTCTATTCTTAGGCACATTGGCCAGAAATTCAACTTTCTGTCATTTGATTTACACAAGATGGAAAGCCATGCCAAATGAGAACATAGAGTGTATATGGAATTATACCAAGGTATGTGTACATGTTTTTATTTTCTTCTTTTTACTTGTACAGAATTATAGGATTTAAACATTCATTCTTATTTTGGACTTTGTAGTCAAAGTTTATTTTGCCAGATAAAGCAAATAATTGGGTAAAGATTACTGTTAGAGATGCTTGGAGAAGATATAAACATTTAATTAAAAAAATATATTTTTTGAAGTATTCTAATATGAGTGATAGACTCAAAAATCATCCTGTAAAGGTGACAGAGTCTGTATTTAAAAAGCTTTGCCATTTTTGGAGTTTGGAAAATATACAAGTAAGCTTAAAAGTTATTTTTTGTTAATTGTCTTGTAAACATATATTTATTCTAATATTTTTAATCAAATGTATAATCAATCAGTGAAAGGAATACTCAAAGTAGAGCAAATCAAAAGTGGAGACATCGAATGAGACCCAAAACATTTGCCATAATTCACGAAAGATTGGTATATAGCTCCTTATTTGAATTTTAATACTTCAAATCATATTTATTTATTTTTATGCATTTGTAGCTTTCAAAGGAAAAGAGAGACCCCACCCAAGCTGAAATTTTTATTGAAACTCGAAAAGGCAATAAGGGAAAGGAGATTGACTTGGAGACACATAATGCAATTGTAAGTTAAATTTAGATATTAAGATAATATAGTTTGTTTTAATTAGTTTCCTCATTATTAAGTTAATTATCTATTAACTTTATTTCGAGTTTTTATTAGTCTCAACTTTAGGATATTATTACGAACAATGAGGAAACTAATGCAGAAGCATTTAAAGCTGTGTTTGGGGTAGAACATTCTGGATCAATGCGTTGTTTTGGGAAAGGTGTTACAAAAACATCATTGAAGAGGAAGGAAGAGATTGTTGCTTTGATAAAAATACATAATGAAGAAGTGTTTGTATTGAACGAGAAAATACATAATATGGAATATTCACTAAACAAATTAAAAGGTGTGCTCAAGACTATGTTGCAACAAAGCAACCCAGCTGGAATTGATATAGAATCATTGGACTATATGTTGGGTTCATCTCCCATCACGCAAATAGTGCACAAAAGATAGTGGGTGTATCACGTGCACATTCTTCTACATCCACACATGTTCCAAATTATGGGGAGATATAGTGTTATATATCTTTATATAATTTAAGTATTATAATATTATATTTATTTATTTATTTTTGTGAATAAATTTCTTAATATTTTGGTGGCAAATGAGGAGGTCGATGATGGACTATGAAGATTTTTTGATGTTCAAGTTGATTTGGATGTTATATCTTTGGAGGACTTGATGACTAGTTATTTTGGGCAGCTTATTTTGATATCTAATTCTATTTCAATATTTTTTAACCATTGAAAACTTCGCATGTTCTACTAATATTGGTATAATGTCTACTTATGTTGATGTTCTTTGTTTTTTCTTAAATGCTTTTTTCCTATATATAGATTTGCCTGGGAATTAATTATGCATATCCCTATATCACTTCTTAAAACTGCCTGCAAAGCTACAGATCTTTCATCTGCAAAGCAAATGCATGACTATTTAGATATTCTAGCGGGTTCACTATTTGTTCACTATCCTATTGAGGTTCTATGCATGCCACTTTCTTCCAAAGTGTCAAAATATACTTGACTCAGTACCAGAATGTTGTATCGGTTTTATTTGACTTCATACCAGGGAAATGGCAAATGAGGAAAGTCGGTGTTATGGGTTCAATCATGTGTTATCTGTTGATGGAGATGCTATTATATCCATAAGATGTTAGTCTTTCATTTTTGGTGGTGTTTGATTGATGCCTAGGTCACATGCATCTGTACATGTGACCTTGATTTTAATTTTAATCTTTGTTATTCAATAGTAACTACTCTTGCATTTTTTATTTTGCTTGGAAATTGTTATCAAGATGGCACTCTTATGATGCTATTATTTTATTTATTTTAATTTCAACCTGAAAAATTCTACAATTGACCACCTCCATGATTCATCTTGTGCATGCACTTCATTGAAGGTATAATGTTGTTGAAATTAAATTAATTAACTTGTGTTGACCTATGACAGGAGTCAGTCCCTCTGCCATCGGCGGGTTTAGCGGACTATCATCCTTCATGGGTGTTGCAGCAACATTCATATCTGCAACTCTAGTTGAAAAATTAGGCATCCTGAAGGTTTTTTTGTACTAAAGCACATTTGCTTTTATTTTCAGGATCTTTCTTGCCTACACTATAAATAATGTTTCTTTGACATGATTTTCATAGGCAGGAGCTGCTGGAGTAGTGTTTCATTGTGTGCTTCTCTCTGCAGCTCTCTCTGTGATTCGTGTTGGTTCTGTTTCAGGACAAAAGCCGCTGTTTTTCTGCCTCTAGTTGATTGTAAACCAATAATACTGTACCTTCTACTATATATCTCGACAAAATTGATTGATGTTTAACTATGAATTTCTTGTGCTTCTCCTTCCAGATTTTGTCTAGATTGGGCCATATGTCTTATGATGTTACTAGAACCCAAATTCTTCAAAATGGAATCCCTATTTCCAAGGCAAATTTGATCGGGATGACGAAGATTTCAATTGCTAGTCTTGCGAAGTTCATGATGTTGGGAGTAGCTAGCTTCAAGGGTGAAGGGCATCTATTCTGATTAAACATTGCATTGTCCCAGATTCTAGCAGTATGTGAGGTGCATTGTGTTGCTGCGACCAAGATTGCTTGATGGACAGACTATTACATGATTCTTTAAGTAAAGATGACTGCATATGAATCTACAATCAAGAAACAATTCCGACAGCTTACTCTCCTACTCCATCTTGACAAGAACAAGCTTGTTGGTGCCGAAGGCTCGTTCCAGCAAATTAAAAATGAGTACATGTTGTGTATGTGCATCAAACAGTTGTATATTTGAACAGAGCTTTATTAATTTATTATGGTGTGCTAGTGTGGTGTGTTGTGGCTAACGTTTTTTACTCCGTAAATATATATGCAAATATTGATTTCTGGAGTACAATAAATTGAGGCATTCATCTTTAAATTTTATAATTAAGTGCATTTCTGTGAAGTTATCGGATCAGTTTTGGGGTTATTTATGTGCATCCATTTCAAACACTTCTAGTGAGTTTTAGGCAACATTAGATGTTATGCTCAATATCCTCTATCATGAGTGGTATATATTTTTTAAAAAATCGCATTTTTTACAATAGTTTAAAAGTGTTGCCTTTGTATCTTTTGAAAGCAGTTTTTAGTTGTAACATTACATGTCAACATTTCTAAACTGTTGCAATAAGTTTACAAAAGAACTGTGTGCAAAAATACCCGAAGAACCGAAAACCGGACCAAAACTGAACAAAATCGGGCGGTTCGGGTCGGTTCCTATTTCTATATGTTCGGGTACAGTTCCAAAAAATATAGAACCGATGATTTGGTTTAGTTCTCGGTTCCGACAATCGGGTACCCGAGAACCGACCCTAATCGAATATAAATTACAAATTTTAACTTAAAAATATATATATTATTACAAATTTAAACTATAAAGATAGGGTCGGCTGGCCGATGGGGGCTGGCGTGAGTCACAGAGGGCTTAATTGGAGATGTTATTTTACAATTTAACAAATCAATCTTATTTAATGCCCAAAAGTAAAAATCTCTTATTTTGATATTTTTCATATAGTTCATTTGTCTCATGTTATGAACCGAGAACCGAACCAGAACCGACCCGAACCGAGCGGTTCAGATTCGGTTCTGCAATTTATATCCGTGGGTCGGTTCCGCTTCCAAAAATTTGGAACTGAACCTATACGGATCGGTTCGTGGTTTTATGTGGAAACGAACCGAACCGATCCGAGTTGCGCCCCTAGTCTTTATGTATTGTTGCCTAAAGGTTTGAAAATTATTTCCTTAGACTTTTGGTAACACGCGTATACACAACACCCCCTATGACAACAGTTTTCACTGTTTTGGCAACACTTTGCAGTTTTAGACAATAGTTTTTAAGTGTTGTTAAAGACCGAAAATGTTGTAGTGTTTGTTTTCTGTTTTGCACCCCTTGTTATTTTATTTTTGGTATTTATTTCTTAATGTTTGTGCTGAAATTTTTATAAACATTAAAGACTCTCTAAAGACCCTACATAAAAATTTTCGTAATTTTCTAGGATCATTTCATCAAGCAAAAAAATTCAAAAAGTTATCATTACGAGGTTTTTATTTTTTGCACGGATCAGATTTCCAATGTTCACTATTTTAGGTATAACTTTGTCATCCAAGATCTGATTCCAGAAATTCAAAATCCTGCAGTTCCTTCTTTGAGGCGTCTACAAGTTTTCTGTTAATCATATTTTCAAAATATGAACTATTTTTTGTCAAAAAATCAATCTTTCCAGCACTTTATGCACACTAGATCTAGTCAAGAATACAATACATCTTCTCCTTCTAGTATGGCTAACGACCAACTTTGGGACCAAACTCCCAATCCTATTGATGTATTAAGGCGTGAGATGAACTAACAGATGGATGAACTTTCGGGAATGTTCTCTTAATTTATGACCAATAGGAATCGAGACCTCCTAGGGGTACTGAACACCCAAATCGACAAGTCCACAATGTTGGTGATAATGACTGTGATCTTCCCCCATATGCTAGGCAACAAAACCGTGGTAATGTACATGAATCCGATCTGACCAAAAAATTAAAATTGATGCTCTGACTTATGACGGTCTCAATGACCGCCAAAAATTCCTAAATTGGGTCATAGACATTAAATGTTATTTTGATTAGCACTGTTTGACAGACTCACAAGTTCTAGTGGCTAAAATAAGATTGATTGGGTGTGCTAAATTATTTTGGTTGAATGAATAAAGACATTTAGGAGCGGTCAATGGTGTCCCCCATGTCAGATGGCAATTTATGAAAAACCTCCTTAAGGGCCAATATATTCCAGCATATCATTGCACACAAATGTTTGATGAGTTAGCCACCCTAAGACATGGTGATAAATTTTTAGTTGAATATATGGGATATTTGAAAGATAAAATGATAAGGTGCGAGGTACAAGAGGTGCCTGAAGTAACCCTCTCTAGGTTCGTAAAGACCATAACTTCGATGTCTAAAGAAAGCTCCTTCGCTATGACCATACAAACTTGAACGCTACCTTTAATGTTGCTCTAGATATAGAGAAACATCTTGCCTTAAAGTCAAAATCTAAGAATAATCAAAATAGGAGCAAATCCTCTCAAAATGCATCCACTCTGTCTTATAAAGACACGGGCAAATATGAAACTACTGATCAAAACACCATTGCCACCATGGCTAAATTTTTTAAAAATCCTAATGATGAACGAATCCATGTAGGTAAAATTACTAAAAAAAAATAATACATGTTATGCATGTGGGTTACAAGGACATTATGTAGTAGAATTCCCAACCAAAAAGAAAACCTTGACTTTGCTTGAACCATCTAGCAAACCATCTGATTATGTTTATGAAGCTACTGATGAGTCTGAATCTGAAGGGGTACCTAGTGATATGGAAGATGATTTCAATGTTATGGTGATGCGTTTTATTTTGAATACCCCTCACACATTTGATGTTTGGGGAAAAACTTACATTTTCTCTTTAAACAAATTTTTCAAATTAATCATAGATAGTAGAAATTATATGAATGTTGTATCTGAAAATATAGTTGTTGGAATGAAACTTACCACTGAACCTCACCCAAATCCATATTATATTGCGTGGGTCAATAAAACAACTATCCCAATTACATCTAGATGTCGTGTCCCATTGACCATCAAAGAATACTCTGATAAAATTTGGTGTGATGTCATTCCTAAGGCTGTTCACAAATAGTATAGTTCTCGAATAATTCGGGAATCGATTCGTGAAGATTCGATTAAAATTCATTTTTTTTGAATTCGAATCCGAATTTGAGATTTGAATAGTTTTCAAATCCGAATCTGAATATTTTTCTTCCTATTCAGAGAATTCGCGAATAGTTCGCAAATACTATAATATATATTTAAAAATTAATATATGTAAATAAATATTAAATATAATTATAATTTAATATTATAAAATTTGAATTTGAACTCAAATCCATGTTTGAATCCAAATTTAAATTTGAATTTCAACCCAAACTCAAATCCAACATTTCATGATGAATCCGAATCCGAATCTGACACTGAATATTTGATCAAATCTGAATCTGAATCTCTGCATTCTATATCAAATTTGAATTCAATTGAAGAGTTATTCGGTTCGATACAGTTCGTGAACGCCACTAGGACTCACTCCCATGGATGCTTGCCATATTCTTTTGGATTGCCCTTGGTTGTTTGATCATGATGTTACTCATTTTGCGAGTGCTAATGTATATGAGTTTAAATTCAATGGAAATAAAGTAACTCTAAAGCCAACCCAACCCAAAGGTCTATCTAGCAAAACAAAAGACACCTCACTACCTGCTGAGAAGAAAACATTAGGCTTGATCAGTAGAAATGATTTTTCACATGATGCTTTTTCTGGTGGAATTATCTATGCTTTCATTCTATTAGAATCTTCTAATGTTTTATATCATATTGATGTTTTGCAACCACAATTTAAAGAATTTCTAGAAGAATATCAAGATATTTATTTGAATGAGCTACCTTCTAATTTACCTACAGTGCTTAGGAATACCCAACATGTCAAAGATCTCATTCCTGGATCTTCATTGCCCAATCTGCCACACTATAGATTGAACCCTACTGCACGTCAAGAATTACAAAAATAAATTTCAGATCTCTTAAATAAATGCATTATTAGACATAGTATGAGTCCATGTGCAGTCCTTGACATGCTTGCACCAAAAAAGGTTGACATTTAGAGGATATGTGTTGATAGTAGTGCCATTAATAAAATCACAATTAAATATCGCTTCTCTATCCCTCATTTAGATGATCTACCAGATATGATTACATGTGCCACTATTTTTTCAAAACTAGATCTTAGGAGTGGTTACCATCAAATTCGAATTTGAGAAGTGGATGAGTGAAAAACTACGTTCAAATCAAAAAGGGCGTTTATGACTGACTAGTAATTCCATTTGAGCTTTCTAATGCCCCAAGCTCATTTTCTTGTATGATGACTCATATCTTCCAACCCTTTATGGGTAGATTTGTTGTGATTTACTTTGATGATATTTTGATATACAACATCTCTACTTCTGACCGCCTCTCTCATTTGAAAACTATCTTTACTATCTTTTGCAAAGAGAAAATATTTGTTAATATCAAAAGTGCACCTTTTTAGTGAATTTTGTAGTATTATTGGGATATATTGTGAGCTCAAATGGAATCCAAGTGCATCCTACAAAAGTTAGAGTCAGGAATGGCCTGAGCCTAAGAACGATAGAGATGTGCGAAGTTTACATGGATTAACAACCTTTTACATACGTTTTATTCATGATTTTAGTAGAATCATAGTCCCTATCATAGAGTGCATGAAAAAAAGTGAATTTGTTTGGACTAAATTTGCTGCCCATTTATTCCAAACTTTAAAAAATCAGTTGATTGAAGCTCCTATCCTTTGCTTGCCAAATTTTAATAAAGTTTTTGAAATATCATGTGAAACATCAAGGATAGGTATTGGTGGGGTTTTAAGCCAAGAGGGGCATCCAATTGGGTACTCTAGTGAGAAACTTACATGTCCCAAGCTTAATTATTCAAATTACGATAGAGAATTCTATGCTTTAGTTCAAAGTCTTTGTTATTGGAGACATCATCTCCTTCATAAAGAATTTGTACTCTTATCTGATCATGAAGCACTTAAGTTTATCAAATCCCAACATAATGTTAGCCCTCAATATGCTAAATGAGTATCTTTTCTACAATAATACAAATTTAATATAAAACACCTCAAGGGTCCTCACAATCGTGTAGTGGATGTACTTAGTCACATATCATTATTATTAACCACAATCCATGTCAAAGTTATTGGATTTGAGAGAATTAAAAATGAATATGCAGAATGTCTGAATTTTAAAGACATCTATTTGAGTGTTTTATGCGAATCACCTAACATAATTTTTGAATATTACATTAGAGATGAGTATCAATTCAGAGGTTCCAAACTTTGCATCCCTTGTTCTTCTCTTCAACACTTTCTCATATGGGGATCCTTGGGTCTTCCATTTTTTTCTATTGCTCTTTTGTTGTGGTGCAATAAGTACCTTGGTGGCCACTTTGGTCATGATAAGACCACCTCTTTAGTAGAAGATAAGTTTTTTTTGGCCTGAATTGAAATCTCTTATAAGAAAATTTGTTAAAAGTTGTAGGACATGCCAACTTGCCAAAGGCAATAAGACAAATCCAGGTTTATACACACCTCTTCCAATCATGTCCATTCCATAAGAAGTTGTAAGTATGAATTTTATCACAGGACTTCCTCCAACAATTCATAAGCACGATTCCATCTTAGTGGTTGTGTACAAATTCTCTAAAATGTCTTATTTTATTCCATGTAGCAAGACTAGTGATGCATCTCACATTGCCAAAATTTATTTTGTAGAGGTTGTTGGTCATCGTGGCATGTCAAAAACAATAGTTTTTGTTAGGGATGTTAAATTTACAAGTTATTTTTGAAACATTTTGGAAATTGTTGGGTACAAAACTTCTATTTTGGCGGCCACCCCCAAACGAATGGACAAACTAAAGTTGTTAATAAAAGAAGTTTAGCAATCTTTTGTTGTGCCTAGTGGGAGACCACAAGGGTACTTGGGATTTACTACTTCCTAATGCCCAACTTGTAAAATCCCTCCTCCCGAAAATTGGGTACGGCCGAGAAGAGATTTTATGCCTAGGACCGTCACCTTACAATGACACCAACTGCGAGTTAGTTGCCACCACAAGATAATGACCATGCTGGCAAATACGATCATTCACACACCAAACAAAAGAAGAAGTAAGTCCACACATCACATCATAGATATAATAAACATCTAATCAAAAGGTCCACATGAGATAAAAAAAGAGTACAAGATAAAGGGCTTATGCCCAGTACATGAATACCGTAAAAATATCACTCTCTCTCTCTCTCTCAACTGACAATGCAGAAGCTAGACCATATAATCATCAACCTGATGTCGAGTAGTAGTAGTGGTAGTGCGCGACTCCGGCTCCTCGGATCCTGGTGTCTCAATCTCTGGCTGTGCCTGGTCGAACTGCGACGGTGTCTCTATACGTCCCTAAAATGATGTGGTCAAACGATCATCAGTCAAATTAGACTCAGTTGCTTCATCCCTGCCTCACCCCTGCAACTCCTAGGCACCACACGAGAGGAAGAAAGCGGAGGACCAAAATAGCAGAATATACAAGCAGGTGACAGTGGTGTAGATATATATAATTCTATAACAGTTCTATATCAGTATGAGCAGAAAGAAAAGCAACAACTAATGCAGTATAAAAGTACAGTAAGAGGAGCTAAGTAAAATTAGTAAAGTAAAGCAATTACACTACCATCACAGAAGCATACCCTAACTTATATGAATGCACATACAAACATATAAGTTAAGGTTTCTGAAAAAGTAACTCATCATATAAAAGAGCTCATACTAATTTATATGATGAGGATCTTCAAGTGTGTATGATATGTCATGCTATGCAATGCAATGTTTATGTAACTCACGCACATGACTTTGTGCATAGACCTTTCATGCATTCCCAATTTTTTGGAGGTTGCCAACCTCTCAGGTACCAACCATCATGGCTTACGGTGGTAGTGGAGTGGGTGTCTCCACTCCTATGCGTGCAGACACACTACCAGGCCTAGACCTCTTGTACGCCTCAACGCTACGAACACAATAGCGAAGCCCCTGCATACTTTTACTGGCAACTACCAGTCTTCCATGGTCGGGTGTGCTCTTAGGGGACATAGTCTTCCAGACCTCGGTATAAACATCCTACTGGTCTCCCCAAAGGTCTACACTCCACACTAGAGTCATCGTACTTCCATTAGTGTGCCGACTGAACCAGTACTGGGTGACCCACCACATAAGAACAAACTAGGTATAACAATACCCTCCCGAGCCTCCAGCTCGTAGGACCAACTCGTCCTGATATCGACCAACAACCCGAGCCACCAACTCGTAGGACTAGCAAGCCCTATATCACTCCAACCCACAGATGGGTAAGATCGCTACAACATTACTTAATTCTATTAGACTACACTTGTCTAACTTTCGGATTACGTAGCGATTTATGGTTAACGTTGGACTTCCCGAGGTCTACCCTATGAGGGGCTCACAACAGTACTAGGAACTATGATGGGCTGAAGTCCATCGCTCCCTTTATCAAGGCACTTAGTAATGTTATGCTACCCTTAACCAAATCCACTCCCAAACTTACTAAGTGTGTGACCTCTCCAAAGTATCAACTGCTAAAAACACTAATCTTCCAAAAAAAATTTAATGCACACCACATGATATTGTACATGTGTATGAATAGGAATTGTTCAAACACTTGACCGAAGGACTTAAGATTATTTCCTGAGACCTATCATGATATCTTAGACATAATTTCAGATATTTATAATTTTCCTAAAATAATCAGCAATTATTATAATTTTCCCAAATTATTGCTACATGAGATTTTGAACATGAAGTGTCACTTTATATTATAAAATCAGCAAGATAAAATTATTCTAACATCATCTTAAGTAATAATAGCTATGTACCAAATTTCACATCATTCCAATAAAATTTGATATTTAATTTCTAATTACCAAAATCTGATCTACTAGGTCAAGTCACACATGAAGCACTATAAATATTCATCAAATAATTCCAGACAAATTTCTAAAGGTTACAAATGATAAATAATTATTTATTCCAAAAATTTATAGCTTTATAACTCAATTTGAGCACTATTATTCCAATAATATAGAAGTGGCAAAAATGATAATTATAACTGCAACCCTAAGATTCTGACCTTCAAAAATTCCAAATAATTTAACCAGTATTTATAATACTAAATAATTGTTATTGGAAAGGTTTCATAATTTTTGCAACTATTTTAGTCACAATAATTTCACTAATACATTTGCATAATAAAAATGCTAATTAACTCATTTACTAAGCAAATCAACTCCAAATGTTCTAAAACTTCATGAGGAGGTGTACTTTCACTAAATAATTGCATGTATAAAATTTAACTGGATTTGATCAAGCCAATCTTGCTAAACTCACAAGATACAAACTTTTAGCTAAACGCACACCACATCACATACAACATGACAACTTGCAAGTGGGAATCACCAACCTAAATAGGTCCAAAGGATCTGAATTTTTTAACAGGCTCTTTTAACACTATATTAAACATTTCACCAAAATTTGGGATTAAAATAAATATTTTTCACCAAAATATTTCATTTTATTAAAAATCACATTTTACCTAAAACTATATGAAAATTTTGTCCAAAAATTCCCATTTTTGGACTGTAGGTGTATCTATGGTATATTGTAACATGCCCCAAATTTCATGTAAATCCCTTTTGCCAATAAAACGTTATTAGGGAAATAGTGACCTTCTTACCCTAAGGACCAGTCCCACGAGAATTGTCCTACAGGGAGCTATAGTGCTCTAAATGACCTGATTTTAATTCTAATTAAAGTAGAATCATAGTGCTACCATTTTCATGTTGGGCACTTTTTATTGTTCAACCCCTAAGGGCCTCATTTTCTGGTTCAAAAAGGTGTATAGTAAATGTTACATATCGTAATATATATATAAAAGCAATGGACGACCAAGATTATGTCTTCCCAAAATAGCCAACCACCGTGATCTGCCCTGTAACACCCCATATCCGTCGCATAGCATATAGCAGTAGGTCCGGCCAGGGCCCGACGCCATATACCACAGACAGACCGGGTGGTTACTCAATGGAAACCATCCAACCAATCATAACGTCCTACACAGAGCATTCTAGCGGAAGCAGTTTTATAAGTTGCAATTAAAAGAACTCAGCTACAAGCATGAATGTCCACTAACAATCCAAAATAGGAATGAAGTACATACACCAGTACTGGCCTTAAGGCCTTACAAATGGTTTACTCAAAGTTACATGTTTTCAATACCACGGCACGCAGGCCGGTCATACATGAACAAAAGCAAGTAAACACTCCAATTAGGCCTTCGAGGGCCGGCTTCGCAATTTGGGCTTTAGCCCGCTATTGACCGCTTGGTCCAGCAGCACCTGCAAGCAACAAACCACCGCACGGTGGCAAACAAAAGCAACGGTCAACAATGCTGACCAAATTATAACGATCCCGCCCCCAATTCAGGGCGGCGATGCTCCTTCCTTGCACTTATTAGCATAACCAAGCAGTGTATAAATATACATTTCATCACAGGCATATGCTCACACGGCCACACACCCCGTGAACTCAGGGCACATTCTCGGTGAACACGGTCAAAGCCCGCCGACTCACCACCGTCCCTAGGACGACCCATCAATGAGCAATTTGTCTTCCCGGCATGGGTCACGGTAATTTAAACCATATACCGCCGAAGACCCTCATATATGCCAACGGCTCTAATCCGAACGACATAGAATGGGTACGGTTCCATCTAACCCGTGCTCACATCGCAATGTTAATTTAAAACATATGCGCAGGTTAAACTTCTCTCGAGTCCCGTTTCCATCACAAAATCACATAACCCGGTTATGTTCAAGTTGGCTCCCAAGCCACCAAGTTGGCAAGATCACGCATCCGCCCAGTTTTCCGGGTGCACCTTATGGTTAATCCCCAAGGCTCCCTGTTGCAATCTACCACGTAGAAAAATCGAAAAACAAACATTCACACGAAGTCTTCTCCGACATTTATGCAATGCAACATCACCGATCCATACCAACACGTCCGGATAGGCTTCACACATCAGGCCTATGTCCGTTCTCGATTATGGACTCTACACAACGAGGACTTCACATATCTACCCGAAGGAACGCCTCCAACTCACCGCAAACTCGCGAGAGCGGGCTTCCTATGCAAAAGAAGTAGAGCTTCACATGCTCAAGTAGAGAATCGTTACCCTAGCGTTCTTCCTTGGAGCCATGGAAAAGTACGCGGATGAAAAGCACCGCAATCTCCTTGCCTTCGTAGATCCGAAGTCGGCTCGCGATTTGGAGCTCTAAAACTCCTCCAAAGACTGGATTTAAGCTTCTTCTTCCTCCTTTGGCTCTCCCTTCTCTCTAGAATTTAGACAGAGAACCAGCAGAAAATAATAAGGGTTTTGAAACCCTTCTCTCGGGTATAACCCCTTTGGGATAACCACAACCATTGGATCCCACAAAAGAAGCGCACGGCTACGATCCAGGTCTGACCTGGACGAATGGGGCTAAACACCGCATGGTACACCAACAAGAGTAGGACACGTCCGCGTCAATGTCGGAACAAATAGTCAACTCCCGCCAATCCCGTGTGTCGACACTCCGCATCGACCGAGTCAGACACGCCATAAACAGCCCCGCACTCGACGATCGTCGAACCAAGATCGTCGACCGCTGCCAGATCGTCGAACGGAGATCTGTAGCCCGATCGTCGAACGCAAAACTCTGGCCAAATCGTCGAACTCGCGGCCCGATCGTCGAACCCACGACCCGATCGTCGAACCCAGAAAGCTGCCTGTTTGACGAACATGCAACCCGATCGTCGAACCCAGAAAGCTGGCCCGATCGTCGAATACAGATAGCGGGCCCGATCGTCGAACCCAGAAAGCTGGCCCGATCGTCGAACGCAGTATTTTGACCAGATCGTCGATCGCTGCTCGACGATCGTCGAACCCAATTTTTTGCTTGATCGTTTTGCCAGCTTTGAACTAGCCCGACACGCCCGGGGACACGCCCGTGTCCCGGGCCGTATTTGCTGCTCGACGATTGTCAAACCCAAATTCGTTGACCTCTCGGCCAAATCGTCGAACCCAACACGACACGCTCGTGTCTGAGGCCATGTACCTCCTGCCAAATTCCAAATTTGGCCTGGAATGCCTCCCGTCGCTCTTTTGAGTTTCGGGGCGTTACAACTCTCTCCCTCTTAAAAGTATTTCGTCTACGAAATTTCATAAAGGAAAGATAAGCACAAAACTAAAATTTGTACCTGAGCGGAACAACTCCGGATACTCGTCAAGCATAGTCTGCTCTCGTTCCCAAGAGAGCTCCTCACGACCGCAATTGTCCCATCGGACCTTGACCATCCTGATCTATTTATTCCGTAGCCGCTTAACTTCTGAGTATTCAATCCGCACGTGCTTGACCTTTGTCGTCAACCCACTATCAATCGGCACTTGATCGACCGTGATCACTTGCGTAGGCTCTTGCACCGCCTTCCACAGCACCGATATATGGGATACATCATGTAAACCACTAAGCTCCACCGATAGCTTCAACCGATAGGCTGCTTCACCAACCCGCTCCAGAACCTCAAACGGCCCAAGGTACCTCAGGCTTAGCTTTTTCAATCGCCGCACCCGCGAGACACCCTTGAACGGCTTGATCTTTAAGTACACCCAATCGCCCACAGCGAACTCCACGTTCCTGTGCTTAGTATTGTAGTACTTCGCTTGCCGGTCCTGAGCGATAAGCAACCTCTCCCGAATGGTTCGCACTAATGAAGTAGCATCCTCCACCTCTTGACGCTTGTACAACTTTGACTCACCCGTTTCCAACCAGGACAACAGCGTGCGACATCTTCTACCATAAAGGGCCTCGAAGGGCGCCATTTGAATACTCGCCTGGTAGCTATTGTTGTACGCAAATTCCACCAAATAAAGGTGATCTACCCATTGCTTTCCAAAGTCCAAGACACACATGAAGAGCATGTCTTCCATAGTACTATTGACCCTCTCGGTCTGCCCATCAGTTTGCGGATGAAAGGCTGTGTTGAATTTTAACTTTGTTCCCAATATTTGTTGCACTAGCCTCCAATCATTGGACGTGAAACGCCCATCTCGGTCACTCACGATGCTACGGGGCACACCGTGAAGCCGCACTATGTTATCCACATATAACTTTACTAACTTTTCCACCGGATCATCCTTCCTATGCGGAATGAAATGCGATACCTTCGTTAGCCGATCTGCGACCACCCAGATGGCGTCGTTCCCCTTTTGCGACCTTGGCAACCCGTGCACAAAGTCCATGCTGATGTCGTCGAATTTCCACTCCGGAATAGACAAGGACTTCAGAAATCCTCCCAGCTTTTGGCACTTCGCCTTCACCAAGGCACAAGTTTGGCACTTCGCCGCGTAGAGCGCCACATCCTTCTTCAAACCCGGCCACCAAAACAGTTTCTTAATGTCACGGTACATCTTTGTGCTCCCCGGGTGAATCGAGTACTTGGTATGGTGCGCCTCGTACAATAAATCCACCTGCAAACTGCCCACGCTTGGGACGCAAAGACGACCGCCTTTCCAAAGCAATCCATCCATAACTTCATATTGGGAATTTGACCCATCTAGAGCCTCTATCATGAGTTGCTTTATGTGGCCATCCAAATCCAAAGCCTGCCGAATCCGATCAGCCAGGTCATATTGAACTTCAGTCCAATTCAAGAGTGCTTCAGCACTTGACTGCTTATCTACACAAATAATCTCCAGCGCCTCCAACTCCTGAACCAACCGCTCATCATGCACCGATAGCCAATTGACTTGAGCTGAGGCTCGGCGACTCAACGCGTCCGCAACCGCATTACCTTTACCAGGCACGTAGTGGATCTTGAATGTATAGTCCCCCAGGAACTCCATCCATCTACGCTGTCGCATATTTAGATCTTTCTGATCAATCAAATACTTCAGGCTCTTGTGATCGGTGTAGATATCAATCTTCACACCGTACAAATAATGCCTCCACAGTTTCAAGGCAAAAATCACGGCTGCTAACTCCAAGTCATGGACCGGATAGTTCCTCTCGTGCACCTTCAGCTGTCTCGAGCCGTATGTTATAACGCTTCCATGCTATAACAACACACAACCCAAACCACTGCCCGAAGCATTGCTATAAATCTCATAACCTTCGGTCCCGCTCGGCGAACTTAGCACAGGCACCGTGGTCAACCGACATTTCAACTCCTCAAAAGCTCGCGCGCACTCCGGTGTCCAAACGAACTTCTGCTCCTTCCTCGTCAAAGTAGTGAGAGGTAACGCTATCCGCGAGAAGTTCTCTACGAAGTGCCTATAATTCCCGGCAAGCCCCAGCAAGCTCCAGACTTCCGCTACCATAGCAAGCTCAGGCCACTCCCGTATCACAACAATCTTCACCGGATCCATTACAATACCTTCCCCACTCACTATATGACCGAGGAACGCCACTGAGGACAACCAAAACTCGCATTTCGAGAACTTGACATAAAATTGATTCCTCCTTAGCGTCTCCAAAACCAAATGAAGATGCTTGAAGTGATCTTCCTCACTCTGCGAGTACACCAAAATATCGTCGATGAAGACAATCACAAAATTGTCCAAGTACTCCCTGAAGGTCTTGTTCATCAAATCCATGAACACTGATAGCGCATTAGTCAGCCCAAACGGCATGACCGTAAACTCGTAATGCTCGTATCTCGTACTGAACGCTGTCTTCGGGATATCACTCTCCCTTATTCGCAGCTGATAGTACCCGGACTTGAGGTCCAACTTTAAGTACACCGTCGACCCAACTAACTGATCAAATAGATCATCAATCCGGGGGATCAGGTACTTGTTCTTTTCTATCAACTTGTTGAGCTCCCGATAATCAATACGTAGCCTCAAGCTTCTGTCCTTCTTCTTAACAAAGAGGACCGACGCGCTCCAAGGCGAAGAACTTGGACGCACATACCCTTGCTCCAACAACTATTACAGTTGAACCTTCAGCTCTGCCATTTCCTTAGGCGCTAGCCGATATGGAGAGCGTGACACAGGCTTTGCACCTGGTATGAGCTCTATCGTAAAATCTATCTCCCATTGAGGCGGGGCTCCAGGAAGATCTGTGGGGAACACATCAGGGTACTCAGCTACCACTGATATACTATCCAACACGGGCTTAGACTTTGCAACCTCCACTAGTGTAAGGAATAGTTCTGCACCGGCACGAACCGCCTTCACCACCTAAAGAGCAGACATCAACGTCTTGCTCGACCCCTTCAAGCCCGTGAAAGTCGTCTCACGACTTGCTCCCAGCTTGACTTCCTTGCTACCGCAATAAATATAGGCTCGCTGCTCCGATAGCCAGTCCATGCCAAATATATCGTCAAACTCCACCAACGGTAGTAACGATGCTTGCAGATCGAACTCTTGATTCCCAATTCGAATCTTCACGCCATAGATTCTATCCGCGCGCATCGAACACCCATTGGGCAAGAACACATCCAACTTGTCCTTCGCCATCGAAGAAGGTACTCCGATGCGCGATATGAATCCTTCGGACAAGAAAGAGTGTGAAGCTTCCGTGTCAAAGAGTGCTCTTGCCGGATTTTCACAAATCAAAACAAATCCTAAACAAGCAGTGGTAAGGTAACATGTACATAGCAAATATTTAAAAGATAACTTGCTATAAATTTAAATTTTACCTGTCACCACATCCGCCTGTTTGATGGCCTCCTGTTGGCCAAGATTGTACACCCTCGGTTGGGCCGGAACATAATGGGACGCGGTTGACTCCACCGCCTTGCCTTTCTCTTCATAAGTTGCTCTCGGCTTTCTCTCAGACTTGGGACGTCCGCTCCAACAGTCACGGGCAAAGTGCCCCGGCTTCCCACAAGTAAAACATGCACCCGGGGTCCGACCTGTAGTCGCCCCAGAAGCACCAAAAGAGGGAGCTGGACCCGAAGTCCTAGACTTCTTAAAGAACCTTTGATAGCCGGACTTTGAAGTAGTCGACACTTTGAACCCAGACTTCTTATCACCAATGCTCTTCTTCGCTTGAACATTCTTCATGTCCTTCTCCAAGGACCGGGCCATGTTGACCAAGGTCAAGAAACCCTGCGTCATCGGCCCCGAGAGTAGTAGCCTCAAATCATCTCTCAACCCTTCGTGGAATCGATTCATATTGCACTCCTCATCCGCGATGGTGGAGCTAGCATATTGACTCAATCGAGTAAACTCGTGGAGATAGTTATCCACGCTACTGTCTCCTTGGACCAACTTCAGAAACTCGTTCTCCAATGCTATCCTCTGCGTCGAAGGGAGGTACCTAGCCAAGAACAGTCTCGAGAACTCCTCCATCGAGACATCTGGAAGTTGCCTACCTCTCAAGAGATGCATCTCCAAACCTTCCCACCATAATCTCGCTTGCCTGATTCAAACGTCGTTACTACCATAATGGCGCCATGGAAAAGTACGCGGATGAAAATCACTGCAATCTCCTCGCCTTCGTAGATCCGAAGTCGGCTCGCGATTTGGAGCTCTAAAACTCCTCCAAAGACTAGATGTAAGCTTCTTCTTCCTCCTTTGGCTCTCCCTTCTCTCTAGAATTTAGACAGAGAACCAACGGAAAATAATAAGGGTTTTGAAACCCTTCTCTCGGGTATAACCCCTTTGGGATAACCACAGCCATCGGATCCCACAAAAGAAGCGCACGGCTACGATCCAGGTCTGACCTGGACGAATGGGGCTAAACACCGCATGGTACACCAACAGGAGCAAGACACGTCCGCGTCAATGTCAGAACAAATAGTCAACTCCCGCCAATCCCGTGTGTCGACACTCCGCGTCGACCGAGTCAGACACGCCATAAACAGCCCCGCGCTCGACGATCGTCGAACCAAGATCGTCGACTGCTGCCAGATCGTCGAATAGAGATATGTAGCCCGATCGTCGAACGCAAAACTCTGGCCAAATCATCGTACGTGCGGCCCGATCGTCGAACCCATGACCCGATCGTCGAACCCAGAAAGCTGCCTGTTCGACGAACACGCGGCCCGATCGTCGAACCCAGAAAGCTGGCCCGATCGTCGAACACAGATAGCGGGCCCAATCATCGAACCCAGAAAGCTGGCCCAATCGTCGAACACAGCATTTTGACCAGATTGTCGACCGCTGCTCGACGATCGTTGAACCCAGTTTTCTGCCTGATCGTTTTGCCAACTTTGAACTAGCCCGACACGCCCTGGGACACGCCCGTGTCCAGGGCCATATTTGCTGCTCGACGATTGTTGAACCCAAATTCGTCGACCTCTCGGCCAAATCATCGAACCCAACACGACACGCCCTGGGACATGCCCGTGTCCCAGACCGTGTACCTCCTGCCAAATTCCAAATTTGGCCCGGAATGCCTCCCGTCGCTCTTTTGAGTTTCGGGGCGTTACATGCCCGACCTGGATCTTTTCCAGCAGATTTTTCCGGCCACCCGACCACTTCCCCGACCGGTCACCGCCACCACCACCTCCATTGAGGTGGTGGCTATCGTTCGATGGTGGTTTGGCCGTCGGAGGAGGCGGTTTCAGGCGAACCCGAGAGGAAGCCCAAGGGACAGTTGAGGAAATAAATCAATGCAGTTTATTCTCTAGACCGTCAGCATTGATTGCAGCAGAGGAATTCAAATTTCGAAAGACAAATTCCTTCAGAACATATAAAAGAGATTTTTCTCTTTTCCTGGAGGGATACACAAGAGTACAGAAGAACACATCATACACAATAGACAAGACAGACAAGAACACAGCATACACAGAGATACACAGACACATAGAGAATTACAGTCAGTTTGTCTTCAAGAGTTTCTCTGCTCCATCATTCTTTCACAGCTTTCTGATACAGAAAAGAAGCCCTAGGTCAAAGATAGATCAGCTATTGAAGAAGAAGAACAATCAATCTAAATCAAGAGTCTTCTTTCTTCATCACTCCAGGAAACTTCAAAGGACAACAACTACTCCATCTGCCAAGAAGTTCCTGCAGATTTCTCTGATAAAGGCTTAAATACCGAAGGCCTATCACCCTGCAGCAAAGCTCCAGATTTCCCTGAACTATTCTACATCTCAGGGGGAGCTACTTGGTAATATCATATCCACTTGTCTTCTCTCTGATTGTTGACAGAGTAGACACCATCACCTCTCACCCCTCTCTGTATAAAAGGTTGTCATCTCCCTTCAAAAGTGATTCTTGGTTACAAGTCACCTGACCAAAAGACTTGAAATTTGGTTTTTGAGCACCTGATTAAAAGCTCATTGGTGTCAGGCACCTGATCAAAAATCTGAGTGGATTCCTACCAGGGTGGTAGAAGAGTGGATGTACCCAGGTTGGGGAACCACTATAAATTTCTTGTGTCGTCTGGTTGCCCTTTCTTTTGTTTCTTGCTGTGGCTGTGATTGTTAGTTAGTTGTTGATGTGTTTTATCTTTTAATCTATTTCTTACAGCAGTAGGACTTGTCTGGAATAGCCAAAAAATTTTATAAGCTTTAAATACTCTATTCACCCCCCTCTAGAGTATTCCTGATCTAACAGCTCACTTTCAATTGGTATCAAAGCAGGTTCCTTTGGTTGTACAAGCTAACTCTTTAACCAAAGATCCTTTGTTAGATCTAAATTTTATTTTTTATTTCCATTTAGATTTATATATACAGCTATGGCACAGAACAAGGATTATGCAAGCACCAAACCTCCAGTTTGCAACCTAAACAGGTTTGCCATCTGAAAGGCAAGAATTAAATTATACATGAATTCTATTGATGAGGATATATACAACTCTATTTTGACAGGTCCCCCTCAAGCTTCAACTTCTGCAACATCTGCAAGCACAAATGCAGTTCCACCACCTAAGTGGACTGAGGCCCAGAAGAAAGCAAAGATTGTTGATGCCAAGGCAATGAACATATTGGCTCAAACTATGTCAGATGATATCTTTCAGAAGGTGGCTGAGTGCGCCTCTGCAAAAGCAATCTGGGATTCACTCAACTAAATGGTTGCTGTCTCAACAGATAAGAGGAAAGATAGAAGATCAAACCTCATCACGCAATATGAAAACTTCAAAAAGGATGAAGTAGAAATAGTTGAAGTGATGTACAACAGGCTTAGCTCCATCATCAGTGAGCTAAGGACCTTAGATAAAGAAATCACCTTGACTGAAGTAAATGACAAGATCCTTATGTGCTTCCCAAGCTCATGGGATTCAAGGATCTGGCCCATCAAGGAGGCCAGAAGCCTAAATGAGATATCCACTGAATCTCTATTAGGCAAACTAAAGTCCTATGAACAGCTGATTAAATCTAGGGAGACAGTTGAGCAAAGAACACCCCCTCCAGCAAGAAAAGAGCATGGCATTGCTTTCATAGCTATTGATGAGACAGAGACTCCTTCAACAAATGAAGAACTCATGAGTCTCTTTGCCAAAAGATTCTATAAGATGGCAAGAAAGGATTTCAGAAGGAAGTCATCAAGGCAGGATGACAAGCCTAGATATGATAAGACACCAACCAAAGAAGTTGTGTGTTTTGGATGCAGGAAGCCTAGGCACTTCATCTTTGAGTGTCCAGAGAATCAGAAGAAAGAAAAGAGAAGATAAAAGGATACCAGGAGACAGCACAACAGCAGACCTTCTTCCAGCAAATACAAGAAAAAGGAGAAAGGTTTTGTGGCTAAAACGTGGAGTGAGACTGAAGAAGAATCAACATCTTCCAGCTCCAGTGAAGATGAGGAAGAAGCAAGGGCCAAGGAGGTTTTGCCTCATGGCAATTGATGCTTCCAGGAGACATTCAAAAGAGGAGGACTCAGATAATGAAGAAGCTTCAGATTCTGAAGCTGACAAGGTATTGTCTTCTTTTGATTACAATTCCGATTCTTTTAAAGTTGAATTTAAAACAATGTGTATTGACCTAATTAACTCAGAAAAGGAGATTAAAACTCTTAGGGAGAAACTACGAAATTTAGAAAATATTAACTCTGAAAATAATAGGTTAAAGGATGAGTTGTGTTTAGCTAATGAAAAAATAACACTGTTAAAAACTGAGCTTTGTGAGGCTAAATAACTTGAGGAAACTCTCAATGGAAGAAGCCTCAAGCTGATGGACATCACAAGCACTGTTAATGCCAGACTTAATGACAAGCTAGGCTTGGGTACTTCATCAAGTTTGCCCCCCATCCTTAGGAAAAATATTTTTACTACCCCCATCAAATTTGTATCTGCTAAAGGTAAAGAAAAGATAAACCATAAACAAACAACAAAAATATTCCCAAATTAATAGGTCAGAAAACCAAAATAAAAAACTATTAAAAACAAGGTTCAGCAGAATTCGTCGAACTTAGATCGACGAAATGCAGCCAGTTCGTCGAACCCCACTCGACGAACGTTGAACGCAAACTATAGTTATAATTTTTCGTCTAACTGCGATCGACGAACTCTGTATGGTTCGTCGACCAGAGGTCGACGAACATGGGGCACAGAAAATGAATACATTCATTCTCTGGGCAGAGATCGACGATCTCAACCCAATTCATCAAACTCTGGTCGACGAATTCATAGAAATTCGCCGAACCCAAAAAGACTTAACCAAAACTTTAATTATAATAGAAACTTAAATAATTCCAGGAAAGCTTTTAATGCACTCGCTGATTGGGTCATACCACCTATGAGATATCACCCTCTAGGATATAAATCCCAACCAGAATATTCTGTTATTTCCAGCTTTTCATACCAGGAAAACAAAGGACCCAAGGTAATCTGGGTCAAGAACATTTAACTATTTTTCATTACATATGAAGAGCTGTCCAAGTGTGAATCAGACCTGGTACTTGGACAGTGGTTGCTCCAAACATATGACAGGCAGTAAGGATATTCTATCCAATTATAAGTCCAAGCTGGGGCCAAAGGTCATCTTTGGTGACTCCAAATGTGGCCAGTTAGAAGGCTTTGGAGAAGTGAAGATTGGAGCTGTCACATTCAAGAAAGTGATATATGTCAGAGGACTGAAGCATAAACTCATCTCCATAAGTCAATTATGTGATGAAGGTTATCAGGTATATTTTAGTTCATATTCATGTATTATCTCTAATAAAAAAAACCAAACAGTTTTAATTGGGAATAGACAAGGCAATATATATTTAGTTGATTTTTTATCTGTCAATTCTGATACCTGTTTACTTAATATAATTAGTATCTAGAATGACTTATGTCATAAAAGACTAGGTCATGTTAATATGAAAAACATTGCTAGGCTATCTAAAGACAACCTTGTTAGAGGACTACCTTCTGGTCCCTATAAGAAGGAAGGTCTCTGCAGGGCTTGTCAACTAGGCAAACAAACTAAATCTAATTTTAAATCTGTAAATAAAAGTGATTCACATATGATTTTGTATTTGCTACATATGGATCTCTTTGGACCCATTGCTGTACAAAGCCTAGGAGGGAAATCCTACACCTTGGTTATTGTGGATGACTTCTCCAGGTTCATTTGGGTATCCTTTCTGAGATCTAAGTCAGATATCTTCAAGGTTCTTACAGATTTTCTCAGGATCATACAGATTGAGTTCTCTACTCATGTTACATTGATCAGAAGTGAGCATGACATAGAGTTTGAGTCTCTTCTTATGCATGAGTTCTATGAGAAGGAAGGTATCAGGCATTGCTTCTCAGCTCCTAGAACTCCCCAACCAAATGGGGTAGCTGAAAGGAAAAATAGGACACTCATTGAAGCTGTAGGTACATTGCTTGCAGATGCTTACATGCCACTAACCTTTTGGGCAGAGGCTGTAAACAATGTAAATTATGTCCTGAATAGAAGCCTGATACATAAACTAAAGAATAGAACTCACTATGAATTACTTAAAGGGAAGAAACCTAAAATCAACTATTTTAAAGTATTTGGCTGTATATGTTATATTCACAATAACAACAAAAAATATATTGGAAAGTTTGAGGGTAAGGCTGAATAGGGAATTTTTCTAGGATATTCCCAAGTAAGCAAAGTCTATAGGATGTTTAATAAATCATCATTAAAAATTGAAGAGTCCATTCATGTTTCTTTTGATGAAACTAACATATCTTACAAGGAGAAAGAGATTTCTACCAATAGCCCTTTGCAGGTACCTCACTTGTGTGAGAGAGTGGATGAACTAAACCTTACCCAAAAGATTCCAACACATCCCTCTCCATAAGTTAATGAAGAGAGTGAAGATGAAAGCATTGAAGGAACTGAACTTCCTCCAACAACAAATACAATTCCACAAGAGGAATTAATCCAAGATGTTGTTGCACAACCAACTCCACCAACTGATTTAGTCACACTTAGGGATCACCCCAGATCTCAAGTGATTGGAGACATATCAGTAGGTGTACAGGCAAGGAATCAACTCAATCAAGATGTGATGCATGCCTGTTTTCTCTCTCAGGTTGAACTTCTATCCATCCACGATGCAGAGCAAGATCCCCACTGGATCATTGCAATACAGGAGGAATTAAATCAATTTGAGAGATGTAGAGTTTGGGATTTGGTTCTAATACCCCAAGACTATCCAGTCATTGGAACCAAATGGGTATACAAAAACAAACTGGATGCCCAAGGAGTGATTGTGAGGAACAATGCTAGGCTTGTTGCTCAAGGTTATAGGCAAGAGGAAGGGATTGACTATGACCAAACATTTGCACCAGTTGCAAGGTTAGAGGCCATTGGAATTTTTTTAGCCTATGTGAAAGGGAAACTAGATCTGATATACTCTAGAGGGGGGGTGAATAGAGTATATGGTGCTTTTAAAACACAAAGAAAAACTTTTGCAAAGCTTTACAACAATTGTTGTAATGAGTGTGAGCAGGGAAGCAGAAATAAAACTAATCACAAAACTAAGCTATGCAAGAGCTAAGCACAAGAAAATCTAGGCCAGAAACAAAAAGAAAACAAGCAGAACCAGATGACACAAGAAATTATAGTGGTTCCCCAAACTTGGGTACATCCACTCTCTACCACCCTAGGTAGGAATCCACTGCAGGATGAGTTGATCAGGTGTCCTGGGCACCAATGAGCTTTTGATAAGGTGCTCAAAAACCAAATCAGATTTTTTGATCAGGTGTCTTGCCACCAATGAGCTTTTGACAAGGGGCTCAAAAACCAGATTCAAACTTTTGAAGGGAGTTTGAAAAACCCTTTACAGAGTGGGGGTGAGAGAGTGATGGCAGTCTTCTCTTTCTCAATCAACTGAGAAGACTAAGTGGATTGATGTCAAAGCTCCCCCTGAGTCCTTGAAATCTTCAGGAAGAAAAGCTTTGTTGAGGGTGATAGGCCTTCAAAGATAGATCTCCAGCACAAGATGATTTCAGCAAGCTGAAATATTGAGAGTCTGGAGTCTTGAAATGATGTTGGCCTTGAACACTTTGAGAGCTGAAGAGATCTGAAGATTTTTGAAAGCTTGATCTCTCTGATGAGTGTTCTTCAGAATTCTTGTTGACAGAAATTTTGAAAAACGTTTCTGTATACTGAGTTGTGTGTCCTATTCTTGTCAATCTCTGTCTTGATTCAAAAATATTCTATCTTTTATTCTCTGTGCCAGAATAGAATATCACTCTGTCAAAGATAGCCGTTGGTCTGCATTGATTACAACCTTAATTGCATAATTTCTTCTGAAGGAAAGTCCACTGAATTATTCCTTGAAAAATCCCTTGAAACTTGGTCCAGAAGTAAATGAAAACGGCTAGCAGATCTTCTGAATTAATTGCAGAATAACTTCTAATTGATTTGAATTTGAATTCTGAAAGATAACTGAAATCGTCAAACTGAGCTCTGCTATCGTCGAGCTGAGCTCAGCGAACTGGAAAATTCAAGCAGCAAAACAATCGTCGATCTGAGCTCAAGGATCGTCGAACTGAGCTCAGAGATAAAGATCCAGTGCAGAGTCAAAATCGTCGACCTGAGCTCACCGATCGTCGAATGGAGTTCGACGATATTGTGAAGTTGAGCTCAGCGATCGTCGAGTGGAGCTCGACGATATTATGAGGTTGAGCTCAGTGATCGTCGAATGGAGCTCGACGATATTATGAGGTTGAGCTCAGCGATCGTCGAATGGAGCTCGACGATCTACAGAAGTTGAGCTAGACGATCGTCGACCGGAGTTCGACGAATCGTCGTGCTGAGCTCGACGATTAGACTTGGTCTACAGAAAAACTTGGTCTTCAGGGCAGCTTCCAATCCTAGACTACTAACCCTTAGACTCAATTCTAATTGACCTATTAAGCTATACAGAAGGTCAAACACAGATTCCTAGAGACATAGTGATCCTGACCCAAATTAGTAATAGGGTGTTCCAACAATCTCCCCCTATTTGGGTTAGGAAAACTATTTACAGACTTTGGAAAAATTAAATAACATCATACAATCAGAAAAGCATAAAAACAATAGCAGCTAGACACATTGCAGAAACATCACAGAGATATATATATATAACATCCAGATAGCAGTCAGAAAAACCAAGGATTGTCACCTTACAGAGTTACTTCTTCTCTTTGCTTTTAATCATCTTGATTTCTCTGTTAGGATTCAGGGCTTCTTGTTTGGATCTGGTGTCATCTGCTGCACCCAAATAAATTTGCTTTGAAGTCCTGGGAACTACAGCAGTAGGATGCAACTCCATATATCTGTCTGCATCAAAGAATTTGCTGGAGGCATATCTCTCTAATTCCTTCTGTCTTTGTTCTGACATAGTAGAAATATTGGAAGTGTCTAGGCCTTGTTCTTTGGCTTTCTTTATCTGGTCTAATGCAGCCAACTCCTTCATCCTAGCAGTCCAAGCAACAGGATTCTTCTCAGGGTCCTCAAATGGTACAGGTGGCTCATACCTGTTGGAAGAATTATCTTGAGGAGTCCTGGCAGTCACAGTTTCTTTGAGCTTGTAGGGGAAAGGACCTGATGATGTATCAGAAGAACCATGTCCTCCCCTGGAATAAGGGTGCTGCCTGGAATGCCCTTTGGAATAAACTTGAGTCTCTCTTTGATTACCCTTGTATCCTCCTCTCCTAGAGTAAGAACCCCTAGACTGGCTTTCCCTTTGATAGGTTCTAGCATGGGGTTGATAGGGAGCCTGACTTCTAGCTGGGGCTGAACTTGCAGAGCTGCCACCTGCACCTGCATCAGGTGGAGGTGGTGGAGGAGGATGAGGGTGCTTGAACTGGGAGGAGCGCTTCTCATACTTTCTTTTCTTTTTCATTGCTTTTAGCTGATTTTTGGAATACTGCATCCAATGTTCAGTAATTTGACAGTTATGCAGAATATAATATGGAATATCATTATCATCTTTTACTTTGGCAGGTGGAACCCTTTTCATAGCCTTGCTTCTAGCCTTCCTCTTCCTGACAATAGTGGCAGCAGAGTCATCAGAATCTGTCTTAAACTCATCAGAGTCAGAACTCTGGGCATCATATATAGCATCTATCTTCTTCATAAGATCTTTCTTCAGTTGCATTGCAGCAGATGAGGCAGAAGCAGAAAGGGCAGCAGCAGGAACAGCAGCAGATACAGCAATAGATACAGCAGCAGATGTAGGAGCAACAGCAGAAACAACATTAGTAACTTCAGGAGTGAGGGCAGCAGCAGCTTCAGAAACATCAACAGAATCTGCAGCAGGCTCAACATCAAAGGCCTCTGTCATCAGAAATTCCTTGGAAATGGGCTCATCAGAAATAAAAGAGATTTCAGCAGCAGTAGGAACATTTTCTTCAGCAGCAGCAAAGACAGTTTCAGAAGCAGATTCAGTCTTTTCTTCAACAGCAGCAGCATCAGTCACTGAGTGTATAAAAGAAGAAATAATACTGGGGTCACAGCCAGAGAAAGGCACCAGTGCCTTAGATAGGTCTTCTGAGGGCTGGACAGCAATACCTTCTGGTAAACAACTGAAAAAGGCAGGATCAAAGGCTGAGAGCAAAGACCTTAGGTCTATTGCCAGAACTGGAGTAGGCACAGTAACTGGAGCAGAAGAGGCAGCAGACACAGAAGTTCCAGCAGCAGCAGCAGTATCATCAGCAACAGGAGCAGAAGCAGCAGCAACAGCAGCATGAAGGCTGGCTTCATATGGCATCTCCCCCTGCCTGGATGCAGATACATCTGTATCAAGGCACACTGCTGGAGGTGGTGCCTGAGGAATGAGGGAGGAAAGCCTGGCAGACAGGGCTGCTACTGACTGTTGTAGAGGAGCTAAGGAGGCCTCCATGAGAAGAGAGAGCCTGGGGGCCAGTAGCTCATACAACTTGTCAGCTAAGGCTGGCAGATCTACATGCTCAATGGCAGGAGCAGAGGTAGAGGGTATGGGGATGGCTGAGGATGCTGGAAGTGGAGGGCTGGATGGTGGAGGGATTGATGGCTGAGGAGTGGGGATTGTGGAGATGGAGGACAAGGGGATGGATATGGATGGAGTGAATGTGGGTTGGTCAAGGATGTGGTGGAGGAGGTCTTGGAAAGATGTTGAGGAGGAGGGTAATTCTGGAGGAGAAGAGGGGGAATCATCCATGTAGGAGTCATCCAGAAGGGTGAATGATGGTATGGATGGAGAAGAGGTGACATCTGGAGGTGGATATGAGAACAATGGGTGGAATTGGTCTACTGGTGGTGATGAAATGGTTGCTGGAGATGGAATTGATGTTGGAGATGGGCTGGATATGGTAATGGTGGATGGAACTGGAGTGGTGGATGGAGCTGGAGGTAGGGTTGGACTTGGAGGAGGAGAGGAAGCAGCAACAACAGCAGCCAGGTCCTCTGCAGGAGCAGAGACCTGTGGGGGAGTGACTCTTTGAGTCCTGGTGCCTGAAGGAGCAGTTGAAGAGGGCCTGCTGGGTTTGCTAATTTGCCTGTCCCACTTGCCAAATAGGGCACAGGTAAGTCTCTTGGAGGCATTGATGTGCACTCCAGAGGAGACCAGCAGAGCAGGGCACCTTGCCTGAAGGAAAACTCCAAGAATTCTTCCAAAATTTACAAAGCTTTTATTGATTTTCTTCTTTATCAGGTCAAAGAAGACCTCTCCCCAATTCAAACTTTTCTTATCTACCAGAGCTCCCATGAGGCAGAGCTGATGTCTGGAGATGGTATCATGTGCAGAATGCTTTGCCAACAGCACCTTGCCTACAACATCTGCTAGGAACCTGTACTCAACAGACAAGTTCCTTTTAAACAACTTGCTAGGGTTTCCCTCTGGATGACCCATCCTGGCAAGTATATCAGAAAATTCTTCCCCAGATAGTTCAGCATTCTCTTCTCCATTTCTCAAACCAAAAACCTCTGTTAAGGCTGTGGGGGTCAGAGGTACCTGGGTTCCAGCAATAGTTCCAACTATTGTGTTGTTGTCAAGGTTGTGAGCAGTATAGACCCATTCTTTTATTTCATCTGAAGCAAGCTTGATTCTAGTGGTCATGAGGGTGGATAAGTTCTGATCCTTGAACAAATTCAAAATGTCCTGGAAGATTTGATCAGTAGTGTTGAATGAGTCCAGATCAATGTCGAATCCTGCATCAAACTTCATGGCGGCTAGAACAGCAACTGATACGGCCATTGTACCTGCAAAAATTTAACAAACAAACCGAACAAGCGTAGAACTGTTTGGAGGGAAGAAAATTCTTGCAGAGAAATTGAAAGCGCAAGAGAGAACGACGGCGAAAAATGAGTTTTATATTAGGGTTCGACGCAGAATTGGAAAGATCGTTGAACTCAGTTCGACGATCGAGGCTTCTAAAGGAATCTGAAGAGACTCCAACATCGTCGATCTCCATTCGACGATCTGGAAAGGCGTCGAGCTCCGTTCGACGATCGTTCAGGGAACAAAATCGTCGAGCGCCGTTCGACGATCGTTGACCGAAGGAGATAGTTCATACTATCTGAGGGGCACTGAACTCAGTTCGACGATTCTGGAAATCGTCGAGCGCCGTTCGACGATCTTTGGGGAAATCGTCGAGCGCAGTTCACAGATCAGAAAATTCTAGACACTAAGAAAAATCAGAATTTTGCCTAGTCTTGGTCAATTTTTAGCTTTCAAAATCTTGGATATTATTTAAGACTTCCTCCATCTAACATTCCTAACTGATTTAGGAAGAAAGTGTGTTTCTTTTCATCCAAAGGCTTGGTGAAAATATCTCCCCTTTGTAAATCAGTTGTTGGAATATATTGCAGTTCAATTTTGTTCTTTTCAACATTGTCCCTTAAGAAGTGATGCCTAATCTCTATGTGTTTTGTCCTACTATGGAGGACTGGATTTTGGGCTATGGAGATAGCACTTGTATTATCACAAAAGATTTTAGACTTCTCTAAGTTGTAACCATAGTCTAGGAGTTGATTTTGAATCCACAATATTTGTGAACAACAACTGCCAGCAGCCATATATTCAGCTTCAGCAGTTGAAGTTGACACAGATGTTTGTTTCTTGCAAAACCAAGAGACAAGTCTATCACCAAGGAACTGACAAGTTCCACTAGTGCTTTTCCTGTCAATTCTGCATCCAGCATAATCAGCATCAGAGAATCCAGTTAACTCAAATGCTGAATCTTTTGGATACCAGAGACCTAGATTTGGACAACTTTTAACATACCTGAGAATCCTCTTTACTAATGTTAGGTGTGACTCTCTAGGGCTAACTTGGAACCTAGCACATATACATGTAGCAAACATTATATCTGGTCTACTAGCTGTAAGATACAGTAAAGAGCCAATCATTGCTCTATATGTTGTCTGATCAACAGGTTTCCCATGTTCATCAGCATCCAATACAGCATTGGTAGGCATGGGTGTTTTCATACAAGATGCCTCAGACATACCAAATTTCTTAACCAACTCATTAGCATATTTGGTTTGAGAAATAAAGATGCCTTCAGCATGTTGCTTGACTTGCAATCCTAGGAAGAAGGATAGCTCACCCATGCTACTCATCTCAAATTTAGAATGCATTAGGTTAGAAAACCTTCTGCACAATTTTGAGTCAGTAGAACCAAAAATGATATCGTCTACATAAATTTGTACTAGTAGGGTATGAGACTTATGAGTTCTAATAAAAAGAGTTTGGTCTACTCTACCCCTTATAAAACCATTTTCCAAGAGAAAGCATGCTAGGGTCTCATACCATGCTCTAGGAGCTTGCTTGAGACCATATAATGCTTTGTTCAGTCTAAAAACATAATCAGGATAAGTTGGAGAGATAAAACCTGGAGGTTGTCTGACATAGACTTCCTCTTTGATGTCTCCATTTAAGAAGGCACTCTTGACATCCATCTGATAAACCTTGAAGCCTTTGTGAGCTGCATAAGCTAGAAATATTTTGATGGCTTCCAATCTTGCAACAGGTGCAAAGGTCTGGTCGTAGTCAATTCCTTCTTCTTGAGAATATCCCTGGGCAACTAGCCTTGCCTTGTTCCTTATTATTACTCCTTGATCATCCAGTTTATTTCTGAATACCCATTTTATTCCAACAATGGAATGATCCTTTGGCTTTGGCACTAGTTCCCATACTTTGTTCCTTTCAAATTGATGCAACTCCTCTTGCATTGCAATGATCCAGTGTGGATCTTGCTCTGCATCTTGAATGTACTGAGGTTCAATTTGAGAAAGGAAGCAGGTGTGCAACAGGTTTTGGTTGACCTGATTTCTGGTTTGCACACCAGCTGAGAGTTCTCCAATTATTTGGGTAATTGGATGGTCTCTTGATGTTACTAAATCAACAGGGGGTGTTGATTGTTCACCAACCTGTGTTGTTGTTTCCTCTTGTGGTACAACAACTGGCTCTTCAAGTGGTGGTTCAATATGTTGAGCATTCCCTTCATCTTCACTGCTTTCTTCTTCTTGAGCAACCTGTAACTTGTTCATATCTTCAACTAGAGAGTGTTCCTGCAAAGGTTCTATGGTAGAAGAAATCTTCTCCTTGAAAGACATGTTAGTTTCATCAAAAGAGACATGAACAGATTCCTCAATTTTCAATGATGATTTGTTATAGACCCTATAGGCCTTGCTGATCATGGAGTATCCCAGAAACACTCCTTCATCAGCTTTGGCTTGAAATTTTGCTAAATATTTCTTATCATTATTGTGAATATAGCAAATGCAACCAAAAATTCTGAAATAGTCAACTTTAGGTTTCTTCCCTTTGAGTAATTCATAGGGAGTCTTTCCCTTTAGTTTATGTATCAGACTTCTGTTCAGCACATAGTTGGAGGTGTTCACTGCCTCTGCCCAAAGGGATAGAGGTAGATGAGCATCTGACAACAATGTAGTGGCAGATTCAATAAGAGTTCTATTTTTCCTTTCAGCTACCCCATTTTGTTGAGGAGTTCTAGGAGCTGAGAAAGTATGCCTGATCCCTTCACTCTGACAGAACTCTTGCATAAGAAGAGAATCAAACTCTGTCCCATGATCACTTCTGATCAGGGCAATGTGAGTATTGAACTCAATCTGTATACATTTGAGAAACTCTGTCAGACACTTAAAGTTATCAGACTTCTTCCTTAGAAAGAACACCCAAGTGAATCTAGAGAAGTCATCTACAATTATTAAAGTGTAGGATTTCCCTCCTAGGCTTTGTACTGTGATGGGTCCAAATAGATCCATGTGTAACAGATACAATATCCTAGGTGAATCACTCTTATTAAGTGACTTAAAACTATTTTTAGTTTGCTTGCCTAATTGACAAGCCTTGCAGAGTCCTTCCTTCTTGTAGGGGCCAGAAGGTAGTCCTCTAACAAGGTTGTCCTTGGAGAGCCTAGCAATAGTTCTAAGGTTTAGGTGTCCTAATCTCTTATGCCATAAAACATTTGGTCTACATACTGAATTGAATAAGCAGATATCTATAGTAGTTGAAAGAAAATCTACTAGGTAGATGTTACCTTTCCTTTTACCTGTCAACACAGTTGTGTTGTCCTCTGACTTGATTTTGCATAAGGTTTTGCTGAAGGTCACCTGGTAGCCTTCATCACATAGCTGACTGATGCTGATTAGGTTGTGCTTCAGTCCTTCCACATATGCTACCTTCTTGAAGGTTACTGAACCAATCTGGACTGCACCATATCCTTTAGTTTGTCCAAAGTTGGAATCACCAAAGATAACTTTGGGTCCAAGCTTGGCTCTAAAGGAATTGAGGTTGTCCTTGTTCCCTGTCATGTGCTTAGAGCACCCACTATCCAAATACCATTGCTGGTTAGATGTTGGATAGGTCTTCACCTGCACATAAAATAATTCACTTGTTTTTGACCCAGTTTACCTTGGGCCTAGGTTGATAACCTCTAAATTCAGAAATGAAAGACATCCCTGGCTGACTCTTATATCCTTCAGGATGATATCTCCTTGGAGGTATAATCCATTCAGTATAAGGGTTGAAGGTTTGGGATGAAGAACCCTTAGGATTCAATTTTGACTTGCCTTTGAAAAAGTTTCCAGAGCTCTGACCTCTGTTCGACGATCTTGGAGCTGCGTTCGACGATCGTGGGTCAGATCGTCGAGCTCCATTCGACGGTCGACTATGAGTGAGGTCAGGTATTTGGGATCGTCGACCTGCGTTCGATGACTTTGGTTGAGATCGTCGATCTGCGTTCGACGATCTTCCCTGAGATCGTCGAGCTGCGTTCGGCGATCGTCGATCTTCATTCGGCGATCGTCGATCTCCGTTCGACGATTTCAGCTGGGACTTAGTTTTCTGAGGCAGATCAGATTTTTTCCTGGCAACCTGTACAACTCCCTTTCCCTTATCAGAAATGAACTTGATGGGAGTTGTTAGAACAATAGGTTGGCTGGATGAGGCACCCAAGCCTAGTGTACTATTGAATCTTGAGTTCACTGTGCTTGTGATGTCCATCAGCTTGAGGCTTCTCCCATTGAGAGATTCTTCAAGCTTCTTGGCCTCAGAGAGCTCACTTTTCAGTGTAGCTATCTGTTCCCTATAGTTCTCCAACTCCTGAGAGAGTTTGAGGTTTTCTGATTTTAAAACATTTTGTTCAGATAATTGATTTCTGAGAGATATGATCTCTTTCTCAGACTTTAGCAGGTCTAAACATAGTGCTTTAAATTCAGATTTAAAATCTTCTGAAGTAAAATCAAAAGAGCTGATTACCTGATCTTCTTCAGGTTGAGTCTCTGAGTCTGACTCTGACTCCTCTTCCTCTGAGTTGTGTTGTGAGGCATTGATTGCCATCATGCAGAACTCCTTTTCCTCTGCATCATCCTCATCATCACTGGAGCTGGAAGAGGCTTCTGACTCCTCTTCAGTCTCACTCCAGGATTCAGCAACAAATCCTTTCCTTGTATGCTTATTTTTGCTGGAAGAAGGTTTGCTATTGCCACTCCTTTTGGAGTCTTTCTCCTTTCTTCTCTCTTTTCTTTCCCTTCTATCCTTGTTCTTGTTCTCTGGACAGTCAGGAACTATATGCCCTGGTTTCCTGCAACCAAAGAAAATAATGTCTTTGTTATTGCCAATGGACTTGTCATATCTTGGCTTATCCTGCTCCTTGTATGATCTTCTTCTGAAGTCCTTTCTGGCCATCTTATAGAATCTTTTAGCCAACAAGCTGAGAAGTTCATCATTGTCTGTTCCCTTTTCTTCAGGCAGATCCTCAGTTGCCTTGAATGCTATGGTCTTCTCCTTTCTTGTGGCTGGTGAAGCAGCCTTCTGTTCTTCCTCTCTGTTCTTGATGAGTAGCTCATAAGATTTGAGCTTACCCAACAAGGCTTCAGTGGTGATCTCATTCAGACTTCTGGCATCTTTAATTGGCCAGATTCTTGAATCCCAAGTGCTGGGAAAGCACATTAGGATCTTGTCATTAAGTTCTGTCAGTGAGATCTCTTTGTCTAATGTCCTCAGTTCACTGACAATTAGACTCAGTCTGTTGTACATGTCTCCCACTGACTCAATCTCTCCCTTCTTGAAGTTCTCATATTGGGAGATGAGATGGGATCTTCTGTCCTTTCTCTCATCAGCTGAGCCTGAAACTATTTCTGAGAGCTTGTCCCAAATCTCCTTGGCTGAATTACATTCAGCTACCTTTTAAAAAATGTCATCTGACATTGTCTGGGATAGAATGTTCATAGCCTTGGCATCAGCTACTTTCCACTTTTTGATGTCAGCATCTGTTCCTGATGGAGGTGGAACAGCATTTGTACTTGTGCTTTCTGGGGGTTTTGGACACACTGTCAAAACAGAATTAAATATATCTTCGTCAATAGAATTCATGTAGAGTCTAATCCTTGCTTTCCAGAGTGCAAACTTTGACAGATTGCACACTGGAGGTCTGGTGCTAGCATAATCTTTGTTTTGGGCCATGATTTGTGCAAACAAAATCTAATAATAAAATACAAAAGAAAACAGATCTAGTTTGGGATCTTTGGGTTCAGGTGTTAGCCTGTACAACCAATCAGGTATGGTATGTTTAACCAACCTCGCTCTGATACCAATTGAAAGGGAAACTAGATCTGATATACTCTAGAGGGGGGTGAATAGAGTATATGGTGCTTTTAAAACACAAAGAAAAACTTTTGCAAAGCTTTACAACAATTGTTGTAATGAGTGTGAGCAGGGAAGCAGAAATAAAACTAATCACAAAACTAAGCTATGCAAGAGCTAAGCACAAGAAAATCTAGGCCAGAAACAAAAAGAAAACAAGCAGAACCAGATGACACAAGGAATTATAGTGGTTCCCCAAACTTGGGTACATCCACTCTTCTACCACCCTAGGTAGGAATCCACTACAGGATGAGTTGATCAGGTGTCCTAGGCACCAATGAGCTTTTGATAAGGTGCTCAAAAACCAAATCAGATTTTTTGATCAGGTGTCTTGCCACCAATGAGCTTTTGACAAGGTGCTCAAAAACCAGATTCAAACTTTTGAAGGGAGTTTGAAAAACCCTTTACAGAGTGGGGGTGAGAGAGTGATGGCAGTCTTCTCTTTCTCAATCAACTGAGAAGACTAAGTGGATTGATGTCAAAGCTCCCCCTGAGTCCTTGAAATCTTCAGGAAGAAAAGCTTTGCTGAGGGTGATAGGCCTTCAAAGATAGATCTCCAGCACAAGATGATTTCAGCAAGCTGAAATATTGAGAGTCTGGAGTCTTGAAATGATGTTGGCCTTGAACACTTTGAGAGCTGAAGAGATCTGAAGATTTTTGAAAGCTTGATCTCTCTGATGAGTGTTCTTCAGAATTCTTGTTGACAGAAATTTTGAAAAACGTTTCTGTATACTGAGTTGTGTGCCATATTCTTGTCAATCTCTGTCTTGATTCAAAAACATTCTATCTTTTATTCTCTGTGCCAGAATAGAATATCACTCTGTCAAAGATAGCCGTTGGTCTGCATTGATTACAGCCTTAATTGCATAATTTCTTCTGAAGGAAAGTCCACTGAATTATTCCTTGAAAAATCCCTTGAAACTTGGTCCAGAAGTAAATGAAAACGGCTAGCAGATCTTCTGAATTAATTGCAGAATAACTTCTAATTGATTTGAATTTGAATTCTGAAAGATAACTGAAATCGTCGAACTGAGCTCTGCTATCGTCGAGCTGAGCTCAGCGAACTGGAAAATTCAAGCAGCAAAACAATCGTCGATCTGAGCTCAAGGATCGTCGAACTGAGCTCAGAGATAAAGATCCAGTGCAGAGTCAAAATCGTCGACCTGAGCTCACCGATCGTCGAATGGAGTTCGACGATATTGTGAAGTTGAGCTCAGCGATCGTCGAGTGGAGCTCGACGATATTATGAGGTTGAGCTCAGCGATCGTCGAATGGAGCTCGACGATATTATGAGGTTGAGCTCAGCGATCGTCGAATGGAGCTCGACGATCTACAGAAGTTGAGCTAGACGATCGTCGACCGGAGTTCGACGAATCGTCGTGCTGAGCTCGACGATTAGACTTGGTCTACAGAAAAACTTGGTCTTCAGGGCAGCTTCCAATCCTAGACTACTAACCCTTAGACTCAATTCTAATTGACCTATTAAGCTGTACAGAAGGTCAAACACAGATTCCTAGAGACATAGTGATCCTGACCCAAATTAGTAATAGGGTGTTCCAACACTATGCATCATACAAGAGATTCAAAGTATATCAGATGGATGTGAAGAGTGCATTCCTCAATGGAGTACTTAAAGAAGAGGTTTATGTTGAACAACCTCCAGGTTTTGTCTCTCCAACTCACCCATATCATGTTTTCAAATTACATAAAGCTCTTTATGGTCTCAAGCAAGCTCCAAGAGCTTGGTATGAGACCCTAGCTAGCTTTTTGATAGAACATAAATTCATTAGAGACATTGTAGATAGAAAACTTTTCACTAGACATCATAAGTATCAAATACTATTAGTACAAATATATGTGGATGACATTATATTTGGGTCTACTGATTCCAAATTATGCAAGAGGTTCTCTGACCTCATGCATTCAAAATTTGAAATGAGTAGCATAGGTGAGCTTTCCTACTTCCTTGGTCTCCAAGTGAAGCAGTTGTCTGATGACATCTTCATATCTCAAGCTAAGTATGTTAAAGAGCTTATAAAGAAGTTTGGGATGCCTGATACTTCAGCAAAGAAAACATCTATGGCTACTAATGTTGTGATTGACTCTGATCCACATGGAAAACCTGTGGACCAGAAATTATATAGGGGCATTGTTGGGTCCCTACTATATCTTCCAGCAAGCAGGCCTGATATTATGTTTGTCACATGCCTTTTGCTAGGTTCCAAGTGAACCCAAAAGAATCTCATCTAATTTTCTTTAAAAAGATTTTGAGATATATAAAGAGTTGTCCTAGTCTAGGCCTATGGTATCCAGTTGAGTCAGAGTTTGATTTAACTGGATTTTCAGATGCTGACTTTGCTGGATGCAGGGTTGATAGGAAAATCACCTTAGGGACTTGTCAGTTCCTTGGTATGAGGTTGGTATCCTGGTTTTGTAAGAAACAGCCATCTGTGTCTACCTCAATTGCTGCTAGCAGCTGTTGTTCCCAGATGTTGTGGATTCAAAATCAATTACTAGACTATGGTCTCAACTTAAATAATTCAACTCTCTTTTGTGATAACACAAGTGCTATAACAATAGCACAAAATCCAGTCCATCACAGTAGGACTAAGCATATAGACATTAGACATCATTTCATTAGAGAGTTTGTGGACAAAAGCAAAATTAATATTATTTATATCTACACTGATTTACAAAGAGCTGATATATTCACCAAACCTCTGGATGAGAGAAATCACTTATTCTTTATAAATCAGCTTATAATGATCAATGGAGAAGACTTAGTTTAGTTTCTGTCTGCACTCGACGAATTATCTAGAGTTCGTTGAACGGAGCTCGACGAACTAGGGAAAGTTCGGGAGATATTCGTCAAACGGAGGTCGACGAACTCTCCGAGAGTGAAGTTATTTTCATCGAACGGAGATCGACGAATCCACTTCAAGAAAACTTTCGTCGAACAGAGCTCGACGAAATGTCTTCAACTCTTCCAGCTGAGCTTGACAAATTATTTCACTATCAATTATTTTGTCGATCTCATGTCGAAGAATTTCTTATTTTTCGTGAAACGGAGTTTGTCGATTCATATTCCTGAAACCCTTATAACTAGGTTTTCTTTGACCTCCATCCCACGCTTTCTGTTCCCTTTGCACTTGATCGCCGCTTCTCTAGGTTGCAGGCAATTACATGGCGATTCCAGCAGGAGCCCTAGCCGTAATGAAGTTTGACACTCGATTTGACGTCGACTTTGATTCTTTTCAACAATCAGATCCTATTTTTCTACATATTCTGGAACTTCTGGAAGAGCAACAATTGAAAAATCTGATGACTACTAGAATCAAACTGTCTGCAACAGAAATTAAAGAATGGGTTTACATGTCATCTACATCAGAGGAGAACACCATGTCGGGAACAATTGCGGGTAATTCTGTGTCTTTATCTCTCGTCGTACTTACTAAAATTTTTGGATTGGTTAATGGAGAAGAACAATTAGACATTGATTCTGAAGAATATGACATGATGTTAAGTCTAATGGGTTATGTTGGAGATAACCCAAATAAGTTGTTAAAGAAACACTTATCTGCCGAATACAAATTTCTAGCATATATTGTGGGAAAGGTCTTGCTGGACAAGCACACTGCCCATGACTACATCACCAGGCATCAATTCCTCGTCATGTGTGCAGTGGTCAATAAAAATAAAATGGATTGGGCACAGATCATTTTTGATCTTATTAAGAAAAATTGTAATAAAAAGGAAGTGTGTTTTGGGAGGATCCTAGGGATCTTCTTAAGAGAGAAGGTTGTTGAATCCCTGGTCTCACAGACCATATTCTTTAATGCCAGCAAGAGGCTCACATGCACCTTGTTTGGCAGGTGGGAGAGGACCATTACCAAGCCATCTAAGGCTTCGACCTCTTCCACCCCCTCTTCTGAAAGCACCAGGGCTATAAGAGCCACTCCCCACCCTACTGAAGAGATCATCCCCACATCACCATCTCTTCAAGCAACTCACCAACTACAACTCCAACAACAACTTCCACCACATCAACAACCAACACTCTCTGTTCATATTTCTACTACAACTACATCTTCTCCCACCTCTCCACCCCTAGATCTTACCAACATCCCCTCATCTCCTACTCAGGAATACCATCAACCCACTCTACCTCACTCACCCCTATCCCCCCATGATATACCAGCTCCAACACCACCTTCATCTCCTCTTCCCCCACACTTATCATCCATACCATCCTTTAATCTCCTGACATCTTCCAATTGTCCTCCTCCTCAGGATATCCACATGCAAGATGTCCCTCCTTCATCATCCCCAACATCTACCATCCCTCCAAATGTCTCCACCCAACATTCCACTGAACCATCTGCTACTCCACCACTAGATCCCTCCACTATCTCATCTGTCCTTACTATCATCACTCCTCTCCTCAAATCTCTAATAACATAGACCATTACACCTCTTGCTACTTCTATATCTACTCTTTCCGCTCAACTCTCTACCTTCACTGCTGCCCCCTCTTCATTCAGGGGCTTGGCTCCAATATTTACTGAAACCAGACAGGGGGAGATGCTTAATTAAGAAGCTGAATCAGCTCCAGCAGTAGCTCCGGTATTAGTTTCTCCAGCTCCAGCAATAGCAGATACAGAGGCAGTAATAGCAGATACAGAATTTATACCAGATGATACAGATTTAATTGATTTGATTCATTTCATTGAGACTGATATGGACTTTGATGAGTCAGTTACTGAAGACATTCTTTCCGTTGGTGATTTCAAGTTAAATCCCATAGTAGACTTAGTTCAATTACTGAAAGTTTTTGATACTGCATTTTTGAAAGTTATTCCAGCAGTATACACTAAGCCATCCTTGGCTATTGTTCCATATACTTCCCCAATCTCTCCAAATGTTGCCAAGCAACTCAGGGATACTTTTGTTGTTTCAAAGCCAGTAGTCATGCCATCTCCAGAAGAAGTCATCACTGCTCCAACTTTTGTATGAACAAATAACATAGCTTTAAATACTTATCTGCTCTGATACCAATTGAAAGTTTATAATTGTCTACCTAAATCACCTAGAGGGGGGTGAATAGGTGAATTGTGCGTCTTTTTGTGGAATAAAAAATTTTAACCCAATGCACAGATCTATCTACCAATCAAACACAGACGGGACAATATTTATAGTGGTTCCCCAACCTTGGGTACATCCACTTTCCTTCATCGATCTAGCAATACACTAGACTCGGCTACTCTACTATCTCGGATTGGAAATCAATCCTACCCTCGGAATAATGTTCCTACAAACTCGATCTACAAAATGGATCTACACTCGGAAGATGAAACTTCCTACAATCTCAGAGTTGAAAAATTCCTACACTCGGAGAAAACTTCTCCTACAATAATGAAATAAATTTGTACAAAAATACAAACAGTAATCTTCTTTTTCAGATCTACAAACTGTCGACCAGGATCTTCTTCTTCTAAGCGTTTTGGCTTTATCAGATAGGTGAAGAAACCTCAGCAAAATCAGATCTGAATCTTCTTGGCTTTACACAATCGAACTAATCAGAAAATACGGAGTTGAGCGAATCTCGATCTGGAAAGCTTTCTTGATCTGAATCCTAAAAAGACGAAACCGTAGTCGGTCGGGAATCAACGACGGCAGCGACAACGGATTTTGTTTCTTGGAGAGAGAAAGAGGAGACAGAAAACTTGAGAGAGAGAGTACGGCTGCAAAAACTTCTTAAAATAATCTTCTTTGATAAATTAGGGTTTGTCGGTTTAGACAAGACCTTTTATAGGAGAGGAGAAGATTAGCCATAATTGAGTCATTATGAGAGACACGTGGACCAATCACGTCAAAGTTTATGAATATGACTGTTATTCTAGACTTGAAGAATTTTCGAAAAAGACAAGTAAAATACTCGAGATGTAACAGACTACTCGAGTACATGCAGCACTACTCGAGTAGGTAGAAGATGACTACTCGAGTATATGAGAAGAACTACTTGAGTATATGAGAAAAACTACTCGAGAGAGAATGAGATGATTACTCGAGTACATGGAGTCAACTACTCGAGTAAATAAGAATGAGAAAGACTCAGCTACTCGAGTAACAGAAATGACTTACTCGAGTACTTGAGTACATATACGAGAGGTAGAGTAAATTACTCGAGTAAAAGAAATACTACTCGAGTATATAAGAATGAACTACTCGAGTATATAAGAAACTACTCGAGTTATAAACTTAGAAAATTTCTGGAACTGGAAAACGGTATTACTCGAGTATAGAAGATGAACTACTCGAGACAAATAGAACTACTCGAGTATATGGAGATGACTACTCGAGTAATTCACTTAGAGAAATTTTCTAGAGTGAAATTCTGGATTACACGAGTATAATCACTGGACTACTCGAGTAGTAGATGAACTACTCGAGTAGTAGATGAACTACTCGAGTACATGACTTAGAATACTCGAGTAAGTGAGAACTACACGAGATTCAGAATTCAACTACTCGAGACAGAAGATAAAACTACTCGAGTATATAAGATGACTACTCAAGTACTTAACTTAGAAAAATTTGAGAAGATAATTTCTGTAAACTCGAGAGGAGAAAGGAAACTACTCGACTAATGTCTTAGCTACTCGAGTAAGAGCATTATTACTCGAGTATGAACTCAGTAACTTACTCGAGTAAGTAAAGAACTATTCGAGTACTTTACTTAGGAAAATTTTCTAGCCAGAATTTTTCTTTTCTAAGGTGAAATCAACATCAATTCTTTTCACATAGTCCTAGAGCTTGAATATGAAGTGTATCCCAATAGACATGCTACAAATGAGTCAACACCTTGGAGCATACAATGAAGGATTACATTGTATGGTCCTGTGTTTGGTGACCCATTGTAGACTGACATTGGTCTACACTTCCCATAAGATTACTGCAAACACATAACTCAAACCAAGCATCAAATACAACTTAATTCATCTTACTTCAAGGGTGACTTCATCAAATCTGGGTTAGTGTGGATACAATACCCAACACGCTGTCTATTCGAGTATAGACAGCGGTTTATATATAAACCGCTGTCTATTCTATCCTGAAGAATAAACAACGGTTTATATATAAATCGTTGTCTATTCCAGTACATCCAACGCAGTCAAGCTCCATCTCTAATAATTTATAGTGGACTTTAAACATCATGACCCGACACTAATAAAATATCTATAGTAGACTTTAGACATCCACTGATTAAAATTTTGGGCTGCACAATTTTTAATTTTGCCCTACCAATTCATATTTTTGATCTATAAATATAACACCTTATAGATGTGCACAAAAAAGGGGGTGTCAGTGTCCCTCTGGCCTCCCTTTAAATCCTCCCCTGCCCATGATAGGGCTTTTGTGTCAACTTGGCCCCTAATGACATTACAAGGCTAGGGTTGGGGGTCAAGTTTAGGTTTTGAGGCCAATAGGACGTCTTAGGGAAGGTTTGACCTATATTGACCTAAGGTTGACTTTAGTCAATTCGGCCCAATATATTGACATAGCCTTGAGTCCATCGCTAAGTTGCCTCTCTCTTAAGGTTAGGGAAGTTTTAGTGAGCTTATCTTGAGGTGGTGAGTTCATGTTTGTAACACCCCGAAACTCAAAGGAGCGACGAGGGACGTTTTGGGCCAGTTTTGGGTTCTGGCTGCAGGCACACGGCCTGGGACACGGGCGTGTCCCAGGGCGTGTCAAGCTTGTGTCAACACTCAGTCGGGAAGTCGACACTTTGGGCTCGACAATGTGTCGAGACTGGGCACACGGCCTGCGACACGGGCGTGTCGCAGGGCGTGTCGACCCGTGTCGACACTTAGCCGCGAAGTCGACACTCTGCGGTCGACGAAGTGTCGAGACATGGCACACGACCTACGACACGGGTATGTCGCAGGGCGTGTCAACCCGTGTCGACACTCGTCCCGGGAAGTCGACACTTTGGTCTCGACATTGTGTCGAGACAAAGCACACGGCCTAGGACACGGGCGTGCCCAAGGCCGTGTCATCAGGTCGACGATCTTCGCTCGACGAAGTGTCGAGTGTCGAGACCGTGTACACGGCCTGGGGTCCAGGCGTGTTGAGGTGACACGGGTAAGGACACGGGCGTGTCCTAGAACCCGTGCAGTGCTCGAGTTGATTTCGGGAAAAATGATAGGGGTACACGGCCGGCCACACGGCCGTGTCACATGGAACACGGGCGTGTCAGCTCGAACACGGGCGTGTTCGATACCCGTGTGAGGTTCTAGGCGATCCGATTTTGACGGCGAATGAGGCACACAGCCCTGGACACGGGCGTGTGCCAGGCCGTGTTCGGTCCAGATTGGGCATTTCAGTCCCGAATCAAAGCCGTTCGTTTCCTTGTTTTGAGATCCAACGGCTGGGGGTTGTTCCTGAAGGGATATACCCGGGTTTGGACTTAGAAACCCTCACTTTTCTTAAGTGTTATCTTTCTAAAACCTTAGAGAGAGAGGAGAGCCAAGGAAGGAAGAAGGAGCTAGATCCGGCCATTGGAGGAGCTTCGAAGCTCCGAATCGCGAGCCGACTCCGGATCCACGGAGGCAAAGCTAGTGCGGTGCTTTTCATCCGTTTACTTTTCAATGGCGCCAAAGAGGAACGCTAGGGTAACGATCCTCATCTTGAGCATGAGTAGCTCTCTTTCTTTGCATAGGAAGCCCGCTCTCGCGAGTTTGCGGAGAGTTGGAGGCGTTCCTTCAGGTAGATATGTGAAGTCCCCGTTGTTTAGAGTCTGTAAGCGAGAACGGACATAGGCATGATGTGTGAAGCCTACCCGGACATGTTGGTCTGGATCGGTGATGTTGCATTGCATAAATACCGGAGAAGACTCCGTGCTATTGATTGTTTTTCGGGTTTTCTACACGGTAGATTGCAGCAGGGAGCCTTGGGGACTAACCCAAAGGTGCACCCGGAAAACTGGGCGGATACGAGATATTGCCAACTTGGTGGCCTGAGAGCCAACTTGAACATAACCGGGTTATGTGACTTGTGATGGAAATGGGACTCGGTGGAAGTTTGACCCGCGCATATGGCTTAAATTGTTGTTGCGATGTGAGCACGGGTTAGATGGAACCGTACCCATTCTATGTCGTTCGGTTAAAGAGACTTAAAGGCACGTGGCACTTGCCGTTGGCATAGGTTAGGGTCTTTAGCGGTCGATGACTTAAATTGTCGTGACCCAGGCCAAGCAGACAAATTGCTCATAGGTTTGGCCGTCTTAGTGGCGGTGGTGAGTCCGGAATGTCTATGGCTTTAATTGACGTGACATCGACCGGTTCACCAAGAATGTGCCCTGAGAGCATGGGGCGTGTGGCCGTGCGAGCCAACGTCTGTGATGGAATGGCTATATATATATTGCTCGCTTATGCTAATGAAATGCAGGGAAGGAGCATCGCCGCCCCGAGTTGGCGGCGAGATCGTTATAATTTGCTCAGCATTGCTGACCGTTGCCTTGTTTTGCCACCGTGCGGTGGTTTGTTGCTTGCAGGTGCTGCAGGACCAAGCGGTCAATAGAGGACTAAAGCCCTTTTTGCGAAGCCGGCCCTCGAAGGCCCAAATGGAAGTGTTTACTGTTTTATTCATGTATGACCGGCCTGCGTGCCGTGGTTTGTAAATCATGTAATATCAAGTGAAACATTTTGTATGGCCTTAAGGCTTATGTTGGTATTTTGTATACATTCCTATTTTGGTTAGTGGACATTCATACTTTAATGCTGGGTTCTTTGTTACAACTTTTATAAACTGCTTCCGCTAGAATGCTCTGTGTAGGACGTTGAGATTGGTTGGATGGTTTCCATAAGTAACCACCCGGTCTGTCTGTAGTATATGGCGTCGGGCCCCGGCCGGACCTACTGCTATATGCTATGCGACGGATAGGGGGTGTTACAATTTGGTATCAGAGGGAGGTTACAATTTGGTATCAGAGGGAGGTTACAATTTGATATCAGACTACTGGTTTTGGTCGGACTTAAGCTGAATTCGTGGGCGAATTCTTTTTAAGGGGTGGTGAGCACATTGTGTGCGTCATCGTTATAACGGTAAAAGAACCCATGAATGTCCACTTAAGAATGAAAATACTTGTGTTTGAGGAATCTGCGTGTTCCTATAATTGCTGTTTGCAATTTATTTGGTCGCTTAACGGTGTTTTGTACCACTATAGTTGACCAGAAGTGGTGTTGGGCCGTCAGAACGCCGAGTTTCTGAGGCTAGTAGTGCACCGGATGTTGCTCCTGCAACACCTCTGTAGGCTGAGAACATACGATTGGTGGCTGAAGCGGTGTTGGCCGTGATAAATGCGCAGCCTGCAAGGCAAACGCAGCAGCCCGCTCCTGTGATGGAGCGGGTACCTCTTCAAGAGGCTAAGCCGAGGAGAGTGGAGCAAGTGGTTGTGGAACCGGTGGTGCCAAGGAGGGCAACTGAGAGGCAGCTTAAGCATATAATGAGCTTTAACCCTCCGTTATTCTCGGGGTTAGGAACCCCATCTCAGGCTGAAGACTGGCTCTCCAGGGTGAAGAGAGTCATGACAGCAACGGAGACGGAGGAGTGGCAAATGACCACCATCGCTACGTTCCTTTTGGACGGTGAAGCGAGAATGTGGTGGGAAGGATTGGAGCTGCACTTATTGAGAGGTAGGCAACTTGGTGATGTCTCGATGGAGGAGTTCTCGGGATTGTTCTTAGCACGATACCTCCCTTCGACGTAGAAGATAGCGTTGGAGAATGAGTTTCTGAAGTTGGTTCAGGGTGAGAGGAGCATGGATGAATATCTCCACGAGTTTACTCGTCTGAGTCGTTATGTTAGCTCCACCATCATGGATGAGGAGCGCAAGACTAATCGCTTCTATGAAGGCTTGAGAGATGAGTTGAGGTTACTACTTTCGGGGCCGATGACGCAGGGTTTCTTAACCTTGGTCAACACTGCCCGGTCCTTGGAGAAGGACATGAAAAATGTACAAGCAAAGAAAAGCTTGGGTGAGAAGAAATCTGAATTTAAAGTGCCGACTACTTCAAAGACCGGCTATCGGAGGTCTTTCAAGAAGCATAGGACTTCGGGTCCAGCTCCTTCTGGTGCTTCTGGGGCGACTACGAGTCGGACCCCGGGCGCGTGTTTTACTTGTGGAAAGACGGGGCATTTTGCCCGTGACTGTTGGAGCGGACGTCCTAAGTCCGAGAGAAGGCCGGGAGCTACTTATGAAGAGAAGGGTAAGGCGGTGGAGTCGACCGCATCCCATTATGCTCCGGCCCAACCACGGGTCTATAATCTTGGCCAACAGGAGGCCATCAAACAAGCTGATGTGGTGACATGTACGGTTTAATTTATAGCAAGTCAATTTCTTTAAATACTTGTTATGCACATGTCACCTTACCACTGCTTGTTTAGGATTTGTATAGATTTGTGAAAATCCGGCACGAGCACTCTTCGATATGGGAGCTTCACACTCCTTCTTGTCCGAAGGATTTATATCACGCATCGGAGTCCCTTCTTCGATGGCGAAGGATAAGTTGGATGTGTTGTTGCCCAATGGGTGTTCAATGCGAGCGGATAGGATCTGCGATGTTAAGATTCGTATTGGGGAGCAGGGGTTCGACCTGCGGGCGTCTTTACTTCCGTTGGTGGAGTTCGACGTCATATTTGGCATGGACTGGCCCTCGGAGTAGCAGGCCCATATAGATTGCGGTAGCAAGGAAGTCAAGCTGGGAGCAAGTCGTGAGATGACTTTTACGGGCTTAAAGGGGTCGAGCAAGATGTTGATGTCTGCTCTTCAGGTGGTGAAGGCGGTTCGTGCCGGAGCAGAACTGTTCTTTACACTAGTTGAGGTTGCAAAGCCGAAGCCCACATTGGATTGTATTTCAGTGGTATCGAAATACCCTGATGTGTTCCCCGCAGATCTTCCTGGAGCCCCGCCTCAGAGAGAGATAGATTTCGCGATCGAGCTAGTGCCAGATGCAAAGCCTATATCACGATCTCCTTATCGGCTAGCGCCTAAGGAAATGGCGGAGCTGAAAGTTCAACTGCAAGAGTTGTTGGAGCAAGGGTATGTGCGCCCGAGTTCTTCGCCTTGGAGCGCACCGGTCCTCTTTGTTAAGAAGAAGGACGGAAGCTTGAGGCTATGTATTGATTATCGGGAGCTCAACAAGCTGACTGAGAAGAACAAGTACCCAATCCCCCGGATTGATGATCTTTTTGATCACTTAGTCGGGTCGACGGTGTACTCGAAGTTGGATCTCAAGGCTGGGTACTATTAGCTGCGAATAAGGGAGAGTGATATCCCGAAGACAGCGTTTAGTACGAGATACGGGCATTATGAGTTTACGGTCATGTCGTTTGGGCTGACTAATGCGCCGTCGGTGTTCATGGATTTGATGAACAGGACTTTCAGGGAGTACTTGGACCATTTCGTGATCGTCTTCATCGACGATATTTTGGTGTACTCGCAAAGTGAGGAAGATCACTTCAAGCATCTTCATTTGGTGTTGGAGACGCTAAGGAGAAATCAGTTGTATGCCAAGTTCTCGAAGTGCGAGTTTTGGCTATCCTCAGCGGCGTTCCTCGGGCACATAGTGAGTGGAGAGGGTATTGCTGTGGATCTGGCGAAGATCGTTGCGATACGGGAGTGGCCTGAGCTTGTTACGGTAGCGGAAGTCCGGAGTTTTCTGGGGCTTGCCGGCTATTATAGGCACTTCGTAGAGAACTTCTCGCGGATAGCGTTACCTCTCACTACTTTGACGAGGAAGGAGCATAAGTTCGTTTGGACGCCGGAGTGCGCGCGAGCTTTTGAGGAGTTGAAGTGTCGGTTGACCACGGCGCCTGTGCTGAGTTCGCCATGTGGGACCAAAGGCTATGAGATTTATAATGATGCTTCGGGCAGCGGTTTGGGTTGCGTGCTTCTGCAACATGGAAGTGTAATAGCTTATGGCTCGAGACAGCTAAAAGTGCATGAAAGGAACTATCCGGTCCATAACTTGGAGTTAGAGGCCGTGATTTTTGCCTTGAAGCTGTGGAGAGACTACTTGTATGGTGTGAAGATTGATATCTACACCGATCACAAGAGCTTGAAGTATCTTATTGATCAGAAAGATCTGAATATGCGGCAGCGTAGATGGATGGAGTTCCTGGGGACTATACATTCAAGATCCACTATGTGCATGGAAAAGGGAATGCGGTTGCGGACGCGTTGAGTCGCCGAGCCCCAGCTCAAGCCAATTGGCTATCGGTGCATGATGGGCGGTTGGTGCGGGAGTTGGAGGCGTTGGAGATTGTTTGTGTGGACAAGCAATCAAGCGCTGAAGCAGTTCTGAATTGGACTGAAGTCCAATATGACCTGGCTGATCGTATTCGGTAGGCTTTAGATATGGATGCTCATATGAAGCAGTTCATGGTAGAGGCTTTGGATGGGTCAAATTCCCAATTCGTCGTGGAGTACGGATTGCTGTGGAAAGACGGTCGTCTGTGCGTCCCAAATGTGGGCAATTTACGGGTGGAGTTGTTGTACGAGGCACACCAAACCAAGTACTCGATTCACCCGGGGAGCACGAAGATGTACCGTGATGTGAAGAAACTGTTTTGGTGGCCGGGTTTGAAAAAGGATGTGGCGCTATACGTAGCGAAGTGCCAAACTTGCGCCTTGGTAAAGGCAGAGTGCCAAAAGTCGGGAGGATTTCTTAAGTCATTGCCTATTCCGGAGTGGAAATTCGACGACATCTCTATGGACTTTGTGCACGGTTTGCCAAGGTCGTAAAAGGGGAACGACGCTATTTGGGTGGTCGTGGATCGGTTAACGAAGGTGTCGCATTTTATTCCGCATAGGAAGGATGATCCGGTGGAGAAGTTGGCAAAGCTTTATGTGGATAACATAGTACAGCTTCATGGTGTGCCCCGCAACATCGTGAGTGACCGAGATGGGTGGTTCACGTCCAATGATTGGAGGCTTGTGCAGCAAATGTTGGGAACAAAGCTGAAATTCAGCACAGCCTTCCATCCGCAAACGGATGGGCAGACCGAGAGGGTCAATAGAACTATGGAAGACATGCTCCGCATGTGTGTCTTGGATTTTGGAAAGCAATGGGAAGATCACCTTTATTTGGTGGAGTTCGCATACAACAATAGCTACCAAGCGAGTATTTTGATGGCGCCCTTCGAGGCCCTATATGGTAGAAAATGTCGCACGCCGTTGTCTTGGTTAGAAACAGGTGAGTCAAATTTGTATAAGCGATCGGAAGTGGAGGATGCTACTTCTTTGGTGAGAACCATTCGGGAGAGGTTGCTTATCGCTCAGGACCGGCAAGCAAAGTACTATAATGCCAAGCACAGGAACGTGGAGTTCGCTGTGGGCGATTATGTATACTTAAAGATCAGGCCGTTCAAGGGTGTCTCGCGGGTGCGGCGATTGAAAAAGCTAAGCCCGAGGTACCTTGGACCGTTTGAGGTTCTGGAGCGAGTTGGTGAAGCGGCCTATCGGTTGAAACTTTCAGTGGAGCTTAGTGGTTTACACGATGTATTCATATTTCGGTACTTCGGAAGGCGGTGCAAGAGCCTACGCAAGTGATCGCGGTTGATCAAGTGCCGGTGGATAGTGGGCTGACGACAAAGGTCAAGCCCGTGCGGATTGAGGACTCGGAGGTCAAGCGGCTACGCAATAAAGAGATCAGGATGGTCAAGGTCCGGTGGGACAATTGCGGTCGTGAGGAGCTCTCTTGGGAGAGAGAGCAGACTATGCTTGACGAGTATCCGGAGTTGTTCCGCTTAGGTACAAATTTTGGTTTTGTACATGTCTTTCCTTTATGTAATTTCGAGGACGAAATTCTTTTAAGAGGGGGAGAGCTGTAACGCCCCGAAACTCAAAGGAGCGACGGGGGACGTTTTGGGCCAGTTTTGGGTTCTGGCTGCAGGCACACGGCCTGGGACACGGGCGTGTCCCAGGGCGTGTCAAGCTTGTGTCAACACTCAGTCGGGAAGTCGACACTTTGGGCTCGACAATGTGTCGAGACTGGGCACACGGCCTGCGACACGGGCGTGTCGCAGGGCGTGTCGACCCGTGTCGACACTTAGCCGCGAAGTCGACACTCTGCGGTCGACGAAGTGTCGAGACATGGCACACGGCCTACGACACGGGTATGTCGCAGGGCGTGTCAACCCGTGTCGACACTCGTCCCGGGAAGTCGACACTTTGGTCTCGACATTGTGTCGAGACAAAGCACACGGCCTAGGACACGGGCGTGCCCAAGGCCGTGTCATCAGGTCGACGATCTTCGCTCGACGAAGTGTCGAGTGTCGAGACCGTGTACACGGCCTGGGGTCCAGGCGTGTTGAGGTGACACGGGTAAGGACACGGGCGTGTCCTAGAACCCGTGCAGTGCTCGGGTTGATTTCGGGGAAAAATGATAGGGGTACACGGCCGGCCACACGGCCGTGTCACATGGAACACGGGCGTGTCAGCTCGAACACGGGTGTGTTCGATACCCGTGTGAGGTTCTAGGCGAGCCGATTTTGACGGCGAATGAGGCACACGGCCCTGGACACGGGCGTGTGCCAGGCCGTGTTTGGTCCAGATTGGGCATTTCAGTCCCGAATCAAAGCCGTTCGTTTCCTTATTTTGAGATCCAATGGCTGGGGGTTGTTCCTGAAGGGATATACCCGGGTTTGGGCTTAGAAACCCTCACTTTTCTTAAGTGTTATCTTTCTAAAACCTTAGAGAGAGAGGAGAGCCAAGGAAGGAAGAAGGAGCTAGATCCGACCATTGGAGGAGCTTCGAAGCTCCGAATCGCGAGCCGACTCCAGATCCACGGAGGCAAAGCTAGTGCGGTGCTTTTCATCCATTTACTTTTCAATGGCGCCAAAGAGGAACGCTAGGGTAACGATCCTCATCTTGAGCATGAGTAGCACTCTTTCTTTGCATAGGAAGCCCGCTCTCGCGAGTTTGCGGAGAGTTGGAGGCGTTCCTTCGGGTAGATATGTGAAGTCCCCGTTGTTTAGAGTCCGTAAGCGAGAACGGACATAGGCATTATGTGTGAAGCCTACCCGGACATGTTGGTCTGAATCGTTGATGTTGTATTGCATAAATGCCGGAGAAGACTCCGTGCTATTGATTGTTTTTCGGGTTTTCTACACGGTAGATTGCAGCAGGGAGCCTTGGGGACTAACCCAAAGGTGCACCCGAAAAACTGGGCGGATACGAGATCTTGCCAACTTGGTGGCCTGAGAGCCAACTTGAACATAACCGGGTTATGTGACTTGTGATGGAAATGGGACTCGGTGGAAGTTTGACCCGCGTATATGGCTTAAATTGTCGTTACGATGTGAGCACGGGTTAGATGGAACCGTACCCGTTCTATGTCGTTCGGTTAAAGAGACTCATAGGCACGCGGCTCTTGCCATTGGCATAGATTAGGGTCTTTGGCGGTCGATGACTTAAATTGTCGTGACCCAGGCCAAGCAGATAAATTGCTCATAGGTTTGGCCGTCTTAGTGGCGGTGGTGAGTCCGGAATGTCTATGGCTTTAATTGACGTGACATCGACCGGTTCACCAAGAATGTGCCCTGAGAGCACGAGGCGTGTGGCCGTGCGAGCCAACATCTGTGATGGAATGGCTATATATATATATTACTCGCTTATGCTAATGAAATGCAGGGAAGGAGCATCGCCGCCCTGAGTTGGGGGCGGGATCGTTATAATTTGGTCAGCATTGCTGACCGTTGCCTTGTTTTGCCACCGTGCGGTGGTTTGTTGCCTGCAGGTGCTGCGGGACCAAGCGGTCAATAGCGGGCTAAATCCCTTTTTGCGAAGCCGGCCCTCGAAGGCCCAAATGGAAGTGTTTACTGTTTTATTCATGTATGACCGGCATGCGTGCCGTGGTTTGTAAATCATGTAATATCAAGTGAAACATTTTGTAAGACCTTAAGGCTTATGTTGGTATTTTGTATACATTCCTATTTTGGTTAGTGGGCATTCATGCTTTAATGCTGGGTTCTTTGTTACAACTTTTATAAACTGCTTCCGCTAGAATGCTCTGTGTAGGACGTTGAGATTGGTTGGATGGTTTCCATAAGTAACCACCCGGTCTGTCTGTAGTATATGGCGTCGGGCCCCGGCCGGACCTACTGCTATATGCTATGCGACGGATAGAGGGTGTTACAATGTGAGTGTGAATTGTCCTAGGTTGACTTATGCACATTAGGGGTGCACGTAATAGTTTCCCTAAGTTCAAGCTGAGTTAGGTCCATACCAGGGCCTCCATGCATCACTCAAGCCCTAACCCTAACTTTAGGGGGCCTAGAAGTGTGGGGGATGTTACAAATTTCAATAAATAAAACAAAAATTTCATCCTCGAAATTCAAGGTTGGGTCTACGGATTTTCACAAGTGAAGAAAAGATCAACTTGTATGAGGTTTATTTCGTACCTGAGTGTGCTCCTCCTGCCCACGATTTGACCACAACACCTTGACTAAAAGAACGCTCTTCTTCCGAGACATTCAGACTGTTGTATCGTCGATCTGGATTGGCTCCAATCGCATAAGGTCCGCCAACTCTGGCGGTAGATCCATCCTGTAAGCCAAGGAGCCGACCCGCTCCAGGATCGTATAAGGTCCCATATACCTAGGGCTAAGCTTCTTGTTCCTACGCACCCGCGAAACACCATGCATCAGACATATCTTCAAAAATACCTTGTCCCCCACCTGTAACTCTACCTTACGATGCCTTGCATCGTAATACTTCGCCTGCCAACTCTGAGCCTCTAGCATCCTGTATCTGATCAGCTGAATGAGCATGTCTATGTCCTCGATGTAATCTGACCCAAGTGTCTTTGAGTCCTCATCATGGACCCAAGATAACAGTGTCCGACACTTCCTCCCATACAGTGCCTCATAGGGAGCCATACCAATGCTGGCCTGATGGCTGTTGTTGTAAGAGAACTCAATAAATGACAATAGCTGCTCCCAGGGCTTCCTCATATCAAGTATACATAATCGTAGCAGATCCTCCATGGTCTTGTTGGTCCGCTTCGTCTGCCAATCAGTTTGTGGATGAAAGGCAATACTAAATGCAATCTGGGAACCTAAGTACTCATGCACTGCCATCCATTCTTTGGAAGTAAATTGACCGTCTCGATCCAATATAATCACCATGGGTATGTCATGGTACCTCACAAACTGCTCCATGAACAGCCTCACCAATACACCAACTGGAGCATCCTTCCGAACCGGGATGAACCTGGCTACCTTGGTCAATCGGTCCACGATGACCCATATAGAATCATGTCCAGAGTGAGAGCGAGACAACTCATGTACAAAATCCATCGAAATATCCTCGAACTTCCACTCCGACACTGGCAGTAGCTGCACTAATCCTCTAGGGCTCGTGCACTAGGCCTTCACTCGTTGGCATGCCTCACAGTATGTCACAAAATCTACGATATCCCTCTTCATCCCGGGCCAATACATGCTCTTCCGCAGATCCATCGTCATCTTGGTGATCCCGGGATGCACTGAATACCATGTGCAATGTGCCTCCCTGAGTATGTCTCCCCGGATCCCACCTCCTGCGAGTATATAAACACAGCCTCGGAAAAGAATGAGGTCACCACGTAGTGAATACTCCTCTGACTTACCCTCTCCCATGGCTCTAAATATAGGCTCCAGTGCTATATCCTTCCTCTACTCTGCCCTGATGAGGTCTCTGATATCGCACTCCATGCTCAGAGCTGCCAAGTACACCGCATAAACTTCTGTATCAGCCATCGACACCATAGTAATCTGCATGTATTCCATCATCCGTAATATCTATATGGCCATCACCCGAGTCTCCAGTCTAGTAGTGCAGGCTCTCTTGCTCAAAGCATCCGCTACGGTGTTCGCCTTCCCCGTGTGATAGTTCATGGTATTATCATAGTCACAGAGAAACTCTAACCATCTTTGTGGGCGTAGATTCATGTCCTTATGCGTGTAAATGTACTTGAGGTTCTTGTGATCTAAGAAAATCTCACAATGAACCTCATACAGGTAGTGCCTCCAGACCTTCAAGGCGAACATTACAACCCCGAGCTCCAAATCGTACACTAGGTAGTTCTGTGTGTGCTTCTTCAACTGCCTTGAAGCATACACTATAACATGTACGTGTTATATTAGTATCGCGCCCATGCCTTGGTATGACGCATCCGTACAAATCTGGAATCCTTCCTTTCCTGAAGGAAGGTCAAGGATGGGAGCCGAGGTGAGTCTACCCATAAGCTCTTGAAATGCGGACTCGCACTACTTAGTCCATGTGAACATCATGTCCTTCTTCGTCAAAGATGTGAGGGGAAGTGCTATCTTCGAAAACACCTGCACAAACTTGTGCTAATAGCCTACAAGTCCAAGGAAGCTCCGAATATTCGAAGCCATCTTTGGCTACAGCCAATCCCTCACTACATGCATCTTTGTCGGGTCCACTGCCAACCCAGCTCCACTGATAATATGTCCGAGGAATGCCACCTCTTGCAGCCAAAATTGGCACTTTGAAAACTTTGCATATAGCGGGTGCTCCCGCAGCTTCCCCAAGACTAATGCCAAGTGACGGGTATGGTCCTTCTCGATCCTAGAGTAGATTAAGATATCGTCTATAAAGACTATAACGAACTCGCCTAGGAACAGCTTAAACACCTGGTTCATCATACTCATAAATGCGAAGGGGGCATTCGTGAGCCCGAAGGGCTTCACTGTGAACTCAAACAAGTCGTAGCGTGAGCTGAACGCCGTCTTTGGTATATCCTCCTCCTGAATCCGCAGTTGATAGTAGCCTGACCTTAAGTTAATCTTAGATAACCAATGTGCTCCCTCTAGCTGATCAAACAACTCGTCGATCCTTGGTACCAGATAAGTATTCCTCACTATCAATTGGTTGAGTTCCCGATAATCAATGTAAAGTCGTAGCGATCTGTCCTTCTTCTTAACAAACAAGACGTGAGCTACCCATGGTGAAGAACTCGGTCTAATAAATTCTGCATCCACCAACTCTCATAGTTGAGTCTGGAACTCTGAAAGCTCCTTCGATGCCATCCGGTAAGGTGCCCGAGAGACGGGCCTCGCACCGGGTAATAACTGTATCTGGAAGTCTACCCATATATGCGGGGGTAGTCCGGGCAACTTCTCCGAAAATATGTAGGGGAAATCCCGAACCACCGAAATATCACCAATGGAGTCATCCGCCTCCGCCATCTCGAAACAAATCATATATACCCCATCTCCCTGCTCATGGGCCTTAACGACATGTACAGATGATAATAATAAATGGGAGATAGGCATAATACCTTCGAAGACCACCTCTGACTTTCTATGTTTCAATGTGATCCTCCTAGATGGGCAGTCGATCTTGGCATGGTGCTAGTGTAACAACGTCATGCCCAGAATCAGATCATAGTCTGGTAGCGGTAAAATCATCGCTGGAGTGTAAAACGGCTTCCCACTAATGTCTACGGACATATTGCACTTTGCATTAGACTGCACCTTCGATCCATTGGGAAGTCGGACTATCCTAAGTTATCCGAGAAAATGTTAACATCCATCCAAATGCTTCGCGAAATCTTGCGAGACAAAAGAGTGTGTTACTCCCATGTCAAATAAGGTGAGGGAGGGCTTACCGCACACAAGTACTATGTCTAAGGTTGGTTATTTTGATATTTATCAACTATCTATATAAATGATTGATAAGATACTATACAAACAATTCAAAGTACAAAATTGTAAAGTACCCGTGAACACCTCGTCAGGGTTCCTAGGTTGGGCAAGATCCATCACATACATCTGCTCCGGCCTTCAGCCGCCACCGTGAGGTCCTCGTACACGACCTCATCCTTGAACTCTACCTCATTGTGCCGGAGGAACTGCTGGAGGTGGAGGAGGTGGAGGGAAAAGCTGTGGGCAGTGGGCTCTATTGTGCCCAAGCTAATGGAATCCAAAGCATACCACTGGAGGGAGTCCTCTGTCATCAAATCTATGCGTCTCTTGGATGTGTGGTGGTGGTGTTGGCACTGCGGGAGGTCGCTGCTCTTGTCTGGCACCAGGACGGGGACGCCCTCTACCTCCCCTGTGCCTCATGAACCTGCCCTGTTGCGGCCCTCTACTGCTCTCACCATGATACATCTCCTCAGTCGGTCTCTTCCCTCTTCCCTGCAACATCAGATGATCCTCCTACCATTTCTTTGTCGCCGCGATAATCTTCACCAAACTGGCCTCAAAGATGAACAAAAGAGCCCTCCTGAGGGGGCCTTGAAGCCCTTTATAGAATTTCTTCGCATAGTCCTTTTCACTCAGGGAATTAGCGAATCCTGCCAAGTGTGAAAACTCCCGCTGGTACTCCAACACCGACTGGTTTCCCTGCCTGATGTGCAGAAACCGATCCTCCAGTGAATCTCTATCCGTTAGGGATACAAAATGCTCCAACAAAGCCTCTCTAATCGGGTTCCAGCTGATCTGGGAATACTCATAATCAACAAAGATGGAGTCCATGAGGGACTTCCACCACCTCTTGGCAAGGCCTGCCAGTGTCATAACTGTCAAGGCTACTGCCTGGTTGCCCGGTTAAAAGATCCTCGCTAGCAACTCATGGACAGTGTCCAGCCACTCCTCCTTCTTGTCTGTCATCTCTGTCCCATAGTAAGCCAGAGGGGAGAGGTCTCGGAAGGTAGTCAGCCATCTTGAGCTCGGGTTCGAATGCAGTGCCGAAACCTGTTGAGCACTAAAGGCATCCATGATGGCTGTGAGAGTCTAGCCCAACTCCGACTGCTGAAAAGGAACAGCAGCTGACAAAGGGGGAACCGTATCCTCCAATTTGAAACACTTCAATAGTTAAATAAGGTTGGCCTTATCTCATTTATGTGGACAAAGGATGTGATTTTGTCATATGGGCACACTATAGCTTTCACTACTTAGTTTGTCCGCAAATTAAAGATGAGCTGGGTGACCCAGTGGTTTGTGGACTTCTTTCACTTATGATCGTGGTACGGTTATACCAATTGTAAAATCCCTCCTCTCGGGAATTGGGCACGACCGAGTAGAGATTTTATGCCCAGGACCGTCACCTTACAATGACACCAACTACGAGTTAGTTGCTACCACAAGACAACGACCATATCAGCAAACACAATCATTCACACAGCCAACAAAAGAAAAAGTAAGTCCACACATCACATCATAGATATAATAAACATCTAATCAAAAGGTCCACATGAGATAATAAACGAGTATAAGATAATGTGCTTATGCCCAGTACATGAATATCATAAATATCTCTCTCCCTCTCTCAACTAACAATGCAAAAGATAAACTATATAATCATCAACCTGACGCAGAGTAGTAGTGGTAGTGTGTGGCTCCGGCTCCTCAGATCCTGGTGTCTCAATCTCTGGTTGCGCCTGGTCGAACTACGGCGGCATCTCCATGTATCCTTAAAATGATGTGGTCAAATGACCTTCAGTTAAACTAGATCAACTGCTTCATGCCTGCCTCACCCCCGATACTCTTAGGCACCGCGCGAGAGGAAGAAAGCGGAGGACAAAAATAGCAGAATATACAAGCAGGTGACAGTGGTGTATATATATATACTTCTCTAGCAGTTCTATATCTGTATGAGCAGTAAAGAAAAGCAACAACTAATGCAGTATAAAAGTACAGTAAGAGGAGCTAAGTAAAACTAGTAAAGTAAAGCAACTACACTACCATCATAGAAGCATACCCTAACTTATATGAATGTCCATATAAACACATAATTTATGGTTTCTGAAAAAGTAACTCATCATATAAAAGAGTTCATACTAATTTATATGATGAGGATCTACAAGTGCATATGCTATGTCATGTTATGTAATGCAATGTTTATGTAACTCACCCACACAATTCTGTGCACAGACCTTTCATGCATCCCCACATTTTGGAGGTGGCCAACCTCTCAGGTACCAACTGCCGTGGCTCACGGTGGTAGTGGAGCGGGTGTCTCCACTCCTAGGTGGGCAGGCACACTACCAGGCCTAGACCTCTCGTATGCCTCAATGCTAAGAACACAACAGCAGAGCTCCTGTGTACTCTTGCTGTCAACTACCAGTCTTCCATGGTTGGGTGTGCTCTTAGGGGACATAGTCTTATAAAGCTCGATATAAACATACTACCGGTCTCCCCAAAGGTCTACACTCCGCACCAGAGTCATCATACTTCTGTCAGTGTGCCGACTGAACTAGTACCGAGTGACCCACCATATAAGCACAAACCAGGTATAACAATACCCTCCCAAGCCTCTAGCTTGCAGGACCAACCCGTCCTGATATCGACCAACAACCCGAGCCACCAGCTCGTAGGAATAACAAGCCAAATATAACTCCAACCCACACATGGGTGAGATCGCTACAACATCCCTTATTGACTACTCTCGTCTAAGTTCCGGATTTCTTAGCGATTTATGGTTAACCTTGGACTTCCCGAGGTCTACCCTGTGAGGGGCTTGCAGCGGTACTAGGAACTATGATGTGCTGAAGCCCATCACTCCCTTTCTCAAGGTACTTAGTAATGTTATGCTACCCTTAACCAAATCCACTCCCAAGGTTACTAACTGTGTGACCTCTCCAAATTATCAACAGCTGAAAACACTAATTTTACAAAATTGTTAAATGTAGACCATATGATATTATACATGTGTATGAATAGGAATCGTCCAAAAACTTGACCCAAGGACCTAATATTATTTCTTGAGACCTATCATGACATCTTAGATCTAATTACAAATATTTATATTTTTTCTAAAATAATCAACAATTATTATAATTTTCTCAAATTATTGCTACATGAGATTTTGAACATGAAGTGTCACTTTCTATTATCAAACCAGCAAGATAAAATTATTCTAACATCATCTTAAGTAATAATAGCTTTGTACCAAATTTCACATCATTCCAATAAAATTTGATATTTAATTTGTAATTACCAAAATCTGATCCACTAGGTCAAGTTACACATGAAGCACTATAAATATTCCTCAAATAATTCCATAAAAATTACTGAAGCTTATAAATTGTAAATAATTATTTATTCCAAAAATTTATAGTTTTATAACTCAATTTGAGCACAATAATCTCAATAATATAGAAGGGGCAAAAATGATAATTATAACTGCAACCCTAAGATTCTGACCTTCAAAAATTCCAAATAATTTAATCAGTGTTTATAATACTAAATCATTTCTTAATATAATGAGTTAATGGATGCTTCAGGTTCTGCTTCTATTCTCACTACCAAAAAGTCTCGCAAGAATGTTTTTGGTTCAAGAAGTGATCTAGGGTGGCACCAAAGATTGAGATTGATGGTACTACTAAAAAGTGTAGTGCAAATATTATCAAGTAATTTGATCTTGTGGACTATATAGGTTAAAACATCATATGACAAGGATTAAATTTAATGTTGAAGCGTGTACAAAAGTATCTTAGAATGTTAAAAACCAATTTTTGAGTACTCTTCAAGCACATGAGGAGGAAGCTATATAAAAAAAAGAAAATTAAGGAATTTGTCGATGAGTTTGAGGTTGGTGCAGGCCAAATTAAAAAAACTAAAAGGAAAGGAGCCAGTGGATTTTTTTGTTAGAAAACCAAGTAAATCTACAATTAATCATATTTTGAAAAAAGACGCACATGAAAAAGCATGCCAACAAATTGCTCATTTTTTCTATACAAGTGTCATTCCCTTCTACTGTGTTAAGAACCCAATGTTCATTAGCGTGGTTGATACAATGGGGCAACATGGACTTGGAATGAAACCACATTCTTATAATGATATTAGAGTAAAATACCTAAAATAAAAATATGATAAAACTCTAGAATTATTAGATGAGTATAAAGTGAAATAGAACAAAGTAGGTTGTACAATTATGTTTGATGAATATTCAGATAGAAAAAAAATTTTCTATATGTCACTTATTAGTGAATAGACTGAATGCACCGTGTTCTAGCTAGTCATCCATAGATATTGCAGAAGTCTTCAAAAGATCAGATGAAGTTTTCCAAATATTAGATGCAATTGTTAAGAAGATTGATGAAGAAAAAGTTGTGCAAGTTATAACATATAATGCTTCAAATTACAAGGCTATTGGTCAAAAGTTGTTTGGAAAGAGAAAAAAAATTATTTGACACTGTGTGACGCACATTGTATTGATTTGAGTTTACAAATTTTGAGAAAAAATTGTGTCTTTATAAATTAACAATTACAGAGGGTAGAAAGATAACAACATGCATATATTCTAGAACTCTTGTTCACAGGTGGTTGTTTGACATTACAAAGGGGAAAGATTTAATCTGACTCGCAGTTACAAGATTTGCAACATCTTACTTGACATTGTGATGCTTTTTTGAAGATAAAAGTGGTTTGATGACGATGTTTTTTTTTTCTGCCAAATGGAAGTCTAGTCGATTTGCTGGTTCAAAGGAGGAGAAATCTATTCATAAAATTCTTTTGAATTTAGGTCGATTTTGGTCTCATGTTACAGTATGCTTGAAAGCACCACATTCACTCATCAAGGAGCTTAAAATGGTTGATTCAGAGAGTCCTTTGATGTGATTCATATATGAGAAAATGGATAGAGCAAAGAAAATAATTCAATTTAAATTTGATAATATCAAGAAAAAAATTTAATTACTATTTTTCATCAATGATTATTTAAGTGTTTCTTTTTACACAAGCACTGACAGAAAATACAATGCTTATTTTGTGTTTAACTGTAAATATGAGTCAATATGGGTTATCTTTGATGGGAGATGAGCAAACCAACTTCATAGGTCATTGCATTCCACAACTTAATATGTAAACCCTCATTATCATTATAACTCGTCTTTTAGAGCAGATGCGGAAGCAAAAATTGGGTTTTATATTGTAACGCCCCTAGCCGATCCAACGTGACAGCGTCACGGCTCCGCTCTAGGCGACGCTACCGGGCTGCAGCCCAAGCACCCCAACCCCTCTCCATCCCACTGGCGGGTTGTTGGTGGCCACAACCTCCCTTTGATGAGGTAAACTCGATAGTCAAGCCCGCACTACGGGGACTTCCCAGGAGGTCACCCATCCCAGTACTACTCCAGCCCGAGCACGCTTAACTATGGAGTTCTTTCAACTCTCATCACCAACTGAGCTGTAACTCAATTGGTGATGAGATTTGAAAGAACTCCATAGTTAAGCGTGCTCGGGCTGGAGTAGTACTGGGATGGGTGACCTCCTGGGAAGTCCCCGTAGTGTGGGCTTGACTATCGAGTTTACCTCATCAAAGGGAGGCTGTGGCCACCAACAACCCGCCTGTGGAGGGAGAGGGGTTGGGGTGCTTGGGCTGCAGCCCGGTAACCGGAACCGGGCCAGGTGGAAATTAGAGTACACGCTGGGGCGCGGGGATGTTATAATAAAAGTGCACTTGTATTGTAACGTCCCTAGCCGATCCAACGTGACAGCGTCACGGCTCCGCTCTAGGCGACGCTACCGGGCTGCAGCCCAAGCACCCCAACCCCTCTCCATCCACAGGCGGGTTGTTGGTGGCCACAGCCTCCCTTTCATGAGGTAAACTCGATAGTTAAGCCCGCACTACGGGGACTTCCCAGGAGGTCACCCATCCCAGTACTACTCCAGCCCGAGCACGCTTAACTATGGAGTTCTTTCAACTCTCATCACCAATTGAGCTGCAGCTCAATTGGTGATGAGAGTTGAAAGAACTCCATAGTTAAGCGTGCTCAGGCTGGAGTAGTACTGGGATGGGTGACCTCCTGGGAAGTCCCCGTAGTGCGGGCTTGACTATCGAGTTTACCTCATGAAAGGGAGGCTGTGGCCACCAACAACCCGCCTGTGGATGGAGAGGGGTTGGGGTGCTTGGGCTGCAGCCCGGTAGCGTCGCCTAGAGCGGAGCCGTGACGCTGTCACGTTGGATCGGCTAGGGACGTTACATATACTGTCTCCAATGAATGATTCTTAATGAAGATGAGAAAATAAAGATAGATTTTCAGATGAATGATTTCAAATATATTAGATGATTATTTGGGTTAGACTCTGCAAAATCAATTATAACCAAAATATCTTTTGGTTAAACATATTTGTTTAATGTTATTTTCAATTATTAAAAAATAAACATGTTATTAATTATTATCATATTAAATATTTAAGGTATTGTTATTTACAGCTGGCTAGTGTGATTCCTACAGAGATAACTGCCTGGAATTAAAAAAATTTGTAATTATGGGACTAAGTTTGACATGTAGCTCATCTGGATGTGAACACAACTATAGTGCATTTGAGATAATGAGATCTATTGCATGAAAATATCCTAACATGTAACATTGATTATTTAATTGACTTCATTTTCATTTATGCTTTAGTGTTCTTATAATTTTTATTTTATTTTTTAAATAAGTGTATTCAAAAAGAAGAAGCTGATTGCATCAAAAGAAAATGAATAATTTGTGATGTACAATATAAAGTTGATGGATCGAGAAGATAGAAGAGATGCAACTGAAGGAGAAGTTTTTAAATTTTGAGGATATCCCTTTAGATGTTGAATATATAACTGAGAAGGAATATCAAGTTCTTCCCCGCAAGTGCAATTGGTTGGAGATTCTTCAAAATATAAATACCCAAGAAACTAATGGTGATGATGGTGCAAAAAGGAATGTTAAAGAATCTGTTCCAGCAGTAATTGAAGAATGAATGTTTGCTATAATTTCATTTAATAATGCAAAAAAAAAATCAATTATATTATGCATCATAATTAAAGCCTATTTATTTTATGTGGAGTATATGATCTCACCAAAAGGCCCAATGAACTTGATGTTGGTGAGTATATTAATGGGGCTGAATGGGATGATCATAAACATGATAATGGTGATTATATCGATGCAGAGAATGTAGAACGTGATGATGAAGACGTGGTTGATGTAGCTGTTAAGGATTTATATTAATGGTTTTGTGTCAGACTGGCGAACATAAATTATTATTTGATTGTCTATCATGATGTGAACTTTATGTTTACTTATATAAAATTTATAGCTAGAACTTAGAACAATGTTAGTTTTGGATTTAGTTGCTCATTTGCTTATTTTTTTGATATAAATACCCAAATGTCGATTAGTTTTATAGTTTTTTATGTGTTAATTGTGTGTAATTGGATGATACACAATTTATTTTCATATTTTAAGTCAATTTATGATTATTGTAGAATCTTAGGATCATCGATCTGATCCGATCCAACTGGGAAACAATCCCAACTAGGATCTCGACTTGATAACCTTGTATATGCGAAGGTTTTTGCTGAAGGAGACACGCTAAGTTGAAGTGCAAGACGGGGAACTATCAGGATTTTGATGGACGCGGATTGAAGCAAGGGATGATTTTAAATTTTATAATTTTAATTAAGTTTGTATTGGATGGTTCAAATCATTTGGATGTCTTTATTTCTTAATCAAATAGTAGTATATTATATATATATATATATATATATATATATATATATATATATATATATATATATATATATATATATATATATATATATATATATATATATATATATATATATATATATACATATTGAAAAGACAACTAGCATGACATTGTGGATATGACCCCAAGATTCCCTGTAATACAAATTCACTCTATAAAAGAGTCAATTATATTAGTTTAGGTATTGATTAATAAAAAATGTACTCTTCTATCAATAAATAATTGGTTTAAATAGAGTAGAGTAACCATCATCCTATCACGAATCATTATTCTATCTTTTTCAAGTGAAGTGGATAGTGTCTATTTTAAGTGAAGTGGATAATATCTATTTCATGCTCAAGATCTACAAATATAATTATAGTTATCCCGTCACGAAGCAAGATTCTCTCCATTTGAAGTGAAATAGATAGTATTCATTTCACGGTTTAAATCTATTTCTGATTGATTTAACAGGTTTATTAATGTCATCCTTTTGTTTTTTAAAAATCAAAAAAATCTAAAATTATGGCTTTGTTTGGCATGGTGGTTACGATCGTGAACGCGGTGGTCATGAACCGACATTCGTGAACTTTGTACCTCATTCATGAACCATCATTCGTGAACTCCATTTGAAGTAGTATTCATTTCATGGTGCAGATCTATTTTTGATTGATCTAATGGGTTTATTAATGTCATCCTTTTATCATTTTAATCAAAAATCTAAACCATTATGGCTTTGTTTTGCACGGTGGTGACGGTCCTGAATGCATTGGTCATGAACTGTCATTTGTGAACTCCGGACCTCATTTGTGAACTCCATTTGAAGTGAAATAGATAATATCCATTTCATGATCCAAATATTGTTAATGCGCTCGAAGCATCCTGTGTGATCGTCAATTTGGAACAACCTCCATGTTACCCCCAACAAGGGTATTTATAGGCGTAACCCTAAATCCCCAATGGATTATTGAATGTCTAATAGATCCAAACCGAACCCAATGAGAACTCATTATTATTATGTCAATATACATCAATAATATCCTCTTATATTGTATATAAATGGTACTACATAATAGGTCACTTAAAACAAGAGTTAATAACGACAAAACATGAATTTTCCATAAACACAAATATGAGTTTTAGAATATAGATAAGTCTAAACTCAAACAAATGATTCCAAACAAAATAGTAAATTAAAACCATAAACTCAAACTAATAACTAATCTCGGGTCTACGTAAATAACAGATCATCATCATTCAGGTCGAAATCAATCGTCTCTCCTTCATTCTTCATTTGATCTGCAAATAGTTACAATAAAAATTTCACGAGACAAATCTCTATGAATTCAAACATTTGTTATCAAAAATAAAGTGATTAGTTCTAGTAGTGAAATAACGTATTACTTTAATTAGGAAGAAAGAATAACAAATATGCATCTTTATCTAATATACAAAAAATTAGAAAATTAATTTCATAGAATCAAATCATGTTCCTTCAATTATTAAAATTATTATTAACCGTTTCACAATTGTGTTATACCATTAATTTTGGAATAATACAACAAGCTGTGATCATTATATCATCAAATTTGGAATGATATAACTAATAATCATAATATCAGGACACATATCAACAATTTCAGTATTTATTTTTAAAATGATACCCAAATTAGCCTTTGAATAAAAATAATTATGTAAGTCATCAAGTTTGAAATGACTGACAATTATTCATTTTTGGCTTTCATTAGATAGCATCTAAAATACTTCAGTATACAAACTCCAGATGCTTGAATGTAAGCAGACTACGGTTCTAAAATTTAAAACATAAGTAAGGTATTAAGTCCTACTAATAGACTTTAATCACATCTTCTCCGATGTTTTAGTTGTTAGAACCTTACATAAGCCTTTGAAGGATATCTGCTACATTATTTTTTGATCTCACGTCCAATAGGAAGATTGTCCCCTGACTAGTGAGGTAAGTCAACCAGACCTATTTCATCTTTAGTTGTTTTCGCTTTCCATTGAACAATGTATTTGTTACAATGGTCTTTGTAGTTTGATTGTCACAAAAGATCGAAATAGAGTGTATTTTCAGACTCGTCATTAGAATGTCCATTATCAAATATCTAATCCACTTTGCTTCTTCTCATGCTGAAGCGAGAGCATAAAGTACTAATTTCATAGAGGATAGTGCAATGCACGTCTGTCTCTTTGACTTTCAAGCTACTGCTACTTATCCTAATATAAACACAAAATCACTAGTGGATTTATTATCAGCAATTTTTGAGCACCATGAGGCATCAGAATACCCCTCAAGCACAGGAGGATATCCACTGTAACATAAAGCATACTTCTCATTATACTTTAAGTATCATATTATCCTTTCTAAGGCATTTTAGTGGTCTTTCCCAGGGTTACTCATAAATATACTTAATATGCTGACCATAAAGCTTATACTAGGTCTAGTGCAGATTGTAGCATACATGAGACTTTCTATGAGTTTGGAGTAATCCAACTATCTAATAGGTAAACCTTCATTCGGTTTCAGTCTATTATTATAGTCGTATGTAATCTCAATTTTTTTGCCATTATTGTAACCTCACTTCTCTAGTAGATTTCTTATATTGTGACTCTGACTCCGGTTGATACCATTTTTAATGAAGTTCACTTCCATTACTCGAATGATTTTCACCACACTTAAGTCTGTCATGTTAAATTATATCGTCAAGGTAACTTTCACGTCTTCCACCCTAGACTAATCAGTACCCAGAATTAACATGTCATCAATGTACAAGCATATAATTACAACTTTATTTGAACATGTTCTTACAGACAAACATTTATCTGATAAGCTGGATTTAAAACTCATGGCTTTAACATAAGTGTTAAATTTCTCGTGCCATAATTTTGATGCTTGTTTCAATCCGTAGAGTGATTTAATCAACTTACAAAACTTGTTTTCTAAACCTTCTACGATAAACCCTTCAGGTTGGTGCATATAGATCTCCTCAGTCTGATCTTCATTAAGAAATACAGTCTTGACATCCATCTGATGAACGGTTAAATGTTCAATAGATATTAACATGAGAAGAATCCTAATTATTGTAATGTGATAAACATGTGAGTATATATCAAAGTAGTTTATACCACTCACTTGAGTAAAGCTTTTTACAACTAGACATGCTTTGTATTTGGTAATACTCCTATCAGGATTTAGCTTTTTTAGAACCCACTTACTTTTAATGGTTCTAGCCCCTTTGGGCAAGTCAACTAAGGTCCAAGTGTGATTTTGTAGGAGAGAATTCATCTCGTCATCTATAGCTTTTTTCCATAATAGAGAATCCCTAGATTGCATCGCTTTCTTATAGGTAGATGAATCAGTTTCAACTTGGTAAGTCACAGACTCTATACTGAAGCCTTTATGCACTCATTCTCTATTAGATTACCTTTTAGATGTTAAACTGCTAGTGTCTATAGGCTCAGTATCAGAGATTCTTAATTCTGGCATAACAATAGTCTCAATACTTGTCGCTAGCAGACTTGGAAGCATCAGGTTTTTATTTTTAAGAAACTTATCCTTAAAGAAAGTTGCATCTCTAGATTTTATTACAGTATTAGTTGAGAGATCTACAAATATGTCTGCATCACTATCCTCTACACATCGTAGATAGACGCATGTGTTTGTCCTAGGTCCAATCTTATCTCTCCTAGAGTCTAAGTATCCTAACATAAGCGATATAACTATAGGTTTTAAGATTATCAAATCTACGAGGTCTATTAAACTAAAAATCATAGGATATTTATTTCAACTTTGCACGAGAAACCTTATTAAGAATGTGATTTGACGTGAGCACAACTTCACACCAATAGGCTGCAGGCATGCTAGCAGTCAACAACATAGAATTCAATATTTTTGTTAAATTTTTATTTTCCTCTACGCGATGTCGTTGGATTGTGGTGAGTATGGGATGGTAGTTTCAGATATTATAACATTGCTGACAAGAAAATCTCTAAACTCCCCCAAGACATATTATTCTCCTCTTCCACTCCTTAACTTTTTTATTTTCATGTCAAGTTGATTTTCAACCCTATTTTTGAATATACAAAATTTTTCAAAAGCGTCATCTTTGGATTTAAGAAGATAAATGTGATTGAATCTAGAATAATTGTCGATAAATATTATCAGATACTTCTGACCTCCTCTTGTGACAAAGCTTTTGTAGTTATATATGTCAGAATGTATTAACTTTAGCAATTGTGTGCTCTTATAAACATAACTAAAATGTGTTTTAGTTATCTTTATCTGAACTCGAAGTTCACATTTGTCAAACTTGACTGTTGTGTCTAAGGAAATATTGTGAGTTTTAGCTAGCAACAGTAGTTTTTTTTTGTTCACATGTTCTACTCTTGCATGTAACGTCTATCTATCATATTTGAACTAACTTGATTTACTACTTCATTTGCTAGACTCAATCTATACATTTTATTAACTACATAAACACAACCAAAATAATGTGAGTGAACCATTAAAGCTACTCTACCACCACTAATATTAAACGACATACCGGCATCGTATAACAAGCTAATTGAATCTAAATTAACAGCTAATGTAGGTATAAATTTAATATTTTTCAAAATTAGAGTTTAACTTGGGAGAGCAACAATGTTGTATTTCCCACATTCAGCATGTCAGCAACTCCATCATTAACAACAGTAACCATCTCTTCTATTGCAGTGACATCTTCCAAAAGCGCAGAATTGCGATCTCCTATAAGAGGCAAAATAGGAACTCCTTCACCACACACTGATCCAAAGCAGGCGCACGGAAGTAGCGGCAGAACGCAATCAGATTTCTCTGAGATTAAGAGACGGAATTTCTCCCACATCCGTACCCTTGGAATCTTTTTGGTGCTGCATTTGGAAAAACCCCAGAACAGAGAGCGGCGACAATCCCTCCTTCGACAAGATCTGGGACAGATCAGGTGGCGACTTTTTAAAATCTAGCAGTGATGCCCTTTCTACTTCCCAATCTAAGCTACAACGGAAGAAAAGTCACAGACGGCGCTCAAAAAATCGAGAACGGGCAGAAGCTTGCAGCGGTAGGCTATCCTTCCTCCTTCCAATTGGCAACGACAAATAAGGCTCGATCTTCAGAGGCAACGGAGACGGGAGAAAAACCACAGAAAACGAGAATAGCGGGGCACAAATCGCGAAAAAATTGGCGTACGGGAGCAGGGGCTTGGGTGCAAAACAAAAACCATTCGAAAATGTTAGTGCGCTCGAAGCATCCCGTGTGGTCATCCAGTTTGGAACGACCTCCACGTTGCCCCCAGCAGGAGTATTTATAGGCGTAATCCTAAATCCCCAAAGGGTTATTGGATGCTTAACGGATCCAAACTGAATTCAATAAAAACATGTTACCATTATATCAATATACGTCAACAGATATTTCTTTGATTGAACTAACGAGTTTATTAATGTCATCCTTTTATTTTTTTATCAAAAAATCTAAATCATCTGTAGGGCTTCGTTTGGGCGGTGGTGACATACTGACGATCATGAACGCGACTGTGGTCATGTAACATCATTTGTGAACTTTGAACCTCAGCTAAAAAAAATTCATACATTTTATGCTCGAAACTAGTTTATTTCCTTAGCAGTCATAACATTCTTCTTGTCAAACATACATTCTATGGTAATAACATGTTTGGCCAAACTCACGAGCAAATAAACCATGTCAAACATAGCCCTATGTCAAGTGAGAATGCATCCACACCATGAAATAGATTTCCCAGATTCCAAATGGTGAGAATCATCAACCTACTGTTAAAGCCTCTGTCTCTGGGTCAGTTTGTTTCGGCGGTGGCGGTGACAAAAGAAGTTGTGGGAATAGAGTTGTGAGAATGAAGCTGTGAGAATGAAGCTTTACACAATGGAAAAATAGTTTGATAAAATAGCGGTGACAGAACTGTTCAGAATTGAGAAACAGTTTGGTAAAACAGTGGTGGAGTTTCAATTACATTTAATTATACAAAATTACAATTATGCTAATTAAAATAGATTATAATTAATATTTATTATAAATTTAATTTATTAATAATAATCATAATCATATTAATAAAAAAACTGTAATATAATAATAATATAATAATCATAATAATAATTATGATTATAAAAAATAATATAATAATAATAAAAAATAAAACTTTAAGATTCTCAGTTCATGGCCGGAGAAAGGGGGTGAGCATTCTCGACGGTAGGGGGGAGGTGGGGCCCTCTCGCCGGCAGGGGGCGGCTTCTCTCTGGCGGGATGGGGCAGCGGAGCTCCGACGACAAGAAACAGCGCCATCTATGGCCTCCGTTGTAACTGTTTATTCTCTTCCACCTCATCGGCCACAAGAAACAACGCCATCAATGGCAGAAGAAACAGTGCCATCTGCCTCTGCCGCCCTTCGCCGATGCACGGCGCCGCTGCACCCCAAAACTCGATGGCAACGCTGGCGTTGGAAAGCTACTCACGGGAGCTGTCGGAAACCTCCGTTGGCAACACTAAAAAGACGGCTCCGTTTGCGATGGAACGCCAATACAAACTGAATAAAAAACGCCATTGTTGTGGAAATCAACGGACAAAAAACCGAAACAAACTGACTCCATTCTTCTCCCACGTCGGCTGCTGGAGGAATATTCCATAATTATTCTTATTCCGGAATTTTGTATCCAAAAATGTGATTTGCTGTATAGAAAAAAGAGAATTGTTATTTATGCCTCACAATTGGATATTCATACCCAGAATAATATAAATTTTAGCATTTTTCGTCCAAAACCTACCCGTACTATCTGATATTTGTACCCAAAACAAATTTTGTTTTTATTTCTCTCAAGCCCTAAACTCCCGCAGCCGAACATTCGCCTCTTCGCTCGCAGTCTCTCCGGCAGTCGGATAATATCTCGCCGCATGTCGTGCCCTCTATTCTATCACGCCTTCCGCTCATCTCCTTGCCAACGCTTCTTTTCTCCTTTGACGTCCGACGCCCCCTATATTTTGCCACAACCCTCCAACCGTTCCTGACTCCCGATGAATATGTGAAAATAGTTTTCTTAATATAAGAGAAATACATGCACAAGAGAAATATAAAACACTCGCATTTGACAAGAAAGAGTGCAGTGATTATTGTCAAAAAAACAAGAAAACTGCTCTCATATGTGCTAAAATAGTTATTTTTACGACCACAATGCTCTGAGAATAGTCGCACGACGAGCAACTCATATGACCATGTGCGATTAATACAAAGCTTGGTCGTCAAACTTTTAAATAGTTTGTTTTAAGTTGTATGTGTCTGTTCTAGCATAACAACAGATTAGGCTATGTCCAATAACCCACTCCCAAGACGACGAGTAAGAAGCCGAAGACACATGATACTGTTTGGCGCGGCGGCGGCGATGGTGGTTTCGGTGTGGCGGTGATGGCGGTTGGCGGGGCAGTGGTGATGGCGGTTGGCACGGCGGTGGCGATGACGGTTGGCGCGGCGACGCCGGTGGCAGTTTTAGTGTGGCATCGGCGATGACAGTTTGCGACGATGGCGATGTCGGTTGTGGCGGCGACAGCGATGATGGTTGTTGTCGCGACGGCGGCGATGACGGTTTGCGGCAATGGCGATGGTGGTTACGTCGGGGGAGGTTCGGATATCCACACCCCATGCATGGGGTGCAGCTAACGCCTCTCAGGAGATCCCAATGGTTTTCCTAATATTATTATGTACGGGTACAAATATCAATTATGGGTACAAATAACTATTTTGGGTACAAATATTCATGGGTTACAAATATCCATTTATGAGATACCAATAATAATTCACAGAAAAAAATATCTCTAACTACCATCTTGAAGCCCAAAACTCGGACCAAAAAATTTAGCTTGATTTTATGTGCAAACCAGTTTTGGCTATGTGCAAATCACTTTTTCAAAAAAATTGACAGAACAGCTATGTGCAGACCAGCTCTTTACGGGTTCACAAGTATTTATGGTTTTTTAGTTTGGTTTGCACTTAACCTGGTTTGCACATAGCCGAACTTGATTTGCACATACCAGCAGTAGCACCATTGCAGGAATGTAAATGAGTCAAGCTTGACAAAATTCCCAGGCTCGAGCTCGAGCTAAATATTTCGAGTTTGAGCTCAACGAGCACATTTTGTATGGCTCGAGCTCGAGACCAGTATATTGAGCTCGAGCTCGAGACCAATATATTGAGCTCGAGCTCGATATTTCGACTCACGAGCTCGAGCTTTCGAGCTCACGAGCTTTTCAGCTCATTAACTATTTTTATTTATAATTTTTTTAAAAAAAAAGTAAAAAAAAAGCACACGAGCTCATAAATAAGAGCAGGCGAGCTCGAGTTAAGTTGAGCTTTTTTCTAGCCGGCTCGACTAAACTTACACCCCTACACTACAGTGTGGAACCAATTACAATGCCTGCCGGCGTCAAAGCCATGGTGGTTGAAGTTAGTGGAAAAAGGCGGCCTGATAAAATGCATGAATGTATGTTTGGCAAGACAAATGTTGTCACCGTTACCAAGAAAATAAACTAGTTTGTTTGGATGCGTTCAAACGAATGATGTTTGTTTGACACGACTTATTTGCTCCGACGAGTTTGGTCAAAAACGTCATAATCATAAAATATATGTTTGGTAAGACAAATGTTATGACCGTTATCAAGAAAATAAACTAGTTTTGAGCGTAAAATGCATGAATTTTTTTAGGTGAGGTCGGACATTCAAGAACAACAGTTCATGACCACCGCATTCACGACGGCCGCCACAGCGCCAAATGAAGCTCGTGGAGTTCTGGCCGGCGGGTAGAGGTTGTAGAAAGGATAAGCAGCATCTGCTTTGGTGGGAAATTCAAGGTTGTTCCCGGCGAGAAGGCCGGCACCGGCTACCAACTGTATTGGGCGGCGGGTAGTTGGCCATGGTTGAAAGAGATGGAAAGATATGGGAACGGTAAGATTGAGCCTTAAATTTAGTTTTTTTTTAATATTTTAATTATGTATGCTTAAAATAAAATTTAATATATATTCATCATGTAAATTCAACATGGGAGGATTGATGGGTTGCAACATCATTTATAGTGCATGCTCCCCCCGTGATCTCCTCTCAAAATGGGAGATCATGGGGTTGACTAGTCAACCCCACCTCCCATGATGGGAGAACATGGTGGGTGGGGTCCACTCCCTATCTCTCCACTAAAGCCACCCCCATTGGGGGGTAACCACCGGCCGCCGCCGCCGGAGGAGTAGTCGCCGTCGGCCAGGCGGCGGCCAGGGCGCCGCCAGCCAGGCCGCGGCCGGCTCGGCCGCTCCTGTCGGCCTGGCCGCGGCCGGCCCGCCAAATCGCCGCCGGTCGGGCCGCCGCCGGCCCGGCCGCGGGCTCCGGCCGGGCCGCCGCCGGCCGGGCCGCGGGCTCCAGCTTATTTGCTCTGGTGAGTTTGATCAAAAACACCATTATCATAGAATATATGTTTGGCAAGACAAAAGTTCTGACCGCTGCCAAGAAAATAAACTAGTTTTGAGCATAAAATGCATCAATTTTTTTAAGTGAGGTCGGGCGTTCACGAACGGCGGTTCATGTCCACCGCGTTCACAACCGCTGCCACCGCGCCGAAGGAAGTCTAAGGCTCTGTTTTGCATGGTGGCGGCGGTGCTGGGAAAGGAAATCGATATTCCCTCAGGACAGTCAAAATACAGAAAAATAGCGTCAATATTTTATAACAAAAATATCAATATAACAACGCCCGATACAAAAACGCCGCGGAGAAGCCGGACACGCTCGGTCCACGGGAGAGAGGATAATCTTGACTGCAATCCGCTAGCACAGCGGACGCACAAGGTTCGTCGGAACCTTCAACGTCAATCTCCGACGTTCAACCGCCATCTCCGCCACCACCGGAGAGAAAACTCCAAGCTCGGACCCGGACCTCGCCACGAACGTGTAGCCCGTTCTCAGCGCAAACTTCTCCTCTCCAAAGCCTCCACAAAACAGCCTCCACAAAACAGCCCCCCCGGCCTTCTTCCTTCAATGGCTACAGTCGAACACCGCCTCACCTCAAACCGCGCGACCACCGGCGGCGCTCCTCCTCCACGGACTGGGAGCGACGACTCTTCTCCTCCTTGAGAGGCAGCGCGGGGCGCTCCTCCTCCACGAGCGGCAGCACACGGGAGAGAGAGAGCACGGGAGAGAGAGAGCACAGGAGAGAGAGAGAGAGGGGGAAAAAAAGTGGGCATAGGCGGTTACCAGGAGGTGGTGAAAATGAAGAGGTGTTGCGGTTATATGGGAGAGGGAAGAATGGAGCGGGTTCCTTTTTATTTATGCAGGTGGCCCGGTTCACTTGAACCGGGTAGGAGCCAAAACACCAACAAACACCACCTTGGCTCATACCCCGGTTCCACTACCACCACCTGCACGAAGCACACAACTGCGCGAAGCACCACCTCAACGACTTGAGGCGTCAGCCGACCTGCTCCAGTCGACTCATCCCTGCTCGGTTCAACCTCTGAACGTCGTCGCCAACGGATCGCAAAAACTGACTCGTCGAACCCGAGTCCCTGGAAGGCGATCCACTACACCACGACTGTCACCTCTGTCGGCCACAGAAAACATGGGCTCACCATCTCGCATCGTGGTCCCCATCAGCCGGTACAAACTACCATGCTGCAAAGCTCGCATGAGCACGGTGCACCCTCGCCTCACCGTCAGAACTACATCTCTCGCTGCAAAACTGCAACCACTGGAATCCAATCTGCCCAACGATATCAGATTCCTGCACAGCTTAGGTACAAGATGTACCTGATCAAGTCTACGCATAGCTCCGTCATGCGTCCGTAAGTTCACCGTCCCAAACCCTGTGACCTTACATGTTGAGCCGTCACCCAGAAAGACCGACTCAGACGTCACCTCCAGTGAACTGAACATCGCCGCATCTGAGCAAATGTGCTGCGAAGCACCAGAATCCAAAATCCAGCTATCAGAGTCATTCTGACTCTCAGTGACGCAATAAAATCTGTCATCTCCTTCCAGGTCGAGTGTCACCATGCCCGCATCTTGGACATCCTTCGAAGTTCCAAAACTTCCTGCACGTTGCGCACAATTTCTCCTAATATGACCAACCTGTCTGCAGTGGTAACACGTCACTGCCTTCTTCGACGCCGACCGAGCTCGTGCACTGCTCGATCCTTTGCTAAAACTCCTCCCGCGTTCATGCGCTACCAAGATCTGGTCACCCCTAGGAGTGGGGTCCTTGAACATCTGACTGGATAACAGCGCCGACGTGACTTCTTACAGCCCCACCGTATCCTTCTCATATAGGAGCGTAGTCACCATGTGCTTGTATGACGCTGGGAGCGAGGTAAGAAGCAGGATGGCTTTGTCTTATTCCTCTACCTTCGAGCCAACCACATGCAATTGGCTCAGAAGACCGTTGAACACATTGAAGTGTTCCTGTAGGTTGCCACCTTCCTGCATCTTCAGCGCATAGAGACGCTGCTTCAGCAACAATCTTGTCGTCACGGATTTTGCCAAGTACAGTCGCTCCAGCTTCTCCCAAAGCTCGACTGCCGTCTCTTCAGTCCCGATGTTGAAGAGCACCTGGTCAGCAAAACACATCCTGATTGTGCTCGTGGCTTTTTCATCAAGATCCTGTCATTCCTCATCTTTTACTGCCGTGGTTAATTTGTCGCGCCCCCGCAAGACTCGAATCAAACCTTGTTGAACCAACATATTCTTAACTCGAATCTGCCATAGGCTGAAATTCCCATTGCCATCGAACTTCTCAATGGAAAATCTGTACAAAATTGCGTTCTTTCCTGCCATGACTGTCTCCGACAAATTAGAAGACCTGATTTGTTCAAAGGTCGGATCTGAAAGAGTGGGAAGAGGACTTAATCGTTCACCACCGCAGTCAAACCCTTCCTAGAACGTCCAATCACGGTCGTCTACCGAACCTCGCTCTGATACCACTTGCTGGGAAAGGAGATCGATATTCCCTCAGGACAGTCAAAATACATGAAAATAGCGTCAATATTTTATAACAAAAATATCAATATAACAATCAACGCTCGATACAAAAACGCCGCGGAGAAGCCGGACACACTCGGTCCGCGGGAGAGAGGACAATCTTGACTGCAATCCGCTAGCACAGTGGACGCACAAGGTTCGTCGGAACCTTCAACGTCAATCTCCGACGTTCAACCGCCACCACCGGAGAGAAAACTCCAAGTTCGGACCCGGACCTAGCCACGAACGTGTAGCCCGTCCTCAGCGCAAACTTCTCCTCTCCAAAGCCTCCACAAAACAGCCTCCACAAAACAGCCCCCCCGGCCTTCTTCTGTCAACAGCTACAGCCAAACACCGCCTCACCTCAAACCGCGCGACCACCGGCGGCGCTCCTCCTCCACGGACTGGGAGCGACGGCTCTTCTCCTCCTCGAGCGGCAGCGCGGGGCGCTCCTCCTCCACGAGCGGCAGCACACGGGAGAGAGAGAGAATGAGAGAGAGAGAGCACGAGAGAGAGAGAGAGGAAAAAAATGGGCACAGGCGGTTACCAGGAGGTGGTGAAAATGAAGAGGTGTTGCGGTTATATGGGAGAGGGAAGAATGGAGCGGGTTCCTTTTTATTTATGCAGGTGGCCCGATTCACTTGAACCGGGTAGGAGCCAAAACACCAACAAGCGGTTGTACACGCATGAGTTAAACTGTCATTAATTCTTTAAGGATCACCTAACAAGCATCATTTGTTTCAACATAAAAGTAGATGAAGTTCTTTTGGTGGGTGTTAACAAATGACCGCCACCACCGTGCCAAACGGAGCCTAGGATGGATGTTTTAGCTGTTCGGGTGCTTCTCTTTGCTATTGAAGCTGTTTCTTGAAAATTGTAGGGTTGAAAGTTCTATCTTGAGTACCGTTGTGCCCGGGGTACAATCCTTTGAGGATGTTGGGAACTCGTTTGTCACAGACGACGCCAAACTGTTGCGGTCTAACTCGACGTCCCGGTCAGGTCAGAATAACCTGGACCGTCTTAGCTCTCGGAATGGTCGAGCATGCACACAGTCAATTGAGTAGGTTGATTGTACACAAGCAGTTTTAAAGCGGAAAAACCCCTCGACTGGGTAAAAAATCACATGATCGGATCTCTGCTGGTCAAAGTCCACTATTTTCAGGTTGTTACAGCTTGTTTGAGAAGTCGAGGGTGGCAGACCACCTCTTGTTACGGCTTTGGGGTGAGAGAACACCAGGCACACGACGGACAATAGGTGGTCGTACCGGGAGTTGTTACAAAATGTGCTTCGCGCTTGCTGATTCTGAACACGGGAGCGGAGCGCCTGAACTTGTGGTTGTGTGGGCCACTTGGAACTTGAGAGATTTGGCTTTGTCGGGTGGCTATGACTTGACTCGCTTGTAGCTCGGGTGTGGCTCGGGTGCGGCTCGGATGCTGCTCGTAGGAGGAATTCAGCAGAGCTTCAACCTGAGGAAGAAGAAGACTCGGATGAAAAAAGGTAAGAAATGAGGGGGTCTGGACCTCATGTTCACGACCGCCACCACCCCGCGGGAATCCTGGAAGCAGGATGACACTCGAAGCCTCGGCCACGAAGCTGGGGCCGAGTAAACGTCTGCCTAACTACGGCTCATTTGACTCCTGGACAGAATCGGACCCGAAAGGCGACATTGAAATCCACAATTTTAGCGGAACCGGCAACCCATTGGCATACATGGAATATTTCGAAGCTATCATGCATGCGCGCAACGCTTCAGATCAATTCATGGTTCAGACGTTCCCAACAACATTGAAAGGGGAAGCTCGAGCCTGGGTTCGTTCTCTACAGGAGGAAAGGATAAGCAACTACATTGAACTCGCAACTCTCTTTATCAAAAGGTTCGCCACGATCAGAGGGCCCTCACTGGAAAGTCCAAGTCCGAGTAAGGTCCAGAAAAGGAAGCTAGAGAACGGTGGGTACCTCAAGCACAAGAGAAACTACGACCAGCAGAAGCTGCGCCGGCTTGCGACGCTCAACGCCCCCCAAGGCAAGATCTTTGAAGCAATACGCAACCATCCGGCCTTATGCAGACCCAGGCCGCTCTCTCCCGGCCGAGGACATTTGTCAAAGTACTGCGAATACCACCAGGGTCCGGGCCACATCACCAATGGATGCAATCGGCTGAAGAAGGAAATCCAGCGACTAACTAGTCTAGGGGCAGTTGATCAATTCTTATCAAAAAGGAGACCGCCTCCTAATCAGGGCATGGGGTGCATAACTGTCAGAAGTGGCAAGCCATCCACCGAATTGAGCCAGGTCCTAGTGGACAGGGAGATTGTTGTTAATGTGTTGTTCTTATCCACATTATTCCAACTCAAACTGACCACTGGCCACCTCGAGCTAGCGACTGCTAGCGTACATGTTTTTGGGGACGGCTCGGTACCAGTCATGAGCACCATCACTCTCCCGATCACTCTAGAAGAAGCATCTCGGCAAGCGTACTATGATGTACAGTTCGTATTCATCCAAGCTGAGTCTGACTACACCGCAATACTCCAGTAATCGCGCATGGACGTCTTCCAATCTTGTTCCCGCCACTTCCATCCTTGAGTCATTTCCTTCTCCGCTCGTTTACTTGTTTGAAGTTGTAAAAGCCGCAAGTTCAGGCTTGCGAGAACAATCTTTTTGTTATTACAGTAGTTCGGCCAGGCTGGGTCATGCAATTGGATTGAGTACCTACGTTCTCCGTCAAACAAAGCTACAAGCCCGACCCGCGCACCCCATGGGGGCCTGCCCCCCTCACGGAGAGGCCGCGAGTAGCCCTCGTGCAACCTAAGCCGCGAGCCCAACTCGCGCACCCCGTGGGGGCCTGTCCCCCTCACGGAGAAGCCGCGAGCAGACCTTGTGCGACCCAAGCCGGGAGCCCGACTCGCGCACCCCGTGGGGGCCTGCCCCCCTCACGGAGAAGCTGCAAGCAACCCTCGTGCAACCTAAGCCGCGAGCCCGACTCGCGCACCCTGTGGGGGCCTGTCCCCCTCACGGAGAAGCCACGAGCAGCCCTCATGCAACCTAAGTCGCAAGCCCGACTCGCGCACCGTGTGGGGGCCTGCCCCCTCACGGAGAAGCCGCGAGCAGCCCTCGTGCAACCCAAGCCGCGAGCCCGACTCGCGCACCCCGTAGGGGCCTGCTCCCCTCACGGAGAAGTCGCGAGCCCGACTTGCACACCCCGTGGGGGCCTGCCCCACTCATAGAGAAGCCGCGAGCAGCCCTCGTGCAACCTAAGCCGCGAGCCCAACTTGCGCACCCCGTGGTGGCCTACCCCCCTCACGAAGAAGCCGTGAGCAGCCCTCGTGCAACCCAAGTCGCGAGCCCAACTCGTGCACCCCGTGGGGGCCTGCCCCCCTCACAAAGAAGTCGTGAGCAGCCCTCATGCAACACAAGCCGCGATCTCGACTCCCGTACCCCATGGGGGCCTGCCCCCCTCATGAAGAAGCTGCGAGCAGCCCTTCTGCAACCCAAGCCGCGAGCCCGACTCACGCACCCCGTGGGGGCCTGCCCCCCCCCCCCCTCACGAAGAAGCCGCGAGCAACCCTCGCGCAACCTAAGGTGCGAGCCCGACTCGCGCACCCCGTGGGGGCCTGCCCCCCCCCCCCCCCCTCACGGAGAAGCCGCGAGCAGCCCTCGTGCAACCCAAGCAGCGAGCCCGACTCGCTCATCCCGTGGAGGCCTGTCCCATCTCACAAAGAAGCCGCGAGCAGCCCTTGCATGAACTTGAGCAGCGCCAACAAAGCCGCGGACTAAAAACGCGCTAGCAAGGCCAAACTAATGTCGCACAAGATAGATGAAAAGACATGAAAAGGACAATGTCAAACAAAACAGCTGAAATGATCCGGCAAAGGGCAAACAACGCCTAAGGGCGATAACAACAAATGTCAAGCAAAAAAGCAATACGACTGGCTAAACAATAAAGTACAAATACACAGCTACAAAAACAAAAAGCTACTACTCGTCGTCCGAGTCGGAACGCTCGTCTTTAGAAATGTCCACAAAGTCAAGGCCGGATGTGTCACATCTCATACTCTTGTTAACTAGACAAAAAGCCTTCGAGACACAGCGCCGAAGCGCTAGCTCACGAATATCGTCCATCTGGGGCTCCACCTCCTTGGACCAAATCTCGTCGTGAATCTCCTCCGCAATCAAGTTGTGGTCTCGCATATAGTCCAGCGAGTCCAGATATTCCGCAAGTCCTGCGGCCTTCAGCTCTGACACATGGCTGTTAGAAGACAGCATCTCTACTTGGGCCTTCGCCGCCCGTAGCTGAGTATCAAGGCCGGAGACCTCATGCCGTGCCGCCTGCAACTCGGTCTCCAAGCCCAAGGTCTCCTCCTTCGAGTGCTTCAACATCTGGGTGGTCCACTCCACCAGAGTTTTGTCAATCTCCAAAGCCGCACGTGCGTCCTCTAGCTCGGACTTTAGTACCGACCAGGTCCGGCAAAACCGCACAACATCCCGATCATGCTCCTCCCTCAAGGAGGCAAGCAAGCTCGATGTCAATGGGAGCTTCTCCTGAAGGGCAAGGTACCCGTCCTTCAAACTCACATAGTGGTCATTCCAGGTCAGCGCAATCTGGGCTTGAGTCTCTATCTGCACAAAGGAAAAGGCGAAAGTTAGTACCGAATAATGAAGATGACAAAAAATCTCCACAACAAACCAAGGCACTTACTACATCACTCATTGCCCTCAAAGAGGAGGACATCTGAGGGGCCATGATGAGTACGATTATGATAGGCTTTTTTTACTATCATAATTGTAATCATGTCTACTATTTCCTACCCCTTTTTGTGCTGATTCATGATAAGAGTAAATAAATTGTCGTATCATAGATAGAAGAGCGTATTTAGAAGTCTTTAGCAGTTCTTGTAATAAACTAATTACTGAGTCTATCATTTTTTCTATTGCAGGTAATGCCAACCAATGGACCTAAAAGTCTCAGAGCACACAGAGGAGTTCACGGAGTCTACATGGATGATGACAGGACGAAAATTTGGTGCACACGGCCAGACACACGGCCGTGTGCCTACCCGTGTCCTATGCACCTGGAGCTGAAGAATTTGGGCGCAGACGATGGAACCTCACACGGGTATGGCACACGCCCGTGTGCCTACCCGTGTCATCTTTGCACACGACTGCCAACCAACCCGTGTCTGAAGAACACGGCCGCACACACGACCGTGTCCATACCCGTGTCATCTGACACGGCCCACGACCAGACACGCCTGCTCGTGGGGAACCGCCCAAGAACCGCCTAGGAACCGTCCACACGGCCTGCCACACGGCCGTGTGTGACCCCGTGTCCGACCTGTTTGCAAGGGAACTATAAATTTCCTGTAGAAAAATTTGTTTAGAACTTTTGGATCATTTCTGGATTGGAGAACTGCTGGAGGCCGAAGGGGAGCATCCAAGACAAGGGGGATTGAAGGGTATTTCATATGTATTTTTATTTAATCATTAAGCCCTTTGAATCCTTTCTTTCTCTTGATGATCCATCTTCAAATTTCATTTTAATTTGCATGAACTTCTCTTTGAACATTCTAGTAATCATGTATCACCTTGTTTATGTTACATTTGTAGTATTTTATTTGTGTTTATGCTTGCAAACAAAGAGTTTAATCCTCCTTATGAATTACTTAATTGTTTTGCACAATTTGCAATTGACTAGATTGAGAAATTGGTTCTTTGCAATGATTTTGGTATGTTCATATTGTGATGATAATTCCCTTTGTAATTCAAACTTTATGATCGAGAGATATTTTGTTTAGAAAATTAGAACACGAATAAAAGGATTCATGTTAATTTAGAGATAAAATTCATGAATTTATGTAGTAATAAAGGTATTTTACTTAATGCGAACTTGAGTGTTGTGAATTGTTCGAGAGAAAATTTACTATCTTAGGTTTAGATTTGGAATTGCTCGAGAGAGAATTTTGATGAAAAATTAACCTTTACATTGCACAAATTTAACAGTATTTTCATGTCGTGATCGCTTAAAATTGAATTAATAAATGAAATTGTTCATGCAATTATTTAAAAGCTTCATGTTTTTATCGTTTTTACTTCTCCAATACTGAATCATCCAAATGGTCATAGTTAGGTTAATGTAGTTTAAATATCACTTTTGTTTAGAGGTATGATAATAAAGGGAGGGTGAGTACGAATAGTTGAAACGACCCTGTGGAATACGACACGAGATGTAGATTTCTCATATATTACGATTGATAGGTGCGCTTGCTTGAATGCTAATTCAATCTATTTTAAGTCCATCTACATAGTTGTATTAGAATGTAGAATGAAATCACATTGAGTTATTACTTGTTAGCAAGAAAAATCATCAAGTTTTTGGCGCCGTTGCCGGGGATCGTTTTCAATATTTTGAAATCCTACTTTTTATTGATCTACCAATTTTCATTTATATAGTTGTAAATTAGTATTTGAATAATTATATTGCGTAATATTTTTTTTTTTGTAGTCTGTTAGTCTATGACCAGGGGCAGAAATTCTGGGCTAGTACCATTTCATCCTGACCCAGAACTAATTCTCCATAACACTAACTTAAGGGACGTGGGAATTAATACCACAGATATTTCAAACGGACTATCAGAAGAGGAGACAGTAAACCAAGGAGAGAATCATCTTGAAAACTTAGATACCATGGCCAACCAAAATGAGCAAACCATGTCTGACTTTGCTAGACCTAATCTCCAAGGAACCGGGTCGAGCATCGTTAGACCACCGATAGCTACCAATAACTTTGAATTGAAGCCTAGTGTGATACAGATGGTTCAACAGTATGTCCAGTATGATGGCTTGCAAGATGAGGATCCTAACACCCACTTGGCCGGATTCTTAGAGATATGTGACACATTTAAGATCAATGGTGTTTCCAACGACGCCATTCGATTGAGATTGTTTCCATTTTCTTTAAGGCATAAGGCGAAGCAGTGGTTGAATTCCTTACCTAGAGGGTCGATCACTACTTGGGACATGATAGTTGAGAAGTTTCTGATGAAGTATTTTCCACCTGCAAAGACTGCGAAGTTAAGGAATGACATCTCTACGTACATTCAATTGGAGTCTGAATCGTTGTACGACACATGGGAACGATTCAAGGAGTTGTTAAGGAGATGTCCCCACCATGCTCTACCTTCATGACTTCAGATTCAGACCTTCTATAATGGTCTAAATCCAGCCACCAAACAAATGATTGATGCGGCTAGTGGAGGAACTTTGAACAACAAGACACCTGAAGCGGCTCAGCAGTTGATAGAGGATATGGCAATGAACAATTACCAATGGACTACAGTAAGACAAAAGCCTAGCAAGCCCGCAGGAATTTATGAAGTAGATGTCGTCACCGGCTTAGCTATTCAAGTGGAGAAACTTCACCAAAAGATGGACAACCTTGTCTTAGCATCACCTTCCATGGCACCTCAACAATGGGACCCTTCATGCACTGGAATGCCTGGATGTGAACTGCAAGTTCAAGAGTATGTTGACTATATGGGTAACAATATTAGGCCACCTTTCAATCAAGCCAACAACCCATATAGCTCTACATATAATCCTGGATGGAGAAACCACCCCAATTTCTCTTGGGGAGGACAATGAAATCAAGGGAAGCAGCCCATGTTTGGACATCAACCACAGTTGGAACCAAGGAAGCCTACATTGGAAGATGTGCTTACCAAATTCATGCAAACTACCGATGTAGCCTTCTGGAATCAAGAGGGTTCAATTCGGAACTTGAAAAATCAGATTGGTCAGCTTGCAAGGATGGTTTCTGAAAGGCAGCAAGGAACACTTCCAGGGAATACAGAGATAAATCCAAGGGAGCATGCAAAAGCCGTTCAATTGAGGAGCGGAAAGGAGTTACAAGACCCAAGGCCTGCAAAAGAAGCACCCCAAATGGAGTCTAGCGGTGAAGGACCAAGCGAGATGAACGTACAACCGATGGAGTACCAACCAGCATTACCATACCCATCAAAGCTTAACAAGGAGCGCATGGATGCGCAGTATGGTAAATTTTTATCTATGTTTAAGCAATTACATGTTAATTTACCTTTTTCTGAAATTATTCAAATGCCTAAATATGCAAAATTTCTTAAGGATTTGATTTCTAATAAAAAGAAAATAGAAGAATTATCATTAGTAACATTAAGTGAAGAATGTTCTGCTATTTTGCAAAATAAATTGCCACAAAAACTTAAGGATCCCGGTTCATTTTCAATTCCATGCTTAATCGGTGATTTACAAGTAAATAAGGCTTTAGCAGATCTAGGAGCAAGTATAAATTTAATGCCTTATAAACTATATCTGAAACTAGGCCTAGGAGAACTTAGCCCAACAAGAATGAGTATTCAATTAGCATATCGATCGGTTAAGTATCCTAGAGGAATAGTAGAAGATGTATTAGTTAAGGTAGATAAATTTATATTTCCTGCTGATTTTGTTATTTTAGATATGGATGAAAATATCGAAGTACCACTCATACTAGGTCGTCCATTTCTAGCTACATCTAGAGCACTTATTGATGTTTTTGATGGTAAATTAGTACTGCGAGTAGGAGAAGATGAAGTCACTTTTCAAATTGGCAATACTATGAAACAATCCTTAGATAACGATGATTATTGCTATTTTTCTCATGGTATTGATGACTTTATGTCTTCTATAAATTCTCATTTTTATTATAAAAATCCTTTAGAAATTTGCATAACTAACAACTATCTAGAAGATGATAAAAATGATGACATTATTGAACATTTATTTTTTCTAGAAAATTGTGTTGCTATGAATAGAACAACGGAATATAGTTTAATTACTGAATGAGATCATGAAATTCTTAAGAATAATACTAAGGATCCACCAATAGTAGAATTAAAAAAATTACCGGATCATCTTGAGTATGCATTCTTAGGAACAAATTCTTCGTACCCAGTTATCATATCTTCAAATCTTTCCAATATTGAAAAAGAAAAATTGATAACTGTATTGAAGAAATGTAGAGGTGCAATAGCGTGGCAAATATCTGATATAAAGGGTATTAATCCTAGTTTTTGTACTCATAAAATTCTTTTGGAAGAAAACTATAAGTCGTCTATTCAACCGCAACGTAGGCTAAATCCTAATATGAAAGAGGTAGTTAAGGCTGAGATTGTGAAGTTATTAGATGCTGGTATTATATATCCTATTTCGGATAGTTCATGGGTTAGTCCTGTCCAAGTAGTTCCTAAGAAGGGTGGCCTGACTGTAGTAGCAAATGATAGAAATGAATTAATTCCAACGCGAACAGTAACAGGTTGGCGTATCTGTATAGACTATATGAAATTAAACGATGCCACTAGGAAAGACCATTTCCCTCTTCCTTTCATTGACCAGATATTAGAACGCTTATCAGGACATTCTTATTATTGTTTTCTAGATGGACTTTCTGGATACTTTCAAATTCCTATAGCACCAGAAGATCAAGAGAAAACAACATTTACTTGCCCATTTGGTACTTTTGCTTATAGATGTATGCCTTTCGGGTTATGTAATGCACCCGCCACATTTCAAAGGTGCATGCTAGCCATCTTTAACGAGTATGTTGAAGATATTATGGAAGTGTTCATGGATGATTTTTCAGTTTTTGGCGACTCCTTTGAGTTGTGTTTGAATAATTTAGAGAAAGTTCTTAGGAGGTGTGAGGAGACGAACCTAGCGCTTAGTTGGGAGAAGTGCCATTTCATGGTACAAGAAGGGTTAGTACTTGGCCATAAAATTTCAAGCCAAGGAATTCAAGTAGATAGAGCAAAAATAGAGACCATAGAAAAATTACCACCACCAACCTCCGTAAAGGCAGTGAGAAGTTTCTTAGGACACGCGGGATTTTACCGCCGTTTTATTAAAGACTTCTCTAAAATAGCTAAACCACTTACAAGGCTTTTAGAAAAAGACGCACCTTTTATTTTTGAACAAGAGTGTCTACATGCCTTTGAGTTCTTAAAAGAAAAATTAATTAATTCTCCTATTATGATCGCACCTGATTTTAGTCAATCATTTGAGATCATGTGTGAAGCTAGTAGTTTTGTGGTAGGGGCTGTTTTAGGACAACGCCGAAACAAACATTTTCACCCAATATATTATGCTAGTAAAACACTTAATAATGCACAGGAGAATTATACAACTACTGAAAAAGAACTCCTAGCAGTGGTATTCGCTTTTGATAAATTTAGACCATATTTAACATTGTCCAAAGTGGTAGTTTATACGGATCACTCTGCACTTAGATATTTGCTAGCCAAAGCGGAAGCAAAGCCTCGTTTAATCCGATGGGTCCTTCTTCTACAAGAATTTGATCTAGAAATTAGGGATAAACGAGGAGCGGAAAACTTAGCGGCAAATCATCTTTCACGTTTAGAAAATCCACTACGATCAATGTTAGATGAATCTGAAATTTCTGATACATTTCCTGAGGAATCATTATTTGTCATATCTACTAATATACATCTAGATTATCCATGGTTTGCAGATTATGCAAACTATCTTGTGGCTAAGGTCCTTCCAAAAGACTTTTCATATCAGCAGAAAAAGAAATTTTTCTCTGACTTGAAATATTACTTTTGGGAGGACCCTTTTCTTTTTCGGATATGTGCAGATTCTGTTATAAGAAGGTGTGTATCAGCGGAGGAAGGTTGGAAGATTTTGGAGCAGTGTCATTCAGGTCATGCTGGTGGTCATTATGGAGCGAATCGCTCCGCTAAAAAGGTTCTTGATTCCGGTTTTTATTGGCCCCTTCTATTCAGGGATGCCCAAAGGTATGTGCTTTCATGTGATTCTTGCCAAAAAGCAGGTAATATTTCTAAATTACATGAAATGCCTCAAAAATTTATCCTTGAATGTGAAGTATTCGATGTGTGGGGTATAGATTTTATGGGACCATTCCCAGTTTCTTTTGGGAATAAATATATTTTGGTAGCTGTAGATTATGTATCAAGGTGGGTTGAAGCGCAAGCTTTGCCTACTAATGATAGTAGGGTTGTAATTAGATTTTTGAAATCCTTATTCGCACGATTTGGCACACCACGTGCACTTATTAGCGATAGGGGTTCACACTTTTGTAATCTACAACTAGACAAAGTATTAGAAAAATATGGAGTTACACATAGGATAGCCACTCCGTATCATCCTCAAACTAGTGGGCAAGTTGAAGTTTCCAATAGAGAGCTTAAGAGAATCTTAGAAAAATCTATAGAAGGGAATAGGAAGCAGTGGTCTAGGAAACTTAACGACTGTTTATGGGCTTATAGGACCGCCTACAAAACACCTATAGGGACCACCCCCTTTAGATTAGTTTACGGTAAATCTTGCCACCTACCTATAGAATTAGAACACAAATCATATTGGGCAATACGCTCCTTAAATTTTGACGCTAGTTCTATAGGAGAGAAGCGTAAACTTCAACTTAACAAATTAGATGAGTGGAGAACTATGGTCTATGAGAACTCCCGGATTTATAAGGAGAAAACCAAACTATTTCATGACTGTCACCTTCGCACACCCAAGGTATTCCAAAAAGGTGACCAAGTCCTCCTTTATAACTCCAGATTACGTTTATTCCCAGGGAAATTAAGGTCTAAGTGGTCCGGACCCTTCAAGGTTAAAGAAGTCTTTCCCTACGGTACCGTCGAGTTAACTCACCCTGAGAAGGGAGATTTTAAGGTTAATGGTCACCGACTTAAGCCTTATTATGGTGAAATCCCTATGGACTTCGCTCGTCTAGAGACTTGCCTCCGTCTAGATTAGTTTCATATTAACTATAGTAGTTGTTTTTAAGTATTCTTGTTTTAGTATAAATCTAATTAGTTGCAATGAAAAATTAAAGAAAAAATTTTTAATGAAAAGAAATTTCCATCAAATTTTAATGAGAGAAAAAAAAATTTTCTGTAAAATTTTTTTCAAAATGAGAGTGGCACACGGCTCCCCACACGCCCGTATGGTTAGCCGTGTACATGACACAGGCTCAGGCCCAGTCGTGTGGATTAATTCCGGAAAAAGGCCAATTTCATCCCGAGCACAACACGGGTTCGCACCAACCCGTGTTCATAGCCGTGTCTATCACTCGACGATCGTCGAGACCGATGTGTCGAGACACCGGACACGGGCGTGTCGGATAACACACGGCCGTGTCACCTACCTACCCGTGTTTGTGTACCGTGCCAGCTGCGACACGGGGCAACACACGGCCGTGTTGGCACCCGTGTCCACCTAACGCGCTGTCCCCAGCCAGTTTGACCACACGGACCGAGGCAGCCCCGTGTTCCACGAGGCCTCGGATCCCCTAACACGGGTGCACACACGGCCGTGTGCGCACCCGTGTTCCAATTTTTTTACACGGACCGATGCACCCCGTGTTCCACGAGGCTGCTGATTCCCTAACACGGGTTCACACACGCCCGTGTGCGAACCCGTGTGCACCCCCTATAAATATGGCCGTGTGGATTTTCTTTTGTGCTCATTCCAATCCTCTCCCAGCATCAGTTCTTTCATAGCCTGATCCTCAAGGCATCTTCTTTTCCAATTCTCGTCCCCCTTCACTCGTATTTTCCCCTTCTACATTATGTCTTCCGGAAGAAGTGGAGGTCGCCGTTGCCGACCGGAATTACAAGTCTCAACGGAGAGGCGGGATGCCACTGCTCCGCTAATTTTCACCGATGCATCACACACCGCCCGCTTCAACCGCTTGCAATCAAAAAAATTTCAAGATATCCGTATAATTGATTGGAGCGTACTTGAAGAGATAAACTTAGCTGGAGATGTCAGGGGGTTAATTTCTGTAACGGGGTGGGGTCAATTTTTTGCCATAGAGGAGTTAGGCTTTAGGGAACTCACCTTAGAGTTCCTATCTTCATTTTATTCCAGCTTTCGGCCTAATTTCATCGATGCACCGCACGCGCCCGAGGGGATAGTTTCATTTCGAGTGGGTGGCACATTTTATACACTCGCCATGCTCTAGTTCACCCAATATTTAGGGGTGTATGAGGAGCCGTTCCTTTTTAGTGCTGCCTACCCCGAGCTCCACTTCGAACTCCCCAACCGCGATATGGCCGGTGGTATCTGGCGCCAGATTTCTTTTGACACTGGCGCCTACGAGGCCAAGAGATCTAAGGCATCTAAATTGATTTCCCCCGCCCTCCATTACATCCACCATCTCCTTAGCCACACGTTGAGCGGCCGGGGCGAAAGCTCCGGAGTTGTCAGTAGGCAGGACCTGTTATACCTCTACAGCATGACTTCACGATATCCTCTACATCTCGGTTATCTTCTAGCCCAGTTCATTCTCCATCAGGCTGACACCCCTCGTATAGGGTCTATTTGTGTAGCACCCTACATTAGTCGCCTCGTGAAGAATATGGGCATCTTTTTAGCCCTCCCTCAGATGACAGTGGTCGCAAAGACCGTGCCTATCACGATGGCTAGTCTTCGCGCCCTACGCCTCGTCACCGCCCGTCAGGGCCGGGGAGGGGTCATATATTCTATTACCCGACGTGGACCCCATGTACAGGATGATAGTGATGATGAGGTAGATCCTGACCTCGATGTACCGTTGGTGCCTCCACCCCATTCCACCTACGCTCATGGCGAGTCGTCCACTGCACCTCCTCCACCTCGTTCACGGTACTCGCGCGAGTTCTGACAGTTTTTTGAGACCGAGCTCTCGCCGCGCTTACAGGACATTAAGGAGTCACAGCAGCGGACCGAGGACCTCCTCACACAGATCAGAGACCACCTTGGGCTCGCCCCTCGCCAGCTGCCAGCTCCAGCCCCGCCTTCCTTCCCAGATGATTCGACAGGCCACCATGATTACTTCTGATATGTATAGATGTAGTGCTATCTTTATGTATCGTATCTTGTATTTTTTTTATATCAGTGTATTCAGTTCTGTCAGCTATTATATATTAGTGCATCCCATTACAACTCCTGTTTTTGTACTGTGCTCTTCTACTTATTATGATCGCAGTTTTTTTTCTTATATCATCATGAAATCACTCTATGTTCGCTTTTTACTTTGCACTGAGGACATTGCAAATCTTAAGTCTGGGGGTAGAATGGTTATTCATGTGGTTACAATTGATTCTAATCTGCTTATCATAATACTCAAGTTGTTATACCCCCCTTACAAATTTTTGTTTGATCTTTTAAGCTCTCATTTTTCTTTCATTTGGGATTATAAATATTTAATTTAACTTCGCACACAGATTAAAATGAATTGATGTAGACTCATAGAGTATTCAACTTTGTTAATTTCGTAATAAAGCATAGAAATTTTTTTAGCTTAATTTTCTCTGTATAATTTAATTTTAAGATTACTCCTCTATATTAGTAACTATCCAACACTCTATTTTAGAAAATATACTTATCTATAATAAAGTGAGTCGATGAGTGTAACATTTTTATAATTTGGTATTAGGGCTTTAAAATTAAAAATTACTCCCTATTGATGTCTAGGACTCACCCTCTAGCATTCCTCAAAACATTACATAAGTTAATTAGTAAGGGCGGAAATGACTTAGGCCTCCTATTGGATAGCTTGAGCCTTGTTATCCCAACACCTTTAACATGATACCCTTGCACACCCAATTTGAACCTAATCCCCATCCTTTTGATGCTCTACTATTAAAATTCACCAAGGCCAAATCCTTACCTATTAGCACACTTATCATTGATGCCTGTTTGGAATGATTTGTTCATTGTGATATGTGGCCTGAGTGCGTGTATCCTTGCACCCACTTGGAATGATCCCTACTTTGAACCCAAAAAAAAGACATAGTGATATGTGGCCTGAGTGCGTGTATACCAGCACCCACTTGGAATGATCCCTACTATGGTCCCTTGGTTAAAATATATATATATATATATATATATATATATATATATATATATATATATATATATATATATAAATAGAGTACCCTTCAAAATGTGGGAAATATACAAATTGCAAAGTCTGGGGGTGTTTACATAAAATTGAAATAAGTTAAGCTATCTTCCAACATAAGGCTCAATCAAGATTTAGGTGTGAAAAATTCATCGAACTTATCCTTCATTACCTCACCTTTAATCTTCTATCCTAAGCCAAAAAGGCTACACCAAAATTCAAGTCCTAAGGATCCAACCTTACTAATTCTAAATTGTGTTGTGATGAGGGTGTAAACAGGGTAAGCTCATGATTATCAGTAAGAGTACTTATAAGTTTTGAAACACTAATACGTATCTTATAGAGATTGTTATTTTCTCCTCATATTTGTTAAAGATGACTATACTTTTATTTCTAAAAGCGAGTGAGAGAGATAGTTAAAATGATATATTAGAGGAATGTTAAGATAAATCTATATTTAGAAAAGTCTGCTAAATTATTTCCTATGCAATTACATCATCAAAGTTCTCTTAAATTCATAGCAACCAGTGTGCGGAGGCAAAATTATTTAATGGTAACCCAGGTGTTTGAATTAGTTTGCTTAGGGACAAGCAAACATCTAAGTCTGAGGGTATTTGATGAGTACGATTATGATAGGCTTTTTTTACTATCATAATTGTAATCATGTCTAATATTTCCTACCCCTTTTTGTGCTGATTTCATGATAAGAGTAAAGAAATTGTCGTATCATAGATAGAAGAGCGTATTTAGAAGTCTTTAGCAGTTCTTGTAATAAACTAATTACTGAGTCTATCATTTTTTCTATTGCAGGTAATGCCAACCAATGGACCTAAAAGTCTCGGAGCAAACAGAGGAGTTCACGGAGTCTACATGGCTGATGACAGGACGAAAATTTGGTGCACACGGCCAGACACACGGCCGTGTGCCTACCCGTGTCCTATGCACCTGGAGCTGAAGAATTTGGGCGCAGACGATGGAACCTCACACGGGTATGGCACACGCCCGTGTGCCTACCCGTGTCATCTTTGCACACGACTGCCAACCAACCCGTGTCTGAAGAACACGGCCGCACACACGGCCGTGTCCATACCCGTATCATCTGATACGGCCCACGACCAGACACGTCTGCTCATGGGGAACCGCCCAGGAACCGCCTAGGAACCGTCCACACGGCCTGCAACACGGCCGTGTGCGACCTGTTTGCAAGGGAACTATAAATTTCCTGTAGAAAAATTTGTTTAGAACTTTTGGATCATTTCTGGATTGGAGAACTGCTGGAGGCCGAAGGGGAGCATCCAAGACAAGGGGGATTGAAGGGTATTTCATATGTATTTTTATTTAATCATTAACCCCTTTGAATCCTTTCTTTCTCTTGATGATCCATCTTTAAATTTCATTTTAATTTGCATGAACTTCTCTTTGAACATTCTAGTAATCATGTATCACCTTGTTTATGTTACATTTGTAGTATTTTATTTGTGTTTATGCTTGCAAACAAAGAGTTTAATCCTCCTTATGAATTACTTAATTGTTTTGCACAATTTGCAATTGACTAGATTGAGAAATTGGTTCTTTGCAATGATTTTGGTATGTTCATATTGTGATGATAATTCCCTTTGTAATTCAAACTTTATGATCGAGAGATATTTTGTTTGGAAAATTAGAACACGAATAAAAGGATTCATGTTAATTTAGAGATAAAATTCATGAATTTATGTAGTAATAAAGGTATTTTACTTAATACGAACTTGAGTGTTGTGAATTGTTCGAGAGAAAATTTACTATCTTAGGTTTAGATTTGGAATTGCTCGAGAGAGAATTTTGATGAAAAATTAACCTTTACATTGCACAAATTTAACAGTATTTTCATGTCGTGATTGCTTAAAATTGAATTAATAAATGAAATTGTTCATGCAATTATTTAAAAGCTTCATGTTTTTATCGTTTTTACTTCTCCAATACTGAATCATCCAAATGGTCATATTTAGGTTAATGTAGTTTAAATACCACTTTTGTTTAGAGGTATGATAATAAAGGGAGGGTGAGTACGAATAGTTGAAACGACCATGTGGAATACGACACGAGATGTAGATTTCTCATATATTACGATTGATAGGTGCGCTTGCCTGAATGCTAATTCAATCTATTTTAAGTCCATCTACATAGTTGTATTAGAATGTAGAATGAAATCACATTGAGTTATTACTTGTTAGCAAGAAAAATCATCAGGCCACCGCCTCCGGAGACACCTGAGGAACTGGGCACGCAAGTATCTGTACCTCGGGAGTCGACTCGGGACATGCATCAGAATGGGTCGCCGCCACCACCGTGTCAAGGACAACAGAAGGAGCCGCCACAGCCTTCCTCTTTCGTCTCCCTTCCAATATTTAGTGGGCACCTACATTTGCAACATAAGTGAGCAAGTGACATCAAGAAGACGTCGATTATTCCGCTCGGCCACACTGTTTTGCTGGGGGGTATCAGACTACTGGTTTCGATCTGCCTTAAATGAATTCGTGGGCGAATTCTTTTTAAGGGGTGGTGAGCACATGTGTGTGCGTCATCGTTATAACAACAAAAGAACCCATGAATGTCCACTTAGGAATGAAAATACACGTGTTTGGGGAACCTGTGTGTTCCTATAATTGTTGTTTGCAATTTTGTTTGGTCGCTTAACGGTGTTTTGTACCACTATAGGTGACCAGAAGCGATGCTGGGCCGTTGGAATGTCGAGTTTCTGAGGCTAGCAGAGCACCAAATGTTGCTCCTACAACACCTCCATCGGCTGAGACCATACGATTGGTTGCCGAAGCAGTGTTTGTCATGATCAATGCACAGCCTGCGAGGCAAATGCAGCAGCCCGCTCCTGTGATGGAGCAGGTACCTCTTCTAGAGGTAGAGCCGAGAAGGGTGGAACAGGTAATAGAGGAACCGTTGGTGCCAAGGAGGGCAATCGAGAGACAGCTCAAACATGTCATGAGCTTTAATCCTCCGGTATTCTCGGGGTTGGGAACCCCATTTCAAGCTGAAGACTGACTCTCCAGGGTGAAGAGAGTTTTGACAGCAACGGTGACAGAAGAATGGCAAATGACCACCATTGCTACGTTCCTTCTGGACGGTGAAGCGAGATTATGGTGAGAAGGATTGGAGCAGCATCTATTGAGAGGTAGGCAACTTGCAGATGTCTCGATGGAGGAGTTCTCGAGACTGTTCTTGGCTAGGTACCTCCCTTCGGCGCAGAGGATATCGTTGGAGAACGAGTTCCTGAAGTTGATTCAAGGAGAGAGTAGCGTGGATGAATATCTCCACGAGTTTACTCGATTGAGTCGATATGCTAGCTCCACCATCGCGGATGAGGAGCGCAAGATGAATCGATTCTATGAAGGGTTGAGAGATGATTTGAGGTTACTACTCTCGGGGCCGATGACGCAGGGTTTCTTGACCTTGGTCAACACGGCCTGCTCCTTGAAGAAGGACATGAAGAATGTTCAAGCAAAGAAGAGAATTGGTGATAAGAAATCTGAGTTCAAGGTGCCGACTACCTCAAAGTCTGGGTACGGTAAATTCTTTAAGAAGGCTAGGACTTCGGGTCTAGCTCCTTCTTCTGGTGCTTCTGGGGCGACTACGGGTCGGACCCCGGGTGCATGCTTTACTTGTGGAAAGTCGGGGCACTTTACCCGCGATTGCTGGAGCGGGTGTCCCAAGTCCGAAAGGAAGCCAGGAGCGACTTATGAAGAGAAAGGCAAGACGGTGGAGTCAACCACGTCCCATTATGCTCTGGCCCAACCGAGGGTTTATAATCTTGGCCAATAGGAGGCCATCAAACAGGCGGATGTGGTGACAGGTAAAATTTAAATTTGTAACAAGTTAAATTTCTTTAAATACTTGTTATGCACATGTTACCTTACCACTACTTGTTTAGGATTTGTTTTGATTTGTGAAAATCTGGTAAGAGCACTCTTCGATACGGGAGTTTCACACTCCTTTTTGTCCGAAGAATTCATATCGCGCATCGGAGTACCTTCTTCGATGGCGAAGGACAAGTTGGATGTGTTGTTGCCCAATGGGTGTTCGATGCGCGCGGATAGAATCTGTGGCGTGAAGATTCGAATTGGGAATCGGGAGTTCCATCTGCAAGCGTCGTTACTACCGTTGGTGGAGTTCGACGTTATATTTGGCATGGACTGGCTCTCAGAGCAGCGAGCCTATATTGATTGCGGTAGCAAGGAAGTCAAGTTGGGAGCAGGTCGTGAGATGACTTTCACGGGCTTGAAGGGGTCGAGCAAGACGTTGATGTCTGCTCTTCAGGTAGTGAAGGCGGTTCGTGTCGGTGCAGAACTATTCTTTACACTAGTGGAGGTTGCAAAGCCTAAGCCCGCATTAGACAGTATTTCAATGGTATCGGAGTACCCTGATGTGTTCCATAGCGATCTTCCTGGAGCCCCGCCGCAGCGGGAGTTAGATTTTACGATAGAGCTCGTACCAGGTGCTAAGCCTGTGTCACTCTCTCCATATCAGATAGCGCCTAAGGAAATGGCGGAGCTGAAGGTTCAACTGCAAGAGTTGTTGGAGCAAGGGTATGTGCGTCCAAGTTCTTCGCCTTGGAGCGCGCCAGTCCTCTTTGTTAAGAAAAATGACATAAGCTTGAGGGTATGTATTGATTATCGGGAGCTCAACAAGTTGACAGAAAAGAACAAGTACCCAATCCCCCGGATTGATGATCTATTCGATCAGTTAGTCGGGTCGACGGTGTACTCAAAGTTGGACCTCAAGTCCGGGTACTATCAGCTGTGAATAAGGGATAGTGATATCCCGAAGACAGCGTTCAGTACGAGATACGGACATTACGAGTTTACGATCATGCCATTTGGGCTGACTAATGCGCCGTCAGTGTTCATGGATTTGATGAACAGGACCTTCAGGGAGTACTAGGACAATTTTGTGATCGTCTTCATCGACGATATTTTGGTGTACTCGCAGAGTGAGGAAGATCACTTCAGGCATCTTCATTTGGTTTTGGAGACGCTAAGGAGGAATCAATTGTACGCCAAGTTCTCGAAGTGCGAGTTTTGGTTGTCCTCAGTGGCGTTCTTCGGTCATATAGTGAGTGGGGAAGGTATTGCAATGGATCCGGCAAAGATTGTTGCGATACGGGAGTGGCCTGAGCTTTCTACGGTAGCGGAAGTCCGAAGCTTTCTGGGGCTTGCCAGTTATTATATGCGCTTCATAGAGAACTTCTCGCGGATAGCATTACCTCTCACTACTTTGACAAGGAAGGAGTAGAAGTTCGTTTGGACACCGGAGTGTGCGCGAGCTTTTGAGGAGTTGAAATGTCGGTTGACCACGGCACCTGTGCTGAGTTCGCCGAGTGGGACCGAAGGTTATGAGATTTATAGCGATGCTTCGGGCAGCGATTTGGGTTGCGTGTTACTGCAATATGGAAGTGTGATAGCTTATGGCTCGAGACAGCTGAAAGTGCACGAGAGGAATTATCCGGTCCATGACTTGGAGTTAGCGGCCGTGATTTTTGCCTTAAAGCTGTGGAGTCATTATTTGTACGGTGTGAAGATTGATATCTACACCGATCACAAGAGCCTGAAGTATTTGATCGATCAGAAAGATCTGAATATGCGGCAGCGTAGATGGATGGAGTTCCTGGGGGACTATACATTCAAGATCCACTACGTGCCTGACAAAGGTAATGCGGTTGCGGACGCGTTGAGTCGCTGAGCCCCAGCTCAAGTCAATTGGCTATCGGTGCATGATGAGCGGTTGGTTCGGGAGTTGGAGGCGTTGGAGATTGTTTGTATAGATAAGCAGTCAAGTGTTGAAGCACTCTTGAATTGGACTGAAGTTCAATATGACCTGGCTGATCGGATTCGGCAGGCTTTGGATTTGGATGGCCACATGAAGCAACTCATGATAGAGGCTCTGGATGGGTCAAATTCCCAATATGAAGTTGTGGATGGATTGCTTTGGAAAGATGGCCGTCTTTCCGTCCCAAGCGTGGGCAATTTGCGGGTGGATTTGTTGTACGAGGCGCACCATACCAAGTACTCAATTCACCCGGGGAGCACAAAGATGTACCGCGACGTTAAGAAACTGTTTTGGTGGCTGGGTTTGAAGAAGGATGTGGCGCTCTACGTGGCGAAGTGCCAAACTTGCGCCTTGGTAAAGGCAGAGTGCCAAAAGCCGGGAGGATTTCTGAAGTCCTTGCCTATTCCGGAGTGGAAATTCGACGACATTACTACGGACTTTGTGCACGGGTTGCCAAGGTCGCAAAAGGGGGACGACGCCATCTGGGTGGTCGTAGATCGGTTAACGAAGGTGTCGCATTTCATTCCGTATAGGAAGGATGATCCGGTGTAGAAGTTGACAAAGTTATATGTGGATAACATAGTGCGGCTCCACGGTGTGCCCTGCAGCATCGTGAGTGACCGAGATGGGCGATTCACGTCCAATGATTGGAGGCTTGTGCAACAAATATTGGGAACATAGCTGAGTTTTAGCACGGCCTTCCATCCATAGACGGATGGGCAGACCGAGAGGGTCAATAGAACTATTGAAGACATGCTCCGCATGTGTGTCTTGGACTTTGGAAAGCAATGGGAAGACCATCTTTATTTGGTGGAATTTGCGTACAACAATAGCTACCAGGCGAGTATTCAAATGATGCCCTTCGAGGCCCTTTATGGTAGAAGATGTCGCACGCCGTTGTCCCGGTTGGAAACGGGTGAGTCAAAGTTATACAAGCGTCAAGAGGTGAAAGATGCTACTTCGTTGGTGCGAACCATTCGGGAGAGATTGCTTATCGCTCAGGACCGGCAGGCGAAGTACTATAATGCCAAGCACAGGAACGTGGAGTTCGCTGTGGGCGACTGGGTGTACTTAAAGATCAAGCCGTTCAAGGGTGTCTCGCGGGTGCGGCGATTGAAAAAGCTAAGCCCGAGGTACCTTGGGCCGTTTGAGGTTCTGGAGCGGATTGGCGAAGCGGCTTATCAGTTGAAACTATCGGTGGAGCTTAGTGGTTTACATGATGTATTCCATATATCGGTGCTACGGAAGGCGGTGCAAGAGCCTACGCAAGTGATCGCGGTCGATCAAGTGCCGATTGATAGTGGGTTGACGACAAAGGTCAAGCCCGTGCGGATTGAAGACTCGGAAGTCAAGCGGCTACGCAATAAAGAGATCGGGATGGTCAAGGTCCAATGGGACAATTGCGGTCGAGAGGAGCTCTCTTGGGAGCGAGAGCAAACTATGCTTGACGAGTATCCGAAGTTGTTCCGCTCAGGTACAAATTTTAGTTTTGTGCTTATCTTTCCTTTATGAAATTTCGTGGATGAAATTCTTTTAAGAGGGAGAGAGTTGTAACGCCCCGAAACTCAAAAGAGCGACGGGAGGCATTCCGGGCCAAATTTGGAATTTGGGAGGAAGTACATGGCCTGGGACACGGGCGTGTCCCAGGGCGTGTCATGTTGGGTTCGACGATTTGGCCGAGAGGTCGACGAAATTGGGTTCGACGATCGTCGAGCAGCAAACACAGCCCTGGACACGGGCATGTCCCCGGGCGTGTCGGGGTAGTTCAAAGTTGGCAAATCGATCAGGCAGAAATCTGGGTTCGACGATCGTCGAGCAGCGCTCGACGATCTGGTCTCAATTCTGCGGTCGACGATCTGTCGTTAGTCTACGGTTGACGATCGGACAGTGGGTTCGACGATCGGGCCGTGGGTTCGACGATCGGGCCGTGGGTTCGACGATCGGGCCAGCGATCTCCGTTCGACGATTTGGCTGCGTTCGACGATTTGGCCAGAGTGCTCCGTTCGATGATCTGGCAGCGGTCGACGATCTTGGTTCGACGATCGTCGAGTGCGGGGCGGAAGTGGCGTGTTTTGACTATGTCAACGCGGACTGTTGACACAGGGGTATTGGCGGGAGTTGACTAAATGTCCTGACACTATTTAATTGGTCTCGGACGTGTCTTGCTCCGGATTGGTGAACCACGCGGTGCTTAGCCCCATTTGTCCAGGTCAGACCTGGATCGTGTCGTGCATTTCCCTTTTGTGGGATCTGACGGCTGTGGTTATCCCGAAAGGGTTATACCCGAGAGAAGGGTTTCAAAACCATTATTTTCCTGCTGTAATTTCTCTGTCTAAATCCTAGAGAGAGGGGAGAGCAAAGGAGGAAGAAGAAGTCTAGATCCAGTCTTTGGAGGAGTTTTAGAGCTCCAAATTGCGAGCCGACTTCGGATATACGAAGGCAAGGAGATTGCGGTGCTTTTCATCCGCTTACCTTTCCATGGCACCAAGGAAGAATGCTAGGGTAATGATTCTCTACTTGAGTATGTGAAGCTCTCCTTCTTTTGTATAGGAAGCTCACTCTCGCGAGTTTGCAGTGAGTTGGAGGCGTTCCTTCGGGTAGATATGTGAAGTCCCCGTTGTGTAGAGTCCGTAACCGAGAACGGACATAGGCATGATGTGTGAAGCCTATCCGGACATGTTGGTCTGGATCAGTGATGTTGCATTGCACAAATGCCGGAGAAGACTCTGTGCGAATGTTTGTTTTTCGGGTTTTCTACGTGGTAGATTGCAACATGGAGCCTTGGGGATTAACCCTAAGTTACACCTGGAAAACTGGGAGGATGCGTGATCTTGCCAACATGGTGGCCTGGAAGCCAACTTGAACATAACCGGGTTATGTGAAGTGTGTGACAGAAACGGGACTCGGGAGAAGTTTGACCCGCGCATACGGCTTAAATTGTCGTTGCGATGTGAGCATGGGTTAGATGAAACCATACCCGTTCTATGTCGTTCGGTTAGAGCCGTTGGCATAGATGAGGGTCTTCGGCGGTCTATGGCTTAAATTGACGTGACTCATGCCAAGAAGAAAAAATGCTCATAGTGTGGCCGTCAAAGTGGCGGTGGTGAGTCCGGAATATCTATGGCTTTAATTGATGTGACATTGGTCGGTTCACCGAGAATGTGCCCTGAGTGCACAGGGTTTGTGGTCGTGTGTACCTACGCCTGTGATGTTGTAACATTACTACCGCTTGTTTATACTAATAAAGTGCAGGGAAGGAGCATCACCGATCCGAGTTGGGGGCGGGATCTTTATAATTTGGTCAGCATTGCTGACCGTTGCTCTTATTTGCCACCGTGCGGTGGATTGTGCTTGCAGGTGCTGCTGGACCAAGCGGTCAATAGCGGGCTAAAGCCCAAATTGCGAAGCCGACCCTCGAAGGCCTAATTGGAGTGTTTACTTGCTTTTATTCATGTATGATTGGCTTGTGTGTCGTGGTATGGAAAACATGTAATAAGAGTAAACCATTTGTAAGGCCTTAAGGCCAGTACTTGTGTTTGTACTTCATTCCTTTTTGGCTTGTTAGTGGACATTCATGCTTGTTGCTGGGTTCTTTTAATTGCAACTATTTAAACTGCTTCCGCTAGAATGCTCTGTGTAGGACGTTGGATTGGTTGGATGGTTTCCATTGAGTAACCACCCGGTCTGTCTGTGGTATATGGCGTCGGGCCCCGGCCGGACCTACTGCTATATGCTATGCGATGGATAGGGGGTGTTACAATTTGGTATCAGACTACTGGTTTAGGTCCGACTTAAATGAATTCGTGGGCGAATTCTTTTTAAGGGGTGGTGAGCACATGTGTGTGTGTCATCGTTATAACAGCAAAAGAACCCATAAATGTCCACTTAGGAATGAAAATACACGTGTTTGGGGAACCTGCATGTTCCTATAATTACTGTTTGCAATTTTTTTGGTCGCTTAACGGTGTTTTGTACCACTATAGGTGACCAGAAGCGGTGCTGGGTCGTCGGAACGTCGAGTTTCTGAGGCTAGCAGTGCACCAAATGATGCTCCTGCAACACCTCCATCGGCTGAGACCATACGATTGGTTGCCGAAGCAGTGTTTATCATGATCAATGCGCAGCCTGCAAAGCAAATGCAGCAGCCCGCTCCTGCGATGGAGCAGGTACCTCTTCTATAGGTAGAGCCGAGAAGAGTGGAACATGTAGTAGTGGAGTCGTTGGTGCCAAGGAGGGAAACCGAGAGACAGCTCAAACATGTCATGAGCTTTAATCCTCCGGTATTCTCGGGGTTGAGAACCCCATCTCAAGCTGAAGATTAGCTCTCCAGGGTGAAGAGAGTCTTGACAACAACGGAGACGGAAGAATGGAAAATGACCACCATTGTTACGTTCCTTCTGGATGGTGAAGCGAGATTGTTGTGAGAAGGATTGGAGCTGCATCTATTGAGAGGTAGACAACTTACAGATGTCTCGATGAAGGAGTTTTCGAGACTGTTCTTGGGTAGGTACCTCCCTTCGGCGCAGAGGATAGCGTTGGAGAACGAGTTCCTGAAGTTGTTTCAAGGAGAGAGTAGCGTGGATGAATATCTCAACGAGTTTACTCGATTGAGTCGATATGCTAGCTCCACCATCGCGGATAAGGAGCGCAAGACGAATCGATTCTACGAAGGGTTGAGAGATGATTTGAGGTTACTACGCTCGGGGCCGATGACGCAGGGTTTCTTGACCTTGTTCAACATGGCCCGGTCCTTGGAGAAGGACATGAAGAATGTTCAGGAAAAGAAAAGTTTGGGTGATAAGAAGTCTGAATTCAAGGCGCCGACTACTTCAAAGCCCGGCTATTGAAGGTTCTACAAGAAGGCTAGGACTTCGGGTTCAGCCCTCTCTTCTGGTGCTTCTGGGGCGACTACGGGTCGTACACCGGTTGCATGTTTTACTTGTGGGAAGCCGAGGCACTTTGCCCGTGACTGTTGGAGCGGACGTCCCAAGTCCGAGCGAAAGCCGGGAGCAACTTATGAAGAGAAGGGCAAGGCGGTGGAGTCAACCGCGTCCCATTATGCTTCGGCCCAACCGAGGGTGTACAATCTTGGCCAACAGGAGGCCATCAAACAGGCGGATGTGGTGACATGTAAAATTTAAATTTGTAGCAAGTTAAATTTCTTTAAATATTTGTTATGCACATGTTACCTTAACACTGCTTGTTTAGGATTTGTTTTGATTTGTGAAAATCCGGCAAGAGCACTCTTCGATACGGGAGATTCACACTCCTTTTTTTCCGAAGAATTCATATCGCGCATCGGAGTACCTTCTTCGATGGCGAAGGACAAGTTGGATGTGTTGTTGCCCAATGGGTGTTCGATGCGCTCGGACAGAATCTGTGGCGTGAAGATTCGAATTGGGAATCGGGAGTTCCATCTGCAAGCGTCGTTACTACCATTGGTGGAGTTCGACGTTATATTTGGCATGGACTGGCTCTCGGAGCAGCGAGCCTATATTGATTGCGGTAGCAAGAAAGTCAAGCTGGGAGCAGGTCGTGAGACGACTTTCACGGGCTTGAAGGAGTCGAGCAAGACGTTGATGTCTGCTCTTCAGGTGGTGAAAGCGGCTCGTGTCGGTGCAGAACTATTCTTTACACTAGTGGAGATTGCAAAGCCTAAGCCCGCGTTGGACAATATTTCTGTGGTATCAGAGTACCCTGATGTGTTCCCTAGCGATCTTCTTGGAGCCCTACCGCAGCGGGAGATAGATTTTACGATAGAGCTCGCACCAGGTACTAAGTCTGTGTCACGCTCTCCATATCGGCTAGCGCCTAATGAAATGGCGGAGCTGAAGGTTCAACTGTAAGAGTTGTTGGAGCAAGGGTATGTGCATCCAATTTCTTCGCCTTGGAGCGTGTCGGTCCTCTTTGTTAAGAAGAAGGACGGAAGCTTGAGGCTATGTATTGATTATCGGGAGCTCAACAAGTTGACGGAAAAGAACAAGTACTCGATCCCCCGGATTGATGATCTATTCGATCAGTTAGTCGGGTCGACGGTGTACTCAAAGTTGGACCTCAAGTTCGGGTACTATCAGCTGCGAATAAGGGAGAGTGATATCCCGAAGACAGCGTTCAGTACGAGATACGGGCATTACGAGTTTACGGTCATGCCGTTTGGGCTGACTAATGCGCCGTCAGTGTTCATGGATTTGATGAACAGGACCTTCAGGGAGTACTTGGACCATTTTGTGATCGTCTTTATCGATGATATTTTGGTGTACTCGCAGAGTGAGGAAGATCACTTCAGGCATCTTCATTTGGTTTTGGAGATGCTAAGGAGGAATCAATTGTACGCCAAGTTCTCAAAGTGCGAGTTTTGGTTATCCTCAGTGGCGTTCCTCGGTCATATAGTGAGTGGGGAAGGTATTGCAGTGGATCCGACGAAGATTGTTGCGATACGGGAGTGGCCTGAGCTTTCTACGGTAGCGGAAGTCCGGAGCTTTCTGGGGCTTGCCGGCTACTATAGGAGCTTCGTAAAGAACTTCTCGCGGATAGTGTTACCTCTCACTACTTTGACGAGGAAGGAGCAGAAGTTCGTTTGAACGTCGGAGTGCGCGCGAGCTTTTGAGGAGTTGAAATGTTGGTTGACCACGACGCCTGTGCTGAGTTCGCCGAGTGGGACCGAAGGTTATGAGGTTTATAGCGATTATTCGGGCAGCGGTTTGGGTTGCGTGCTACTGCAACATGGAAGTGTGATAGCTTATGGCTCGAGACAGCTGAAAGTGCACAAGAGGAATTATCCGGTCCATGACTTGGAGTTAGCGGCCGTGATTTTTGTCTTGAAGCTGTGGAGACATTATTTGTACGGTGTGAAGATTGATATCTACACCGATCACAAGAGCCTGAAGTATTTGATTGATCAGAAAGACCTGAACATGCGACAGCGTAGATGGATGGAGTTCCTGGGGGACTATACATTCAAGATCCACTACGTGTCTGGTAAAGGTAATGCGGTTGCGGACGCGTTGAGTCGCCGAGCCCTAGCTCAAGCCAATTGGCTATCGGTGCATGATGAGCGGTTGGTTCGGGAGTTGGAGGCGTTGGAGATTGTTTGTATAGATAAGCAGTCAAGTGTTGAAGCACTCTTGCATTGGACTGAAGTTCAATATGACATGTCTGATCGGATTCGGCAGGCTTTGGATTTGGATGGCCACATGGAGCAACTCATGATAGAGGCTCTGGATGAGTCAAATTCCCAATATGAATTTGCAGATGGATTGCTTTGGGATAGTTGTATTATATTCATTAAAAGAATTTTTTATGCTCATTAGAAGAATTTGTTTAAAAAAAAATCAAGTCGGTGTGCTCATAAAAAAATTGGGTTGCAAATAAATTTCGTGATGTGCCAATATCAATGGTGTGCTAGTATCAAAAATAGGTGTGCTCCTAACAACGCTCTAAAAGTAACTAGACAATCATTCAACATTTGATCGCACAGACTATTGTGCAACTTGTTCTTCACATAATTCATGTCTGATAATACTATTTTCACACTTGCAGTAGGCACAAGAAGAATCAATACAAACTTTATTCTTATAGATTTGTTGATAAGCAACATGTTTATCGGTTTCAACAAGCTTTGAGCATAGATGGATAAGGTCCATCAAATTAACAAATCTATCATCATTTTTCATATCAATAATGTAGTTCTCGAATTGAAATTCCAAATTAAATAACTCTAAACTTGAAAAATCATTAGGATAAAACTCTGCAAGACGCATCACTTTTTCCTTTTCAAAACAACCAAATGAGTTAGCGGGATTCAAACAATTCATACATTGAAGCAACTCTATACTTATTCCATCAAACTGATTGTTTAACTCTTGTATCTGTTTATCGACAACCTTTAAAAAAACTTCAATCTGATAATAATGCAAATTTGTGTAGTGTTCAACAAACCTTCTTGCTCTTCCACGGGGAATATACCGATCATCCATATTAGGAAAATGAATATCATGTTTTCCACAGAAAAGTAAAACTTTTTTAAATATAGTGTTTCATCCATCATTCCTTAAAGTTTGAACCTGTTTTTGTCAAACTAACAAAAGACATTGCATTTACAATATCTTGATCATTTTTTGCAAAGCCCGAATGTCGCGACTCGCAAGACTGTAATGAGGTTTTATCTGCTTGCACCGACCACCCGGCCTGGATCGCCTGGTTCCCTGCCTCCCTGGACCCATGGTTCAATATCAAAATAAATATCAATTTCAGATGTGTCAATATCTAATTTTATAGGTCATTTTAGACAATTCTAAAAAATAATGGGGCAGTATCCAAGCTAGAAAAGAACAAAAATCAAACTTTATACTTGAACAAAAGAAAAACAGAGCAAGAGTAAACAGGAGGAGAGAAAGCAGCCAAACAAAACATAATTATTGAGGACGACCCTAAACCATCATCCTCATCCATATCTACCAACTAATCTAATACTCAACGACCTCTCTTTAACAAGCAATGCGCGCATCATCCCCTTCATCACCGCCTTCGTATCTGTCGCCGCCGCCGTCGTCGTCTTGGCCGCTGCTATCCCCGTCGTCACTTGAGAGATGCGCCAGCCAGCAGTTTCCGTGGAGATGCCCGTTCACGCAGACAAAGTATTCTAAGCGGCCTTGTTGGGCGGCGAGGCGCCGTGCCGCAGTCCGCGGCACGAGCCGGGCCGCCGTCATGCTCCACACCCGGGCCCTGCAGTAAGGGCAGCGGATCCTCTGCTCGAGATCTGCCTGCCGGCCGATGAGGTTCGCCCGCGTTTTCGATCGGATGAAACCACGGTAAACACCGCGGTAGGCACCGAGATCCTCACCGTCCGGCGCCCCATCGACGTCGGCGTGCTCGCAGGGGTCACTCATGAATAGCAGATCCCCGCTGCAGCGGCGCGAGAGGAAGCTGAGACCCGAGGTTTTCGAGAAGCGGGAGACGCCGGCGAAGTGACCGGGGAGGTTGCTTGGGAGGGGGAAATATAGGCTGGAGCCACCGCCGGAACAGTAAAAGAGTAATTTTGCCAGAGCATTCCAGCCGCCCCCAACCCGGCTCGAACCCTCCTGAGTCCCGCTGGTTAACGCCGCCACCATTCGCGGCGCCCGGGAGATGCACACCTCGCGCCACAGCACGCGGTTCGCCACCGCGCGCAATCGCCGGCTGACTTGCGCCGCCACGCACACAACGCTTGGATCCCAATTCAGCTGTCCAAACACCAGAACCAGAATTTGCTCGTCCAATATCCCACTGTTCCCGTCGCCGGAGCTCAACCAGCCACCATGTCCCGACCCTCTTCCACGGCCACGCCCCTCTCCGCCGGCGGTCAATTCCATTTTTTAAAAAAATTGAAGCAAATTCAATGGCTATTACCAGTTACTCGTCAAGGGTCGGGGCGAGCCGGAGTTAACGGCGTTAAATAGTTAGAGGCGGTGCGGTATGATGCTCGGCGGAAACATCCTTCAGCTTGGACTTCTCTTACTATATTATTACACTCATTAAAAAAAACTATACAGTAGCTGTAGCCTCCCCTTGAGGATTACACCGCGGGACATCATAAAATTCAGACACATGGACCCGGCTGTTCGGATGGGGGGGAGATTAGGGATGGAAATAGGCAAGGCAGGCTATCAAAGGCCTGCGGCCTGTCCTGCCATCAGTCTGATCTGATCTGGCCTATTTTTTATTTATCATAAAAAATATGCTTATAATTGTATTTCTTTTTAAAACAGGTTCATGCCTCTATTATTAAAGTCTGGCATATAAGTCTGTATGTCGGTCTATATTATTTTAAACAATAAATAATATAAATTCATTATAAAAATTTAAATATTAATCAAATATAAATTAATTATATATACTTAATTACTAATATTAAGAGAGATTTTTAAAAAATGAATTATTAAATAGATCTAAATAGGCTAGGCTATGTCTTCTAGTTTTACAAAATAGGTCAGATCAGACCTACATTTTAGCCTATATCAGACTAATAGGTCAGACTCGGGTTCAAAAATACTAATATAAACCGGACTTACTTTTTATAAATCCTGACCTGACCTGGCCTATTTCCATCCTAAGGAGAATGTGAGATTGGGCCATTGCGGGGGGAAATTTTTTGATGCGGGTAACGCAGGAAGGAGTGCTGCAGAAATAAATAGCTGGGGCCCACTTTTTTTACTTTCTGAAATTACTGTTTTTCCCTCCACCCCGCTTCTTCCCTTCTCAGCAGCTGCGGGAGCAAAAACTATCGACCGAAAATCAGTGAACTTCGGCAACTCGCCGCTCGCCGCCCCTAGTTCTCATGCAACTCGCCGCTCCTTCTCCTTCTTTGGTCATGTTCGTGCTCCCTACAGTTTTTCTATCGTTTCAGTCCAGGTATTGTGATCTAGTGCTTACCCTAACATTATAAACTTCATCAGATTTTTCTTATATGTCTCTGTATTTTTCGGGAAAGTTGTAGGCGAAAATGTCTGAAGTGGGAGCAACAAGTAGTCAGGGTTCCGATAATGTTGTTGTAGAAGATGTAACTGTAAGTTAATGCAACTGCATTTCTTTGATGATTGTAACTGCATTTTTTGAATATCAGCACATTTTCAACTACATTCCTTCGAAAAATGTCAGGTCCCAAAAATGTTTGAAGTGGGAGCAACAAGTAGTCAGGATTCCGGTAATGTTGTTGTAGAAGAGGTAACTGTAAGTTAATGCAACTGCATTTCTTTGATGATTGTGACTGCATTTTTTTTAATATCAGCACAGTTTTCAACTGCATTCCTTCGAAAATTGTCAGGTCCCAAAAAAACCTGTGGTGTTTCCAGTAGTTCATTCAGAGGACGAGGTCTACGCTATGTATTGTCAGTATGCTCATTGCACAGGTTTTAGTGTCCGAAAACAACACATAACCTACTGGACGCACACTCGGATTATTAGATCTCGGGAGTACAGTTGCTCCAAAACCGGTTTTCAAAGTGTCGGGCCGTCTCCAAAAAAGTATCGAAAGTTGGAGACACGGACAGGTTGTCTGGCATGTATATTTTTTTCCGCAGACAAAGAAGGCAGGAATTGGACAGTGTCAAAGTTCGTTGAGGAGCACAACCATCCCCTTGCCACCGAGAAGGAGCAGCATTTGTTGAGATCGCACCGTAGCATTTCAAACATGCAGGGTAATCTTATGAAAAATTTAACAGATGCTGGGGTTAGAACTGTTCATGCATACAACTTTTTATCCAATGAAGTTGGAGGGGTGGAGAATGTTGGGTTCTCCAAATCTGATGCCTATAACTTTTTGCAGCGGGAAAGAAAGGCTTTGATAGAGAGCGGTGATTCACTTAGTCTTTTGAAGATACTCCAGGGAAAGCAGTTGGAGGACAACATGTTTTCGTTCGATGTTCATACGGATGAACTAAACAGGTTAACAAGCTTCTTTTGGATGGATGGGTGTAGCAAAATAAATTATTACTGCTATGGGGATGTTATTATATTTGATACAACCTACAGATTGAACAAGTATAATTTGGCTTGTGCTCCATTAATCGCAGTCAACAATCAATGGCAGAATATTTTTATTGGCAGCGCTTTCATCGCTGAAGAGACCATTGATTCCTTTATTTGGGTGTTTGAAACATTTTTAAAATTTGTCGGAGGCAAACAACCAACGACTATATTCATGGATCAAGATCAGGCAATGTCCGTAGCGATTGGTAGAGTACTTACGCAGAGTCGTCACCGCCTATGTCAGTGGCATATCTCCAAGAAGCCCCCCTACAAAGTACCATGCTTCAATAAAGACAAAAGTGTCCGTGCACTTTTTTATCAATGTTTAAGTAAGTGTGACAACGAGATTGAGTTCGATAGGCATTGGAATGAGATGGTTTCCAAGGGACCTCTAGAAGATAACAAATGGTTAGGAGATCTGCATCAAGTTAGAAGAAAGTGGTCCACGACGTTCAACAAAGATGTATTGGATTTGGGTATATTATCAACACAATGCAGCGAATCGGCCAACAATGGCATGCACGGATGTTCAAAGAGCACGAGTACACTAGTGGAGTGTTTCCACGGGTTGGAGAAAATGGTCGGCTCTTGGCGTAGAGCCGAGCGTGACGAAGATTTTAGAGGCAATCAAGGGACGGTATGTTTAAAGTTTAATAGTTGTTTACTCCGCCATGCTTCCAAATTTTACACACGCAAAATGTTTAGTATTTTTGAGAAAGCGTACATGGAGGGAGTCGTTGGCGTTTGCGTCGTTGATGAGACTAGATATGACAAAAATCATTCTCTATATGTAACGAAGAAATGTGACGGTTCTGAAGAAGACAAACGATGGTTTGTGAACTTGCATTCCGATTCCAATGAATCTCAATGTTCATGCAGAGGTTTCGAGACGCGGGGCATACTATGCAAGCATATACTAAGGATATACAATATGAAAAATGTCCGGCAAGTTTCGAACCAATACTTGCTTAACACTGAATCAAGGGTTTTTCTTGTTTTATCTGCCACATGGAGCCGTCCCGGGTAATCCGGCTCATATTCAATGATTTGGCCCTTTTGAAAGGTCCGTCTAGAAACGGTCTTGGTCCGTAGAAAACCCTTCCTTAGGGTCCTACTAACTAACTCTTGCGAGCGAATCTATGTGGGAGACACTAACGTGCACTCGAGAGTGGAAGCGGATTGCGACAACGGTGTAGGGGATACTGATGTCATGATGGGTGAATGAGGTGAGGGTGGTGAATGCGGCGGTGGTGATGGAGTAGGAGTAGGCTTTAGCCCTGCTTGAAATTTCTGGAATAAAGACTCGCAAAAGGTCTTTAATCCCTCCACCTCCGATTTAATATAAGATTTGAGGCGGGCTTCCATGCCTCTCCTCTCCTTCTTTATCTCCGACCTAATCTTCTTCAATAGTTCTTGCTCTTGCTTCTTATATTTCATTTTCTTCTCTTTCTCACTCTCATAGCCAAGAGAGTCCACCTTCACGTCCCTCTTTCTCTTCTCCTTCTTTCCTGCACTGTCTCAAAATCGGACTCCAGTTCCTCAACTCCAAGCAATGATAGCTCGTCATCACCAACATTAGCAAAGGTGGTGATAACATATGTAATGATTCAAGATAAAAGATCAGAATATTACTTTAGCATTTACATATTAATACCTAGATCGAGCATAAATTATAAATGGGAACACATACATATTTTCTTCTCCTGAGATTGCGTTCTACTTCGAGGCAGAATTTAACACTGTAGCTAAGAGTGGGAGACCACCGATATATGCGGGGCCGTGCTGCCTCGACCAGTGGTGGCTGAATCTTCGTGTGCTCGTATAGCCACACCTTTACGAAAACACATACGAAGTTGGCAACATAAAAAAATAAAATGAAAGCTAAATAAAAACGCTTTCATACCAGCAACACGGTGGAGCAGCCCTCCAAATACCCGATGTTCTCCCCTGCCCCCCTTACTTCGCAGATTTTCCTCAATCCATCAAATTGGCTATGCAGGAAGCCATGGATTGCCTGCGGCCAGTTGTACTTCACAAAATCCTGAATATCTTTTATGTCATCGAGGTAAGCCGGGACCTTCAGATTCTTAAGGGGGAAAAAGAACATGCATAATAGATATTTAACTATAAGGGAGATCCTTCTCTCCTCCAATGCAGGGGACCACTCCTCCTCGGTAACTTCACTTAATTTTTCATTGAGGCACTTGTGTGTGAGGTCTAGGAGGGGACTCCGAGTGAACTTAAACGGAACTCCAGAATTTGGGAGGCTCAATACGAGTGCGACCTCATTGACGGTAAGTTTCATGTAGTAGTTACCTATAAAGAACGATTGCTTATCCCTATTATATAACCTGAGAAGAACATACAACAGTGGTATGTTCTGTAGAATCCCAGACATCATCAGCAGTGGGAAAATGCAAGCCAGGCGTAAGGCTTCTTTAGAGTCTTCAGACAACATATTCACCAGGGGCGTAACGTGCGCAGTGAATGACTTGGATGAGCAACGGGATGACAAGTACTTACTTCCAGGCATTTTAGCTGAAAACAAAGAAAAAATAAGCAAAAATAATGCTAGTGCAAACTATACAGGAATATGCAGGTAAGGAAACTGCATACAAATAAGCATATATGGAAAATTCAACTAGAAAAAGTACGGGAGTACACTGATAATGCAACTGGAAACAATACAGAAATATGGAGGTAATGCAACTGCAAGCTCTACAGGAATAAACTGTTAATGCAACTGCAAACTCAACAGTAAAATACATGTAATGCAGCTGCAAACAAGCATATGCAGGTAATGTAACTGCAAACATATTACACTAATTATCAGGGTAACCAACTGCAAACAGGAAACCAAAAAAAGAAAAACAACTGCAATCAACTAGCAATGCAACCGCAACCAACCTAATTTAGTGTATTACCCATAACAAGCACCAGCAAAACGGATAAATACAACTGCAAACATATTTACCCTAAAAATGCGACTGCAATCAACAAGAATGACATACAAATTGTACACTAGTTCTCAGGGGAAACAACTGCAAACAGGAAACCACAAAAAAAACAACTTCAATCAACTAGCAATGCAACCGCAACCAACATAATTTAGTGCGAAACCCTAAACAAGCGCTAGCAAACGGATAAATGCGCCTGCAAACATATTTGTCCTAAAAATGCGACTGCAATCAACATGGATGACATACAAATTCGGATTGAAGTACAGCAAAATGGAAAATTTTATACATATTACACTACTTTTCCTGGACCTTCTTCTTCAGGTTAGGGTTTCAGTGCTGGGAAAACTTACGGAACTTGGCGGTACTCCAAAGCTTCTGATAGTGAGAGGCTATGCAGGAAGACTGTTCCAGAGAAAAAGTCTCGCGATTTGCGGGAGCTCGAGTTAACGACGGAGCGGCGGGAGGAGGAGCGGCGGGAGCAGGAGGCGCGGCGAAAGGTCGGGGAGCGGAGTCGGGAGCAAGAGCGGCGAAGGGTTAGGGAAAAACAGTAATTTCGAAAAGTAAAAAAAGTGGGCCCCGGCAATTTATTTCCGCAGCACTCCTTCCTGCGTTACCCGCAGCGAAACATTTTCCCATTTGGGGAGTGGCGAGCGCGGGTAGCATCAGGGGCAGCAACAGGGAGTGCTAGATAGACGCGTGTTTTATTTTCATTGGGTTGCCGACACGTGTGCATGGTTGCTTTGGGACATGAAAATGTTAATGGGGAATTTAATTATTTATATTTAGTTTTAAGAGACCGGATAATTTTGCATTTGGCGGGGCCCATTCAGTTTAGCAAAGTCAGTGCACTTTTGGTCCACGTCAGCTAGATCTGCCGTCGAAGTCGGTATACCAAAACAGCGAAAAGAGGGCACGTGGAGCTCAAGGAAAACTTGAGTGGAGAAGAAATTTTATACGGATAAAACAATTTCCAACAATTTTAGTGGAGAGGCAGGTGGGGGGAGGAAAAGATTGATTCACGATTTATGGAACCCACAAATAAGAGATATAGAGATGCACTTTCTTTATAAAATAAAACATTTCTTTTAGCCAAAATTTATCAGTTCTCTCGTATGTGTGGAGGGGAACTAGAAATTTGATGCGCACGGGCACAATAATCATAATACATACACTGATAAAAAGATTCGATCAACTAGTATTTTAAAGTATTTTTAGGTTATCTTAAAACTCATATTATTGCGGGTCACCTGGTTTTTCTCCGGTTCAGATAAAACAGACCGTCTTTGCTCAGAATCGGATTGGGGGCGCAAACGGTCAAAGTAAACAACAACAAATAACAAGAGACATTTTTGACGTGAAAAACCCGAAAAGGGTGAAAAACCACATGACTGAATCTGTGTCGATCCAAAATTCATTAGCTTCTCGAAGTTTTATAAAGATTGATTTGATCTCGTAGGACGACGGACCGCTACTCCGTTTCAAGTGCAAACTACAGAAAATGAGGAAAATGACTAAATCATTGGAGGCTCGATGAAAGCGCTCCGGCCTTGGAATGTTGCTCAACTCACGAAACCTTGTTGGGAGCGTTCCAACTGAGAATTCTTCAAGTCCACAGAGTTGTTGGAGGGAGCACTCTCGTTAAAGCGGAGCCTTAATGAGAGCGCTCCCACAGAAGGGATTGATGTGACTTGTGATAGGGAACGAGGGTCCGAAGATAACGACAACCCCCACCGATCAATAGAGTCAAAACAATAAGAAGCAAAACAAAACATCACAGATGAACACAGAGATATACGTAGAAAATCTTCACCACTTGAAGGTCAAAAACCACGGGGCACGGTACAACGAAAATCCACTATAATAAATAAGGATTACAGAAATTTATCTAGGTTTGTCCAAACCTAGAAAGCCCTCCGGATTTGACACACAAATCCACTCCTCTCTACCACCAAGACAAACCACAACTTCTCTACAACAGGATAAAATCTTACTCTCTCTTCAAGCAAAATAGCAAACGAAGACAAGAAAGGGTACACCTGAAACCGTAGACGAAGAAGCCCTTGAAACGGTAGAGAAAACTCCTTCCAACAGCACAGAGGAAACACCTCCTTCAAGCGGCCAACCCGCACCTACAGCAGCAGCAAAAACCGGACAGCAAACCGGCGACGACAGCGGCGGCGAACTCCTCCTTCCTTCGAAACGGCGAGCGCGGGCGCGGGGATGACGGACGGCGGATGCGCGCGGGCTGGGAGGGGCTTCGGCTGCTCTATCCGATAACCCTAATGTCTTTTTATCGGGAGTGAGTGAGAGGTTTTAAAAGGCACTCTAAATAAAAACTGCTCACAGTTTTAAATAAAAACTGCCCCCCCCCCCCCCCCCATCCAGCACAAAAAAGGTTGCAACATCACAAAATCCAGGTTGCAACATATTGAATTCTGCACAAATTCTGCACACACCTTTAGGGGCTGAACCCCAACAAACTCCCCCTTCAGACCATAAAGGGGAGTATCCCACCTTGACTCCATCAGGTGGGGATCATGTCGATCAACCGCCGGCAGAAATCATGTTTTTCCCGTGAGATGACCTTCGTCATCATGTCCGAAGGATTTTCATCCGTGTGGATCTTCTCCACCACCAGTAGCTTCTCTTCCACAGCATCCTGAATCCAGTGATACTTTACGTCAATGTGCTTCGTCCTGGAGTGAAAGGCGGGATTCTTGGCCAAAAATATAGCACTCTGACTGTCATATAAAACTGTGTACACGTCATGTCGGAGATCAAGCTCTAGCATGAACTTCTTCATCCAAATAAGCTCCTTTGACGCCTCAGTCAATGCAATATATTCAGCCTCCGTCGTCGACAATGCCACGCACTTCTGAAGCCTTGACTGCCATGACACTGCTCCCCCTCCGAAAGTGACCACGAATCCAGAAGTAGATCTTCTCGTGTCAACATCTCCTGACATATCCGAATCCGAGTACCCAATAAGTTCTGGTGGACCTCCACCAAACTGTAAACAAAGGTCTGAGGTACCTCGGAGATAGCGGAGTATCCATTTCACAGCACTCCAATGGACTTTCCCTGGGTTTGCCAAGTAACGGCTCACAGACCCCACAGCGTGAGCTATGTCTGGCCTAGTGCAGACCATAGCATACATCAGGCTCCGCACTGCAGATGCATAAGGAATTTGGCTCATCTCTTCCACCTCCTTCTCAGATGAGGGGCTTTGAGAACTGGAAAGTCTGAAGTGCCCGGCCAGAGGAGTAGCAACGAGTTTTACCTTGTCCATCATGAACCTCTTCTGCACTTTCTCCACATACTCAGACTGAGACAGCCATAGTTGACCAGCACTCATGTCCATGGTAATTTTCATTCCAAGGATCTTCCTTGCCGATCCCAAATCCTTCATTTCAAAGGACTCACTAATCTCCTTCTTCAACTCAGCTATGCTGGCCTTGTCATCCCCAACAATCAGCATATCATCTATGTACAACAGCAGAATAGTGAACATCTTCTCAGTCCTCTTCACATACACACAATGATCAGCCCTAGTCTGTTGGAATTTGCTCTTCATCATGAAAGAGTCAAATTTCCTATACCACTGCCTGGGTGTCTGCTTCAACCCATAAAGACTCTTCTTGAGCCAGCAGACCAGATGATGCTTCCCCTTAGCCACAAAGCCTTCGGGCTGCTCCATATATAGCTCTTCCTCCAAATCGCCATGCAGAAATGTCGTCTTGACGTCCATCTGCTCGACTTCAAGATCCATGGAGGCAGTCATACCCAACACCAGTCTGATAGAGGACATTTTCACCACTGGGGAAAAAATCTCGTCGAAATCGACACCATGTTTCTGACTGAAACCTTTCACCACAAGTCTCGCCTTGTACCTTGGCTGAGAGCGATTTTCATCCAACTTTAGCTTGAAGACCCACTTGTTCTTCAAAGCTCTCTTCCCTTTAGGCAATGAGACTAAATCATATGTCTCGTTCTTCTGAAGGGAGTACAACTCCTCTTCCATGGTAGCTGTCCAGGCCTCACGATCTTCAGCACTCTGAGCCTCCACATAGGACTCAGGCTCTCCACTATCTGTAAGAAAAATATACTCATGAGAGGAATACCTGGTATTGGGCCTTCTGACTCTCTCAGATCTGACAAGAGGAACCTCCACCACAGGTGGTACATCAACTGGCAGAGCTCCCCCTGCATCCGGAATCATCTCCTCATCAGGAATAAGCTCACCAACTTCCTCCTCAGCATGCCCATCATCAGCAGCAGTCTCTACTGGCCCATCATCGGCATGGAGTCTCTCCTCCGCAGGTGGAAACTATGGAACCTGTGACTCCGCAGCATTATGCTCACCAACCACTTGATCTTCAACAAATATCACATCTATTCTTCTGATCATTTTCTTGTTCACAGGATCCCAGAGTCTATAGCCAAACTTCTTATGGGGAAATCCCATCAAGATGCACTCCCGGGATTTCTCATCAACCTTCGATCTCTCTTCCTTGGGGACATGAACGTGAACTTTGCACCCAAACACCCGCAAATGTCCGTACGACACTTCCTTCCCGGACCAAACACGCTCTGGAATATCATCATTCAGAGGTGCAAAAGGAGACAGATTTATCAGATGTACAACAGTTTGCACAGCCTCAGCCCAAAACTGTTTGCTAATGCCAGCTTGAGAAATCATATATTTGATCTTCTCAATAATCGTCTTGTTCATCATTTCTGCTAACCCATTCTGTTGCGGCGTTCTCGGGATTGTCCTTTCATGTACTATGTCATGCCTTCTGCAGTAAGCGTCGAAGGCACCAGTGTACTCTCCCCCATTGTCAGATCAAACTCGCTTTATTTCTTTCCCGGTCATCTTCTCCACCTTCGCTCTGAACTCTTCAAACTTTGCTAGAACATCACTCTTCTGCTTCACAGAATATGCCCAGACTTTCCTGGAGTGATCGTCAATGAACGTGACGAAGTAAGCGGCTCCGCCCACAGACTTGGGCTCAATAGGACCACACACATCAGTGTGTATCAAGTATAGTAACTCTGCCTTCCTCTTTGGTTCAGAATCAGCAAAGGAAACACGTTTCTGATTACCGGCCAAGCAGTGCGCACACGTATCAGGAAGCCCTCATGATAGCTCTGGAAGGACCTTGTTCTTCACCAAGATCTTCAAGTTCTTCTCGCTGATATGCCCAAGTTTACGATGACATAACTCCATAGAGTCGCCCTCTGCCGCATTCACACTTGGACCACAGATCTTGGCTTTAGTACGATAAAGGCCACAACACTTCCTTCCTCTGGCTACTACCAAAGAACCCTTTAACAACCTCTAGGTCCCTCCACCTTCAATGCTCGTGAAACCACCATCATCAAGCCTACCAATGGAAATCAGATTCATTCTCAAGTTAGGAATATGTCTGACTCCCTTGAGAACAATCTTCCCTAATTTAGTCTCCAGATGGACATCACCACTACCAACAATCAACGACTCCCCGGAATTTGTCATCCGGATCACACCAAGATCTCCCTCAGAATAGGTGTAGAAGTAATCTCTGTGAGGAGTGCAATGATAGGATGCACCTTCGTCCACGATCCAGTCTGTGTCAACGCAGTCCTGGCAAGACGACCCACTGCACTGCAAGCATAACGGCTCAGCCTCCACAATCGAAGTCGTCGCATCACCACTAGATTCTCCAACCTCTTTGGTCTTTCCCTTCAGGTCTCTTTTCATTTGGAAGCAATCCTTCTTGAAATGATCCTTCTTCTTACAATAGTAGCACTCGATATCCTTCTTAGACTTGCCCCTGGACTTACTCCTGGAACTGTCCCTGTGCTTCACATCCTTCTTCACAGACCGGCCTCTTCCCTCCATGAGAAAAACACCCGAAGTGGAAGATCCAGAATCCTTCCTTCTCAGCTCTTCGTTCAGGAGACAACCAGACACCATCTCCATGGTTACCACGCCATCAGGTGTTGAGTTGCTCAACAACACTACTAGAGTCTCCCAACTCTCTGGTAAAGAACTAAGGATCATTAGAGCTTGGAGTTCATCTTTCAAAGTGATCTTCATGGACTCCAACTGATTGATAATACTTTGAGCAAGGTTCAGATGCTCAGTCATCTGTGAACCTTCCCGATACTTCAAATTGACGAGCTTCCTAATCATAAATGCCTTGTTACCTGCAGTCTTCCGCTCATACAAGGCTTCAAGCTTTTTCCATAAGGCCTGAGCCGAGGTATCCATGGAAACATGATGAAAAACAGAGTCATCGAGCCACTGTCTAATGAACCCTACTGTCTTTCGATCCATTTTCTTCCACTCTTCATCATCCTTAACTGAAGCAGGTCTCCCCGTCAACGGAGCATGGAGATTTTTACAATATAAGAGATCCTCCATCCGAGGCTTCCAGATGCTCCAATTCTTGCCATTCATACTGACCATCCTTGTGTTCTGTTCCATTGCTTTCTCGAACAAGCAACTCTATTACGGTCCACAAGTCGATTTATTTCAAAGGATTAACAAGAGAGGATAGGGAGCGGACCGATGGTCGTCACCTACCGCATCAAGTTAGAAACTGAGAAATAAAAACGACTAGCCAAAGAACCTGGCTCTGATACCACTTGATAGGGAACGAGAGTCCGAAGATAACGGCAACCCCCACCGATCAATATAGTCAAAACAATAAGAAGCAAAACAAAACACCACAGATGAACACAGAGATATACGTGGAAAACCTTCACCACTTGAAGGTCAAAAACCACGGGGCACGGCACAACGAAAATCCACTATAATAAATAAGGATTACAGAAATTTATCTAGGTTTGCCCAAACCTAGAAAGCCCTCCGGATTTGACACACAAATCCACTCATCTCTACCACCAAGACAAACCACAACTTCTCTACAACAGGATAAAATCATACTCTCTCTTCAAGCAAAATAGCAAACGAAGACAAGAAAGGGTACACCTGAAATCGTAGACGAAGAAGCCCTTGAAACGGTAGAGAAAACTCCTTCCAACAGCACAGAGGAAACACCTCCTTCAAGCGGCCAACCCGCACCTACAGCAGTAGCAAAAACCGGACAGCAAACCTGCGGCGACAGCGGCGGCGAACTCCTCCTTCCTTCGAAACGGCGAACGCGGGCGCGGGGATGGCGGACGGCGGATGCGCGCGGGCTGGGAGGGGCTTCGGCTGCTCTATCTGATAACCCTAATGTCTTTTTATCGGGAGTGAGTGAGAGGTTTTAAAAGACACTCTAAATAAAAACTGCTCACAGTTTTAAATAAAAACTCCCCCCCCCCCCCCCCCCCCCCCCCCCCCCCCCCCCCATCCAGCACAAAAAAGGTTGCAACATCACAAAATTCAGGTTGCAACATATTGAATTCTGCACAAATTCTGCACACACTTTTAGGGGCTGAACCCCAACAACTTGTAGCTTCTTGAAACCTCAGTGTAAGGAGAGAAGCAGGGAGAATTCATGAGCGAAAAATCGGCCGAAGCCCGCGATCGTCGGAAAATCTCACAACTCTCTCTTGCCTCTAGAGTTGCTTTCTGGATATCTGACTTTGTGCGCGGCTGGCTTGACCGGGTTTGCTTGCCCTCGTGTCCTTGGGCAAAAACCTTTTTAGTTTGACTTAGAAAATTCATGAGAAACCACATCAAATGCCCCCAAATTTGTGTAGGTCGTGACTCGCGAAGCGTCAAGCCGGAAATTTTTAGACTTGGTCACTTGCCTTGAGGGTCAAGGACTTAGAATTGTCTCAGTATGCGTGTGTCACAAATTATTTTTATTTGCAACGTAAAATATCCTCTTAGTCAAATCTTGATGTGGGTGTTGACTGGAGAATCTTTAGGAAAAACCTGGTCAAGTATAATGCCATAATTTAATGGAGAAGATGACATCAATATTTGAAGAACAAAGTACTTTACAGTACACTTTATTTAAATTATTATTAATGGAATTCAAAAGCTTAATTATTGTACCATTCACTATCGAAGACATACACCTTAAATTAATACCAACCGAAAGGTCTTTGGTTAAGGGAAAAAGTATCTTCATAAAGAAGATATAATGGTTAACTATTATATCTATACAGCATTATTACTATTTATTAAATTGCAATTTGGTGTGGATTTATCACAGTAAATGACGGTTTTACCCTTACTACTATTACTCATTTACCCTTTCAAGCACTGGCAATATATAAACTACATTTAACGACTTATTAGCTAGCTTAAACAAAGGAAATATTTTAGCTATAAATATTTTGCTGGGAGCAAATTCTGCATTATAGTACCATTCTTTCATGTGCTAGCAATATATAAGGCAGTGCCAGCCCGGTGGCATGTTAGGAAGGGGAGAGAAAACGGCCGAGCTGAACGGTAGGCTGGAGCACGAGAGGCAAACGGCAAAACCACAGTTTTTCTCCTGTTCACTCCGGCCGGTGTGGACCGGAGCTCGCGAAATCTTCCCAAGCGGTTTTCCTCCGGCTCGGCACTGTCGGAACGGCGGCCCGCCGGATTCTCAAACACAGCCTAAGCTACTGCTCTATTTGGCACGGTGGTGGCAATTGTAAACGTATGAGTTAAACCGTCATTCGTTAAGGATCACCTAACAAACATCATCCGTTTGAACATAAAAGTGGATGCAATTCCTTAGGTGAGCGTTAACAAATGACAATATTGTTAGGTTATTTAATTATATGTCCGCACGTGTCGAGACCGACTCGGAATAGGTTAACGGGTTCGTGTCATACTAGGGTCTTGCTCTACGCTGGAAGTACTATAAATACTCATTCCATACATAGATGAGGTATTGTAGAATACTTTGAGCGGAGTTCCCTCTCACATTCTCAAAGTAACCGCTAGGGTTTTCCGCTCGCTGCTCTACGCGCTCTGCGATCTCGCGATTCCGCCGTCCCGCCGCTGCTCTCGATCGGGAAGAAGGAATTCTGCCGCACCCCGCTCCCGTTCGGCGAGTTCTTTGCGAGATCTGTAATCGATCCTTGATTCCGTCGGCGCCATCCAGTTCGCGAAGCCGTCGCGGTGTTCTGCCTCTTTGCGATTCCGTCGTTCTCTGCTCTGCCTGTTCGCGAATCCGCCGCACCCCACTCCCGCCGTTCGCGATTTCACGATTCTGCCGTGAATCCACTGCTCCAGTTCGGGATTTTTCGCGAAGTTGCAGATCGAGATCTTACTGGTTATCTTCGCGAAGTTACAGAAATCGCCTGAAGAGGAAACTTTACTGTTGGCTATCGTTCGTGCTTTGCTGGAGAAACAAGTGTCAGTGCAAGAGGGTGCTGATTTCTTCCTGTAGATCCACATCTGCAGATCTTCTTCGTCGCTCTTCAGATCTGCCGTTTGCTGGATAATAGTGGGTTTCTTGGGAAAGTTTCCTGCTTGCTGATAACTTCCCAAAAGAAGTTATCTAGCCACGTTTTCTGACATATTACTCAGAATATCTGACACGAATTAACACAGAAAGCTATAGAAATGAAAGTAATTATTTGATTATCTAACTCAAGGCTAATTTGGTCTCTTTTCATTGTATGTTTACTAGTGGTGCAAGTGGAATAAGCTCATGGACGGAAATCTGCCAAAATATAAAAAATCTGGAAAAAGGTTGCAACGCACGAAAAAATAAATAGTTACAACGACTCACGTGCTGATTGGCAATGCAAGTAGGCACAGCGTAGGTGTTGCAGCACCCCCAAAAAATGAAGGTTGCAACGTCACATGGGCGGTTTTCAGATTTTGAAATTCGAATTTTGCCACCTTTTCAAATTTGGAAGGAGGCATCCCTTGGCATATCTGGAGGCATTTTTAAAGGACAAAAGCAAGGAAATAACAGGAGGTGTGCTGGACGAAAAATAAAATAGAGAAGAGGGAGCTTTTAGAGGAGAAGATCCATCTTGGGAGACAAACCCTAGGCAAGAAGAAGAAGAAGGCTACTCCGGATCGTCAAGAGCAATGGATTTTGCACTTCCAAGTGAATTATTTCCTGAAACTTTTGAATTTTCCGAAGCATGTCTAGTAAGATCCATCTAATTTGGTTTCATCTCTCTGCCATGAACTAATTTCTTAGATCTTATGTGTTGTGAGTACCTTACTTGTTGTGATGACTTGATTCAAGGTTTTGACTTAATGATTGTTTGATTTTCTATCTTTATTGGAATTATGTTCTCTATTTGTGGATGTTTTGAGCAAGTATTCGTCTTCTAGTTAGCATGACGAGATTCGAGAGAGGAGTTATGCTAGTCTAGGGTTGAATCCTTTATATTACGTGGCGAGATTCGAGAGAGGAGTCACGTATTTCTTTAGTCAAAATTCCATCTTTTTACTGTACTGCGAGATTCGAGAGAGGAGCGGTGTAAGTGTAACCTAATTTCTAATATAACTTCGGGAGAGAAAGAGATTTCCTCTTGAGTTAGCATTGTGGATTTGTGTGCTTTTCGTTACTTTCTTTCCACCCAAGTTAGAGATAACTGGGGGAATTTGGGTGACCGGATCTTGAAAATCGAGGGATAAAGAGATCCGCTTTTGCATCCCTGCAGGATAGAAGTCAAACAACTCATGAAAGCTTTTTCTATAAAAAATCATCGCAATAGGTAAGGGAAACCAACATGCAAGATTGCTTCCCTAAAACTTGGATAATAATATTTTCTTGTCTGCGCATTTTAGTTCTTGTCTAAAGAGTACTTATTTAAATAAATCTAGAAATTCACCTTAATTATTGTCTTGAATTTAGAGAACGGGAAGAGCTAGTAATTGTGATCACTAGGTCAATCACCTCCTCGAGGGAACGATCACTTCTCACTTTATATTACTTGATCCGGCACGTGCACTTGCGTTATTATATACATCTATTTCGGACGTATCAAGTTTTTGGCGCCGTTGCCGGGGAGGTGCTTCTGAGTTAGTGTTACTTATTTTCATAATATTAGTGAATCCCTAGTATTTAGAGATCAAGTTTTTTTTTGTTTGATTGTTTGTTTGTTTGAATCAAGTTTATTTGAAACTCGGTGCAGTGTATGTCCAGGTATAGGCAAGTAGAATTATTGCCTTTGAATTCTGAAATTGAGCGTACCTGTAGACAAAACAGGAGAGACTTTAGGACCGTTAACATTATTCATCCTGCGATGGATAATCATGTGCAAAACAACGTTGATGATAATGAGGACTTACTTTTTATAAATCCTGACCTGACCTGTCCTATTTCCATCCTAAGGAGAATGTGAGATTGCGCCATTGCGGGAGTGGCGAGCGCGGGTAGCATCAGGGGCAGCAACAGGTGTCGAGTGCTAGATATTTCTCAATTGGGAAATATGTTAGGGACGCGTGTTTTATTTTCATTGGGTTGCCTACACGTGTGCATGGTTGCTTTGGGACATGAAAATGTTAATGGGGAATTTAATTATTTATATTTAGTTTTTAAGAGACCGGATAATTTTGCATTTGGCGGGGCCCATTCAGTTTAGCAAGTCATTGCGCTTTTGGTCCACGTCAGCTAAATCTGCCGTCGAAGTCGGTATACCAAAACAGCGAAAAGAGGGCACGTGGAGCTCAAGGAACACTTGAGTGGAGAAGAAATTTTATACCGGTAAAACAATTTCCAACAATTTTAGTGGAGAGGCGGGTGGGGGGAGGAAAAGATTGATTCACGATTTATGGAACCCACAAATAAGAGAGATAGAGATGCACTTTCTCTTTATAAAACGAGCATCTTCGCACGGGCTACGCCCGTGCTCGATGCTCTCGGGCGGCCTTCGGCCGCATCCAGGCGGGCTTCGCCCGCCTCCGCACGGGCTTCGCCCGCCCGTGCTCGATGCGTCGTTGCGGGCTGCGCCCGCATCAAAGAAATTGGCATATGCAGAATACCATCATGACTTAAGTTGGCAATTATTCGCCGAATGCTTAACGAAGTTTGCAATTACCTGATTAGTTTTAAGTCTTTTTGGTCGGCGAATTTTGCTGAGTTATTCGTTGAATGCTTAACGAAGTTTGCAATTTCCTGAATAGTTTTAAGTCTTTTTGGCCGGTGAATTTTGCTTAGTTTGTGGCATATTGTAATGTTAGTTTTATACTGGCCATTCACTTAACAATGATGACTCACCCCGCCTTCTCAAGTGCTTGAATTTTCTTTTGTGTGATACATTGCGTAGATGTGTGTTAGTGAGAGTGGTGCTGCTGTACCAATGTATGATGAAGGGTTCTCATTCTTTCGACAGAGGCAACACAATTATACATGATTAAGTTTTGTGAACATCTTCATAGTTTTATTCTAACTATTTGAGGCCGATTTTGATCTATTTCATTTGTTTTAATGTGACTTTTCTGGCTTGTTGTTGAGCTTACATGGCTTATCAACTATTCTCATCTCTATTGTCAACTTTTCTCATCTCTGGATCGTCAACATTTAAGTTTTTCTTCTGTACAACATGTTTGAAGATGCATAGTTCAAATAATTGAATTTGTGGCTTGTAAGGTGCATTGCTCTATGTAAAATAGCTTCCTTTGTTGTAAACAAAATAGATTTTGCAAGTGGTAGTAATTAATCAAAAATGCCATGATACTCTTAATGATAAAGAAGTAAATCTATAGTTGCTCTGAAGCAGAGCAGGTTGTTGCAGAAATGCAGGCAGGCATAGGAGGATGCTGCAGAAATGCAGTGTGCTCCATTCATAAATAAAACTGATATGGGGAAAATGCCGCAACAATTGATGGGGTATATGCTTAATTGATGGTGCAGGAGTGCATGCTATACAAACAATAAAAAAAAGACATGTAAATCGATGATGGAAATGGCTCGATCATGCAACAACAACATAGTTCTACATAGTATTCAGGAATTGAAATAACGTAAGCAGACAGACCACTGGCTCGGAGCATCCAAAAAAATAACATCTACGAAAACTAACTTGAACAACTCACGGTGGACCCTATAACAATGATATAGGATTGCAGTGCTTAAATGATGTTTACACATGTAAATCGATGAGGGAAATGGGTCGATCATGCAACAACAACATAATTATGCAGAGTATTCAGAAATTGAAATAATATGAGCATAAAGACAGTCTTGGAGCAGCCAAAAAAATAACACTTACGAATACTAACTTGAACAGCTCATGGGGATCGTGTTGTTGAAGGAAGGCGGTGGTGTCGTCTACACAGGGGCCCTAAATCACATTCCTGCAAAAAAACACAAATTCAATTGTATCTACACACAACCCAAATATCACTCCAACAAAGAGAGCAACAAAACCACCAATAATAAGTAAAAAAACCAAAAACATAAGGATTAGAGCTATTAAAAATAGATATATAAGAAAAAACTGTAGCTACCAGCTGTGTTTACAATGGCTAAGAGAAAGAAAAACAGTCTTTTTATTTCAACCTATGAACATAAAGAGATGAAATCTGATGTGAATTTGAATTGATTTAAGTTCTCAATGGCTAAGAGCTTTGGCCATGATAGAGAGTTTTGTGAATGGTTTCATTTTCTAATTAAAAAGCTGCAGCTATCAGCCCGCAAGAACTGCATTTCAACCTATGATGATAAAGAGACGGAATCTGATTTGAATTCAAATTGATTTAAGTTCTCAATGGCTGAAGTGAAGTAGGTGAAATGAAGTAGGATCCCTGTTAAAAAAGTGAAGCTTCAAATTATCACGATGAAATCTGCAAGAACCCCTGTGAGCTCCTCCCATGTAAGCTTCAAATTATGGAGATGAAATCTTCCAAATTTTCAAATTACCGAAGCAGGTGAAACAAAATGATAAGCTCCTTCAGTCAAAGTAGGTGAAATGAAATTATAGAAATGAACCTGATGCTTCTGCTGTAAAAAAAATTAAAGCCTCCCTCCTGTCACATATCATCCCGCAAGAACCGAATTAGGTTAAATGAAGAAGCGCACCTGAACAAATAGAGCTTGCGGGTTGGAGTGCTTGCGGACTAGTTAGAAAACAGAGGAAGCTTCGATCGATCACAGATGTGTCTTCTTCGACGGCAGCGAAAGTTGTCGGCTTCGGGGAACTTCCTTGCCGGGGAGGGAGAGTAGTCGAAGAAGCAGTTCTCTGCCGGGCAGGAAGAGGGCCGAGGGCGTCGGAACCGGAAGATGATCGAGCAGCGGGGGAGATCGCGTGGGTGTACGGAAGATGGAGCATCGAAATGCGGAGGAAACACCTTACAGTGGAGAATATATGTGGCGGAAGAGCGGCGGGAGGGAATGGCGTGGAGACATGAGGAAGAGCGCGGGCATAGCACACGCGGAATGCAAGTGCACAGCAGGTGGCGTCGTCTTTCGCGTTTCGCATGACCGCGGCGCTGGACGGAGAAGAAGAATGGGGCAGATGCAGTAACGGCGGCACGCGCAGGCAGACGGGGCACGCGGCGGAGGCAGCGAGGCGATGCGTGGTAACGGCGGCACATGCGATGGCGGCGGAAGCGGCGGAAGCGGCGGAAGCGGCGGGGGGTTTTTTCGGATGAAGGCGTCAGCTGAAGAAAAGGGGCAGGGCAAAATCGGCAACTCCAATGTTACGGACAACGCTTCCCTTAATCTAATAGTATAGATAAAACATTTCTTTTAGCCAAAATTTATCAGTTCTCTCGTATGTGTGGAGGCGGAACTAGAAATTTGATGCGCACAGGCACAATAATCATAATACATACACTGATAAAAAGATTCGACCAACTAGTATTTTCAAGTATTTTTAGGTTATCTTAAAACTCATATTGTTGCGGGTCGCCTGGTTTTTCCCCGATTCAGAGAAGACAGACCGTCTTTGCTCAGAATCAGACCGGGGGCGCAAACGGTCAAAGTAAACAACAACAAATAACAAGAGGCATTTTTGACGTGAAAAACCCGAAAAGGGTGAAAAACAACATGACTGAATCTGTGTCGATCCAAAAACCACTAACTTCTCGGAGTTTTATAAAGATTGATTTGATATCGGAGGGCGACAGACCGCTACTACGTTTCAAGTGCAAACTACAAAAAATGATGAAAAATGACTAAATCCTTGGAGGCTCGATGAAAGCGCTCCGGCCTTGGAATTTTGCTGAACTCACGAAACCTTGTTGGGAGCGTTCCAACTGAGAATTCTACAAGTCCACAGAGTTGTTGGAGGGAGCGCTCTCGTTAAAGCGGAGCTTTGATGGGACCGCTCCCACGGAGGGAATTGACGTGACTTGGAGCATCTTAAGACCTTAGTGTAAAGAGAGAAGCAGGGATAATTCATGAGCGAAAAATCGGCCGAAGCCCGCGATCGTCGGAAAATCTCAGAACTCTCTCTTGCCTCTAGAGTTGCTTTCAGGATATCTGACTTTGTGCGCAACTGGCTTGACCGTGTTTGCTTGCCCCGTGTCCTTGACCGAAAACTTTTCTGGTTTGACTTAGAAAATTCATGAGGAACCACATCAAATGCCCCCAAATTATTGGAGGCCGTGACTCGCGAATCGTCAAGCCGGAAATTTTTAGACTCGGTCACTTGTCTTGAGGGTCAAGGACTTAGAATTGTCTTAGTATGCGTATGTCACAAGCTATTTTTGTTTGCAGCGTAAAATATCCCCTTATTCAAATCTTGATGCGGGCGTTGACTCAAGAATCTTTAGGAAAAACCTCGTCAAGCATAATGCCATAATTTAATGAAGAAGATGACATCAATATTTGGAGAACAAAGTACTTTACAGTACACTTTATTTAAATTATTATTAATGGAATTCAAAAGCTTAATTATTGTACCATTCACTATGGAAGACATACACCTTAAATTAATACCAACCGAAAGGTCTTTGGTTAAGGGAAAAAGTATCTTCATAAAGAAGACATAATGGTTAACTATTATATCTATACAGCATTATTACTATTTATTAAATTGCAATTTGGTGTGGATTTATCACAGTAAATGACGGTTTTACCCTTACTACTATCACTCATTTACGTCTTTCAAGCGCTGGCAATATATATATATATATATATATATATATATATATATATATATATATATATATATATATATATATATATATATATATATATATATATATATATATATATATACAAGCAGTCGTGCACGGGGGACATGTGAGTGAATCCCCCATTCAGCTCAAAGAACTCAAATGGTAGATCTAAAACAAAAAAAGAATAAATTTTGACTGGAATAGAAAAGGAGAGGCAAAACTCTGAGGCTCGATGTTGGACGACAGGTGAGATAAAGCTTTAGCAGCTGTAAAAGAAAAAAATGACAAATTGCGGGGGATTTACCCCTATACTAACTTTGTAGACATCTCAAGCTTTGAAACCATCAGAGAAAATAAAAATGATATTATTTTGTAATAAATCTAAGCAGAGAAAATAAAACGTCATACTTCTTTCTAATATTTATAATTAAAACACCGTAAAACAATGTAAATTTTATTGACATGACCTAAGCCCTGGGCAAGCCCAGGCAAGCAAGTATTCGACATCAAAAAATGAAGCCCAAGAAAATACTTTGCAGCAAAGAAATCCCCTTGAGATTCTAACAAAAAAACACTTGCACTGGTCTTAAAATTCCAAACAATAAATGTGGAACAACAAACATATGGTAAAAGAGGTTGAAGATACCAAAGAGAAAGCTAAAATAATCTACAACACCACAATGAGAATAAAACATTTGTTCAGAAAACACAAAAATCCCGATGAGAGGTTGAAGTTTACCTTAGGTAAAAGATCAAGAACTACCATAGAAAGAAACCACTGCTTGCCCGGGCTTCACAAATTTGCTCTCTGGAGTAACTGGAGGAGCGGCTGGGATTCTTGAGGCTATCAAGAACTATCAAGAACTATCATGGAAGAAACCACCGGATTCACAAATTGTCTCTTGTGAGAAACTGGAGAAAAAGGTATTGGAGTAGCAGAGAGAACACTGGAGTAGCAGAGAGAACAAATAAAAATTGGAAAGAATGGAAGAAATACAGTAAATCAGAAAGAAGAATCACGCAATTTGTACTCCGCCCATACCTGGAAAGGACTTGAGGCCGCTGTTTGGCAGTGCACTGGAGTTAGGATGGCGTCACCGAGGCCGAGTAAATAAGGAGGAGCAGCTAGGGTTCTTGAGGCTGGGCAAAGATGAAGGAGGGCGTGGATCAGAGACTTAGGAAATTACTCCATACCTGGAAGAAACTCGAGATCGGTGTTTGGGTAGGAGATGTAGTCGAAGACTTCGGCGAGAAGATGACCTAACCGTGGTTGAACAATGAAAACGGAGAAGCAGCTAGGTTTCGTATGTGGGCGATGTTGAGGACTTGTCGAGGAGATGTGGAGATCCAGAAGGAGTGAAGAAGCGACAGGTAGCCGACAATTTGATAGGAGCACGCAAAATGAAAATTGAGCGGGAAATAGAGGCGGGAGATCAGGAAAGACCATTAAACCATAATTTTTAAAATAAAGTGAGAATGAGATGGGGGTATTTTGAGTATCTGAAAGTTACACCATTGTCACCTTCCTCCTTGCTTATAGATGGGAGTATTTTGGGTATCTGAAAGTTACACCATTGCCACTTTCCTCTTTGCTTATAGTATAAAGAAAAGATATATATATATATATATATCTCTCTTTATTATATAATACAATAGGCATATTTGGATCACACCATGAAACTCATTTGGGCCGCCCGATCAAGCTCCATCAAACACGGGCCGTTGGATTCAAAGCAGGAGGTCTGCAAATATCCAAACAAACCTTCCGAACACTGTTCACGGGAGAAAAAATCCTGATAACCCGTTTCCGCACTCCCGCCCCTCACGCCTCACCCCTGCCGCCGCCGGCGGCCTGCCCGTCGCCCACCGGCGGGTTCGCCGGCCTCCGGCGAACCCGCCGGGGGTTGTCCGGCGGCGAGCGGGCAGGGCCACCGCCGGCGGTGGCCCTGCCCGTGAGCTCCAGTTTTGGAGCTCACGCGTGAGCAGGCGGAAGCTCGGGGGGAGGGGGGGGGGGGGCGATTTTGGGTTTTTTTGTTTTTAATATAAATATTTATTATATTATAATTTAATTTAAAATTTAATATAAATATTTATTATATTATAATTTAATTTTAAAATAATAATTATTTCATTATTTAAATTTTGTCACTAGCGGCCTAGCGGGCGAAGCCCGCCGGGGGGACGGGCCTCGTGCGCCGGGGGACGGGCCTCGCACGCCGGGGGGCGGGCGAACCCCGCCGGGGGGCGGGCGAACCCCGCCGGGGGGTCAAAAGGGCGAAGCCCGCAGCGACGCATCGAGAACGGGCGGAGCCCGCCGGGGGGGACGGGCCTCGCGCGCCGGGGGACGGTCCTCGCACGCCGGGGGGCGGGCGAAGCCCGCCGGGGGGTCAAGCGGGTGAAGTCCGCTTGATTGCGGGCGAAGCCCGCATCGACGCATCGAGAACGGGCGTTCGCGGGGTGTTTTTTTTCCGATTTTGTAATTTTTTAAATATTTAAATAATTTATATTATTAATAAATAATAGCGCGCCGGGAGGGACGGGTCTCGCGCGCCGGGGGACGGGCCTCGCACGCCGGGGGGCGGGCGAAGCCTGCCGGGTGGTCAAGCGGGCAAAGCCCGCTTGATTGCGTGCGAAGCCCGCATCGACGCATCGAGAACGGGCGTTCGCGGGGTGTTTTTTTTTTTCCGATTTTGTAATTTTTTAAATATTTAAATTCGAGAACGGGCGTTCGCGGGGTGTTTTTTTTCCGATTTTGTAATTTTTAAAATATTTAAATAATTTATATTATTAATAAATAATAGCCCGCCGGGAGGGACGGGCCTCGCGCGCCGGGGGACGGGCCTCGCACGCCGGGGGGCGGGCGATGCCCGCCGGGGGCCGGGCGAAGCCCGCCGGGGGGTCAAGCGGGCAAAGCCCGCATCGACGCATCGAGAACGGGCGTTCGCGGGGTGTTTTTTTTTCGATTTTGTAATTTTTTAAATATTTAAATAATTTATATTATTAATAAATAATTAAATAATTATTTAAAAAATCAAAAATTAAAATTTTGAATTTTAAAATCACCGGCTGCGGCGGCTGCCCGTGTGCGGGTTTTTTTTTCTAATTTTTTTTAATATTTAAATAATTTATATTATTAATAAATAAATAAATAATTATTAAAAAAAACAAAAAATTTAAATTTTGAACTTTAAAATTTTAAAATTGTATGTCAGGCGAGCGAAGCCCGCCGGGGGGCGGGCGAAGCCCGTCGGGGTCGGGCGAAGCCCGCAGGGGGGCGGGCGAAGCCCGCCGGAATGCCAAGCGGGCGAAGCCCGCTTGGTTGCGGGCGAAGCCCGCTTGGTTGCGGGCGAAGCCCGCTTGGTTGCGGGCGAAGCCCGCTTGGTTGCGGGCGAAGCCCGCTTGGTTGCGGGCGAAGCCCGCAGCGACGCATCGAGAACGGGCGGAGCCCGTTCGAAGATGCTAGTATATATATATATATATATATATATATATATATATATATATAAAGTTATAAACTACATTTAAGAACTTATTAGCTAGCTTAAACAAAGGAAATATATTTAACTATAAATAATTTGTTGGGAGGAAATTCTGCATTATAGTACCATTATTTCATGTGCTAGCAAGATATAAGGCTGTGCCAGCCCGGTGGCACGTTAGGAATGGGAGAGAAAACGGCCGAGCTGAACGGTGGGCTGGAGCACGAGAGGCCAACGGCAAAACCGTTGTTTTTCTCCTGTTCACTCCGACCGATGTGGACCGGAGCTCGCGAAATCTTCCCAAGCGGTTTTCCTCCGGCTCGGCACTGTCGGAACTGCGGCCCGCTGGATTCTCAAACACAGCATAAGCTACTGCTCTATTTGGCACGGTGGTGGCAGTTGTAAACGTATGGGTTAAACCGTCATTCGTTAATGATCACCTAACAAATATCATCCGTTTGAACATAAAAGTGGATGAAATTCCTTAGGTGAGCGTTAACAAATGACAATATAACTCGGCCTCATGTTCATGACCGCCACCACCATGCCAAACAGAGCCTACATTTAACAACTTATTAACTAGTTTATAAATATATTAACCCATACATTTGTTATTAATAGATTTCTTTAATCTAAATAGAATTATTACTACTATTAATATTGATAACATATTTATTTGAAGATGAGCAGTTGATGCGGAACACCCCCATGCACGGCAATGATAGCACCTTCATTGTGCACATTCCCTCGTGCGAGTGTGCACTACAACATTTTGGGCCTTCAACAACACTTAAAAATTGTTGTCTAAAACTGTTAAGTGTTGTCGAAACAGTAAAAATGATTGCATTTAATTATTTACATAGAATTATTTTAAAATTAAATATAGAATTATTTAAAGTGCACCTCCGGCCGAACCTTGAGCTCCTCTATTACATAGAATTATTTAAAGTGCACAAACTAAATATGTATAAATGAGCAGATAAATTTTAGTTTGAAACTGTATGACACCCAAAAAGTGTTAGAGTGCTCGAAGCATCCGCGTGACCATCTAGTTTGGAATGGTCTACCCGTTGCCCCCAGCAGGATATTTATAGACGAAACCCTAAATCCCCGACTACGGGTTTGGATTCCTATTGGATCCTAACCAACCCGTTAAGTATCCCATTAAACACGAATATCAATATACCTCAACAATCTCCTCCTATATTGTATATAAGTGTTAACATAAGAAAATGGCTACTTATCCAAAAGTTAATAATGACCAAACAAACAAGAGTTTTTCCAGAAATATAAATATGAGTTTTACATAACAAAATACTAAACTCAAACCAAATGTTCCAAACATGAAAAACAATAAACTGGAAAGCTCAAACCGATAATTGATCTTAAGCGAAAAGCAGATCATCATCATCTGGGTCAAAATCAACTGTCTCTCCTCCAATCTCCACTTTTCCTGCAAACAATTACAACAAGAATGTCATGAGAGAAATTTCTATGAATTCAAACATTTGCAGAAATAAAGTGATTAGTTCTAACAGCGGGTGAACTTAATACTCTAACTGGGAGGAAAGAATCCCAAAACATCATCTCTATCTAATTTACACAAAATTAGATTAATTGATTTAATAAAATCAAACCATGTTCCTTCGATTATTAAGATTATTATTAACGTTCCACAATTGTGTTATATCATCAAGTTTGGAATGATACAACAAGCTGTGACTATTATATCATCAAGTTTGGAATGATATAACTAATAATCATAATATCAGGACACATATCAGCAACAAGTGTCGGAACTAGGATTTTGAAGTCGCACGGGCACAATGTAAGTACTGTCACTTCGGGGGATTCGGGGAGCAGCGCACCCTGAGCGGGGTTTCGGGGGCAGCGCCCCCGAAAATTATTTTTTTGCAAAGATATGTTTGTAAGGAAATATTGAAATCTGGACTGAAATCAGTCCAGATTTCACAGTGAAATCTGAACCGAAATCAGTCCAGAAGTCCAGAAATTTGGACTGAAGAAGTCCAAGAAACTGGACTGAAGAAGTCCGAGAAACTGGACTGAAGAACTCCAGAAATCTGGACTTATTCAGTCCAGAAATCTGGACCGAAGAAGTCCAGAAATCTGGACTTCTTCATCTTTTAATCAAAACTTACTTTCCATCAAAAATTCATCTTTTAATCAAAACTAAAGCCACAAATATTCATCTTCTAATCAAAACTAAAGCCACAAATATTTATCTTCTAATCAAAACCTACTTTCCATCAAAAAACATGCTTTCCATCAAAATACATCTTTTAATCAAAATCTACTTTCCAATCAAGATATACCCGAGGCTTTGGTGTGTAGTGGTCAACATAAAAAAACAATAAACTGGAAAGCTCAAACCGATAATTGATCTTAAGCGAAAAGCAGATCATCATCATCTGGGTCAAAATCAACTGTCTCTCCTCCAATCTCCACTTTTCCTGCAAACAATTACAACAAGAATGTCATGAGAGAAATCTCTATGAATTCAAACATTTGCAGAAATAAAGTGATTAGTTCTAACAGCGGGTGAACTTAATACTCTAACTGGGAGGAAAGAATCCCAAAACAGCATCTCTATCTAATTTACACAAAATTAGATTAATTGATTTCATAGAATCAAACCATATTCCTTCGATTATTAAGATTATTATTAACGTTCCACAATTGTGCTATATCATCAAGTTTGGAATGATACAACAAGCTGTGACTATTATATCATCAAGTTTGGAATGATATAACTAATAATCATAATATCAGGACACATATCAGCAACCAGTGGCGGAACTAGGATTTTGAAGTCGCACAGGCACAATGTAAGTACTGTCACTTCGGGGGATTCGGGGAGCAGCGCACCCTGAGCGGGGTTTCGGGGGCAGCGCCCCGGAAAATTATTTTTTTGCAAAGATATGTTTGTAAGGAAATATTGAAATCTGGACTGAAATCAGTCCAGATTTCACAGTGAAATCTGGACCGAAATCAGTCCAGAAGTCCAGAAATCTGGACTTCTTCAGTCCAGAAATTTGGACTGAAGAAGTCCAGGAAACTGGACTGAAGAAGTCCAAGAAACTGGACTGAAGAACTCCAGAAATCTGGACTTCTTTAGTCCAGAAATCTGGACCGAAGAAGTCCAGAAATCTGGACTTCTTCATCTTTTAATCAAAACTTACTTTCCATCAAAAATTCATCTTTTAATCAAAACTAAAGCCACAAATATTCATCTTCTAATCAAAACTAAAGCCACAAATATTCATCTTCTAATCAAAACCTACTTTCCATCAAAAAACATGCTTTCCATCAAAATACATCTTTTAATCAAAATCTACTTTCCAATCAAGATATACCCGAGGCTTTGGTGAGTAGTGGTCAAGATGGACCATCTGCTGTTTTTCAAGAGGTCAGACTGCTTTAAAAGAAGAAGAAGAAGAAGAAGCCGAGCGGGGCCGGTATCGTGACGGAGGAGCCGAGCGGGGCCGGGATCGTGACGGAGGAGCCGAGCGGGGCCGGGATCGTGACGGAGCTGCCGAGTGGGGTCGGGATCGGGACGGGCGACGGGATCGGGAATGGCGGAGACGGGATCGGGAATGGCGGAGCGGAGAATACCTAGGCGGAAATATCGGTCGGGCACGTGCCCTACCGTGCCTGAGTGTAGTTCCGCCCGTGTCAGCAACCTCAGTACTCCTTTTTGGAATGATACCCAATTCAGCTTTTGGCAAAGAATAGTTACGTAAGTCATCAAGTTTGAAATGACTGGCAACTATCTCGCCTCTAGCTTTCATCAGATAACATCTGAAATACTTTAGTGTGCTCAACGTAGATGCTTGAATGTAAGCAGACAACGGTTCTTAAATTTAAAACATAAGCTAGGTATTAAGTCCTCCTAAATGGACGTTAATCACATCTCCCCCGATGTTTTAGATGTAAGAACCTTACATAAGCCCTTAGTAAGGACATCTGCTACATTATCTTTTGATCTCACGTCCAATAGGGAGATTATCCCCTGACTGGTGAGATAGGTCAACCAGGCCTGTTTCATCCTAAGTTGCCTTCACTTGCCATTGAACAACGTATTTGTAGCAATGGTCTTGTGGCCTGATTGTCACAATAAATCGAAATAGAGTGCATTTTCAGACTCGTCATTGGAATGTCCAATATCAGATCTCTTATCCACTCTGCTTCTTATCCAGCTGAAGCGAGAGCATAGAGTTCCGATTCCATAGAGGATAGTGCAATGCACGTTTGCCTCTTAGACTTCCAAGCTACTACAGCTCCTCCTAGTGTAAACACAAAGCCACTAGTGGATCGACAATCAACTATTTCCGAGCACCAAGATGCGTCGGAGTACCCTTCAAGCACTGGAGGATGCCCACTGTAACATAAAACATACTTCTCAGTAAACTTTAAGTATCTCATTAGTCTGTCTAAGGCGTCCCAGTGGTCCTTCCCATGGTTACTGGTGAATCTACTCAACATGCCGACCGTAAAGGCTATGTCAGGTCTAGTGCAGGTAGTAGCGTACATGAGACTTCCGATGAGTTTGGAATAATACAACTGTCTGATAGCTGAACCTTCATTCGGTTTCAGTCTACTGTTATAATCGTATGGAGTCTCAGCCTTTTTGCTCTTATCGTAACCCCACTTTTCCAGTAGATTTCTAATGTAGTGACTCTGACTCAGGATAATACCCTTTTTTGTGAAGTTCACTTCCATTCCTAAGATGGTTTTCACCTCACCTAGGTCTTTCATGCTAAATTGTGTCGTCAAGGCAACATTCACGTCTTTCACCTCAGACTGATCAGTGCCCAGAATTAGCATGTCATCAATGTACAAGCATATGATGGCTACTTTATTTGCACTTGTTCTAACGTACAGACATTTATCTGATAGACTGGATTTGAAACTCAAGCCTTTTACACAGGTGTCAAATTTTTCATGCCACATTTTAGGTGCTTGTTTCAATCCGTATAGTGACTTAATCAACTTACAGACCTTATTTTCTAGACCTTCTATGACGAACCCTTCAGGCTGGTGCATGTAGATCTCCTCAGTCAGATCTCCATTCAGAAATGCAGTCTTGACATCCATCTGATGAACAGTGTAGTGTTCAATAGATGCTAGTGCGAGAAGAATCCTAATTGTCGCATAGTGACATACAGGTGAGTATATATCAAAGTAGTTTACACCACTCACTTGAGTGAAGCCTTTGGCAACTAGACGTGCTTTGTATTTTGCGATACTCCCATCAGGATTTAGTTTCTTCCTCAGAACCCACTTATTGCCAATGGTTTTAGCCCCTTTGGGCAAATCGACCAAAGTCCATGTGTTGTTCTGCATGAGAGAGTTCATCTCTTCGTCTATGGCTTCTTTCCATAATAGAGAGTCTCTAGATCGCATCGCTTCCTTATAAGTGGATGGATCAGCTTCAACATGGTAAGTCACGAAGTCTGTACCGAAGCTTTTAGGCATTTTCTCTCTACTAGATAGCCTTCTAGTATCTAAACCACTCGTGTCTACAGGCTCAGTGTCAGAGTTACGTTGTCCTGGCTCAACTAAAGGCTCAGTACTAGTGGCTGGCAGACCTGGCAGTGTCAGGTTCTTGTCCTTAAGGAACTTATCCTCAAAGAAGACAGCGTCTCTTGATTCTATTACAGTATTAGTGGAGAGATCCAAAAACCTGTCTGCAGCACTATCATCTGCACATCCTAGGTAGACGCAGGTATTAGTCCTGGGTCCAATCTTCTCTCTTCTAGAGTCTGGTATCCTAACATAATCGATACAGCCCCAGGTCTTAAGATTGTCAAATCTAGGAGGCCTCTTAAACCAAAGCTCGTAGGGTGTCTTAGTCAACTTTGCATGAGGAACTTTATTAAGAATATGATTTGACGTGAGGACGGCTTCACCCCAATAGGCCGCAGGCATGCCAGCAGTCAGCAACATTGAATTCAACATTTCTGTTAAAGTTCTGTTTTTTCCTTTCAGCGATGTCGTTGGATTGTGGGGAATATGGAGCGGTGGTTTCAGGGATTATGCCATTGCTGGCAAGGAAATCTCTGAACTCCCCCGAGACGTATTCTCCTCCTCTATCACTTCTTAGCCTTTTTATTTTCATGTCAAGTTGATTTTCGACCCTATTTTTGAAAATACGGAATTTTTCAAATGCTTCATCTTTGGTTTTAAGAAGGTAAATGTGACTGAATCTAGAGTAGTCGTCGATAAAAGTTATCAGATACTTTCGACCGCCTCGAGTGACAAAACTTTTGTAGTCACAAATATCGGAATGTATTAACTCTATCAATTGTGTGCTCCTAGAAACCTGACTAAAAGGTGTTCTAGTTATCTTAGTTTGAGCACAAATTTCACATTTTTCAAATTTGGTTTTTATGTCGAGGGGTATGTTGTGAGTTCTAGCTAGCAGGAGAAGTTTTCTATAATTGACGTGTCCTAGTCTTGCATGTAAAGTCTTAGGATCTATCAAGATTAGAATTAACATGATTAACTACCTCGTGTGCTAGACTCAGCCTATACATCCCATTAACGACATATGCGCAACCAAAGTAATGTGAGTGAACCATTAAGGTTACCCGACCACCACTAATGTTAAAAGACATACCCGCATCGCACAACAGGCTAACAGAAATTAAATTAACAGCTAATGTCGGTATAAATTTAACATTTGTCAAAGTAAGAGTTTTACCTGAGGAGAGAGTCAAGGTAGCATTGCCGACCTTCAACACGTCAGCTACAGCTCCATTTGCAACAGTGACAGTCTCTTGCACCTCTTTTGCATCCTCTAGAAGCTTTGGATTGTGACAGACGTGGCAGGTAGCACCTGAATCGAGCCACCACTCTGAACTGGCCGTCCCGTTACCGACCATGGCAACAAAATCGGTAGGCGCAGTCTGATGAACTATGTTGGCTTGATTATTAGTTCTTGGTGTGCTGGATTCGCCCCGTTTGGGCTGACGGCACTCAGAAGCGCAGTGACCCCACTTATTGCAGTTGTAGCACTTGCCTTTAAATTTCTTCTTTATTTGTTTGCTGGTGGCAGCAACTGCGGGTGCACTGGTCGGTGAGCGAGTCTTGACAGGCTTAGGCTTCCGCTTAGGGTGCGTGATCATGTTAGCAGTAGATGACTGCTTGCTGATCGTCTCTATAGCGTGCCTAGTCCGGTTCTCATCCTCAATGCAGATGAAGCGCTTGAGTTCTTTAAGACTCACCTGCGTCTTCTTCCGGTACATCTCTGTCTTGAAGGAATACCAGGCCGAGGGCAATTTGAAAATGATCGCCCCTGCAACAAATCCATCTGGCAGCGGGATGTTCTCACTGTTGAGCTTGTCCACCAGATTTTCAAACTCAGCAACCTGTGGCAGGATTTCCCTTTCCTCAGTGAAGGTGAATGCCATAAACTTGTCCACCAGGTGCGTTTTGGACATGTTCTCCTCCTCCTTGAACTGCTCCTCTAAGGCTTCCCAGATCTCCTTGGCCCTTTGCATCTTGTTGTACGTCTCTGCAAGCCTGTTGGAGAGGCAATTCAGGATGTAGTCTCTGCAGAAGTCCTCGTCGTTGACCCATTGATCTTCAACATCACTTCCTTTGAATTTTTCAAAGACAGTCTGCACTGTGTAGAAGATGTTCAGGTACTTCATGCCGAACTGTGTGTTGCGCTTCCAGGCACTGAACTCGGCGTGGGAGAATTTCTCCAGCTTGATCATCGGCACGGGAGAGGAGTGATTGATCGCCTTCGACATTTTGTGTTTCTTTCCACTACGTGTAATTCTACTTGCATACAAAATTGCGAGCAGAGCAGACCTGGCAGTGTCAGGTTCTTGTCCTTAAGGAACTTATCCTCAAAGAAGACAGCGCCTCTTGATTCTATTACAGTATTAGTGGAGAGATCCAAAAACCTGTCTGCAGCACTATCATCTGCACATCCTAGGTAGACGCAGGTATTAGTCCTGGGTCCAATCTTCTCTCTTCTAGAGTCTGGTATCCTAACATAATCGATACAGCCCCAGGTCTTAAAATTGTCAAATCTAGGAGGCCTCTTAAACCAAAGCTCGTAGGGTGTCTTAGTCAACTTTGCATGAGGAACTTTATTAGATATGATTTGACGTGAGGACGGCTTCACCCCAATAGGCCGCAGGCATGCCAGCAGTCAGCAACATTGAATTCAACATTTCTGTTAAAGTTCTGTTTTTTCCTTTCAGCGATGTCGTTGGATTGTGGGGAATATGGAGCGGTGGTTTCAGGGATTATGCCATTGCTGGCAAGGAAATCTCTGAACTCCCCCGAGACGTATTCTCCTCCTCTATCACTTCTTAGCCTTTTTATTTTCATGTCAAGTTGATTTTCGACCCTATTTTTGAAAATACGGAATTTTTCAAATGCTTCATCTTTGGTTTTAAGAAGGTAAATGTGACTGAATCTAGAGTAGTCGTCGATAAAAGTTATCAGATACTTTCGACCGCCTCGAGTGACAAAACTTTTGTAGTCACAAATATCGGAATGTATTAACTCTATCAATTGTGTGCTCCTAGAAACCTGACTAAAAGGTGTTCTAGTTATCTTAGTTTGAGCACAAATTTCACATTTTTCAAATTTGGTTTTTATGTCGAGGGGTATGTTGTGAGTTCTAGCTAGCAGGAGAAGTTTTCTATAATTGACGTGTCCTAGTCTTGCATGTAAAGTCTTAGGATCTATCAAATTAGAATTAACATGATTAACTACCTCGTGTGCTAGACTCAGCCTATACATCCCATTAACGACATATGCGCAACCAAAGTAATGTGAGTGAACCATTAAGGTTACCCGACCACCACTAATGTTAAAATACATACCCGCATCGCACAACAGGCTAACAGAAATTAAATTAACAGCTAATGTCGGTATAAATTTAACATTTGTCAAAGTAAGAGTTTTACCTGAGGAGAGAGTCAAGGTAGCATTGCCGACCTTCAACACGTCAGCTACAGCTCCATTTGCAACAGTGACAGTCTCTTGCACCTCTTTTGCATCCTCTAGAAGCTTTGGATTGTGACAGACGTGGCAGGTAGCACCTGAATCGAGCCACCACTCTGAACTGGCCGTCCCGTTACCGACCATGGCAACAAAATCGGTAGGCGCAGTCTGATGAACTATGTTGGCTTGATTATTAGTTCTTGGTGTGCTGGATTCGCCCCGTTTGGGCTGACGGCACTCAGAAGCGCAGTGACCCCACTTATTGCAGTTGTAGCACTTGCCTTTAAATTTCTTCTTTATTTGTTTGCTGGTGGCAGCAACTGCGGGTGCACTGGTCGGTGAGCGAGTCTTGACAGGCTTAGGCTTCCGCTTAGGGTGCGTGATCATGTTAGCAGTAGATGACTGCTTGCTGATCGTCTCTATAGCGTGCCTAGTCCGGTTCTCATCCTCAATGCAGATGAAGCGCTTGAGTTCTTTAAGACTCACCTGCGTCTTCTTCCGGTACATCTCTGTCTTGAAGGAATACCAGGCCGAGGGCAATTTGAAAATGATCGCCCCTGCAACAAATCCATCTGGCAGCGGGATGTTCTCACTGTTGAGCTTGAAAGATATGGTACCTAAACACCTAGAGGGGGGGGGGTGAATAGGTGACCTAAACCTTTTTTAACTTTTGTTTGGCAGCACAACAGTTTTTCACAGATTATTACAGTTAACAGCAATTACAGAAATCACACAGTAAAGCCACAACACAGCACAGCACAGCAGACACACTAATTTTATAGTGGTTCCCCAATCTTTGGGTACATCCACTTTCCCCCTTCGCCTATCTAGCAGTGTACTAGATTCGGCCAAACTTCTCCACTAGCTCAGAACCCAACAAGGTTCCTACCTCAGGCCCAAAGCCTTACACTCAGCCAAAAGGCCTACACTCAGCCACCCAGGCCTACACTCAGCCAATCAAAGGCCTACACTCAGAGTTCTTCAACTCCTACACTCAGGCACCAAGCCCTACCCTCAGCCTTTATAAAATAGGCTTACAATCACTCAGATCCAATGGATCTTACAAGTTATAATAGAAATTATAAATGCTAACTCTACAACTCAGAAAAGATGAGAGGAGTTGAGAGTTTCTTGAAGAGTTCTTGGAAGAACTCAGCTTGATCCAAACTGACTTAGCTTTCTTCAAAGCTTCTTGAGTAGAACTGAATTAGTCTGAATCTTCTGCAGTTGATCCTTGATCTCTGCTTCTTGAAATCCAGATGACTCTGAATTCTTCTTTTCAGCCTTAGTTCCAAAGACTGAATCCTTGGTTGGAGCTCTCTCTCTCCAACTACTTAGATCTGCAGTTGGACTGCCTGATCTTCTTGTGTTGATCTTCTGTGTATCACTTCTTGATTAAGTCTGATCAACTACTTCAATTATTATCACACCATGTAATGATTGTGAACTTCTTAACAACTACTCCCTTTTTTTTTACCACTTTAAACTGTGGGTGCCTATTTATAGGCTTCCTTTATGGTAACCGGCTGATCCGGTTTATAACAGACTTTTGACTTCTCTGACAGTTGCTGTAGACCGGCTGGATTGGCAGCTGTCATGTCAACCAGTCACTTCTTGAAATTCTCTAACTGTCAGTTAGTGTCGAGACTTTCTGTTCTTAAGTGTCGACACTTATAGACCAAGTGTCGACACATGTTGTGTAAGTGTCGACACAAGTCTACAAGGTGTCGACACAATTCCTTGTATGTCTCGACACAGTTTCTTCTGCATGTGTCGACACTGAAATTGAGTGTCGACACAAGTACTTGTACTTCATTCTTTATCTGTATTCTTCTAAGTGTCGACACATCTCCTTTGTGTCGACACATCTTCATGTGTTGAAACTGTCAAGTGTCGACACTGATTCTTGGTGTCGACACAAGTCTTCATTCTTGATTCTTCAGCTGAGTGTCGACACATTCCCTTAGTGTCGACACTTATACTTAGAATATTTTACAAATTTTCTGTTCTTTGCTAAGTGTCGACACAGCTCCTTGTGTCGACACTTTCTTCAAGTGTAGAGTCTTCAACTAAGTGTCGACACATTGTGCTGAGTGTCGACACTTTCTTCAAGTGTTGACTCTTCTGATTTGTGTGTCGACACATTGTGCTGAGTGTCGACACATTCTTCAAATACTGAGTCTTTAGCTAAGTGTCGACACATTGCGTTGAGTGTCGACACTTTCTTCCAGTGCTGAGTCTTCTGCATAGTGTCGACACACTGTGTTGAGTGTCGACACTTGTACTTAGAATCTGTAGACTTTTGCTGAGTGTCGACACTCACTTCAAGTGTCGACACTTTCTGGTGTAGACACAGCTCTTCTGGGTGTCGACACTTCTGCTAAGTGTCGACACAGCTTTTCTGCATTCTTCTACACTGAGTGTCGACACAGCTCCAAGTGTCGACACTTTCTGACTGGTGTCGACTCTTCTTCCCAGGTGTCGACACAATGACTCCAAGTGTCGACACTGCATGTCTGGGTGTCGACACAAGCTTTCTCAAGTGTCGACACTTTGCCTCTGGGTGTCGACACATGGACTTAGAAATTTTCAGCTTCAGTCCAGTGTATATCTAACCTGCACAAGTAACTCAAACAAACATCAAATACATTCTGATGTATATCATTGAGTTAGGTGAGGCTTCTTCAAATCAGGTACATTTGACCAATGTACCCAACAATCTCCCCCTATTTGGAGAAGTCATAACCCTTAGTCAATGATATACACCACTCATAATTAAAAATTACAAAATGATGTAAAACATATAAATGACAACAGGGTAAACTTGAACATGTAGTAAAGCACACATGTATACTTATTAAACATTGCAGAACAATTAAGAAACACACATATTTCAGAACATTCATACTATATTTATCATATACTGTTCCAATAATGTTTCCTTATACATTTTCAATGAAGTATTACAATGTTTATCATTTAACAAATTACAATAAGCATCAAGTTAATTCCTAATCTAGTGCTGATCAGGTTCTTTGATAACAATCCCTTTCCAGCTTTAACTTGAGCTTTCACAGCAGCAGCAGCAGCAGGCTCAGCTTCAGCAGTCTTCTTTCCTTTTAGATCTTTCTTCTTCTGTTCTTCAGCCTTGATCTTTTGCCTTTCAAAATAATGATAAGGCTTAGGAAAGTACTTGCTAGGCTCCACAGCTGTGGGAGGTAGCTTTCCTAACTTGGCCTTCCTTCTATGTTGGACAATGGCTTCTTGCCTACTTTCATGCTTTCTCCATTCAGCCTCTGAGAACCACTTGTTCCTCTCATGGGCATTGTCCTTGGCTGCTTTCCAGGCTGTAAGAATTATGTTCCTAGAAGTAGGGCTCCATTGTTCAAAATCTGGCTTTTGCTCAGCAATTTCCCTAAACTTCTTCTTTGACAGCCTAGTTTCTTCTTCCTTGTCCAAAGCCTCTTGCATTGCAGCTGTGATAGGTTGAACAACCTTTTCCAAATAACATTTGGCTTGCCAGCAGTGGACTATACATAGTGCTTATATCTGCATGAATCATTTCAAAGTCTGGAGGTGGATAGATTACATCAGCCACTGCTTGTTGCTCACCTCCAAGATATGTTCCTTGAATACCAGATTCAGCCACTTCATTGTCATCACACAGGGGAGGATATCCAAGTGTAGCCCTTATAGAATTTGAAATCCATTTTGCATGCTCAGAACTGGCCTTGACTAACACTCTCTCCCCCTTTATGACTTCTTGAGCCATATGATCCCTTACATCATCTTTCTGAAATCGGATTTGGCTATCCAAATATCTTATGCCCTCTTTAAAGAAAGGTCTAAGCTTTGTAAGCTGTTCTGATATGACCTTCTGGGAATCTGTTATGGCATTCTTTACAGCAGCAAGCTCTGCTTGAAATAGCTTATCAAAATCAGCTTTGGCAGCAGCAGATGAAGTTGAAGGTTCATCTGACTTATTCTTGATTTCAGTGACTATTGCATTGTGAGATGCAGTCAAGTTATCATTCATCCTCAACTGATTCTCCAGCACATAGCCTTGTTTGACTGCTATATCATCCACTTTCTCTTTAATAGTTTCTTGATGTTTAGCCAGATATACCACAGCATGAGCCCCCTTTGTAAAACAATCAGTCATCTCCTTTTTATTAAGGTTCATTTCAAACCTTATTGACTTGATTTCCTGTCCCAGATCAGATTGGAGAGCTTTGTGTCCTTCATCAACATAAGTTTCCAAGGCCTTTCTTTGTTCATCCATCTTGATTTGCAAGGCAAGCAATAGAGCACTATAATCAGTGGATGGAGCTTGTTGAACTAATGAATGTTGAGCAACAGTTTGAAGAGCCTTCTTATAGCTCTGGCTCCTTCTCTTGAATACAAAGAACTTCTTTTTCTGAGCTTGCTCAGCTTCATCATCTTCAGATTCAGATGTACTTGCTATATCCACCCTATCCTTAGGGCTGGATGGTTTTTCAGTATGCACATCTTGTGCCTTCTCAGAATCTAGCCTTATAGGCTCTTCCTCAATTTCCATGTTCTCCCCCTCAGCAGCAGCATCCTTTCCTGTATCAGCAGTATTCTTTTCCATATCAAAATCTTCTTGATCTAAGTTCAAAAACAGATCTTCCATGGTATACTCTGCTGGAGACTGTGCAGGAGATGTACTTGGTTCTTCAACCACTTGATCAGGTACCACAACAGATGTGTCTGGAAGAACAACATCTGGTTCTTGGTTTGCTGGCTGATTTTGCTGATGACATCAGACAAATCAGAATTTATTATAGAAAAATTCAAAGTATTAAGGTCAACAAGTACCTCTTGAATGAGGAGGGTGGCTTGTTCACTCTCCAGTGTAGATGGTTCTGCTACACCTGGAAGCTCCCCCTGGATGTCAGCTGCCTCCTGAGGAGCAGGTGTCTTCTCTGCAGCCACATCAATTGGACTTTCAGGAGTGAAGACCACTTGTTCTTCACTGCCTGAGCTGCTGGAGGTCTCTTGAGGCACAGCAGCTGTCTTCCTCTTCTTCCTGGGAGGAGAGTCTCTCTTAGAAGCTTGTTTCTCAGGGGTGGCCAAGTCCTTTGACACCAGCACCCTGTCCCATCTAGAGAATATTCTTGAGTCCATTCTCCTCATATGATTGATCTTTGTTCCTGCTGCAGAGCTCATTACCTCTGGAATTGGATCCAGCCAGGTAGAGACTTATTATCCTGCCCAGATTGGGCTTCTTCAGGCTTTCTTTTACTTTCTCATAAACCACCATTGACCAATCTGTCTTCAGAGTGAAGATGATTCTGGTCATGACTTCAAACATGGAGGCAGACACCCTGTCATGCCCTCCTGGTTTGCTCAGGATTACCTTGCCCACTACTTCAGACAAGAACTTGCCTTGATTGTTCATCCCCTTCCTGTTGAAGACTGATCCCACCTTCATTTTTGGATCCAGGCCACACCAAGTAAGAGCTTCCCTGGTCTTGGAAGCAGTTACCTCCTCTTCTTCTTGAATCTTAGGTAGCTGAAGTACCTTTCTTAAAGACTTGGGGGATAGTTTGACTTTGGTGCCATGCACCCTTGACTTAATCCTGAAGCCTGAGTCATCTATAGACGCGCCAGAAAGGAATTCAATGACTTCCTTCTTCCAGATTTTGTTGGTTCTGAAACCAAGAACTCCAATCCTGAATTGGCAATTAGGGTTATCACTGATTTGAATTCCTGATCGCTGTCGTCGAATGCGCCTCGCACGAGCTCATAGCCCTCGTTGACATTCTCTTCCAGCTTGGGAGCCATTAGGGTTTGGAGATTAGTCTTGAGATGAGAGAAATGTCGACACAAGAGTTTAGGTCTCGAAACTTTGAAAGCGTGTCGACAATCAAAGACAGAACCCTATTTATACCTTTCCTGTTTGAAGACGAACAGGCGGGATGAATTTCTAATGATGTGTCGACACTGTCAATAAGTGTCGACACTGACTTATAATGTCTCGACACTCATGTGTCGACACAAATTTAGTCAACAGATTTTATGTGTCGACACTTGGTTAAGTGTCGACACCACTATACTCGACATGTGTCGAGACTTTACTTAGAAAAATTCTGAGTAAAACTTAAGTGTCGACACTTTATTGGATGTGTCGACACCTACTCGACATGTGTCGACACTAACATTCTGAAGTGTCGACACTAACTTCCTAGATGTGTCGACACCATTTTTCTGAAGTGTCGACACTTACTATTCTGTGTCGACATAGACTTGTCTATGTGTCGACACCTTTTTACTTAGCCAATTTTTGTTCTGTATACTTAGTCTAAGTTTATCATACCTAGTTCAATTTTGAACCTATTAAACTTAGCTTCTTCTAAGGGCTTAGTGAACATATCAGCTATCTGATTATCTGTTTTAACATATTCAAGTGCAATATCATTTCTTTCTACATGCTCCCTAAGAAAGTGATATTTTATCTCAATATGTTTAGTTCTACTATGTGATACAGGGTTATTAGCTATGGAAATAGCACTAGTAGAATCACAATAAAGTGGAGTTCTACTTACCTGACATCCATAGTCTTCTAGCTGATGTTGAATCCACAGAAGTTGAGCACAGCAACTTCCTGCAGCTATATATTCTGACTCAGCTGTGGAGATGGCCACACTGGTTTGCTTCTTACTACTCCATGAAATGAGTCTTCCACCTAGGAATTGACAGGATCCAGTTGTGCTTTTTCTATCTTCTTTGCATCCTGCAAAGTCTGCATCTGAATAGCCTGTTAGATCAAAATCTCCATTCCTAGGGTACCAGAGGCCTAGATAGGGTGTGCCCTTTAGATATCTCAAGATTCTCTTGACTGCAGTCAAGTGAGATTCTTTGGGGCAGGCTTGATACCTGGCACAAACACATGTAGCATACATAATGTCAGGCCTACTTGCAGTCAAGTATAGTAGGGAGCCAACTATCCCTCTATACAAGGTTTCATCTACAGGTTTCCCTGCATCATCCTTGCTTAGAGACATACTTGACCCCATAGGAGTCTTCATGGTACTGGAGGAATCCATACCATATTTCCTTATGAGTTCTAGGGTGAACTTTGACTGACATATGGACAAGCCACTTTCAGTCTGTTTAACTTGGAGACCCAAGAAAAACTTCAGCTCTCCCATACTACTCATTTCAAATTGACTTTGCATAAGCTTTGCAAACTTTTTGCAAAGGCTACTTTCAGTAGACCCAAATATAATGTCATCTACATATATTTGGACAAGTATTACTTTGCCTCTAGATTCCCTAAGGAATAGAGTCTTATCTATTTTCCCCCTTGTGAACTTGTTCTCAATGAGGAAACTAGATAGGGTTTCATACCAAGCTCTAGGAGCTTGCTTTAACCCATACAATGCTTTCCTAAGTCTATAGACATAATGTGGAAGAGTAGGATCAACAAAACCTGAAGGCTGCTCCACATATACTTCTTCTTTTAAATTACCATTAAGGAATGCTGACTTCACATCCATTTGGTATACTTTGAATCCTTGGTAGGTTGCATAGGCCAAGAACATCCTTATGGCTTCCAGTCTGGCTACTGGAGCAAAGGTTTGATCAAAATCAATACCTTCTTCTTGCCTATATCCTTTTGCAACCAATCTTGCCTTATTCTTAATGATGACTCCTTGTTCATCTAACTTGTTTCTGTAGATCCACTTTGTTCCTATCACATTGTGATCTTTAGGCTTAGGAACTAAGTCCCAAACCTTGCACCTCTTGAACTGGTTTAGCTCTTCCTGCATAGCTTCAGTCCACTGTGGATCTTGTATGCTTCTTCAAATTTCTTTGGTTCTATTTGAGACAGAAAACTTGAATATATTGCAGCATTCTGATTTCTGCTCCTTGTCTGAACACCTTGTCTTGGATCTCCAATGATCAGCTCCACTGGATGATCTCTTAGATGCCTGTTGGCTGGAGGCATCCTTACTTCTGGTTGTACTTCTTCAGCATCTTCATCATGCTGAGTTCCTTGAACTTCTTCAGCTCCTGGTACATGTAGTTCTCCCCCTGGACATAAGCCATCTTCTTCTACTTGCTGTCTTGCAGCAGGTACATCTTCTATGGTTAGCTTGTCCATCTTCTTAGAAAGACCTGTGGGGCTGCACACACTACTAGACAACTCATTGTTAATAAGAAGTGTCTCATCAAAAACTACATGCACAGACTCCTCTACAACTTGTGTAGTCAAGTTGTAGACTCTATAAGACTTACTATTACTGCTGTACCCAACAAACACTCCCTCTTGGGATTTGGCAGCAAACTTAGTTAAGTAAGTCTTCCCATTGTTAAGTATGAAGCATTTACAACCAAAAATCCTGAAATAGGATAGGTTTGGTTTCCTGCCTTTCACTACTTCATAGGGGGTCTTGTTTAACCTTTTAGTTATGGTAGCTCTATTTATCACATGGCATGCAGTGTTAACTGCTTCAGCCCAGAAATATTCTGGTAGTGAAGAATCACTTAATAGAGTCCTACCAGCTTCTATCAAGGTTCTATTTTTCCTTTCAGCAATGCCATTTTGCTGAGGTGTTCTAGGTGAAGAGAATTCTTGAAATATCCCATAGTCTTCACATAGTTTTGTCATGCTTTCAGATTGAAACTCTGTACCATGGTCACTTCTAATTTTGACCACTGTAAAAAACAGTTCAATTCATTCTGAATTTGCTTAACAAAACTGTGTAAGACACTAGGTGTTTCAGATTTCTGCTTTAAGAAGAACACCCAGGAAAACCTTGAGTAGTCATCAACAACTACAAGGTGTAGACCTTCCTACCTAAGCTGTGAACTGGCATTGGACCAAATAGATCCATATGCAAGAGGTATAAACACCTCACAGCATCCTTGTTGTCAATGCTTCTAAAGGTGGATTTAGTCTGCTTGCCCTTTTGACAAGCTGAGCAAATGCCATCTTTGACACACTTAACTTGAGGACCATTCCTCACTAACTCTTTACTAAAGAGTTTGCCAATAGTCTTGTAATTTAGATGAGCAAGCCTCTTGTGCCACTTGACACATTGAGAGACTGTCTCATCAGCTACAAGACAAACTGGAGAACTATTGTTCTCAACCATAATGTCTAAACAATAGACATTTCTCTTCCTATAACCTGTCAAAATGATCTCTTGATCACTTGACCTCTTGATATGACAACCATTTTTAACAAATGAGATGTCATACCCTACATCACTTAATTGACTTATACTAATGAGGTTATGTTTCAACCCTTTAACATTAACATAAGCCACTTGAGTAATGGTAACTAAGTTGGAGGATATGTTACCAACCCTTTGATGATTCCTTTTTCTGAACCACCAAAGGTCACCTTTGGACCATTCTTGATTGGAGTGAAATCCTTCAGTAGTCCCCTAGTTCCAGTCATGTGTCTGGAACATCCACTATCCAAGTACCATGTAGGGGTATGGCCACTTGGATTCTCCTGCAAAACAAATTAATGAACCTTAGAACCCAAAGTAAACTTGGGTCCTTGGTGATTGTTAGTTTGCAAATTGACATAGCTACCTGCTGTGTTTCCAACAGGTAACTTGCTACTCAACTTGGCACTGGCATTGTGCCAACAGTCCAAAGCAAAGTGGCCAACTTTGCCACAGCACCAACATTCAAATTTGTTGTACCTTTGCTTAGGTACAGACTTGGCTGTCTTAACTACAGCAGTCTTAGTGAATGTTGGGGCTTTGCCCTTGGACTTGGACTGATTCTGAACAGTCCTTGCTGGATTAACAAATCCCAGTCCAGTCTTTCCTTTATGATGAACAAAGTCATCAATCAAGGGTAGCACTGATTTAGGTTTTGAAAACTAGCTACTAGCTCTTTCTCCTTCTGAAGATTAATCTCCAGTTTCTTAATTTGATCATTCTTAAATGCAATGGTACCCATCTGAATCACAGTAATGTGTTTCAGCCTGGCCACTTCATTCAGTTTTTGATCATAATTCTTCTCATAATCTATTGCAGCTGCCTTGAGATCAGCAATTTCCTTAGCCAAATTTTTGGCTAGGGTCTTGCTTTTCTTATAGGCTTGCAATAGTACTTGATATTCATCTAGGAGTTGATGAATGTCACCCTCAGACTCAGATATATTCTCATCACTTGATGAAGAATACTCTGACTCTGAACTAGAACTGGAATCAGAACTTTGAGTTAAACCTTGTACCTGACTGGGTCCTGGCTGCTCCAGGTTTTTGGTACTTTCAGTCAAAGCCATCAGTCCTTGGCTTTGACAGTCTTCTTGCTCATAGATAGATTCCATGATCTGCATAAACTCTTCTTCTTCCTCAGCAAATAGCCCAATATAGGCTTCAGCATCTGTCTCAGTGTCTGAAGAAGACATATCTGAAAGAGTCTTCTCATTCTTTGCAACAAAGGACTTTTCCTTCTTTCCTTTGAAGTGAGTTTTCTTTTTGTCACTGGATTCCTTCCTTCTTTCAGGGCAGTCTGCAATAACATGGCCCTGTCTATTGCAGCAGTAACAAATTATCTTGGATCCAGATGCCTTACTAGTCTTGGTCCTTTTCTTGTCCTTCTTTGAAGGCTTCTTTTCCTGATACTGAACCTCTTTCCTTTGGAAGATGAAGGTCTAGACCTCCACTGTTTCTTCTTAAGGAACTTCTGAAAATGTCTGGTGAATGCAGCAAAGTCTTCATCACTTTCACTGCTTGTAGATTTTGTACTTTCTGACTCTTCAGATTCTGATTCAACTACCTCAGGAGGAGGAGTTGATGACTTGGTCTGCTCTTTCTGGGTACATCTGACTTAAAGGCAACAGTCTTTTCTCTGTATTCAGTCCTTGTTGACTTTTCTTCTTCTTTTCTCACTGACAATTGCATCTCATAGATAACAACTTGCCAAAAAGTGTGGGAGGAGAATTTCTTCCAACTTTGTCATTTCTCTGATGGCACAGATCTTGGTGTCCCAGTCTTTGGTGAGGGACCTTAAGAATTTATCATTCAACTCATAGTTTGTGAACTCTCTTCCATATGACATGAGTTCATTTACAATTCTATAAAATTTCTTGTAGCATTCAGTGATGCTATCTCCTCTTCCTTGCCTAAAGCTTTCATATTCTTGATTAAGCAAGGACTTCCTATCTTGCCTTACTTCTTCAGAACCTTCCATATAGACAATGAGGGTGTCCCACATTTCTTTTGCAGTTTTACAGTGAATAAGGTTCTGGAAGGTGGCATCATCAATTGCACTAACTATTATATTCTGTGCTCTTTTGTCCATGGTTGCTAGGACAATCTCATCCTTGGTCATTTCAGAGAAATCCTTTGGAGTCCTCTGATTTGCATCCAAATACTGAATCTTCATGGGCACATATGGCCCTTCTTTGACTGTGATGTATATCCTAGGGTCAGAGGCTTCCATAAAAAGCCTAACCCTCTCTTTCCAGATCCCAAAGATCTCTTTTCTGCATATAGGTAGTTTCATTGAACCCAACTCCTTATGATTCTCTGAAGAACCCATGTTCTTGATTTTCTTGAAACTGTTTCTGTTTCCTGACTTATACTGAATCTGCCAAACTGGATCTCCTCATACAGTTAGTCCTGATTTTGAGGAACCTCCCTCTGATACCACTTGAAAGATATGGTACCTAAACACCTAGAGGGGGGGGTGAATATAGGTGACCTAAACCTTTTTTAACTTTTGTTTGGCAGCACAACAGTTTTCACAGATTATTACAGTTAACAGCAATTACAGAAATCACACAGTAAAGCCACAACACAGCACAGCACAGCAGACACACTAATTTTATAGTGGTTCCCCAATCTTTGGGTACATCCACTTTCCCCTTCGCCTATCTAGCAGTGTACTAGATTCGGCAAACTTCTCCACTAGCTCAGAACCCAACAAGGTTCCTACCTCAGGCCCAAAGCCTTACACTCAGCCAAAAGGCCTACACTCAGCCACCCAGGCCTACACTCAGCCAATCAAAGGCCTACACTCAGAGTTCTTCAACTCCTACACTCAGGCACCAAGCCCTACCCTCAGCCTTTATAAAATAGGCTTACAATCACTCAGATCCAATGGATCTTACAAGTTATAATAGAAATTATAATGCTAACTCTACAACCCAGAAAAAGATGAGAGGAGTTGAGAGTTTCTTGAAGAGTTCTTGGAAGAACTCAGCTTGATCCAAACTGACTTAGCTTTCTTCAAAGCTTCTTGAGTAGAACTGAATTAGTCTGAATCTTCTGCAGTTGATCCTTGATCTCTGCTTCTTGAAATCCAGATGACTCTGAATTCTTCTTTTCAGCCTTAGTTCCAAAGACTGAATCCTTGGTTGGAGCTCTCTCTCTCCAACTACTTAGATCTGCAGTTGGACTGCCTGATCTTCTTGTGTTGATCTTCTGTGTATCACTTCTTGATTAAGTCTGATCAACTACTTCAATTATTATCACACCATGTAATGATGTGAACTTCTTAACAACTACTCCCTTTTTTTTACCACTTTAAACTGTGGGTGCCTATTTATAGGCTTCTTTATGGTAACCGGCTGATCCGGTTTATAACAGACTTTTGACTTCTCTGACAGTTGCTGTAGACCGGCTGGATTGGCAGCTGTCATGTCAACCAGTCACTTCTTGAAATTCTGCTAACTGTCAGTTAGTGTCGAGACTTTCTGTTCTTAAGTGTCGACACTTATAGACCAAGTGTCGACACATGTTGTGTAAGTGTCGACACAAGTCTACAAGGTGTCGACACATTCCTTGTATGTCTCGACACAGTTTCTTCTGCATGTGTCGACACTAAAATTGAGTGTCGACACAAGTACTTGTACTTCATTCTTTATCTGTTATTCTTCTAAGTGTCGACACATCTCCTTTTGTCGACACATCTTCATGTGTTGAAACTGTCAAGTGTCGACACTGATTCTTGGTGTCGACACAAGTCTTCATTCTTGATTCTTCAGCTGAGTGTCGACACATTCCCTTAGTGTCGACACTTATACTTAGAATATTTTACAAATTTTCTGTTCTTTGCTAAGTGTCGAGACAGCTCCTTGTGTCGACACTTTCTTCAAGTGTAGAGTCTTCAACTAAGTGTCGACACATTGTGCTGAGTGTCGACACTTTCTTCAAGTGTTGACTCTTCTGATTTTGTGTCGACACATTGTGCTGAGTGTCGACACATTCTTCAAATACTGAGTCTTTAGCTAAGTGTCGACACATTGCGTTGAGTGTCGACACTTCTCCAGTGTGAGTCTTCTGCATAGTGTCGACACACTGTGTTGAGTGTCGACACTTGTACTTAGAATCTGTAGACTTTTGCTGAGTGTCGACACTCACTTCAAGTGTCGACACTTTCTGGTGTAGACACAGCTCTTCTGGGTGTCGACACTTCTGCTAAGTGTCGACACAGCTTTTCTGCATTCTTCTACACTGAGTGTCGACACAGCGCCAAGTGTCGACACTTTCTGACTGGTGTCGACACTTCTTCCCAGGTGTCGACACAATGACTCCAAGTGTCGACACTGCATGTCTGGGTGTCGACACAAGCTTTCTCAAGTGTCGACACTTTGCCTCTGGGTGTCGACACATGGACTTAGAAATTTCAGCTCCAGTCCAGTGTATATCTAACTGCACAAGTACTCAAACAAACATCAAATACATTCTGATGTATATCATTGAGTTAGGTGAGGCTTCTTCAAATCAGGTACATTTGGCAATGTACCAACTGAGCTTGTCCACCAGATTTCAAACTCAGCAACCTGTGGCAGGATTTCCCTTTCCTCAGTGAAGGTGAATGCCATAAACTTGTCCACCAGGTGCGTTTTGGACATGTTCTCCTCCTCCTTGAACTGCTCCTCTAAGGCTTCCCAGATCTCCTTGGCCCTTTGCATCTTGTTGTACGTCTCTGCAAGCCTGTTGGAGAGGCAATTCAGGATGTAGTCTCTGCAGAAGTCCTCGTCGTTGACCCATTGATCTTCAACATCACTTCCTTTGAATTTTTCAAAGACAGTCTGCACTGTGTAGAAGATGTTCAGGTACTTCATGCCGAACTGTGTGTTGCGCTTCCAGGCACTGAACTCGGCGTGGGAGAATTTCTCCAGCTTGATCATCGGCACGGGAGAGGAGTGATTGATCGCCTTCGACATTTTGTGTTTCTTTCCACTACGTGTAATTCTACTTGCATACAAAATTGCGAGCAGAGCAAAAAAAACGAGAAAGAAAACACCTGAGTAGCGTAGCGACAGAGTCTTCAGATCCAATCTAGGAAAATTGTTTTGCTCCTGCTTTTCGGCTGAAACACAATCACCAAAGATTTGATCTGAGCGACGATAATCCCAAAGCAGGCACTGATGGACCAGCCACACAAGGCTGATTTGATCCTTTGGTAGATCCGACACCACCAGATTCCGGCAAGATGCAACAACTCAAAAGGTTGATTGTCTTCTTGAGAGAAAAGTCCTCCTCCACTCCTCTGAGATACCGATAAGCAAGAAAGGATCCGGATGGGATACAGATCTCGCTTCCTTGGACAAAAACGGTGAGGATCAGAAGGGAACAGTGGCCGGCTGGATCTACAAACCTCCAGCGAGAGAGGAGTAGGGGTGCAGAAGCTACGGGAGTGAAGCTCTTGCCGCCTCTTGATCGGCGACAATGAAGACCGAAAAAAAAGAAAATGGTTCCCGATCTAGATCAGCAGTTGGACAAGGCGGCCGAGCCGAGCAACCATCGACAGCAACACAGAGGTCGTCTTCCTCTTTTCCGACACAGGGAAAACGCGATACCTCCAGGCGACGGCAAGAGCGACGGATCAAAAACGGCGGATCAAGGCGACGTTACCTTGCGATCTATTCCAGATCGGCGACGGCGATGTAGAAAATCGCGAACCAGATCTGCAGCGGCTTGATGGCGGATCGATATCCTCCAGGCGGCTAGATCGGCAAGAGCACAGCAGCAGCAGGATCGGTCTTCTTCTTCGATCGGATCAGCGACGGTTACGGGAGCGGGGCTTGTTTCGTTTTTCCCGATCGTCGAAAGCAGGGCGCAGAATCTAGCGAATCAGCAGCGATGGCTTCTCCGTCGCGATCTACTAGGGCGAAATCGGCAGCGGTGGATCTCCTTCCCGGTTGAGAAATCTCGCAAGATCAGCGATCCAGAAGAAAAACTCGCGGAACGGGCGCTGCGGCGACGACGCAGAGAATCGCAGCGGGAGCATAGATCGATCACGGGGACGGGAGCGGGCTAGGGCAGAACTTCGAGAATGTTAGAGTGCTTGAAGCATCCGCGTGGCCATCTAGTTTGGAATGGTCTACCCGTTGCCCCCAGCAGGGTATTTATAGACGAAACCCTAAATCCCCGACTACGGGTTTGGATTCCTATTGAATCCTAACCAACCCGTTAAGTAGCCCATTAAACACGAATATCAATATACCTCAACAAAAAGAAGCGAGATACATCTTAGCTAAGCTTGAATATGAAAATCTTCTTTCATTCCTCGACAGCGAAGTAAGACCCAGCCTATGAGCTTATTAAGGCTCTATTTGGTTCGGCGGTGGCGGGTCGATCCGGCGGGTAGAAACAGAGTGTTCGAATTGGAGGGGGGAGGTGACTGCTCCAAATGGAGCTTTTGGGGCATTTCTCAAGGCAGGAGGGTGGAAACGAAGTAAACGCCGCCGGAAATTCGTTTGTTTATCCTCCTTCCGGCGACGTCTGCCCAAAACAAAGCAGCAAAACGCCCAAATAAATATAACCTAAATTAGGTCGTAACTCATATCGCCATCCGGAAGAGAAATGAGGTTTGGAAAAAAAGAATTCATAAGAATTTTATACAAAAACATTGGAAGGAATTACACCTTAAAGATACAATTGATTGCATTTTCTGTAAATCCCAAGGAAATTTGATCCCTTAGTATTAGCCATGATTTTGGCTCAATGGCACGGGCGGAACTACACTCAGGCACGATAGGGCACGTGCCCGACCGATATTTCTGCCTAGGTATTCTCCGCTCCGCCATTCCCGATCCGTCTCCGCCATTCCCGATCCCGTCGCCCGTCCCGATCCCGACCCCGCTCGGCAGCTCCGTCACGATCCCGGCCCCGCTCGGCTCCTCTGTCACGATCCCGGCCCCGCTCGGCTCCTCCGTCACGATACCGGCCCCGCTCGGCTTCTTCTTCTTCTTCTTCTTTTAAAGCAGTCTGACCTCTTGAAAAACAGCAGATGGTCCAGCTTGACCACTACTCACCAAAGCCTCGGGTATATCTTGATTGGAAAGTAGATTTTGATTAAAAGATGTATTTTGATGGAAAGCATGTTTTTTGATGGAAAGTAGGTTTTGATTAGAAGATAAATATTTGTGGCTTTAGTTTTGATTAGAAGATGAATATTTGTGGCTTTAGTTTTGATTAAAAGATGAATTTTTGATGGAAAGTAAGTTTTGATTAAAAGATGAAGAAGTCCAGATTTCTGGACTTCTTCGGTCCAGATTTCTGGACAGAAGAAGTCCAGATTTCTGGACTAGATTTCTGGACAGATCAGATTTCTGGAGTTCTTCAGTCCAGTTTCTTGGACTTCTTCAGTCCAGTTTCCTGGACTTCTTCAGTCCAAATTTCTGGACTGAAGAAGTCCAGATTTCTGGACTGAAGAAGTCCAGATTTCTGGACTGAAGAAGTCCAGATTTCTGGACTTCTGGACTGATTTCGGTCCAGATTTCACTGTGAAATCTGGACTGATTTCAGTCCAGATTTCAATATTTCCTTACAAACATATCTTTGCAAAAAAATAATTTTCGGGGGCGCTGCCCCCGAAACCCCGCTCAGGGTGCGCTGCTCCCCGAATCCCCTGAAGTGACAGTACTTACATTGTGCCCGTGCGACTTCAAAATCCTAGTTCCGCCACTGCTCGATGGCTAATAAACAGATAGCTAAAACTCAATTTTTTTATAGTACTTGAATCTCCAAGGCTTCTTTAGGAGGGAGTTATTTTACGACCACTTAACCGGTGAAAATAAATCCCTCTAAACAGAGCCTAAGATGAAGTTGTAACTGCTTAATATATAAATAGAAAGCACTAGCAAATTAAAAGCTATTTTAAGGCAAGCTGTAGAACCCCTGCACTTCCAAAAAATTAAAAGAATTGTTTTCTAATTTTCATGTTTCTCTTTTCATAGGTCAACATCCCCATTCTCCTCATAAGCTCCTACTGCATTTCCTATCACTAATTTTTTGACAGCACTATCTCAACATTGATTTCTCACTACTATTTTTCCTGCAATCACAGCTATCCCAAATAGATCCTTATAGATTTGTGTTGTAGTTTTGTTCATTGAACCACACTAACAAATTCTTGAAAAAATAATTTGATCATCATGACAAGTGCCTTAGAGACGTAACAATGAGAGAGTTTGCGGTTGCATTTGCGACACCAGTGCGACCCCATTTTCCACAGATGTGGTGGAGGATGGAGGCGCTGCAAACAACATGCGAGGCTCGAGCGGCATTCCTCCTCTGATAGGAAAGGGGAGAATCTGATGGGACTCCATTGCATTGCCTAGCAGAGAGGAGAACCTCCATTTACCCTAGCTCTATTTGCCACCGGAATGAAGCCTCACTTGTGCTCCAAATAGAACACAAGTGAATAGTCAGTGTTGAGGGTCACCCGGTCTTTCTCCGGTCCGGAGAAATTGAACCGCGTTTGCTCGGAATAGGACCGAGCGCTTAAACAGTCAAAATGAACCGCAATAAATAACAAAAGCTGTTTTTATGAGGAAAATCTGGAAATGGTGAAAAACCAAGTGGCTAGAACTGTGTCGAGCCAAAATCCACTAGTTTCTCGGGATTTTATAGTGTAAGTCAGAAACGTTGAGTGAAGGTAGTTCACTCAACGCTTAGAGGCTAAAGGCGTTGACAGAAGCTCAAGCGGTCAAAGCCTTAGTGTTGTTGTCAAGAAATCTGGCTAATTCCATAAGCGTTGAGTGAAGACAGTTCACACAATGCTAAGAGGCTGAAGGCGTTGACAGAAGCTCAAGCAGTCAAAGCCTCAGAGGTGCAGACAAGAAATCTTTCTAAGTTTAGAAGCGTCGAATGAAAACAGTTCACTCAATGTCATGAAGTAAAAGCGTTGTCAGAACTCCATGCAATCAAAGCCCGTGTGTTGCAATCTAAGGAATCTGTCTAAGGACATGCAATCAAAGCCCGTGTGTTGCAATCTAAGGAATCTGTCTAAGGACAGAAGCGTTGAGTGAAGTCAGTTCACTCAACGCCTGTTGAGTGAAGTCAGTTCACTCAACGCCTGTTGAGTGAAGTCAGTTCACTCAACGCCTAATCGATTGAATTTAAAAGATTAAGTATAAAAGCATTGAGTGTTGAAGATTCACTCGACGCCTCAAGGTACAAAAATCTGCTAAGTGTTTCTGCATTGAGTGACACGACTCCACTCAACGCCTAGGCAGATTGTCTGAAATTTGCTAAGTCCAGAAGCTTTAAGTCATGCTGACATCATCCTGAATTTGAATGTGGCGGGTTTTGCACGCTAGATGACAAAAGGTCAGACAATCTTTCCTTTAGAAGAATACAACATTCATAAGCAAAAGAAGTGTTGTGTTACCAATCTCCGGTGGGCTCATACTGACAAAAGAAGCGTTGGACGACATTGAGTGAACATTAAATGAAGTGAGTCCAACGAATGTATGATAATAGATGATTTTTTGGAGACAGAGCTTTTCTGGTCATCTTCTTCCTCTCGACGAAGTGGAAGATTGCCTAGCAGAAGCTCTTACGGAAAGTCTGTAAACCAAAGACAAGAGTAAGTTGTTGAAAAAATTATTCACTGAAGATTCAACTAATCTTCAACAGCAGATCAGAAATTCTTTCCTGAAGAAGGAGAAGCAGTTGAAGCTTACAGCTGCTGCTCATCTTAAAGGCCTTAGCTCTAAACTCTGCTACAATCTAGTCTTGAAGAAGCAGTGCTCTGCAATAACTTCTCAGCACAAGCAGAACAATCCTGAAGATCTATTCTTGGTGCTGTAAAGAAGATATGGCTGAGTTTACTCAGTTCAAAAGGCAGGCTCAAAGGACACTTTCTGAAAGTCTTTATTTTCAAGGTAGCTTACAACCTAGGGGGTGAATAGGTTGTCTCACTGTTATTGTCCTCTTTTTAATTTTATCTTTTGCACTAATTGTGTTGGTAGTAGTTTGCTTTCAAGAACCTGTACAAAGAAAAACACATAAAAGTACATACAAATTTATAGTGGTTCCCCAATCTTTGGGTACATCCACTCTGCTATCACCATGCCAACTTCCTATTAGCCAAGGCATTTCTCTAAAACACCGCTCCAAAGAGCTTACACCTCAGATCCCTCAGGATCTCTCAGTCTCCTCCAATACCTACAACTTAGTCATACATGCCAACAACTCAGTGATCAGTAGATCACCTACCTCAGGCCAAAGGCCCTACACTCAGGCTGGGAGGACATCCCTACCTCAGATCCATTAGGGATCCTACCTCAGACATAAAGGTTACACTCAGAGAGTATTCCTCTCCTACAGCTCAGTGATCAATTGACCACCTACCTCAGACTTGAAACCAATTCATACAGCTCAGATCCAGTTGGATCCTACAACTCAGAGAGCTTCACTCTCCTACAACTCAGGCAATATTGCCCTACCTCAGGCTCAGAGAGCCCTACAACTCAGATCCATTTGGATCCTACAAAAACGTGAAATAGATTTATGTCTATCACGGAGAAATTTCTCTGTGATAGCCCCTTTAGCTGAGTTATCTCAGCTCAAACTTTCTTCATAGCTACAAGGATCTTGAGCTGGAAGAACTAGCAGTAAACTGCTTTGCTTTCTCCTCCTTCCCTGTACAGAGTCAGCCACTTTGGTCTTTCTTCTTTTCAGCTTCAGAAGTGGATCTTCAGTTTAGAGCTTGCTGATCTAAGAAACAACTTGATCTGCAGAGACTTATTCATTATTTCTGCTTCTCCCTCAGAAGGAAAACCTTCTGATCTTGCTGGTGTCGATGAAGAAGACACACAGCTAACTGAACTTTTTGCAGGAAGACTTCAAGTTTTTTCACACAACGATGACGAGGAAGATGAAGTCCAGCCGCAACATTTTTGAAAATGATAAAGCCCTAAAAGTTTTTGTCGTCTTACCCACACTCTTTCTTTTGTAGTTCGCCGATCAACGGCTCTTAGAAATCATTGAAGCCCACTTGCAGCATCCAGCTGCACCTTGCCTTAAGGGAAGAAGATGTACAGTAGCTTCGCGATAGAGGTTGTCGTGTTTTGTAGCTTCTCCGTACTTGATTTGAAATTAGTTGACTTTGTCGATTTTGCAGATTTTGCTGACGCCAGCACCTGTGGACTTAGCCAAAGTTGAGCATCAATAGAATATGTATTGAGTGAATGAGCTTCACTCAACACTAAAGTACTTAGACATAATACTGTCTATCCAAGCGTTAACAGCGTTGAGTGAGCAAGCATCACTCAATGCTTTTTGCCTTAACCATTTTTATACCCTTTTCTGCATGTCTGGCGTTGAGTGAGCATACCTCACTCAATGTCTTGTACATTAGCCATGCTTTCTGTAATTTAGGCGGAGAAGATGAAGATCTTCGAATACGAAGGAGATCTTCAAAGAATGCTTGAAGATCTTCGAAGGGGAAGAAGATGAAGAAGATGAGGGAGGAAGGAGAGAGAGGGAATCCGTAGGAGGATTTTTCCAAGAAGGAGAGAGATCCCTTTTAAAGGGTGGTCTGGGGCCCTATTTATAGGCTTCATGGGGGTCTGGGTCCCTATTTATAGGCTTCATGGGTGGTTATGGAGGTTACACGGTTATCCACAGCCCATAACCACCATGATTGTTATCAATAGACCAAAATATTATATTTATTTAAACGGGACTATGGTTTAATATGCATATTAATCTCATTATATGCAGACCATTCTATTTTTGGCAACACATTATCTCCACTATGGGAGATCATGTCGGCGGTTACGTGGGTGGTTACCCACGTAACCGACGGCGGCGATCGTGGGAGCATGTTCGGACGGTGGAGACAGACTCCCTCGTACGGCTGGCGAACTTGCCGGCAAATTTGTCGGCGAGGCGGGAGATCGCCACCAACGGCCGGGAGAGCGGGCGACAGCCATGCCGGCGGCGGAAAGTGGGGAGCGGCCGACGGTGGCGACGTCCGAGGAAGAGAGGAGTGACAGCGGCGGCGGCCGCTGGAGAAATGAGCGACGCTGGCGGCGACCGTAGAGTTAGGAAATAACGGCGGCGGCGGCCGCGACGTTGGGAGACGGCAGGGACGGCGATCACGGGAGAAACAGACGACAGCGGCAGTGGCGGCGGTCGTAGAGTCGGTAAATAGTAGCGGTCGTGGAGTCGGTAAATAACGGCGGCGGCGATCGTGGCGTTGGGAGACGGTGGAGGCGGCGACCGTGGGAGAAACAGACGACGACGGTGACGGTCGTGGAGTCGGGAAATAACGGCATCAGCGGCCGTGGTGTTTGAAGACGACGGCGACAGTGGAATGAAGTCTAGAGATAATGGCGATGACGACCGCGATGTTTGAAGACGGCGGCGGCAACGACCACAAGAGAAATGAACGACGGTGGCGTCATATGCGGCGCTGGGAGACAGTGTTGACGGCAGCCACGAGAGAAAAGGACGACGATAACGGCGGTCGTGGATTCGGGAAATAACGGCGGCGGCGGCCACGATGTTGGGAGACGGCAGCGACGACGGCCGCAACGTTGGGATACGGCGGCGGCGACGGCCGCGGGAGGAATGGATGACGACAGTGGCGGTCGTGGCGGCGGTCGGCGGTCGATGGCGGCGGTCGGCGATAGTTGTTGAATGGGAGGCCCCCATGATTTCTCCTATTGTGGTGGAGATCATGGGGAGCGGGTTGACTGGTTAAACCCATGATCTCCATAATAGGAGTAATTATGGGGGGAGTGGTTAAATGCACCCCCTAGAGATTTAAATGAGGCTTCATCCCCATCAATTGCCTCCCAAATCCTTTATTGTCAGAGATTGGAACGAGCAAGAGAACAAGGATTTTTCTCCATTCTCTTCGATCATGACAAAAGGTCCATGATGAGCCATTTGAATTTCTTCATGAGCAGCCTTAAATGCACTTTCCCTACTATTGCTTCCACAATGGCTGGGAACATCTTTTATTCCACTTGTGGATGCACCATTCATATAGTGACCATATATGCTTTCTTGGTTAAACCTATTTGAAGGGTATATCACCCTCTTGAATGGGTTAGGTGGCCTAGATGTCATAGACACAACTGGAACTTTCCCTTTGAGATTGGCAGGTCTTGTGTTACCCTTGAAGCCCAACCCCTTCTTACCCTTTTGTGAGGAGAAGGAATCTATCAAGGGCAACACTGTATTGGGCTGAGAGAAACTGACCACAATACCTTGCTCCCTCTAGATCTTTTCTTCAAGATCTTTATGAGACTATTTTGCTCTTGATAGTCTTCATATGGATGCCTGACAGGGTTTTCAGTTGACTGAGTTCCCTCATTGTCTGATGCAGTACAGCAGTTGTTTCAATAAGCTGAGAAGCAGCGGGTTGAAGAGACAAAATCTCCTTAGCCTGCTTCTTAGTCAACTTCTTGCATTTTTTAAAGGCATCCAGAAGTTCACTATATCTGTCAATCAATTGATTGACATTACCCTCTAAGCCAGAATCAGGAGTTGTCTCAATCCGAGACACAAAACTGGATGGAGAATGTACCTTACATTGACCAGGCTGATAATGGCTGCTCACTTCATCAGTCATTGTCATCAGCCATCTGCTGTTGTAGCCATATTCATTCACCTTTGAGTCACTGTCTGATAGTGTCAGAGGGGACCTGATTCGGTATCCTCCCTGGAGGATAGACATCTCCTGCTATAACAACTTTATCTTTAGTAGCAGCAGCAACTAGCCCAATATAGGCTTCCTCTTCTTCAGACTTAGATGATGATGAGCCTGTCCAACTCTTCTCTTTCTTAGCCACACGGGACTTTTCTTTCTTACCCTTGTGCTTTTGGTGAGATTTCTTCTTACTATCCTCCCTTCTCTTCACTGGGCAATCAGCAATGATATGCACTGGCTTGCTGCAGCAGTAACAGATAACATTACCAGAATTATGTTTACTGGGTTTAGATCCATACCTGTCCTCCTTGGAGGATTTCTTCCAGTGATGTGCTGAGGAGAAGGGTCTGCTCTTCCAGTGCTTATTCTTCATCAGCCTATGAAGCTTCCTGGAGAAGACAGCAAAGTCCTCATCAGACATGCTACTGTATGATGCTTCTGATTTAGAGCAGTCTGGATCTACTTGTCTTCTTGGAGGAGAAGTGGTCTTTCTCCTGATTTTGCTTGTGGCTTCAGCTTTGAAAGCCACAAACTTCTCTTTGGCCTAAGACTTGTAGTTTGTCTCTTCTTCTTTCCTGACAGTTAGTTGCATCTCATAAGAGAGTAGTTTTTCAAATAAGGTGTGAGGTGGAGTGTCACCCAGCTTAGCCATTTCTCTGATGGAACAGATCTTTGTGTCCCAGTATCTGGTGAGAGACTTGAGGAGTTTATCATTTAGCTCATAATGATTAAATACCCTTCCATAGCTCCTTAGCTCATTCACTATCCTGAAGAATCTTTCATAGCATGTGGTTATGTTCTCACCCTTGATATGTCTAAAGGCCTCATACTCCTGGTTGAGCATAGACTTTCTATCATCCCTGACCTCCTCTGTGCCTTCCATGTAGATCACTAAAGTGTCCCACATCTCCTTTGCAGTTTTGCAGTGAATCAGATTCTGAAGGGTAGAATCACCAATTGCACTGACAATGATATTTTGAGCCCTCTTGTCGATGGTGGCAATAATGACTTCATCCTTTGTCATCTCTTCATAAGTCTTGGGTGTCTGGATGTTTGCATTCAGGACAGACACTTTCATAGGGATGAAAGGTCCTTCTTTGACAGTTACAAAGATTCTAGGATCAACTGCTTTCATGAACAGCCTGATCCTCTCCTTCCATTTGTCAAAACCTTCTTTCCTGTATATAGGAAAATTTATGGCAGCCAGCTTCTTGTAGTTCACTCCTGAACCCATATGAACAGTTTGTAGCTACCGTGGAAGATCACTCAGATGGTTAGATCCTTTTTGAGTAACCTCCCTCTAATACAACTTGAAAGTCTTTATTTTCAAGGTAGCTTACAACCTAGGGGGTGAATAGATTGTCTTACTGTTATTGTCCTCTTTTTAATTTTTTTTTTGCACTAAGTGTGTTGGTAGTAGTTTGCTTTCAAGAACCTGCACAAAGAAAAAACAATACAAAAAAGTACACACAGATTTATAGTGGTTCCCCAATCTTTGGGTACATCCACTCTCATCCCACCTTGCCAACTTCCTGTTAGTCAAGGAACTTCTCCAAAACACTGCTTCAAAGAGCTTACACCTCAGATCACTCAGGATCTCTTAGTCTCCTCCAAGACCTACAACTCAGCCACACGGGCCTACAACTCAGTGATCAGTAGATCACCTACCTCAGGCCAAAGGCCCTACACTCAGGCTGGGAGGACAGCCCTATCTCAGATCCACTAGGGATTCTACCTCAGACCCAAAGGTCCTACACTCAGAGATTATTCCCCTCCTATAGCTCAGTGATCAATTAAACACCTAACTCAGACTTGAAACCAAGTCGTACAGCTCAGATCCAGTTGGATCCTACAACTCAGAGAGCTTCACTCTCGTACAACTCAAGCAATATTGCCCTACCTTAGGCTCAAAGAGCCCTACAACTCAGATCCAGTTGGATCCTACAGAAAGGTGAAATAGATTTATATCTATCACAGAGAAATTTTTCTGTGATAGCCCCTTGAGCTGAGTTATCTCAGCTCAAACTTTCTTCATACCTACAAGGATCTTGAGTTGGAAGTAACTAGCAGTAAACTGCTTTGCTTTCTCCTCCTTCCTTGAACAGTGTCAGCCACTTTGTTCTTTCTTCTTTTCAGCTTCAGAAGTGGATCTTCAGTTTAGAGCTTGCTAAACTAAGAAGCAACTTGATCTGCAGAGACTTCTTCTTTGTTTCTGCTTCTCCCTCAGAAGGAAAACCTTCTTATCTTGCTGATATCGATGAAGAAGACACACATCTAACTGAACTTTTTGCAGGAAGACTTCAAGCTTTTTCACACAGCAATGGCGAGGAAGATGAAGTCTAGACGCAACCTTTTTGAAAATGATAAAGCCCTAAAAGTTGTTGTTGTATTGCCCACACTCTTCCTTTTGTAGTTCGCCGATCAACGACTCTTAGAAATAAGTGGGGCCCACTTGCAGCATCCAGCAGCACCTTGCCTTAACGGAAGAAGATGTACAGTAACTTCACAGTAGAGTTTGTCGTGTTCTGTAGCTTCTCCGTACTTGATTTGAAATTAGTTGACTTTGTCGATTTTGCAGATTTTGCTGACGTCAACACACGTTGACTTAGCCAAAGTCGAGCATCAGTATAATAGGCGTTGAGTGAATGAGCTTCATTCAACGCCAAAGTACTTTGACAAAATACTATCTATCTAGGTGTTGACAACATTGAGTGAGCAAGCCTCACTTAATGCTTTTTGCCTTAACCATTTCTGCAGCCTTTTCTTCATGTCTGGCGTTGAGAGCATTGAGTGAGCACACCTCACTCAATGTCTTGTGCCTTAGCCATGCTTTCTGTAATTTATGCGTTGAGAGCATTGAGTGAGCTTGCCTCACTCAACGCTTTCTTCCTTAACCAATTTTTTTCTTCTCCAACATCTTAAGTGTTGAGAGTGTTGAGTGACCATGCCTCACTCAACGGTTTTTGTTTTAATCAGATTTTCTGAGTCATGGCGTTGAGAGCGTTGAGTGAACATGCCTCACTCAATGCTTTCTGCCTTAGCCAGATTTTTCTACTCCTTGGCATTGAGTGAGTAAGCTTCACTCAACATATTTATACTTGGCTAAATTTTCGTGTCTTGAAAACACAAACACTGACTGGGTGAGATACAGTCAAAACTTTATCATATGGCGTTGAGTGAGGTTGCCTCACTCAACACTTATGGACTTAGTCAAATATCAACATAGATTTTCTATGGCTTTGACTTACAAGGCATTATTCAACGAATATAGAGTATGGCATTGAGTGAGTGATACTCACTCAATGCCTATGGACTTAACCATTTTTCTGCCCATTTCCTCTTAGGCTTTTACTGCATTAGTATATCTCACAGCCTTTTGCTGTATATCATTGAGTGAGTTGACTTTACTCAACGCCTGTGGACTTAGCCATTTTCTGAGCTTGTCACTCCTTTGACTTTGACTGTATAGGCTCCACTCAGCACTATAAGTCATCTGACGTTGAGTGAGTAACCTTCACTCAATGCCTATGGACATAGACAGACTTCTGTCTATTCACATCTTAGGTAAGAGTTTGCCTGACTCAGCCACTTAGGCTATCTGTCCATCAATATTGCTAGTACATCCATGCATGCATAAACTCAGGCACACATCAAATACACGTTTATGTATATCATTGACAAGATTGACTTCACTCAAATCTAGGACATTGAGGGCAATGGACCCAACACTTTCTCTGGAGTCAATCAATAACTACAACTTCACTTATTTTGTAGGATCAGTCTTGATCTGAGTTGTAAGCCTGAATTATAAAGGCTGAGTTGTTGGATCTTGTGGTTGATTTGAGGTAGGGCCTGTGCGCCTGAGGTAGGATCATTCTTGATATGAGATGTAGGAGAGTTAATCTCTCTGAGTGTAGGGCTATCCTCCTAGCCTGAGGTGTAGGACTTTTAATTAAGTCTGAGGTAGGTGATCAGAAGATCACTGAGCTGCCGGAGTAAAATTTACTCTGAGCTGTAGGGTTTCGGCCTGAGGTAGGACTTGGAGGAAGTCTGAGAGATCCCGAGGGATCTGTGTAGTAAGATCTTGGAACTGAGATTGGAGTAGATTGTCTTGTCTAACACACAGCTAGAAAGCAAACTAAAATAATTGAACACTCAACACAGATAAATAAAAAGATAGTCTTAAATATTAAGAAATCTATTCACCCCCCTCTAGGTGTATAACTACTCTTGAAACAAAGTCTTTCAATGACTCCATTGTGCCCTTTTTATTTGTTTTCTTCGCTTTTGCTTCATCTTGCGGGAGTGCCTTTATACCATCAAATGATGATGTAGCCCACGGGATAGCTTTTGTTTGAGCAGAGACCTTCTTTTCAGATCTCCCGTGTTCTGGTTGCGTTTTAGTGAGTGTGCACATTTGGCAGAGTAACGCTTAGCTTGAACACTGACATTTTGAAGAGGTTGCTAGTGGTGGACGTTCGTCCGCTTGTATTTTTTTTTGGGGGGGGGGGGGGTGGGGGAGATTGGAGCCCTTCCAAGTGGAGGTGGTGAAGAACTTTTGTTCGTTCATGTCTCGGGAGGACTGAGGTCCATTCGAGTGGTGGTGGATGTTTGTTTACTCGCATTTTCGGGAGAGTCGTAAGCTTCTTAGGATTTGGGGGCGATGAGTCCTTGTTTGCTCGTGCCTTGAGCGGAGATGGTGTAGAACCTTTATTCATGCTTTAAGAGGACCAGGGTTTGTCCGAGTGGAGGGGGTGAAGAATCTTTGTTCGTTCGTGTTTTGGGAGAACCAAGGCTCGTCCGAGTGGTATTGGAGAAGAACCTTTATTCATTCTTTCCTCAGAAGAGCTGAGGTTCATCCAAGTAGTGGTGGAGAAGAACCTTTATTTCTTTGCGCCTTAGGAGAACTGGGGTTCATCCAAGTGGTGGTGGTGAAGAACCTTTGTTCTTTTGCTCCTCGGGAGAATCGAGGTCTGTCCGAGTGGAGGTGACAAAGAACCTTTATTCGTTCGAACTCCGGAGAATCGGGGTTCGTCCAAGTGGAGGTGACAAAGAACTTTTGTTCGTTTGCGCCTCTGGAGAACCGGGATTCGTCCAAGTGGAGGTGACGAAGAACCTTTGTTCGTTCGCGCCTCTGAAGAAACGTGGTTCGTCCAAGTGGAGGTGGCGAATAATCTTTGTTCATTCGCGCTTCAGGAGGACCGAGGTCCGTTTGGGTGGAGGTGGGGAAGAACTTTTGTTCGTTCGCACCTCTGAAGAATCAGGGTTCGTCCAAGTGAAGGTGGCGAAGAACCCTTTTTCGTTCGCGTCTCAGGAGGATCGGGGTCCGTCTGGGTGGATGTAGCGAAGAACCATTATTCGTTCGCGCGTAAGGAGGACCGAGGTCCATCCGGGTGGAGGTGATGAAGAACCTTTATTCGTTCACGCGTCAGGAGAATTGGGGTTCGCCCAAGTGAAGGTTCATATGAACCTTTGTGCAACTCGCCTGGGAGGTGCAAACAGACATTTGTCCGTCTCGCCTAAGGTACAGAAAGGCTTTTGCTAATCTCGCCTGAGGTGCAAAAAGCTTTCACCAATCTTGCCTGAGAGGTGCATAAAGGCTTTCCTCAATCTCGTCTGGGAGATGTAGAAAGGCTTTCGTCAATCTTGTCTGGAAGGTGCAAAAAGGCTTTCACCAATCTCGCCTGGGAGGTGCAGAAAGGCTTTCTCCAATCAAGGCAGGTCGTGCACGCGTGTGCGTCCCGGCCGCGCGCGCCCGCGCGGCCCGGCCACACGCATGCACGGGTTCGACCTCCCTCTTGTGTGTTTTTGGGATTTCCAGCTTTGTGCGCGGCCGGCTTGACCGGATTTGCTTTCCCCCGTATCCTTTACCGAAAACTTTTCCGATTTAACTTATAAAATTTAGGAGAACTCCATCAGTTATTAATAGTATATCTGAATTTAGCACAATCATCTGCTAAGATGTTCAATTTACTCTATATGTTGTATGAAAATTCATTCATAAAAAGGGCTTCAACATTTCATGCCATGAAACATTTTAATTACAACACGGCCTAATTTTATTTATTACAAGTGTCAAGAAGGAAATACCATATCACAACCTAGATGAAATAGGAAATACTCTGACATTAAAGCTTCATTTGGTTCGGCGGTAGCGGGTCGATTTGGCGGGTGAAAACGGAGTGTTCGAATCGGAGGGGGAGGTGGCTTCTCCAAACGGAACTTTTTTGGGCGTTTCTCAAGGCAGGCGGGTGAAAATGAAGCAAACACCGCCGGATGTTCATCTATTTACCCGCCTTCCGGCGTCGTTTGCCCAAAACGGAGCGACAAAACGCCGAACCAAATAGAGCCTAAGTTAAATGTCGATAAAATAATAAAAGATAATAGTAACACTTTGCACCCTCAAAAAAAGGGGTTTGGCACTTAAGCAACATCTTGAGTCTGTAACAAGTATGCACACACAAGCTATGAATGTCGAGCACCCAAGAAGATGGAAGAGACAAGTCACTTAAGAGAATCCATGAATGATGAAGGTGATCTGGTGATGTTCCTTGCATACATATAAAGGAATAGAAGAAGGGAAGCAAGACGCATGGTACCTTAATACAGGAGCTGGCATCCACATGTGTGATCAGAAGGAGATGTTCACACGACTTGAGATATGTCAAGGTGAGTTCAACTTTGGCAATTCTTCAAAGATTGTTGTAGAAGGAAGATGAGTGATTTAAGTTATTTTTAATGGAGAAAAGATCTATATTTAAAAAATTTTCTATGTGCTTGCATTGAAAAACAATATCTTGAGTCTTGGTCAATTGATGATGAAAGGTTTTCAGTATGACGAAGAATTCTACATTGAAGATGGAAAAGAAATGATAGCATGTTTAGCAACTATTCAAGAGGTGAAAGCCAACAATTTTTTTATTTTTAATATATAATAAAAAATAAGTAAATAATAAATATAAAAGTAAATAAATAAAATTAAAAAAAATATAATGTAATAAAATTAATTAATTAATTAATTAAATTAAAATAAAGAATGCATATAAATTTAAGATAAAATTAAAATTTAAAACAAAAATTAAAAACAGATAAACAAAAATTAAATAAATTCTGAGACTGGCGAAGGTTGAATTGTCTTATCTAAGATACAAGCATCTTGTCACGGGCTTCGCCCGTGCTTGATGCTCTCGGGCGGCCTTTCCCGCCTCCCAGCGGGCTTTATCAGCCTTCACATTGGCTTTACCCGTGCTTGATGTTTTGGGTGCCCTTCGACCGCATAAAAGCAGGTTTTGACTGCTTCTACGCAATCCATCAGCTTGGCGCAGCACCCGCCACTCGCTGTCCCCTGGAGCGCTTATACAAAATCAAATAACAACCATAATGCTATGAGGGGGAGAGTAGCCGGTGTGGCGTCAAGCTGATCGATTACATGGAAACGGGTGAACCCTGTGAGGAGGCGGCGAGGCTGCCCATGAGAATCAAGCACGGGCAAAGGGCGTACGAAGATGCTCACATGTATATATATGTGTGTGTGGGGGGGGGTGGGGGGGGGGGGGGGGGGGGGGGGGCACATACGGGCCTTCGGCCCAGGGGCATTCGGCCTATTCAGGGGGCATTCGGCGGGGGAACGACATTTGTCGTGTGGTGACATTTGTCGCATTGGAAGCAACATTTGTTTGTCATGGGAGAGGGACATTTGTCGTGGGAGCGACATTTATCGTGGGGGTGACATTTATCGTGGGGGAGACATTTATCGTGGGGGGAGGGGGGCATTTTTCGTGGGGGGGGGAGGGCATTTGTCGTTGTTAAAATTTCTCAAGATGGTCAAGAGATAGCTCTGATGCCACATAAAACTTCCAAAGCTATCAAGATGACACATTGATTAAGCGGGACCGGAAACCAGGCCCATGAACACTCCAATCACAACCAAGTTCAGTAAATCAGATGCAAGGAAAGTAACAAGCAGGCCATGTATTAACAATTTTCTTTGTATCAAGAGGTATACATGACGAGACATGATTTCACCAAGTACATAACATGAAGCAGAGAACAACAAAAAATAGAAGCCAGGCGAACAGAGATCGAGACCGCCAAGACCGCCGCCTTGTCGAATTGAACAACGAAGTCTGCCGAGACCGCGAGGTCACGCGGACTACCCGTTATTCAAGCTGAAGAAGAGCTGTCTGCAAACTGCAAGCCGCCTGACTACTGAGGTCGCCTAGGCACCTGTTAGACCACCAACAGACCACTGCTGAACTGATGAACAGATCGCCCAGACCGGCGGACAGGTTATTGAACTGGAATTGCTGAAGGAGAGAAGACCGGTTGGCCGCAACTACGGCATGCTGCAAACCACTGATTGTAAACCGCAAGCTTCACTGATCCCTGACTGCACTCAGCACCAAAGTCATGGCTTCTTAGTGCTATCCACACAACCTGCAAACAACAAATCAGTTAACCTTCTCAAACCACGCGGACAGAAAATCTGAGGCCGCATCAATTAACACACGCTCAACTTACTGTTCATTCAGTTACTGTTTATGTGATAGGGGGTTGTATTTATAGGCATGGAGAGGAGTGTGGTGTAAGGCCCCTAGCCGATCCAACATGACAGCGTCACGGCTCCGCTCTAGGCGACCCTACCGGGCTGCAGCCCAAGCACCCCAACCCCTCTCCCTCCACAGGCGGGTTGTTGGTGGCCACAGCCTCCCTTTGATGAGGTAAACTCGATAGTCAAGCCCGCACTACGGGGACTTCCCAGGAGGTCACCCATCCCAGTACTACTCCAGCCCAAGCACGCTTAACTATGGAGTTCTTTCAACTCTCATCACCAATTGAGCTGCAGCTCAATTGGTGATGAGAGTTGAAAGAACTCCATAGTTAAGCGTGCTCGGGCTGGAGTAGTACTGGGATGGGTGACCTCCTGGGAAGTCCCCGTAGTGCGGGCTTGACTATCGAGTTTACCTCATGAAAGGGAGGCTGTGGTCACCAACAACCCGCCCCCTGTGGATGGAGAGGGGTTGGGGTGCACTTTTTATTGTAAGGTCCCTAGCCGATCCAACATGACAGCGTCACGGCTTTCCGCTCTAGGCGACCCTACCGGGCTGCAGCCCAAGCACCCAACCCCTCTCCCTCCACAGGCGGGTTGTTGGTGGCCACAGCCTCCCTTTAATGAGGTAAACTCGATAGTCAAGCCGCACTACGGGGACTTCCCAGGAGGTCACCCATCCCAGTACTACTCCAGCCCGAGCACGCTTAACTATGGAGTTCTTTCAACCTTCATCACCAATTGAGCTGCAGCTCAATTGGTGATGAGAGTTGGAAGAACTCATAGTTAAGCGTGCTTGGGCGAGAGTAGTACTGGGATGGGTGACCTCATGGGAAGTCCCCGTACGACCAGCTTAACTATCGAGTTCGATCATCAAAGGGAGGCTGTGGCCACCAACAACCCGCCTGTGGAGGGAGAGGGGTTGGGGTGCTTGGGCTGCAGCCCGGTAAGCATCTCCTAGAGCGGAGCCGTGACGCTGTCACGTTGGATCGGCTAGGGGCGTTACAATAAAAGTGCACTTTTATTGTAACGCCCCTAGCCGATGCTTGAACGTGACGGCGTCACGGCTCCGCTCTGGGCGACCCTACCGGGCTGCAGCCCAAGCACCCCAACCCCTCTCCCTCCACAGGCGGGTTGTTGGTGTAACGCCCCGAAACTCAAAGGAGCAAAGGGGGACGTTTTGGGCCAGTTTTGGTTTCTGGCTGAAAGCACACGGCCTGGGACACGGGCGTGTCCCAGGGCGTGTCAAGCGTGTGTCGACACTTAGCCGCGAAGTCGTCGAGTTATTCTCGACGATTCGTCGAGAAAGGGCACACGGCCTGCGACACGGGCGTGTCGCAGGGCGTGTCGACCCGTGTCGACACTTAGCCGTGAAATCGTCGAGTTATTCTCGACGATTCGTCGAGAATGGGCACACGGCCTGCGACACGGGCGTGTCGCAGGGCGTGTCGACCCGTGCCGACGATCGTCAAGGTGAAATCGTCGAGATTCACTCGACGATCGTCGAGACAAGGCACACGGCCTAGGACACGGGCGTGTCCAAGGCCGTGTCATCCAGTCGTCGTTCTCCCTCGACGAAATGTCCCGTGTACACGGCCTGGGGGCCCAGGCGTGTCAATGTGACACGGGCAAGGACACGGGCGTGTCCTAGAACCCGTGCAGTGCTCGGGTTGGAAACAGGGGAAAAAATCATGGGGTACACGGCCGGATGCACGGCCGTGTCAGCTGGAACACGGGCGTGTCAGCTCGAACACTGGCGTGTCCGATACCCGTGTGCGTGTGTTCAGAAGATTCGATTTTGACGGCGAATGCGGCACACGGCCCTGGACACGGGCGTGTGCCAGGCCGTGTTCGGCCCAGTTTGGGCATTTCAGCCCCGAATCAAAGCCGCTCGTTTTCTTAGGTTGAGATCCGACGGCTGGGGATGGTTCCTGAGAGGATATACACGGGTTTGACTTAAGAAAAATCCATTTTTCCTTCACTTGATCATCTCTCCAAACCCTTGGAGAAAGAGGAAAGCTATTGGAGGAAGAAGAGCTAGATCCGCCATTGGAGGAGCTTCGAGAGCTCCGAATCGCAAGCCGACTCCGGATCCACGGAGGCAACGCAAGCGCGGTGATTTCTATCCGATTACATTTCGATGGCGCCAAAGAGGAACGCAAGGGTAACGATCCTCACTTGTGAGCATGATAGCTCTCTTTCTTAGCATAGGAAGCCCTCTCTCGCGAGTTTGCGAAGAGTTGGAGGCATTCATTCGGGTAGATATGTAAAGTCCCCGTTGTTTAGCGTCCGTATGCGAGAACGGACATAGGCATTTTGGTTGAAGCCTACCCAGACATGTTAGTCCGGATCGGTGATGTTGCATTGCATAAGGCCGGAGAAGACTCCGTGCTATTTGGTGTTTTCGGGTTTTCTACGCGGTAGGTAGATTGCAGCAGGGAGCCTTGGGGACTAACCCAAAGGTGCACCCGGAAAACTGGGCGGACACGAGGTCTTGCCAACTTGGTGGCTTGGAAGCCAACTTGAACATAACCGGGTTATGTGACTTGTGATGAAAATGGGACTCGGTAGAAGTTTGACCTGCGCATATGGTTTAAATTACCGTTGCGGGCGCATATGGTTTAAACTACCGTTGCGTTGTGAGCACGGGTTAGATGGAACCGTACCCACTCTATGTCGTTCGGATTAGGGCCGTTGGCATAGATGAGGGTCTTCGGCGGTCTATGGTTTTAATTACCGTGACCCATGCCAGGAAGACAAACTGCTCATTGTTTGGCCGTCCAAGAGAGGATGGCGGTGAGTCGGCAGACTTAGACTGCGTTCACCAAGAATGTGCCCTGAGTGCACGGGGTGTGTGGCCGTTGAGCCTCCGCCTGTGATGAAATGTCCTATATTTATAATGCTCGCTTATGCTAATGAAATGCAGGGAAGGAGCATCGCCGCCCCGAGTTGGGGGCAGGATCGTTATAATTTGGTCAGCATTGCTGACCGTTGCTTGTTTGCCACCGTGCGGTGGTTTGTTGCTTGCAGGTGCAGCTGGACCGAGCGGTCAATAGCGGGCTAAAGCCCTTTTTGCGAAGCTGGCCCTCGAAGGCCCAAGTGAAATGTTTTCTATTTTTATTCATGTATGGCCGGCCTGCGTGCCGAGGTTGGTAAATCATGTAATAGACAAGTGAAACATTTTGTAAGGCCTTAAGGCCAAAGTTTGGGTATTTTTGTATACATTCCTAAATGTTGTATTAGTGGACATTCGTGCTCTTATGCTGGGTTCTTGTTTACAACTTATATTAACTGCTTCCGCTAGAATGCTCTGTATAGGACGTTGAGATTGGTTGGATGGTTTCCATAAGTAACCACCCGGTCTGTCTGTGGTATATGGCGTCGGGCCCCGGCCGGACCTACTGCTATATGTCATACGACGGATAGGGGATGTTACAATTTGGTATCAGACTACTGGTTTTGGTCGGGCTTAAACGGAATTCGTGGTCGAATTCTTTTTAAGGGGTGGTGAGCACATTGTGTGCGTCATCGTTATAATGGTAAAAGAACCCATGACTGTCCACTTAGGAATGAAAATACTCGTGTTTGAGGAACCTGCGTGTTCCTATAATTGCTGTTTGCAATGTTATTTGGTCGCTTAACGATGTTTTGTACCACTATATGTGACCCGAAGTGGTGTTGGGCCGTCAGAACGCTGAGGTTCTGAGGCTAGTAGTGCACCAGAAGTTGCTCCCGCAACACCTTTGTCGGCTGAAAATATAAGATTGGTGGCTGAAGCGGTGTTGGCCGTGATAAATGCGCAGCCTGGGAGGCAAGCGCAGCAGCCCGCTCCTGTGATGGAGCAAGTACCTCTTCAAGAGGCCGAGCCGAGGAGGATGAGCAAGTGGTTGTAGAACCAATAGTGCCAAGGAGGGCGACTGAGAGGCAGTTGAAGCATGTAATGAGCTTTAACCCTCCGTTATTCTCGGGGTTGGGAACCCCATCGCAGGCTGAAGACTGGCTCTCTAGGGTGAAGAGAGTCATGACAGCGACGGAGACGGAGGAGTGGCAAATGACCACCATCGCTACGTTCCTTCTGGATGGGGAAGCGAGGATGTGGTGGGAAGGTTTGGAGCTGCATCATTTGAGAGGTAGACAACTGATAGACGTTCCGATGGAAGAGTTCTCGGAATTGTTCTTAGCAAGATACCTCCCTTCTACTCAGAGGATTTCAATGGAGAATGAGTTCCTGAAGTTGGTGCAGGGTGAGAGGAGCGTGGATGAATATCTCCACGAGTTTACGCGGTTGAGTCGTTATGCTAGCTCCATCATCATGGATGAGGAGCGCAAGACTAATCGTTTTTATGAAGACTTGAGGGATGAGCTGAGATTGTTACTGTCGGGGCCATGACGCAGGGTTTCTTAACCTTGGTCAATACTGCCCGATCCTTGGAGAAGGACATGAAGAGTGTACAAGCGAAGAAAGGCTTGGGCGAGAAGAAATCTGGGTTCAAAGTGCCGACTACTTCAAAGTCTGGCTATCAAAGATTCTTTAAGAAGCATAGGACTTCGGGTCCAGCTCCTTCTGGTGCTTCTGGGGCGACTACGAGTCGGACCCCGGGCGCGTGCTTCACTTGTGGCAAGACGGGGCATTTCGCCCGTGATTGTTGGAGCGGACGTCCTAAGTCCGAAAGGAGGCCAGGAGCTACCTACGAAGAGAAGGGAAAGGCGGTGGAGTCGACCGCATCTCACTATGCTCCGGCCCAACCAAGGGTTTACAATCTTGGCCAACAGGAGGCCATTAAACAAGTTGACGTGGTGACAGGTACGGTTTAATTTATAGCAAGTCAATTCCTTTATATGCTTGTTATGTATATGTTACCTTACCACTGCTTGTTTAGGATTTGTAATGATTTGTGAAAATCCCGCACGAGCACTCTTCGATACGGGAGCTTCACACTCCTTCTTGTCCGAAGAATTTATATCACGCATCGGAGTCCCTTCTTCGATGGCGAAGGACAAGTTGGATGTGTTATTGCCCAATGGGTGTTCGATGCGAGCGGTTAGGATCTGCGAGGTTAAGACTCGTATTGGAGAGCAGGAGTTCGACCTGCGGGCGTCTTTACTTCCGTTAGTGGAGTTCGACGTCATATTTGGCATGGACTGGCTCTCGGAGCAGCAGGCCCATATAGATTGCGGTAGCAAGGAAGTCAAGCTGGGAGCGAGTCGTGAGACGACTTTTACGGGCTTAAAGGGGTCGAGCAAGACGTTGATGTCTGCTCTTCAGGTGGTGAAGGCGGTTCGTGCTGGAGCAGAACTGTTCTTTACACTAGTGGAGGTTGCAAAGCCGAAGCCCGCGTTGGATTGTATTTCAGTGGTATCGGAATACCCTGATGTGTTCCCCGCAGATCTTCCTGGAGCCCCGCCTCAACGGGAGATAGATTTTACGATCGAGCTAGTGCCAGGTGCAAAGCCTGTGTCACGATCTCCGTATCGGCTAGCGCCTAAGGAAATGGCGGAGCTGAAAGTTCAACTGCAAGAGTTGTTGGAACAAGGGTATGTGCGCCCGAGTTCTTCGCCTTGGAGCGCACCGGTCCTCTTTGTTAAGAAGAAGGACGGAAGCTTGAGATTATGTATTGATTATCGGGAGCTAAACAAGCTGACTGAGAAGAATAAGTACCCGATCCCTAGGATTGATGATCTCTTTGATCAGTTAGTCGGGTCGACGGTGTACTCGAAGTTAGATCTCAAGTCTGGGTACTATCAGCTGCGGATAAGGGAGAGTGATATCCCGAAGACAGCGTTTAGTACGAGATACGGGCATTATGAGTTTACGGTCATGCCGTTTGGGCTGACTAATGCGCCGTCGGTATTCATGGATTTGATGAACAGGAACGTTCAGGGAGTAGTTGGACCATTTCGTGATCGTCTTCATCGACGATATTTTGGTGTACTCGCAAAGTGAGGAAGATCACTTCAAGCATCTTCATTTGGTGCTGGAGACGCTAAGGAGAAACCAGTTGTATGCCAAGTTCTCGAAGTGCGAGTTTTGGCTATCCTCAGTAGCGTTCCTCGGGCATATAGTGAGTGGAGAGGGTATTGCGGTGGATCCGGCGAAGATTGTTGCGATACGGGAGTGGCCTGAGCTTGCTACGGTAGCAGAAGTCCGGAGCTTTTTGGGGCTTGCCGGTTATTATAGGCGCTTCGTAGAGAACTTCTCGCGGATAGCGCTACCTCTCACTACTTTGACGAGGAAGGAGCATAAGTTCGTTTGGACGCCGGAGTGCGCACGAGCTTTTGAGGAACTGAAGTGTCGGTTGACCACGACGCCTGTGTTGAGTTCGCCGGTTGGGACCGAAGGCTATGAGATATATAGCGATGCTTCAGGCAGCGGTTTGGGTTGCGTGCTATTGCAGCACGGCAGCGTGATAGCTTATGGCTCGAGACAGCTAAAAGTGCACGAGAGGAATTATCCGGTCCATGACTTGGAGTTAGCGGCCGTGATTTTTGCCTTGAAGCTGTGGAGACACTATTTGTACGGTGTGAAGATTGATATCTACACCGATCACAAGAGCCTAAAGTACCTGATTGATCAGAAGGATCTGAATATGCGGCAGCGTAGATGGATGGAGTTCTTAGGGGACTATACATTCAAGATCCACTACGTGCCTGGCAAGGGGAATGCGGTTGCGGACGCGTTGAGTCGTCGAGCCCCAGCTCAAGCGAATTGGCTATCAGTGCATGATGAGCGGTTGGTGCAGGAGCTGGAGGCGTTGGAGATTGTTTGTGTGGATAGACAATCTAGTGCTGAAGCAGTGCTGAATTGGACTGAAGTCCAATATGACCTGGCTGATCGGATTCGGCAGGCTTTGGATATGGATGCTCGTATGAAGCAATTCATGATAGAGGCTCTGGATGGGTCAAATTCCCAATTCGTCGTGGAGGACGGATTGCTGTGGAAAGACGGTCGTCTGTGCGTCCCAAGCGTGGGCAATTTACGGGTGGAGTTGTTGTACGAAGCACACCATACCAAGTACTCGATTCACCCGGGGAGCACGAAGATGTACCGCGATATCAAGAAGCTGTTTTGGTGGCCGGGCTTGAAAAAGGATGTGGCGCTATATGTAGCGAAGTGCCAAACTTGCGCCTTGGTAAAGGCGGAGTGCCAAAAGCCGGGAGGATTTCTTAAGTCCTTGCCTATTCCGGAGTGGAAATTCGACGACATCTCTATGGACTTTGTGCATGGTTTGCCAAGGTCGCAAAAGGGAAACGACGCCATTTGGGTGGTCGTGGATCGATTAACAAAGGTGTCGCATTTTATTCCGCATAGGAAGGATGATCCGGTGGAGAAGCTGGCAAAACTTTATGTGGATAATATAGTACGGCTTCATGGTGTGCCCCGTAGCATCGTGAGTGACCGAGATGGGCGGTTCACGTCCAATGATTGGAGGCTGGTGCAGCAAATGTTGGGAACAAAGCTGAAGTTTAGCACAGCCTTCCATCCGCAAACGGATGGACAGACCGAGAGGGTCAATAGAACCATGGAAGACATGCTTCGCATGTGTGTTTTGGACTTTGGAAAGCAATGGGAGGACCACCTTTATTTGGTGGAGTTCGCATACAACAACAGCTACCAAGCAAGTATTCAGATGGCACCTTTCGAGGCCCTATATGGTAGAAGATGTCGCACGCCGTTGTCTTGGTTAGAAACGGGCGAGTCAAAGTTGTATAAGCGATCGGAAGTGGATGATGCTACTTTTTTGGTGAGAACCATTCGGGAGAGGTTACTCATCGCTCAGGACCGGCAAGCAAAGTACTATAATGCCAAGCACAGGAACGTGGAGTTCGCTGTGGGTGATTATGTGTACCTAAAGATCAAGCCGTTCAAGGGTGTCTCACGGGTGCGACGATTGAAAAAGCTAAGCCCGAGGTACCTTGGACCGTTTGAGGTTCTGGAGCGAGTTGGAGAAGCGGCCTATAGGTTGAAGCTTTCTGTGGAGCTAAGTGGTTTACACGATGTATTCCACATTTCGGTGCTTCGGAAGGCGGTGCAAGAGCCTACGCAAGTGATCGCGGTCGATCAAGTGCCGGTGGATAGTGGGCTAACGACAAAGGTAAAGCCCGTGCGGATTGAGGAACTCGGAGGTCAAGCGGCTACGCAATAAAGAGATCAGGATGGTCAAGGTCCGATGGGACAATTGCGGTCGTGAGGAGCTCTCCTGGGAGCGAGAGCAGACTATGCTTGACGAGTATCCGGAGTTGTTCCGCTCAGGTACAAATGTTGTTTTTGTATATCTTTCCTTTATGTAATTTTGTGGGCGAAATTCTTTTAAGAGGGGGAGAGTTGTAACGCCCCGAAACTCAAAGGAGCAAAGGGGGATGTTTTGGGCCAGTTTTGGTTTCTGGCTGAAAGCACACGGCCTGGGACACGGGCGTGTCCCAGGGCGTGTCAAGCGTGTGTCGACACTTAGCCGCGAAGTCGTCGAGTTATTCTCGACGATTCGTCGAGAAAGGGCACACGGCCTGCGACACGGGCGTGTCGCAGGGCGTGTCGACCCGTGTCGACACTTAGCCGTGAAATCGTCGAGTTATTCTCGACGATTCGTAGAGAATGGGCACACGGCCTGCGACACGGGCGTGTCGCAGGGCGTGTCGACCCGTGCCGACGATCGTCAAGGTGAAATCGTCGAGATTCACTCGACGATCGTCGAGACAAGGCACACGGCCTAGGACACGGGCGTGTCCAAGGCCGTGTCATCCAGTCGTCGTTCTCCCCTCGACGAAATGTCCCGTGTACACGGCCTGGGGGCCCAGGCGTATCAATGTGACACGGGCAAGGACACGGGCGTGTCCTAGAACCCGTGCAGTGCTCGGGTTGGAAACGGGGGAAAAATCATGGGGTACACGGCCGGATGCACGGCCGTGTCAGCTGGAACACGGGCGTGTCAGCTCGAACACGGGCGTGTCCGATACCCGTGTGCGTGTTCAGAAGATTCGATTTTGACGGCGAATGCGGCACACGGCCCTGGACACGGGCGTGTGCCAAGCCGTGTTCGGCCCAGTTTGGGCATTTCAGCCCCGAATCAAAGCCGCTCGTTTTCTTAGGTTGAGATCCGACGGCTGTGGATGGTTCCTGAGAGGATATACACGGGTTTGACTTAAGAAAAATCCATTTTTCCTTCACTTGATCATCTCTCCAAACCCTTGGAGAAAGAGGAAAGCTATTGGAGGAAGAAGAGCTAGATCCGCCATTGGAGGAGCTTCGGAGCTCCGAATCGCAAGCCGACTCCGGATCCACGGAGGCAACGCAAGCGCGGTGATTTCTATCCGATTACATTTTGATGGCGCCAAAGAGGAACGCAAGGGTAACGATCCTCACTTGTGAGCATGATAGCTCTCTTTCTTAGCATAGGAAGCCCTCTCTCGCGAGTTTGCGAAGAGTTGGAGGCGTTCCTTCGGGTAGATATGTAAAGTCCCCGTTGTTTAGCGTCCGTATGCGAGAACGGACATAGGCATTTTGGTTGAAGCCTACCCGGACATGTTAGTCCGGATCGGTGATGTTGCATTGCATAAGGCCGGAGAAGACTCCGTGCTATTTGGTGTTTTCGGGTTTTCTACGCGGTAGATTGCAGCAGGGAGCCTTGGGGACTAACCCAAAGGTGCACCCGGAAAACTGGGCGGACACGAGGTCTTGCCAACTTGGTGGCTTGGAAGCCAACTTGAACATAACCGGGTTATGTGACTTGTGATGAAAATGGGACTCGGTAGAAGTTTGACCTGCGCATATGGTTTAAATTACCGTTGCGGGCGCATATGGTTTAAACTACCGTTGCGTTGTGAGCACGGGTTAGATGGAACCGTACCCACTCTATGTCGTTCGGATTAGGGCCGTTGGCATAGATGAGGGTCTTCGGCGGTCTATGGTTTTAATTACCGTGACCCATGCCAGGAAGACAAACTGCTCATTGTTTGGTCGTCCAAGAGAGGATGGCGGTGAGTCGGCAGACTTAGACTGCGTTCACCAAGAATGTGCCCTGAGTGCACGGGGTGTGTGGCCGTTGAGCCTCCGCCTGTGATGAAATGTCCATATTTATAATGCTCGCTTATGCTAATGAAATGCAGGGAAGGAGCATCGCCGCCCCGAGTTGGGGGCGGGATCGTTATAATTTGGTCAGCATTGCTGACCGTTGCTTTGTTTGCCACCGTGCGGTGGTTTGTTTGCTTGCAGGTGCAGCTGGACCGAGCGGTCAATAGCGGGCTAAAGCCCTTTTTGCGAAGCTGGCCCTCGAAGGCCCAAGTGAAATGTTTTCTATTTTTATTCATGTATGACCGGCCTGCGTGCCGAGGTTGGTAAATCATGTAATAGACAAGTGAAATATTTTGTAAGGCCCTAAGGCCAAAGTTTGGGTATTTTTGTATACATTCCTAAATGTTGTATTAGTGGACATTCGTGCTCTTATGCTGGGTTCTTGTTTACAACTTATATTAACTGCTTCCGCTAGAATGCTCTGTATAGGACGCTGAGATTGGTTGGATGGTTTCCATAAGTAACCACCCGGTCTGTCTGTGGTATATGGCGTCGGGCCCCGGCCGGACCTACTGCTATATGCCATGCGACGGATAGGGGGTGTTACAGTTGGTGGCCGCAGCCTCCCTTTGATGAGGTAAACTCGATAGTCAAGCCCGCACTACGGGGACTTCCCAGGAGGTCACCCATCCCAGTACTACTCCAGCCCGAGCACGCTTAACTATGGAGTTCTTTCAACTCTCATCACCAATTGAGCTGCAGCTCAATTGGTGATGAGAGTTGAAAGAACTCCATAGTTAAGCGTGCTCGGGCTGGAGTAGTACTGGGATGGGTGACCTCTTGGGAAGTCCCCATAGTGCGGGCTTGACTATTGAGTTTACCTCATGAAAGGGAGGCTGCGGCCACCAACAACCCGCCTGTGGAGGGAGAGGGGTTGGGGTGCTTGGGCTGCAGCCCGGTAGCGTCGCCTAGAGCGGAGCCGTGACGCTGTCACGTTGGATCGGCTAGGGGCGTTACATGTGGTCACTGCCCTAATGGATAGAAACACCACCCCAGCTTGCAGCTAGCACCAAGCAGTCTGCCCAGTCCGTATGGACAAGGCCGGACACCAGCCTATCCGCATGGCATCAAGGAAGGCAAAATAGAAGTCAGTCCGCAATCCGGCGGACACTACACCAGCCCGCACGCTGCAGCGGACACAGCTACATCCCCCGCACCCCGTGGATAGCGCACCAGCCCGCAACGACAATTCCACGACCAACAGGCATAAACTGCCGGATCAACCAGCGGACATTGCGGACTCTGCGATCAACCTGAACTTGTCACAGATTGTGACCAAGTCCAGCAACCAGTGTACCTCTGGCGCGAGCTCCGCGGACATGAACTATCACTCCGCTCAGTCCGCTCAAACCGCCAGATCCAAGCCAGTTCGCCTAACCAAGAACTCCGCGGTTACCTCCTAACCACACCACTTGAGATCAAGGGTATAGGGCAATGCCGATCTCACGAGCTCCAAGAACAGTCCGCATAGAGCGAACTCCGCAGACTCCAACCAAATCCGCCCAAGCCACTGATAATCAACCTGTCTGCATGACTGCCTCCAAGAACAAACCCTCAGGCCGTAATATACAGACCGCTCAGGCCGCACCACTAGTCTGCCAGACTGTCGCGCAAACTCCCTGTGGGGGCCTGCCCCCCCCCCCTACGGCTAAGCCATGAGAAACCCTCGTGCAAACTAAGCCGCGAGCAACCCTCACACAAATTCCCCGTGGGGGCCTGCCCCCCTCACGGCTAAGCCACGATCAACCCTCGTGCAAACTAAGCCGCGAGCAAACCTCGGGCAAACTCCCCGTGGGGGTCTGCCCCCTCGCGGTTAAGCCACGTGCAACCCTCGTGCAAACTAAGTCGCGAGTAACCCTCGCGCAAATTCCCCGTGGGGGCCTGCATCCCTCACGGCTAAGCCACGAGCCACACTCGTACAAACTAAGCCGTGAGTAACCATCACGCAAATTCCCTGTGGGGGCCTGCATCCCTCACGACTAAGCCATGAACAACACTCGTACAAACTAAGTCGCGAGCAACCCTCGCGCAAATTCCCCGCGGGGGCCTACCCCCTCACGGCTAAGCCACGAGCAACCCTCGTGCCAACTAATCCGCGAGCAACCCTCGCGCAAACTCCCCGCGAGGTCCTGCCCCCTCACGGCTAGGCCACGAGCAACCCTCATGCAAACTAAGCCGCGAGCAACCCTCGCGCAAACTCCCCGTGGGGGCCTGCCCCCTCATGGCTAAGCCACGAGCAACCCTCGTGCAAAATAAGCCACAAGCAACCCTCGCGCAAACTCCCCATGGGGGCTTGCCCCCCTCACGGCTAAGTCACGAGCAACCCTCGTGAAAAATAAGCCGCAAGCAACCCTCACGCAAACTCCCCGTGGGGGCCTGCCCCCCTCACGGCTAAGCCGTGAGCAACCCTAGTGCAAACTATGTTGCGAGCAACCCTTGCGCAAACTCCCCGTGGGGGCCTGCCCCCCTCACGGCTAAGCCACGAGCAGAGTACAAAATAAGCCGCGAACAATGCTCGCACAAACTCCCCGTGAGGGCCTCCTGTAACATCCCATGTTACTTCTGGACCCCTCAACTTAGATTGAGTTAGGCATGGGGTGAGATTTAAGGAGATCAACTAGGTTTGACCCTAGGTAGTGGGTGGTAGCCATGTGGGGCCCACTATAAGACCATAGTCAAACTAGGTCAAACTAGCCTAAGTGGGGACCCTAGCCACACCATGACCCCACCACATTGCCCTAACCCTAAAGACAATCTAAGTGGACCCTAGGGTATGTCACTGGGTCAACATTTTGACCCCAATTGACCAAAGTCAACCTTGGGCTTAATTTGGTCAAACCCACACTCATAGGCCTAATTAACCTAAGTGGGGCACCCCCTTGACCCAAACCAAGTTGGGTGGTGCCACTAGACCCATTTCCACCAAGTAGGGTCAGTCCACCCACCATGGTTGACCAAGTCAACTCCCCAAGTCAACAAGTCAACAAATTGACCTAAAGGAGTGAAATGAAGGCCAAGCCATTTCCCCTTGGACCAAGCCCACCAAAATTGGCCCATAGTCAGCCCAAGTGAACAAGACCAGTCCTACCCCTCTAAATCAGGAGAGAGAATACATGCAAGGGGGTAAAATTGGGATTTTTAGGAGAAGAGGAAAGAGAAAGGGGAATGAAGAAAATGGTGGCCACATGGCCACCCCATCATTTGGTTTTGGCTGCCCAAAACCAGGTGGCCGACCTCCCCTCTTCATTTCCAGCAGAAAACCAGGGCTGTGAGCCACATGGCACCATCGGTGAAGCCTCCAAAGCTCAAACCGAGCTCACTTTGGAGTTAACTCCACATATAGTCCACCTCAGTCCAAACAGACCTCACCAACAGCTTCAGGAGACAGAAAGGAGTGGAATTCGACTGCTTAATCATGGAGAATGGTGGAGATTTGAGTTTTCGGGGTGGAGCTCGCCGGCGCACCACCACCACGGCAAACCGCCGCCTGACCCGCAGCCAAGCCTCGATTCAGGTTCGTTTCACCTCTCCTCTACCCGTACTAGCATCTTAGATCGATTAGGAGAGATATCGGGCTCAACTGAGCCCGATGCCATGTGAGAAAAACGAGAAATTTCCAAGCTTTTGAAACCGCTCGGGTTCGCCGTCGCCGCCATCTTCCGCCGCCCCATCGCCGGGAAATGATAGCCACCACCACCGTGAAGGTGATGGCACTGTTGGCCGGAGGTGGCGCCGCCTCAGCTGGCCGGAAACCGCCAGCGAAGTTGCTCCAGGTCGGCTCGATCTCATCCGTTGGCTGGAGGTAGGAGATGACCGGATTCCGTCGGTTTATGCTTTAAGATTCGTGCGTGATTTATTAATATGAATTAATTTAATGTGATGAATAGTATGATTCCTGTCACATAAATACAGTCTTTTTGCATGTTGTTTTTAGGCCTCTTAGAGGCATTTCCAGAACTTAGCCTCTTCATGAAAAATGTAGCCAAGGGTCTTAGCTTTAATTTGCCGCCCTAAACATGTGATTTGGAGTAGTGTACAGTCCTGTAGGACATTTATCCTAGGACTGGTCCTAGAGTAGGGCAGAAATTAAATTGGATGCCCAGGTCAAACTATTGGTCACCATGGCCCCAAATTTTGGACACATGCATGATTAGGGCATACTTAGCTCCTGCCAATAGTTAGGAATTTTTAGAGAATATTTTCCTATAGTTTTTGCTAAAATATCAAAATTCAAATAAATGAAATATAAGGAGTTCTACCCCTCCCCATGGCCCCAAATTTTGGTGGTAGGTCAGTGGGGACATCCTTGGTGCATGATAAAATTTTCAGCACCTTGGGTTCAGTGCATATTGGAGAATCCACTTGCATGTGTTAGCTTATGATATGCCTTGGTGTGCAATTAACAAAAATGCAAATATGATGTATTTAGCCCAATGGTGACATGCAAAGGTCTTGGAATTATTTTCAGTGGTTCATTAGGGTAAATTTCATCCCTCAAAATAATCATGAAATTTTTGGACTCAAAAATTCCATTTATTGGAATTTATTTTAAATATAGCTATTTTGGAAATAAAATTGGAAAATAGGTTTTCCTCAAGTACAGATCCCAAAATTTTGCCAAGGCATAGATAATATCACATTTGACTTAGGAAAAATATGTTTCCTCTGTTTGAAGAACTTTTGGTGTAGATGTCTTAAATTGCCCATTTTACCCTTATTTTATTAATTCTTGAAATAATGGATATATACCTCTGAAAAATTTGGAATTTATTCTACTGCCATAAAATGGTATTATTAGTTTTGCATGAATTTCTCAGAATTAATGGATGCATTGTTGTTTGTTAAATTAATACAATGACATTTTGGTAAATATCTTATAATGGAATTTTATAGGTCCTTTCACAATAAATGTTGATGATACTCTGCCAATAGTCATAAATTAGTGTCCTAAAAGTTCTGTAATTTTTCTGGAATTTTTGAGTACATAATGCCTATACTTCATTTGGAAAATGGAATTTGTGTGAAATTGATATTAAATAGGAAATGAGAATAAATAATTTAAGGAAAATTATGAAACTCTGTAGGCAGCAATATTTTATCAATATACATCTCAAGAAAAATTTCCTAGGTTTCGGATACTTAATCATACTACTTCATGTGTAAAATGACCTAGTATTTAAATTAAAAGATTTAATTAAAGGACTAATTGGCCGAGAAAAATTATGAGAATTTATAGGGTAGTTCCCCTAGTCTATACCACCCTAGGATAAATATTTAGAGGCAAGATGCCTTAAGGATTGGAAGATCACATTTTTAGGGTAACCATAGGACATGGTCTGCATATAACACAAATAGGTCTTGTCTTGGGGGTTACCAGGGGATTGATTATCGGCAGAAGTAAGAGAGTTCAACATGAGTAACCCTGGTGGGTAGAGTTGCCTTAGTGAGGGATCAAAAGTGCAAGTCTTAGTTAGCAACTGGAGTGGGGGTCGGCGGAAGACCGTCGGCATCCCGGTAACACCTTAAGTCACTAGGGTTGTACTAAAGCAATAAGGAGAGCTGGGGAGATACATGGGTAGCCATCAACTAAAATAAATATCCTTGCGAAAGGGAACGTTGGGCGTAATCCCAACACAGTTCCTAGTGCCCCTTGAGAGCCCTTCACAGGGAATACCGGGGGCAGTCCTGAGATTAACCTTAAATCTCTAAGTATAATAAACCGTAGACAAGAGTAGTTTAATAGGTTAGGACATTGTTGTACCTTCTCGCCCGTGTGGGGGTTGGAGAGATTCATGATATATGCTGTTGGAACACCCTATTACTAATTTGGGTCAGGATCACTATGTCTCTAGGAATCTGTGTTTGACCTTCTGTATAGCTTAATAGGTCAATTAGAATTGAGTCTAAGGGTTAGAAGTCTAGGATTGGAAGTTGCCCTGAAGACCAAGTTTTTCTGGAGACTAAGTCCAATCGTCGAGCTCAGCACGACGTTTCGTCGAACTCCGGTCGACGATCGTCTAGCTCAACTTCGACAGATCGTCGAGCTCCATTCGACGATCGCTGAGCTCAAACCTCATAATATCGTCGAGCTCCACTCGACGATCGCTGAGCTCAACTTCTCAATATCGTCGAACTCCATTCGACGATCGCTGAGCTCAGGTCGACGATTTTGACTCTGCACTAGATCCTTATCTCTGAGCCCAGTTCGACGATCTTTGAGCTCAGATCGACGATTTCTTTGCTGCTTGCATTTTCCAGGTCGCTGAGCTCAGCTCGACGATAGCAGAGCTCAGTTCGACGATTTCAGTTATCTTTCAGAATTCAAATTCAAATCAGATAGAAGTTATTCTGCATTTAATTCAGAAGATCTGCCAGCCGTTTTCATTTACTTCTGGAGCAAGTTACAAGGGATTTTTCAAGGAACAAATCAGTGGACTTTCCTTTAGAAGAAATTATGCAATTAAGGCTGTAATCAATGCAGACCAACGGCCATCTTTGACAGAGTGATATTCTATTCAGACATAGAGAATAAAAGAGAGAATGTTTTTGAATGAAATAGTGAAGAAATAAAGAGAGATTGACAAGAATAGGACACAACTCAGAATACAGAGACTCTCTCAATCTTTTGTCAACAAGAATTCTGAAGAACACTCATCAGAGAGATCAAGCTTTCAAACAATCTTCAGATCTCTTCAGCTCAAAAAGTGTTCAAGGCCAACATCTTTTCAAGACTCCAGACACTCAACATTTCAGCTTGCTGAAATCATCTTTTGCTGGAGATCTATCTTTGAAGGCCTATCACCCTCAGCAAAGCTCATCTTCCTGAAGATCAAGGACTCAGGGGGAGCTTTGAAATCCATCCACTTAGTCTTCTCAGTTGATTGAGAAAGAGAAGACTGCCATCACTCTCTCACCCCCACTCTATAAAGGGTTTTTCAAACTCCCTTCAAAAGTTTGAATCTGGTTTTTGAGCACCTTGTCAAAAGCTCATTGGTAGCAAGACACCTGATCAAAAAATCTGTTTTGGTTTTTGAGCACCTTATCAAAAGCTCATTGGTGCCTAGGACACCTGATCAACTCATCCTGCAGTGGATTCCTACCTAGGGTGGTAGAAGAGTGGATGTACCCAAGTTTGGGGAACCACTATATTTCCTTGTGTCATCTGGTTTTGCATGTTTTCTTTTTGTTTCTGGCCTAGATTTTCTTGTGCTTAGTTTCTGCATAGCTTAGTGTTGTGATTAGTTTTATTTCTGCTTCCATGCTCACACTCATTACAACAATTGTTGTAAAGCTTTACAAAAGTTTTTTTTTGTTTCAAAAAACACCATATACTCTATTCACCCCCCTCTAGAGTATATCAGATCTAGTTTCCCCTTTCAATTGGTATCAAAGCCAGGTTGGTTAAACATACCATATCTGTTTGGTTGTACAGGTAACACCTGAACCCCAAGATCCCAATCTAGATCCTTCTTTTATATTTCATTATTAGATCTAGCTTGCACAAGTCATGGCCCAAAACAAAGATTATGCTAGCACCAGACCTCCTAGTGTGCAATCTGTCAAAGTTTGCACTTTGGAAAGCAAGGATTAGACTCTACATGAATTCTATTGACGAAGACATTTTTAATTCTGTTTTGACAGTGTGTCCAAGACCTCCAGAGGGCACAAGCACAAATGCTGTTCCACCTCCATCAGGAACAGATGCTGACATCAAAAAGTGGAAAGTAGCTGATGCCAAGGCAATGAACATTTTAGCTCAGACAATGTCAGATGACATTTTTCAAAAGGTAGCTGAATGTAATTCAGCCAAGGAGATCTGGGACAAGCTCTCAGAAATAGTTTCAGGCTCAGCTGATGAGAGAAAGGACAGAAGATCCCATCTCATCTCCCAATATGAGAACTTCAAGAAGGGAGAAACAGAGTCAGTGGGAGACATGTACAACAGACTGAGTCTAATTGTCAGTGAACTGAGGACATTAGACAAAGAGATCTCACTGACAGAACTTAATGACAAGATCCTAATGTGCTTCCCCAGCACTTGGGATTCAAGAATCTGGCCAATTAAAGATGCCAGAAGTCTGAATGAGATCACCACTGAAGCCTTGTTGGGTAAGCTCAAATCTTATGAGCTACTCATCAAGAACAGAGAGGAAGAACAGAAGGCTGCTTCACCAGCCACAAGAAAGGAGAAGACTATAGCATTCAAGGCAACTGAAGATCTGCCTGAAGAAAAAGGAACAGGCAATGATGAACTTCTCAGCTTGCTGGCCAAAAGATTCTATAAGATGGCCAGAAAGGATTTCAGAAGAAGATCATACAAGGAGCAGGACAAGCCAAGGTATGACAAGTCCATTGGCAATAACAAAGACATTATTTGCTTTGGTTGCAGGAAACCAGGGCATATAGTTCCTGACTGTCCAGAAAACAAGAACAAGGACAGAAGGGACAGAAAAGAAAGAAGAAAGGAGAAAGACTCCAAAAGGAGTGGCAATAGCAAACCCTCTTCCAGCAAAAATAAGCATACAAGGAAAGGATTTGTTGCTGAATCCTGGAGTGAGACTGAAGAGGAGTCAGAAGCCTCTTCCAGCTCCAGTGATGATGAGGATGATGCAGAAGAAAAGGAATTCTGCATGATGGCAATTAATGCCTCACAAGCACAACTCAGAGGAAGAAGAGTCAGAGTCAGACTCAGAGATTCAACCTGAAGAAGATCAGGTAATCAGTCCTTTTGATTTTACTTCAGAAGATTTTAAATCTGAATTTAAAGCATTGTGTTTAGATCTGCTAAAGTCTGAGAAAGAGATCATCTCTCTCAGAAATCAATTATCTGAACAAAGTGTTTTAAAATCAGAAAACCTCAAACACTCTCAGGAGTTGGAGAACTATAGGGAACAGATAGCTACACTGAAAAGTGAGCTCTCTGAGGCCAAGAAGCTTGAAGAATCCCTTAATGGGAGAAGCATCAAGCTGATGGACATCACAAGCACAGTGAATTCTAGACTTAACAGTACACTGGGCTTGGGTGCTTCATCCAGCCAACCTATAGTCCTAACAACTCCCATCAAATTTATTTCTAGCAAGGGAAAGGGAGTTGTAGAGGTTGCCAGGAAAAATTCTGATCTGCCTCAGAAATTTAAGTCTCAGCAGAAATCGTCGAACGAAGCTCGACGATCGCCGAATGAAGATCGACGATCGCCGAACGCAGCTCGACGACCTCAGGGAAAATCGTCGAACGCTGGTCGACGATCTCAGCCAAGATCGTCGAACGCTGGTCGACGATCCCATATACCTGACCTCAGCCATAGTCGACCGTCGAACAGAGCTCGACGATCTGACCCAAGATCGTCGAACTCAACTCCAAGATCGTCGAACAAAGGTCAGAGCTCTGGAAATTTTTTCAAAGGCAAGTCAAAATTGAATCCTGAGGGTTCTTCATCCCAAAGCTTCAACCCTTATACTGAATGGACTTTACCTCCAAGGAGATATCATCCTGAAGGATATAAGAGTCAGCCAGGGATGTCCTTCATTTCTGAATTTAAAGGTTATCAACCTAGGCCCAAGGTAAACTGGGTCAAAAACAAGTGAATTGCTTTATGTGCAGGTGAAGACCTATCCAACATCTAACCAGCAATGATATTTGGATAGTGGGTGCTCTAAGCACATGACAGGGAACAAGGACAACCTCAATTCCTTTAGAGCCAAGCTTGGACCCAAAGTTATCTTTGGTGATTCCAACTTTGGACAAACTAAAGGATATGGTGCAGTCCAGATTGGTTCTGTAACCTTCAAGAAAGTAGCATATGTGGAAGGACTGAAGCACAACCTAATCAGCATCAGTCAGCTATGTGATGAAGGCTACCAGGTGACCTTCAGCAAAACCTTATGCAAAATCAAGTCAGAGGACAACACAACTGTGTTGACAGGTAAAAGGAAAGGTAACATCTACCTAGTAGATTTTCTTTTAACTACTATAGATATCTGTTTATTCAATTCAGTATGTAGACCAAATGTTTTATGGCATAAGAGACTAGGACACCTAAACCTTAGAACTATTGCTAGGCTATCCAAGGACAACCTTGTTAGAGGACTACCTTCTGGCCCCTACAAGAAGGAAGGACTCTGCAAGGCTTGTCAATTAGGCAAGCAAACTAAAAACAGTTTCAAGTCACTTAATAAGAGTGATTCACCTAGGATATTGTATCTGTTACACATGGATCTATTTGGACCCATCACAGTACAAAGCCTAGGAGGGAAATCCTACACTTTAGTAATTGTAGATGACTTCTCTAGATTCACTTGGGTGTTCTTTCTAAGGAAAAAGTCTGATAACTTTAAGTGTCTGACAGAGTTTCTCAAATGTATAAAGATTGAGTTCAATACTCACATTGCCCTAATCAGAAGTGATCATGGGACAGAGTTTGATTCTCTTCTTATGCAAGAGTTCTGTCAGAGTGAAGGGATCAGGCATACTTTCTCAGCTCCTAGAACTCCTCAACAAAATGGGGTAGCTGAAAGGAAAAATAGAACCCTTATTGAATCTGCCACTACATTGTTGTCAGATGCTCATCTACCTCTATCCTTTTGGGCAGAGGCAGTGAACACCTCCAACTATGTGCTGAACAGGAGTCTGATACATTAGCTAAAGGGAAAGACTCCCTATGAATTACTCAAAGGGAAGAAACCTAAAGTTGACTATTTCAGAATTTTTGGCTGCACTTGCTACATTCACAATAATGATAAGAAATATTTAGAAAAATTTCAAGCCAAAGCTGATGAAGGAGTGTTTCTGGGATACTCCATGATCAGCAAGGCCTATAGGGTATATAATAAATCATCATTGAAAATTGAGGAATCTGTTCATGTTTCTTTTGATGAAACTAACATGTCTTTCAAGGAGAAGATTTCTTCTACCATAGAACCTTTGCAGGAATACTCTCTAGTTGAAGATATGAACAAGCTACAGGTTGCTCAAGAAGAAGAGAGCAGTGAAGATGAAAGCAATGCTCAACACATTGAAGCTCCATTTGAAGAGCCAGTTGTTGTACCACAAGAGGAAACAACAACACAGGTTGGTGAACAATCAACACCCCCTATTGATTTAGTAACATCTAGAGACCATCCAATTACCCAAATAATTGGAGAACTCTCAGCTGGTGTGCAAACCAGAAATCAGGTCAACCAAAACCTGTTGCACACCTGCTTCCTTTCTCAAATTGAACCTCAGTCCATTCAAGATGCAGAGCAAGATCCACACTGGATCATTGCAATGCAAGAGGAGTTGCATCAATTTGAGAGGAACAAAGTATGGGAACTAGTGCCAAAGCCAAAGGATCATTCCATTGTTGGAACAAAATGGGTATTCAGAAATAAACTGGATGATCAAGGAGTAATAATAAGGAACAAGGCAAGGCTAGTTGCCCAAGGATATTCTCAAGAAGAAGGAATTGACTACGACCAGACTTTTGCACCTGTTGCAAGATTGGAAGCCATCAGGATATTTCTAGCTTATGCAGCTCACAAAGGCTTCAAGGTTTATCAGATGGATGTCAAGAGTACCTTTTTAAATGGAGATATCAAAGAGGAAGTCTATGTCAGACAACCTCCAGGTTTTATCTCTCCAACTTATCCTGATTACGTTTTTAGACTACATAAAGCATTATATGGTCTCAAGCAAGCTCCTAGAGCATGGTATGAGACCTTAGCATGCTTTCTCTTGGAAAATGGTTTTATAAGGGGTAGAGTAGACCAAACTCTTTTTATTAGAACCCATAAGTCCAATACCCTACTAGTACAAATTTATGTAGACGATATCATTTTTGGTTATACTGACTCAAAATTGTGCAGAAGGTTTTCTAACCTAATGCATTCTAAATTTGAGATGAGTAGTATGGGTGAGCTATCCTTCTTCCTAGGATTGCAAGTCAAACCACATGCTGAAGGCATCTTTATTTCTCAAACCAAATATGCTAATGAACTGGTTAAGAAATTTGGTATGTCTGAGGCATCTTGTATGAAAACACCCATGCCTACCAATGTTGTATTGGATGCTGATGAACATGGGAAACCTGTTGATCAGACAACATATAGAGCAATGATTGGCTCTTTACTGTATCTTACAGCTAGTAGACCAGATATAATGTTTGCTACATGTATATGTGCTAGGTTCCAAGTAAGCCCTAGAGAGTCACACCTCACATTAGTAAAGAGGATTCTTAGGTATGTTAAAAGTTGTCCAAATCTAGGTCTCTGGTATCCAAAAGATTCAGCATTTGAGTTAACTGGATTCTCTGATGCTGATTATGCTGGATGCAGAATTGACAGGAAAAGCACCAGTGGAACTTGTCAGTTCCTTGGTGATAGACTTGTCTCCTGGTTCTGCAAGAAACAAACATCTGTGTCAACTTCAACTACTGAAGCTGAATATATGGCTGCAGGCAGTTGTTGTTCACAAATACTGTGGATTCAAAACCAACTCCTAGACTATGGTTACAACTTAGAGAAGTCAAAAATCTTTTGTGACAATACAAGTGCTATTTCCATAGCTCAAAATCCAGTCCTCCATAGTAGGACAAAACACATAGAGATTAGGCATCATTTCTTAAGGGACAATGTTGAAAAGAATAAAATTGAACTGCAGTATATCCCAACTGATTTACAAAGGGGAGATATTTTCACCAAGCCTTTGGATGAAAAGAAACACACTTTCTTCCTAAATCAGTTAGGAATGTTAGATGGAGGAAGTCTTAAATAATCCCCAAGATTTTGAAAGCTAAAAATTGACCAAGACTAGGCAAAATTCTGATTTTCCTTAGTGTCTAGAATTTTCTGGTCTCTGAACTGCGCTCGACAATTTCCCCAAAGATCGTCGAACGGAGTTCGACGATTTCCTGAATCGTCGAACGGAGTTCAGCGCTCCTCAGATAGTATGAACTATCTCTTCTGGTCAACGATCGTCGAACGGCGCTCGACGATCTCGTTCCCTGAACGATCGTTGAACGGAGCTCGACGCCTTTCCAGATCGTCGAACGGAGATCGACGATGTTGGAGTCTCTTCAGATTCCTTTAGAAGCCTAGATCGTCGAACTGAGTTCAACGATCTTTCCAATTCTGCGTCGAACCCTAATATAAAACTCATTTTTCGCCGTCGTTCTCTCTTGCGCTTTCAATTTCTCTGCAAGAATTTTCTTCCCTCCAAACAGTTCTACGCTTGTTCGGTTTGTTTGTTAAGTTTTTGCAGGTACAATGGCCGTCTCAGTTGCTGTCCTCGCCGCAATGAAATTTGATGCAGGTTTTGACATTGATTTGGACTCCTTCAACACCACTGATCAAGTCTTCCAGGACATCCTGAGTTTATTCAAAGATCAGCAGTTATCTGCCCTCATGACCACAAGAATCAAACTTGCCTCAGATGAAATAAAGGAATGGATATATACTGCACACAACCTTGACAACAACACCATTGTTGGATCTATTGCTGGCACCCAGGTACCTCTGACCCCAACAGTCTTAACAGAGGTTTTTGGTTTAAGAAATGGTGAAGACTCTGCTGAACTTTCTGGAGAAGAATTTTCTGATATACTTGCCAGGATGGGTCATCCTGAGGGAAACCCTAGCAAGTTGTTTAAGAGGAACCTGTCAGTTGAATACAGGTTCATGGCAGATGTTGTAGGCAAGGTCCTGTTGGCCAAACATTCTGCACATGACACCATCTCCAGACATCGGCTCTGCCTCATGGGAGCTCTGGTAGATAGGAAAAGCCTGAACTGGGGAGAGGTCTTCTTTGACCTGATAAAGAAAAAGATAAACAAAACCTTTGTAAATTTTGGAAGAATTCTGGGAGTTTTCCTTCAGGCAAAGTGCCCTGCTCTGCTAGTCTCCTCTGGAGTGCACATCAATGCCTCCAAGAGACTCTCCTGTGCCCTATTTGGGAAATGGGACAGGCAGATTAGCAAGCCCAGCAGGCCCTCTTCAACTGCCCCTTCAGGCACCAGGACTCAAAGAGTCACTCTCCCCCAGGTCTCTGTACCTGCAGAAGACCTGCCTGCTGCTAGTGCTGCTTCTCCTCCTCCTCCAAGTTCAATCCTACCTCCAGCTACATCCACCATTTCAGCCTCATCTCCCATTACCATATCCAGCCCATCTCCAACCTCAATTCCATCCCCAGCAACCACTTCATCACCTCCAGTAGACCAATTCCACCCATTGTTCTCCTATCCACCACCAGATGTCACCTCATCTCCATCCATACCATCATTCACCCCTCTGGATGAATCCTACATGGATGATTCCCCCTCTTCTCCTCCAGACTTCCCCTCCTCCTCAACTTCTTTCCAAGACCTTCTCCACCACATCCTTGACCAACCATCATTCACTCCATCCATATCTATACCCTTGTCCTCCATCTCCACAATTCCCACACCTCAGCCCTCTATCCATTCATCATCCAGCACTCCACTTCCAGCATACTCAGCCATCCTAATACCCTCTACCTCTGCTCCTGCCATTGAGCATGTAGATCTGCCAGCCCTAGCTGACAAGTTGTATGAGCTACTGGCCCCCAGGCTCTCTCTTCTCATGGATGCCTCCTTAGCTCCTCTACAACAGTTAGTGGCAGCCCTGTCTGCCAGGCTTTCCTCCCTCATTCCTCAAGCAGCCCCACCAGCAGTGTGCCTTGATACAGAGGTATCTGCATCCAGGCAGGGGGAGATGCCTTATGAAGCCAGCCTTCATGCTGCTGTTGCTGCTGCTTCTGCTCCTGTGCTTGTATTTTCTGCTCCAGTTGCTGTGCCTACTCCAGTCTTAGTAATAGACCTAAGGTCTTTGCTCTTAGCCTTTGATCCTGCATTCTACAGCTGTCTGCCAGAAGCTCTTGCTGTCCAGCCCCCAGAGGATTTGTCCAAGGCACTGGTGCCTCTCTCCAGCTGTGACCCCAACATTCTTTCATCCTTTGTACTCTCAGTGATGACTGCTGCTGCTGCTGAAGCCAAGGCTGTATCTACTTCTGAAATTGTTGTTGTTGCTGAAGAAGAAAATGTTTCAACTGCTGCTGAAAATCAATTTGTTTCTGATGAGCCCATTTTCCAGGATTCTCTGATGACAGAGGCTGATGTTTTTGAGCCTGCTGTAGATGTTGTTGTTGTTTCTGAACCTGCTGCTGCCATAATCCCTGAAATAACCAGTGCTGTTTCTGCTATTGCTCCTGTATCTGCTGCTGAATCTGTTCCTATATCTGTTGCTGTATCTGCTGCTATACCTGCTGCTGCCCCTTCTGCTTCTGCCCCATCTGCTGCAATGCAACTGAAGAAAGATCTTATGAAGAAGATAGATGCTATATATGATGCCCAGAGCTCTGACTCTGATGAGTTTAAGACAGATTCTGATGACTCTGCTGCCACCATTGCAAGGAAAAGGAAGGCAAGAAGTAAGGCAATGAAGAGGGTTCCACCTGCCAAAGTTAGAGATGATAATGATGTTCCTTACTATATTCTGCACAACTGCCCAATTTCTGAACATTGGATGCAGTACTCCAAAAATCAGCTAAAGACAATGAAGAAGAAAAGAAAGTTTGATAAGGACTCCTCCCAGTTCAAGCACCCTCATCCTCCTCCACCACCTCCACCTGATGCAGGTGCAGGTGGCAGCTCTGCAAGTTCAGGCCCAGCTAGAAGCCAGGCTCCCTACCAACCTCATGCTAGAACATATCAAAGGGAAAGCCAGTCTAGGGGCTCTTACTCTAGAAGGGGAGGATATAGGGGAAATCAAAGAGAGACTCAGGTTTACTCCAAAGGGCATTCCAGGCAGCACCCTTATTCCAGGGGAGGACATGTTCCTTCTGATACATCTTCAGGTCCATTCCCCTATAAGCTCAGAGAAACTGTGACTGCCAGGACTCCTCAAGATACTTCTTCCAACAGGTATGAGCCACCTGTTCCATTTGAGGACCCTGAGAAGAATCCTGTTGCTTGGACTGCTAGAATGAAAGAGTTGGCTGCATTAGATCAAATAAAGAAAGCCAAAGAGCAAGGCCTGGACACCTCCAATATATCTACAATGTCAGAACAAAGACAGAAAGAACTAGAAAGATATGCCTCCAGTAAATTTTTTGATGCAGACAGGTACATGGAGTTGCATCCAGCTGCAGTGGTTCCCAGGGCTTCTAAGCAAATTTATTTGGGTGCAGCTGATGACACCAGATCCAAACAAGAAGCTTTAAATCCTAACAGAGAAATCAAGATGGTAAAAGGCAAAGAGAAAAAGTAACTCTGTAAGATGACAATTCTTGGTTTTTCTGACAGATATCTGGATGACATATATATATCTCTGTTATGGTTCTGTAATGTCTAGCTATTGTTGTTTTTGTATTTTTCTGATTATATAATGTTGCTTGATTTTCAAAGTCTGTAAATAGTTTTCCTAACCCAAATAGGGGGAGATTGTTGGAACACCGTATTACTAATTTGGGTCAGGATCACTATGTCTCTAGGAATCTGTGTTTGACCTTCTGTATAGCTTAATAGGTCAATTAGAATTGAGTCTAAGGGTTAGAAGTCTAGGATTGGAAGCTGCCCTGAAGACCAAGTTTTTCTGGAGACTAAGTCCAATCGTCGAGCTCAGCACGACGTTTCGTCGAACTCCGGTCGACGATCGTCTAGCTCAACTTCGACAGATCGTCGAGCTCCATTCGACGATCGCTGAGCTCAAACCTCATAATATCGTCGAGCTCCACTCGACGATCGCTGAGCTCAACTTCTCAATATCGTCGAACTTCATTCGACGATCGCTGAGCTCAGGTCGACGATTTTGACTCTGCACTGGATCCTTATCTCTGAGCTCAGTTCGACGATCTTTGAGCTCAGATCGACGATTTCTTTGCTGCTTGCATTTTCTAGGTCACTGAGCTCAGCTCGACGATAGCAGAGCTCAGTTCGACGATTTCAGTTATCTTTCAGAATTCAAATTCAAATCAGATAGAAGTTATTCTGCATTTAATTCAGAAGATCTGCCAGTCGTTTTCATTTACTTCTGGAGCAAGTTACAAGGGATTTTTCAAGGAACAAATCAGTGGACTTTCCTTTAGAAGAAATTATGCAATTAAGGCTGTAATCAATGCAGACCAACGGCTATCTTTGACAGAGTGATATCTTATTCAGACACAGAGAATAAAAGAGAGAATGTTTTTGAATGAAATAGTGAAGAAATAAAGAGAGATTGACAAGAATAGGACACAACTCAGAATACAGAGACTCTCTCAATCTTCTGTCAACAAGAATTCTGAAGAACACTCATCAGAGAGATCAAGCTTTCAAACAATCTTCAGATCTCTTCAGCTCAAAAAGTGTTCAAGGCCAACATCTTTTCAAGACTCCAGACACTCAACATTTCAGCTTGCTGAAATCATCTTTTGCTGGAGATCTATCTTTGAAGGCCTATCACCCTCAGCAAAGCTCATCTTCCTGAAGATCAAGGACTCAGGGGGAGCTTTGAAATCCATCCACTTAGTCTTCTCAGTTGATTGAGAAAGAGAAGACTGCCATCACTCTCTCACCCCCACTCTGTAAAGGGTTTTTCAAACTCCCTTTAAAAGTTTGAATCTGGTTTTTGAGCACCTTGTCAAAAGCTCATTGGTGGCAAGACACCTGATCAAAAAATCTGTTTTGGTTTTTGAGCACCTTATCAAAAGCTCATTGGTGCCCAGGACACCTGATCAACTCATCCTGCAGTGGATTCCTACCTAGGGTGGTAGAAAAGTGGATGTACCCAAGTTTGGGGAACCACTATATTTCCTTGTGTCATCTGGTTTTGCATGTTTTCTTTTTGTTTCTGGCCTAGATTTTCTTGTGCTTAGTTTCTGCATAGCTTAGTGTTGTGATTAGTTTTATTTCTGCTTCCCTGCTCACACTCATTACAATAATTGTTGTAAAGCTTTACAAAAGTTTTTTTTTGTGTTTCAAAAAACATCATATACTCTATTCACCCCCCTCTAGAGTATATCAGATCTAGTTTCCCCTTTCATATGCTCACCCACCTAGGGTTGGAGGGAGTTGGTATAAGGCACTGATGTGCGATCTCACCCGTTTGGGGTTTGAGGGAGTTAGCATAAAGGCACTAATGTGCGTTCTCACCCGGGTTTGGGTTTGAGGGATTCAGGACGAGTTTTGGTCCTGCGAGCGGGATGCTCGGTATGAATTACTTGCATGTGCATAAATATCGTGGCGGGGCATGCGGTACTGGCCGTTCGTCACACCGATGGCAGTACGGTGCACCAGGCGGTTGTGAGAGTTAGAGGGGCCAGTGGGTTGTTTTACACTGCGGTCTGGAGGACGATCCCCGATAACGCACATCCGACCCAACAAGACTGACGGGTTTGTCAGCAAAGTACGTACGCGAGACTCTAGAGTGCACCTTGGACGTGTATAGAGGCGTATGAGAGGGGTCTAAGGCTTGGTAGTGTGCATACCGGTCTAGAAGCGGAGATGCCCGCTCCGCTGCTGCCGTAGCCACAGCGGTGGTACCCGAGAGTGATGCTAGCTCTCAAAAAGTGGGAACTAAAGGTCTGTGATCACAGAGTCGTTGTGTGTGAGTTGCACTTGCCTGCGCATAAAATTGCATCATATCATTCATTCATATTAGGTCATACGCTTCATAGATCCTTATCATATAAATTAGTATGGGCTCTTTTATATGATAAGTTAAATTTCCCGGAAATCCTAACTTATATATTTGTATGAGCATTTATATAAGTTAGTGTGCGTTTGTGATGATAGCATAGTGGTAGCTTAGCTTATTTACTTGTTCATACTACTGTTTCTTTACTTTCCTTTACTGCACTGCTCTTACTTATTATTTGTACCGTACTTAGAATTGCTAGAGTAGGATTAGATTACTTATTACAACTCTAGTTAGATATTGTCACCTGCTTCCACTTTGCTACCCCTTGTTGTCCTCCGCTTCGTCCTCCCGCTCAGTGCCTAGGAGCTGCGGGGCGAGGTGCGGAGGAAACGACTTAGTCTTTTTGACTAATGGTCGGTGACCAACTATTTTTAGGAGCCCGTGGAGATGGATCACCAGCACGTCGAGGAGGCAGGACATGAGGAGCAGATACCGCTTCAGCAGGCTACTACCACTACTGTGCGTCCTCAGGTGGGACGAGATCTGATGTTCTAGCATAGCTTCCGCTTTTATGATTTTGTGAGAGAGAGATTTGATGTACTGGGCATAAGCCCTTTTTACTCTTTCATTTGTACTCTATTGTGAACTGTACTATTCATTTCTTTTACATGATTGTACTATGTGACTTGTGGACTGATAGTTTTACATATACAGTTTACTTCTTTCTTCTCATATTGGCCTACAGGTTAATGATCGTACTAGCCGGCAGAATCGGCGTATTGCGGTGTCGACTAACCCGTGAGTTAGTGCCACCGTAAGACGGCGGTTTTGGGCATAAGATCTGGTAGCCCTCCTTGGTAAGGGGGAGGGGGGGTCTTACACCTCCCTCCCTCCCGGCTAAGTCACGAGCAACCCTCATGCAGACTAAGCCGTGAGTAACCCTCGCGTAAACTCCCCGTGGGGGACTGCCCCCCTCACGGATAAGCCACGAGCAACCATCATGCAAACTAAGCCACGAGCTAGAACTGTGCAAACTAAGCAGCGTGTTAGAACCGTGCAAACTAAGACACGGGCTGAAACTGTGCAAAACAAGCCGCGAGCTGGAACCGTACGAATTAAGCCGTGAGCTGGAACCATGCAAGTTAAACCGCAGAATGGAACTATGCAAACGAAGTCGCAAACTTACTTCATGTGAAATACTTCAACCACACTCACGAAAACAATACCCAAAGGGGACAAAAGAAAAACAAAACAACTAAGTGATATAAAAACAATGATGTTATACGGACCAGCGCACAAGAGCGCCCACTACAGCTGCAAAGCAAAGACAACATACGACGCAAATAGCTGGAGGAAAAATACAAAAACATGAGGTCGCTACTCATCAGCAACATCAACATCAGAGCGCTCATCCTCAGAAACGTCATCAAAGCTAAAGCCAGAGGTGTCGCATCCTCGGCGCCGACCGACAAAGCGGAAGGCCTTCGCCGCTCCACGCCTAAGGGCTAACTCACGAGCATCTTCCACTTGAGGCTCCACCTCCTTGGACCAGATCTCGTCACCCCTTCTCCGCAATCAGGCTACGGTCCCGCATGTAGTCCAACGACTGCAGGTACTCCGCAAGTCCAGCGGCCTTTAGCTCCGACACACGGCTCTCAGAATGTTGAAGTTGGTGACCAGGCGGTCTGGCGGTCTGTCTTGGCGGGTTGAAGACCGCGCGGTCTGGCGGTTTGTCTCAGCCGGCTTGGAGACCGGGCGGTCTAGCGGTCTACCCTGGTAATCTCTCTTTCTCTCTGGTGGTAGCCATGTGGTTAGCCCTTATGTCTAACCGCGCGGCTTGTGCGGTTTGTTCTGTATAGTCCGCTTAGTCCTGTAAATTTTTAGTCCAACATCTTTTATTTGTATTCTCTCATCTCTCCTCCATTCTATATAAGGTAGGGTATACCTTTGTAATAGATATCTTTTTGGATAATAAAACTTTCAATTATTCAAAACTCTGGCTTGTTTTTTGGTCGTTTGTTCGCTACTTTAACATGGTATCAGAGGACTCGATTTTCTCCTCCTGATTCTGTGCGCCCTCTCTGACCTCGCGACCTGTCCGCGCGGCTTGCTTCTTCTTCTTGCGGCCTGTCCCCGCGGCTTGTTTCTTCCACCTGCTTGCGCCCTGTTCGCGCGGCTTCTTCTCTCCTTGTCGTTGCCCTTTGTGTGCGCGACCTCTTTGTTTCTTCTTCTTCTTCTTGCTGCGACCTGTTTGCCTCCCAGCGGACTTTTCTCTGTTCGCGTGGTGTCTCTTTCTCTCTGTTCGCGCGGGTTCTTCCTTGTTTCAGTGGCCTCTCTGCCTTTCTTCCTTTAGCCGCTCCTGCTTGTTAGTCGCTGCGACCTCCTATTCAGTCGCGCGGCTTGTGCTTCCCTCTTCTTCCCCTTTGCCTTGCTCTGCACCTTGGTCGTGGCCTTTCCTGCCGCTGGTGTGCTGTCACCGAGACCACTGCAGTTTTTATTCCTCCCCTCATGGCTTTCATATACTCCTCCAAGCCGTTCGCCTCGGTAGTCACGTCTTCTGGTAGTGCCCACGTTGTTACTCAAGGAAAATGGGTGATCGACACCGGTGCTACAAATCATATGACCGGCAATCTCCAGTGTTTTTCTCTCCTGGAAACACATGATCGGTTGCCCCCGGTTATTCTCGCTGACGGCTCTTCATCATCAGTCCATGGGACGGGGATAGTTCATGTCACTCTGTCTCTTCACTTGGCGGATACTCTATATGTGCCCCAGTTCCCGTGCAAATTATTATCTGTTACCTCTCTATGCAAGCAATTACAGTGTTCCGTCACATTTAGTTCTACTTCTTGCTCTTTTCAGGACCCGGACTCCCAACGGACGATTGCTACTGGGACTGACAGTGGCGGCCTATACTTCCTGGACAACATTTCTGCTTTTTCCACCTTCTCCTCCACCTCCACAGATATTCTCCAATGGCATCTCTGTCTTGGTCATGCTCCTCCACGTCTTCTTCGTCAACTTCTGCCCCACCTTCCTCCACAAAGTCCTCCGCTCAACTGTGAGGCCTGTCAAATTGGCAAGCATCACCGCTCATCCTTCCCTCCAAAGCACGTTCGTGGCTCTACCCGTCCATTTGATCTCATCCACTCCGATATTTGGGGTCCTTCTCCTACTCTTACCATTGGTCGGGGTAGTTCATATTTTGTCACGTTCATTGATGATTTCTCTCACTGTACATGTGTGTATCTATTAAAAGATCGCTCCGAATTATTCTCTGTATGGACGTCCTTCTATCTCTTGATCAAAACTCAGTTTAATGTTTCTATCAAAGTTTTTCGATCTGATAATGCCAAAGAATATATCAGTCATGACTTTTCTACATTCTGCATGCAAAATGAGATTATTCATCAAACTAGTTATGTCTATACTTCACAACAAAATGGTGTGGCCGAACGCAAAAACCGTCACCTCCTCGATATCGCTCGCACCTTAATGACCCAGATGCATGTTCCTCGCTCCTATTGGGGCTATGCTGTTCTCCTTGCCTGCTACCTTATCAATCGCATTCCCTCCACGGTTCTCCATGGAAAAACCCCATTCTCCATTCTGTATCCGGGCAAGGAGCCGTTTCCTCTACCTCTCCAAATCTTTGGATGCACTGTCTTTATGCATACCCCTTCTGCCACCAGTGATAAGCTCTCCCCTCGCTCCACCAAATGTGTCTTTCTGGGGTACTCCACCACTCAGAAAGGCTATTGTTGCTTTGATCCCGTCCTTCGTAAGCAGTTCGTCTCTGCTGACGTCACCTTCTTCGAGAATACCTCATACTTCTCGGATGACTCCTCTCCTCTTCTCCCAGCTTCTGATTCTCCTGTCGTTCCCTTCGTTCCCTCGCCCTCTACACCGTCTCCATCCACTCCTCTCCCTCCACCTCTCTCTCTCCCTTCTCCGCCACCCTCTCCCTCATCTCCGCCGCCGTCGCTCTCTACTCCCGAGCCAGCTTTCTCTACCACGGATGCTCCGGATGCCATGGGACCCGCTGACCTGGATCTTCCTATAGCTCTTCGCAAAGGGGTGCGGACGTGTACCCTACACCCCCTTGCTGTTGTTGTTTCCTATGATCGTCTTACCCCCTCTCGTAGGGCATTTGCACTAGCTATCTCTGCCACTGCCACACCCCGCTCCTACCAGGAGGCCCTTGCTATTCCTCATTGGAAGATGACCATGGATGAGGAAATGACGACTCTAATTGAGCGGGGTACCTGGACTCTTGTTCCTCCCCCTTTCGGCACTGATGTTGTTGGCTGTCGCTGGGTCTTTGTGGTCAAATTTGGCCCCGACGGCACTGTGGATCGTTATAAGGCTCGCCTTGTCGCTAAGGGCTTTACTCAGACCTATGGGGTTGATTACTTTGACACCTTCTCCCCCGTGGCTCGTCTCAGCACTATCTGGGTCCTTCTCTCTGTGGCGGTAAATAGGGATTGGTCGATTTCTCAGCTGGATGTCAAGAATGCCTTCCTTTATGGTGATCTTCACGAGGCCGTTTACATGGAGCAACCTCCTGGGTATGTTGCTCAGGGGAGACACGAGTATGCCGGCTGAAGAAGGCAATCTATGGCCTCAAGCAGAGCCCTCGAGCTTGGTTTGACAAGTTCAGCGGCATCGTGGCGGCCGTTGGTTTTGCGCGAAGCTCTGCCGATCACTCTCTATTTATTCGCAAAACTCCTTCGGGGCTGGTTGTTCTTGCTGTGTACGTCGATGATATTCTTCTCACTGGCGATGACCAGGAAGGGGTAGCCCTGACAAAGTGACATCTTCGCCAACATTTGATCACGAAAGATATGGGCTCTCCAAAGTACTTTTTGTGGATCGAAATCTCTCGGAAGCCCGACTCCTTAGTTCTCTCTCAGTGTAAGTATGCCCTTGATCTTTTGAAAGAGGCAGGATTGACTGGAGCAAAACCTGCCCGATGCCCCATGACAACTGGAGAAGACAAAACCTGGACAGATGATTCACCTCTTCTTTCAGATAGTTCGCGGTACAGGCATTTGGTTGGTAAGCTCATATATCTCACAGTGACCAGGCCCGACATTTCCTATGCTGTGGGCAAGGTGAGTCAATTCATGCAAGCACCTAGGGAGTGCCATCTACAGTCCGCCTTGCGGATCTTGGAGTATGTCAAAGCAGCGCCTGAGAAATGATTACTTTTTCAGAAGAATGGTCATCGGAGGATTGAAGCATACTCAGATGCAAGTTATGCTGATGACAAAGGGGATCGCAAGTCAACCTCAGGTTTTTGCACCTTTGTTGGGGGAAATCTGGTGAGCTGGAAGAGCAAGAAGCAGTCTGTTGTCTCCAGGTCCAGTGCAGAAGCTGAGTATCGCAGTATGGCGTCGACCACTTGTGAGTTAAAATGGTCGCGGGCTCTCATGCTAGATTTAGGAGAGGTCTACAACCATCTTCTACCTATGTTCTGTGATAACAAGGCCGCCATATACATCTCCAAAAATCCGGTCTTCCATGAAAGAACAATGTACATTGAGGTCGACTGTCATTTCATTCGTGAAGAGATCTTAAAGGAACAAATTTGCAATCCCTTTGTCACTTCTGATAAAGAGCTGGCTGACATCCTCACCAAGCCAGTTTCCGTCTCGTTTCTTCATGTTTGTGACAAGCTGGGCATGATCGATATATATGCTCCAGCTTGAGGGGGAGTGTTAAAGTTGGTGACCGGGCGGTCTGGCGGTCTGTCTTGGCGGGTTGAAGACCACGCGGTCTGGCGGTTTGTCTCAGCCGGCTTGGTGACCGGGCGATCTAGCGGTCTACCCTGGTAATCTCTCTTTCTCTCTGGTGGTAGCCGTGCGGTTAGCCCTTCTGTCTAACCGCGCGGCTTGTGCGATTTGTTCTGTATAGTCCGCTTAGTCCTGTAAATTTTTAGTCCCACATCTCTTATTTGTATTCTCTCATCTCTCCTCCATTCTATATAAGGGAGGGCATACCTTTGTAATAGATATCTTTTTGGATAATAAAACTTTCAATTATTCAAAACTTTGGCTTGTTTTTTGGTCATTTGTTCGCTACTTTAACACAGAAGATAGTATCTCCCCTTGGGCCCTCACTGCCTGAAGCCGAGTCTCTAAGCTGGTGGTTTCCTCCTAGGAATGCTACAACATCTGGGTGGTCCTCTCCACTAGTGCCTTCTCTACCTACAATGTCGTGCGTGCATCCTCCAACTCGGAATTCAGCCCAGACCCTATCTGATGGAATCGTGAAATGTCACGGCCATGCTCCGCCCTCGCGGAGACAAGTGAGCTCATCGTCAACCTGAGCTTCTCCTCAAGGGCCAAATATCCGTCCTTCAGGCTCACAAAGTGGTCGTTCCAAGTAACGACAGTCTGGGCCTGAGTCTCAATCTGCATAAAGGAAAATGAAAATTAGCGTCACGAGATGAAAAATGAAAATTTCATTGTTGAAACCGATAGATCGGTCTCTGTGGAGTTCGGGGTCCCCGAAAAGGGGTGACCTCACACTTATTGCACTCAGGCGAACGTCACGGACCAAAGGCTCAGGAAACTAGGAACAGACCCTCGGCTCTAGCGTGGAGGTCCTTCCTCACACCCGAAAGACCTTGGTGATCTCCCCTCCCTAGCCAATGCTGAGCTAGGTGTCTTGGAGGATGAAGAAAGCGGGTCAAGAAGTCATGCCCTCCAAGGCACCCCTAAGGGTCTATTTATAGTTTTTTAGGAACGCCCTACAAATAACCAATCTCCGCTGTCCCAAAAATTACCGAAATTCCCCCGGGTTGACCTGCCAATAGCCAAATCCCGCTGTTCTTAGCAGCTAATCGCAGTCCACCGGGGGCCGACCCTCAAGCCGGGCGAGTAGGCAGCTTGGCGAGCTGCGGCCTGGGTGAGACGCACCCTGGGCGAGCTACGACCTGGGCGAGCTGCGGCCTGGGCGAGCCGCGGCCTGCGCGAGCTGCGGCCTGGGCGAGCTGCGGCCTAGGTGAGCCGCGGCCTGGGCGAGACGCGGCCTGGGCGAGCTGCGGCCTGGGCGAGCTGCGGCCTGGGGGAGCCCCGGCCTGGGTGAGATGCGGCCTGGGCGAGCTGCGGCCTGGGCGAGCTGCGGTCTGGGGGAGCCCCGGCCTGGGCGAGACGCGGCCTGGGCGAGCTGCGGCCTGGGCGAGCTGCGGTCTGGGGGAGCCCCGGCCTGGGCGAGACGCGGCCTGGGCGAGCTGCGGCCTGGGCGAGCTGCGGCCTGGGGGACCCGCGGCCTGGGCAAGACGCGTCCTGGGCGAGCTGCGGCCTGGGCGACTCCTCAAAAGGGGTCGGGGGGGGGGAGACAAATATTTCATCCCCCTACTAGTATATTATGCAGGTTGAGCCTAAATTGGCCACCAAGAGTGTCATACCTCACAAAAAGCTAAAAAAATGTGCAGCAAGTCTCACGCCTTGTTTGGGGGCCCTCTTCGCAAATACGGGGTTGTACATTCACACAAATGAGAGTGCTTACCACTTCATCTGTTGCCTTCGAAGAAGAAGATAGCCTCGGAGCCTCCGCCTCTGTAGGAGAAGACTGGGGGTAGACGAACGAAGCACCTGTACCTCGTTGGGCGAACCGCCGCGGCCACCAGAAAGAGAAATATCACTCGGAGAAGACGTACAAGACACCGCGCTCCCGCCACCTCGGGAAATTACGACGGCCTTCCATTTCTGGCTACCACCCAAAGACGTCTCAGTAGTCCGCCTAGAGACGGGATAAATGCCGCACTGCAGCAAACACTTCTCCTCCACAATGAGAAAATGCTGAACAAGTGATTGACCAACTCGCGGGTCTCCGAAAACTCCAGCACTGGGGAAAATTCCTGATCTTTCCCCTTCTGGCGGCGACAACGATCGAGGAGCGAATTTCACACCTCCGGTAAGCCCCAAGGGTTCCTGATATAGCCAAAAAGAGTGTTCCCGCGACGACGGTCGATCCGAACCTCAAAATCGAGTCAGCTCTTGTTTCTGTGAATCTCCACGCGCTCCCCGCCATCAGAGCGGACATCGCACAACTCTCAAAAGCACTCCAAAGTAAGTCTCCCGTCATGCTCACGAAAGAAAACAACCATGCTCATAAGGCACACTACTTCCAACTGGGTGAACTGGGAGATCGGCACCCCGCAAAATTTCAAGATCTCGGTCACCTCCTCACAAGGCGGGAATCGAAAGCCAGACCTTAAAGTGCTTTCGCAGACTGTCAGCCAGCCTCGAGGGGGGGGGGGGGATTTTGTACTCTCTCCTCGACATGTGGAACTCTCACTTCCAAATCAGCAGGTAGCCCGAATTTCTTCCTCCAAATGACAATTTGGTCGTAAGAGGAGCGCAGACGCAGTGGTCCCGCGGAATGCCTCGAGCCACGTCGCCAAAAAAGAAAAATCAGACGCAGTATGATAAGCACAACACACAACGATAAGACCCTCAAAGCAGACCGAGGGGCGCCCCCGTGCACACGCACGCGTAAAATATAACTCCCACGGCCCCGCGCACAGGTGCGCAGGCTCCGCACAAGTACGCGTGCGCACTGTTGCGCGCGCGCAATGTTGGGCGCACACACGACTATTCTTCTAAACAATTTCACAAATTCTATCACTATTCCGCAAAACAGCTGATTATTGCACCACTACTTCATACCACTGCTTCTCCAGTCGCTGCAGCCGTGCCAAACAGAGCCTAATTAGTACGGCCTGTCCCAAAAAGACTTTCACTATCGGCACCGCTTTTTAAAATCCCTCCCCCGCTTCTTCTAAACCCCAACCCCCCATCAATGATCACCATTTCGTCTCCCTCTCCTCTCAACCTCGCTCGCGTCCAAGGGCATGGATGAAGAAGAAGGCGACCTCTGGAAGCAATTTCCTGAGCACGGCGACGAAGGCAGCGACGGCGAAGACCTCTCGGGCCCCTCTCAGATTCTCTCCGACTCATACCTCATCGGCTTCGTAATCGCTAATATCGTCGGCCTGCGCTACTACTCCGGCACCATCAATGGCCGGGAGCTCGTCGGCCTCGTCCGCGAACCCCTCAACCCCTACGATCCCAACGCCATCAAGGTCCTCAACACCCGCACAGTTCAAGTCGGCCACATCGAGCGCGCCGCCGCCTCCGTCCTCGCCCCTCTCCTCGACTCACGCATCATCTCCGCCGTCGAGGCCATCGTCCCTAAGCCCCCTCCCGGTGGCCGAAACCCTTACCGCCTCCCCTGCCAGATCCACATCTTCGCTCTCCCCGACGCCATACCCACCGTTCAATGCGCCATTATGGATGGTGGATTACACCTCTTCACCCCCGACGATCACGAGTTCGGCCTCTCCGAGTCCGTCATCGTCAAGGAGACCACCTCTACCAACGCTTCCAAGGAGCGGCGAAGGATCGATGATATATTCGCTCTCGTGGGGAAGGATGGGAAGCAGATTGAGGCTCTGGATCCCCCTAAGAATGTCGTTTTGACAGATTTGTTCCCTCACCAGAAGGAAGGTTTGGGGTGGTTGGTTTTCATGGAGAATTCACAGGACCTGCCGCCATTTTGGCAGCAGAAAAATGGCCATTATCTTAACGTGTTGACAAATCACCAGACAAATGAGCGCCCAGAGCCCCTCAGGGGTGGAATCTTCGCCGATGACATGGGATTGGGTAAAACTCTCACTTTATTGTCACTGATTGCTTTCAATAGCTCGGTAAAGGATGTTGAACAATCTTCTTCCACAAAGAAGCGCAGGGTCGGAAATAAGAAACAAAAAACTGGTGTTGAGAAGGATGATAGCCTCTTGAATGGCAAAGCCATGATTTTGGGCCTCAAAACAACTTTAGTTGTCTGCCCATTATCTGTCATGCCGACATGGATTTCTCAACTGGAACAACACACTAAGCCTGGTAATCTACAAGTTTACTTGTATCATGGAGAGCGTACAAAGGAAGTGGAGGTACTCATGAGACATGATATTGTACTGACTACATACAAAACTTTAGCTTTTGAGCTTACCTCACAACGGTCTCCTCTTATGGAGATTGAGTGGTTTAGAGTTATTTTGGATGAGGCCCATGTCATAAAGAACTTTGGGTCACGACAAACAAAGGCAGTTGTTGAGTTGAAGGCAGAGAGGAGGTGGGTTGTCACTGGAACTCCAATACAGAATAGTTCCTTTGATTTGTTCTCTCTTATGGCCTTTTTGAGGTTTCTTCCGTTCTCAATTAAGAGCTATTGGCAGAGCCTCATCCAACGACCGTTGGATCAAGGGAATCCAAGTGGAATATCACGCTTACAAGTAAGAGAATTCTTCATTTGGTTACAATTTTCTCTTGTTCTCCCTCTTTTTAGTTTTTATAGAATTTGGTGGGTTGCCAATAAATACAACCAAGTGACTGACTGCTTGCTCTCTATCTGCTGTCCATATTGAAATTTACATGCTTCTGGGATACTTAGTCTTCTCCTTTTTTCATTGTGTGATTCAGGAATCAATATAGAGCTAGACTGCTCGTGGAGAGTGAAACCATCCTTCGATTTATTTATAGGAGCCTACTGATTCTCATTTTTTATCCCAATCTTGCACTCGCCTTTCAATTCCGTTCATTGATATGTCAGTTGCCAGTCAAAGTCTCAAAGAAGTTTTTTCACTATTATCTGCATAGATATTGATTTTGATTGAGTTTATTAGCCATTTAGCCATGTTAGAAATAATGCATGTTTTACTTATTTTCTATTTACCACTCATTCTGTTTTGTGTTTTGTTATGCACATTTTTTGGATTTCAATGCTTAGAATTGCACTCAGCTAGGCCGACCAGAGCAGAAGGATTCATATCGAGACCAAAATAGTTGGTATATGGTCAATGATTGTAATTCATAGTGCTGATTTTTTGAAAAGATCACTTGAAATAGAATTCTGTTTTGCAAGACTTCAATTAAATATATGATGCTTTGACTTTTGTATATCTTCCTAAATTCAGTGGATAATTAACTTTTAGATCCTGATAAGGCTAATGATGATAAAATAATTGACAATTACTCAGATTTCTTTTACTGCAGCGCAGATTGCATCAGATTGTGTTTCTAGTCCATAAACAGTTTATGTATGTGATTGTAAGGATTTCATACTCTGAGCAAAGTTTTTGATAATCAACTTCAAAATGTGCTGAACTATCATGTATAATGTAGTGAATTTTCTTGATGTGGTTAAACAAACAAATAATAATTTATGGAGGAATTTGTTATGGAATGAATATAAAAGGGAAGCCCGGTGCACAAAGCATCCCCGTGCATTGAGGGTCTGGGGAAGGGTCTCAGCGAGGAAGGGTCCCACCACATGGGTAAAATGTAGGCAAACCTTACACTGCATTTTTGCAGGAGGCTGCTTCCAGGACTCAAACCCATAACCTCAAGGTTACACAACATCTTAACCCGTGCACCAAGGGTATCCTTTTTCATGGAATGAATATATGAGAAAAAAATACAGTAGAATAAGTTATTTTTAAAATCATTTAGACCAATGATCTTATAGTAGAGAACAAATACTTTATAAAGAGAGGACACTATTTATCAACCCAATGTGTTCTACGAAATCACTAAACCTCTTTTTACTTGGAGAGTGTTTGGCTAAGAGTTGGTATTAAAAAATATTTTCATTTAGAAATTTTCTTGTTTTTAATGTGATCTGAAGTGATGTGAGTGAATTAAAATATAGTTCATAAATCATTTTTTTCAAGAAGTTTGCGCTAAGAAAATGAGAACAAATCAACTATATTTACTTTCTAGGGGTTTTTAGGCCGACAAAGTAAATCTTTGAAAAGTAAACGTGCTTGATTTGAACACTTCTAGAATTTTTTTGTCGAGACAAACTTCATATGGGATGAGATTATTTGTTCCATTAAAATCATATGGTAGAAGTCATAAAATCTAGAAAAAAGTATAAATTCATAAGTTGACTGGGTGGTACAATGAGGAGGTATTATGTTACGTATACGTGATAATGATGACTTGTTATGACACCACTCCTTCACAGCTATCCTTTTTTTTGGCTAAAATTATTTTCGTGCCTCCGATTCCAAAAGAACCTGTCAAATTATGTTCGCCCCTAAGATTGCAAAATTCCTTCATTCTTGCAACTTTCCGGTTTCAGACATAATTACCACAAATTTGCAGCAACCGATCTGACGCGACGCTTCCAAACTCCTGAGGTTTCACATGAACCGCCCACCAGAGGAGCCTTCCAGGTCTTGGTGATGCGCTCATGAGACTCATACAGGATCGACCTTAGGTACAAGGCCGCTTTTTAGGACGTGTGTGTTGATACTTGTACGCCCGGGGAATAGAGACACATTGATTGTTATGGATTATATTATAGTCGCAGTTAATTATGCATCAATCACCATTTTTTATGTAGTTGTTCTTTATGTATTTTGACCTGTAGTGGTGAGCTCCATCTATATAAGGTGCCCTTAGGTTGAGATTGTTGAATCTTTGAAGTCTTAATCATTTGGGCTCTCTTTGAAGAGAGGAGTACGGAGGATCCAATCTCCCGATGCCTGGAGGGAGCGTGTCTCCCGAGTTTGTATCCTTGTTTTCTTCATGCAATGCATCTTTGGAGTTCGTGATTCTTGATATGGTGCAACTATTATGTATCACAATTTATCAAAATTTCTATTTTCTACTTAGATATTCTGACTAACAGACGTATACCCTCAAGACTTGTCATTTTAGATGCTAATGAAAATAATTAGGTATTCACTTCCTTGTACTTTTTTTCTCTGAACGAGAAGGCAGTTAGCATATTGAGTGTGCATATTAAGTAAATTATGTCTGCATTTTTTTTATAATTTGTAGGCCTTGATGGCAAGTATTTCTTTGCGGAGAGTAAAAGGAATACAGAACGGAAAAGGTAGCTTAGTTGGACTTCCGCCAAAATGTGTTAAAACTTACCTTGTGGAACTCTCTTCGGAAGAACGGGAGCAGTATGAAAAGATGGAATCGGATGCAAAAAATACACTGATGGAGTATGTTAATGATGATACTGTATTGCGCAATTACTCTACTGTACTTCACATTATATTGCGACTTCGTCAAATCTGTAATAACGTGGCCTTATGTCCCTCGGACCTCAAATCACTACTTTCATCCAACAGTCTTGAAGGTATGGCAGTTGCTATCCTTTTTATTCTTCTTTTTCTATGAGTTGATATTTGTTTGTTGGTTATAGGTACACATTATTACTTGGATTTTTTTCTATTTGATTCTTTTTTATTTTAACCAATCTGTAATCTACGAGGATGACAAGTCATGTCAACTGTAACTGAGCATGTGATGATGATAATAAGATGGCATGTCGGGGTTAAGGGTGAATTAGGATTTGTTTGGCACGGCGGTGGCTGTCATGAATATTGTGTTCGTGAACTTTGATTTGTGAATGAAGTGGTCATGAATGTCAACAGAGTTATATTTGGGTTTTATTTTTTGCGGTTGTGAACAATGAGAAACAGGTCTAGTTTTATTTTTCTGGAGATAAATTGTTATTATCACTTGATCTAGCACAATCCCGTTAAGAAGCAAGCCTCTACTTTATGTAGAACTGGATGGCTTGAAAAGTCTCTGTATGACTACAGAAAAAACAATGAAAGGTCTCTAAAAACCCAAAAAAGAAGAAGGCAAAACAAAGAAAACCAAATCAAGTTCTAAAATGAGAAACCAATAATCATCTTATAGGTTTCTACATATCTGAATTTTTATCCAATATTTTGAATTTTTTTTAGATTCCCAAACAAGAGTGATGAATCTGCAAGCACTGATTAAAGAATAGAAAGAAAACTATTGTAAAAATTAGGAGCAAAGAAATGCAGATCTATACAGATTTCATATCTATGAATATGAGCTCACAAGTTTCTACAAATCTGAATTTACCTTATAGCAGGAAGAAGAGAATCCACTCCAGCGAGGGGCTGCTGCCATCAGCGCAGGTGAGGGGCAACTGCAATCTGGGATGGCGATGGGCTACTACGATCAGGGCTGGCGAAGGGCTGCTGCTATCTGGGGATGAGAGAGAGGTATCATGTGTGGAGAAGGTGCTTTTGGAGATGGGTATCAGGGTGGAAGCTGACCACAAGTTAATGGAAGAACTCTAGGCTGCAATGCAAGGAGGAATAAGAAAGTCCTGTATCCAGTCATCTCGTATTTTGGGATGGAAGAATGGAGGAGTGATGCTTCCTCCATCACATCCAAAGACGCATGACACCATTATGCTTCTTATATATTTTACTTTTTGCAGTTTTTATTGGCATGTATTTCTTTTTTTTCCGCGCATCCATTCTTTGGAGTTGGTCGGCTCATCGATTTGACCACCCGATGTGACCCTAAATAAAGGGTCTGGTAATTGAGTAATTAGGATGGTAAAAACAAGTTGATAAATATTTAGGGACTCATAAGCTTAATTGACATTTAGAAAGGCATGCCATGAAAGTAACATTATTAAGGAAAGCCAATAACATGGCTCCGTTATAAAGAAATGAGAAATTTGGAGCTTATTCTTTGCAATCAACATTCTTGGAAAGAAGTATTTAGTAAACAACAGTTAGGTGATAGGATTGCGGGTAAATTGAAGTAAAAATAATCACAGCGGCAAACATAAATTTCACAATTTGCTTTATATTAACATGCTTGGGAAACCCTCATGGGGAATAAAACCCAAGCAAACCTGTCATCACAATAATACAGTGCAATAATAAAGAGAGAACTATGTGCTCCACTTGATCTTCTACCGGCCAAAACTACGAAGCACCCATACATACATTCATCACAGAGACTAGCGAGCTTTGCTTAACCACTACTTGACTAATACCTCAAAGCTTCCCTAGAAAACAAAGAAAGTAGAATAGGAGGTGTAGAGTTTGAGAGGGTGCGAAACCTCGGCTACCGATTGTAGCCAAAAGAGGGTTGGAACACCATGGAGAGAGAGATCTCCTCCTTCAGGGATAAGAGACGGAAAACTTCAAGATCCCGTGAGCATCCGACCTACTTCCCCTTCGGCTAATCCACAATCCTTGCAATCACCCCACGAACATAGTCGCCGGTCCCTCCATGATCGCGCAAAACATTACTGAAATTGCCTGGAGTTGGACTCCCGATCTCGCTTCGCCTCCAGGTCTCGATCTCGCTTCACTCTCGATGCTGTTAGGGAACTCGTGAATCACTGGAATGGGGGGACGCTGCTCCTTGTAGGATATGAGAAGGAAAACCCTAGACCGGTTCAACTGAACCTGTCCAGATTAGGACCACTCAAAAAATAACAATCTCCCACTTGGGGCCGATCCTCTCACAATACTAATTATTTAGTAGCAGTCAACCCATTGGAGTTTGAGCAAAACTCCATATTCTCATATGGCACAATCTTTATAAACATGTCAGCTAGGTTATCATCCGTGTGTATTTTCTCCAATCCAAAGACATCTTCTTCGATCGAGGAATGCATGTGATGATATCGATGTCTGATATGCTTGGTTCTAGAATCAGAAGCTGAATTTTTAGCCAAGTGAATGATACTTTGACTGTCACTAAATTAGCTGCAACCGACTTGCTCAGAATCGAGCTCCTTCAGTAAACCCTACAACCATATCAATTCCTTGCTAGCTTCAGATGCAGTAATATATTCAGCTTTCGTTGTTGACCGGGTAACAACTTTCTGTAATCTTTGACATCTAAGTAATAGCAGCACTCCCAAGAGTAAACACATAACCCGTGGTACTCTTACTGCCATCGACTTCCCCATCTAAATCAGAGTCAACTTATCCCTGTAAGTGGACTTTTGTGCTAGAGTATCACAACGCCATATCTTTAGTGGCCGCAAGATATCTCATTATCCACTTCACGACATTCCAATGCTCATGTCCTGGTTCAAACATATACCTACTCACAACTCGCACTGCATGAGCAATATCGGGTCTAGTACAAATCATGACATACATGAGGCTCACCACAGAAGATGCATATGGAACCTGCCATTTTCTCTCTCTCGCTCTGAGATTTTGGATTGTCTCTTTTAGAGAGACTCTTGAAGTGTCCTGTTAAAGCGGTAGCTATTGACTTGACATTTTCCATGTTGAACATTTTCAACACTTTCTGAATGTATTCCCTCTAACATAACTTTAGGACTCTATTTAGCCTGACCCTTTCAACCCTCAAACCCGAGATTTGCTTTGCAAGACTCAAATCCTTCATGGAGAATTCTTTTGCCATCTGCTTCTTCAAATTTTTGATCTCCTCTATATTAGAACTTGTCATTAACATGCCATCAACATATAAAAACAGTATGATATATGAGCCCTTGAGCTTCCTAAAGTAACAACAATAGTTTGAATGACAACAAATGTACTCACTCTTTCTCATGAACTTGTCAAACTTCATATACCATGGTCGTGGTGTCCGTTTGAGCCCATAAAGGCTCTTTTTCAACATGCACATCAAATTTTCTTTTCCTGCTTTTATGTAACCATGTGGTTGAAGCATTTAAATGTCTTCCTCCAAATCACCATGAAGGATCACATTTTTTACATCCAACTATTGTAAGTGTAGATCCTTAGCAGCAACAATACTTAAAACAGTCCTAATAGTAGATAACTTCACCACATGAGAGAAAATCTCCGTAAAGTCGATTCCCGCTTTCTGTTGGAATCCCTTCACAACAAGTCTGGTCTTATACCTATAAGACCCGTCATGCTCATGCTTCAATCTAAGTCATTTATTTTGAATGGTTTTTTTCCCAGTTGGAAGCTTAACCATATACCAAGTTTGATTAATAGATAGAGAATCAATCTTATCACCCATAACACTCTTTCACTCATCCTTCTCAGTATCTTATATAGTTTCTTCATAACAACTGGGCTCGCCACTATCAGTTAGAAAAAGATAGTAAAGAGATGGAGAGTAATGTGCTGAAGTAGTGATAGTCCGTCTAGAGCGTCAGGATGCAATGAATGGAGTGATGGGCTCCACCTTAATTTCTCCAAGAGTGTTAGCATGCTCAATGTCTTCACCAACACGCTCAGATGCATAATCAATTGGCTCACTCTTGTAGTATCATCAAGTTCAACAGACATATGCCCATCATGCTTATCCTGTTTCTTGATCTGATCTTTATACATCATATTCTCATTAAAGATCACATTTCTACTCCTAAAAGACTTCAAGCTCGCGTTGTCCCATAGCTTATAGCCAAAGCTAGGGCCACCATACCCCAAGAGAGTGCAAATCTTAGATTTTGGATCCAATTTTGATCTGCTCTCAACATCTACATGAGTATAAGTGATGCACCCAAATATCCACAAGTGTGAAAGATTCACTTGCTTTCCAGATCAAGCTTCTTTGGGTAACTTGCAATCAATGGCTGTTGATGGGCCTCTATTGATCAAGTAAGCGACTGTATTAATCGCTTCAGCTCAAAACTTCTTTAGCAAGCCTACATTCAACCTTATGCTTCAGGCACGCTCAGCTATGGTCTTGTTCATACTTCATACATTCCGCCACACCATTTTATTACGATGTGTCTGAGGCTGTCTTCTCTCTTCTAATGCTATTCATAACACAATATTCTTCAAACTTTTTGCTGCAGTACTCGCCACCATTATCAGATTTTAAACACTTCAATTTTGAACCGGTTTCAGTTTCTACCAAACTTTTCCACTTCTTGAAAATATCAAAGACCTCAGATTTATTTTTCAGGAAGTAAACCCAAAGCTTGCCGACCCCACTATAGTGGGATAAAGGCTTGAGTGTTGTTGTAAATCCAAAGCTTCCCGGTGGAGTCATCGATGAAGGTGATGTAGTACCGAGAGCCACTAATAGAGTGAACCTTTGAAGGTCCCCACACATCTGTATGAACAAGATCCAACTTGTTTGATTTCAGAGTTCTCTTCCCTTTTGAAAAACTCACTTTCTTCTGTTTTCCAAAGACACATCCTTCACAAAACGGTAAGTCGATTGAGGATAGTCCATCCGACTTTTCTTTTGAAACCAACACCTTCATGCTCTTTTCACTCATGTGCCCAAGTCATTGATGGCAAACATGACATCAATCTTTGATGTAGCCACACTAATATTTCTATTAGTAGATATCAGATAGAGAGTGCCCTCTCTCTTTCCCTCCACCATGACCATGGATCCCTTGCTAACCTTCCATGAATCCACTACCAAACATAGTGATGCACCTTTCATCAGAAAGTTGACTCACAGATACAAGGTTTTTGGCGAACTTGGGAACACGTCTCACTTGTTTTAATTTCAAGGTAGACAAATCAACGAGACATATGTGCACTTCCCCCTTCCAACAATCTCACATGCTCATCATCACCGAGATTGACTTTGTCAAAGTTTCCCTTCTCTTAACTTAAGAAAGACTGACGTTTGGAGGTGGCATGAAACAATGCACCCGAGTCAAGAACCCATGAGTCACATTTCATATCACATGAAAGAACTAGAGCATCATCAGATGATTCATCCCGCATAGTCAAATTTACTAATTCCTTGTCACCCTTCTCTTTTTCTTTCTTCGGCGCCTTGCAGTCATGCTTGACATGACCTTTCTTTTGGCAGTTCCAACATACCAGTGTGCCTTTAGAGTGACTTCTCTTGGACTTGGATCGTCCTTTTCATTTGGTGTCACCTCTTTTTGAAGACCTTTCCCGTTCTCCAACATTAAGAGCACAACCAGAACTACTGTTCGTTGAGTTGTTCTTCCTCCTTGCATCCTCACTCAAAAGAACACCGACCACATCCTTAAATTTTAAGGGATTGGATCCAAGTGAGTTGCTAACTGACATAACAAGACTATCCCAACTGTCAAGTAGACTTGATAAAATCAACACACCTAACATCTCATTTTCAAATATCAATCCAACTGAATCTAACTGGCCCGTGATAGCATTGAAGTCATTCAAATGATCACTCATGGATTTTCCTTCAGTCTTCTGCATGTTTAAGAAAAGCCTCATAAGAAACACCTTATTTGATGCAGAGGGCTTCTCATACATCCACATCAGGGCTACCATAACATCTCCTGTAGTCTTTTCCTTAGATATGTTTAAGGCTACAAAAGATGACAAAGTGAGTCGGATCTCTCCAAGAGCTTTGCGATCCAACACCTCCCACTTCTTGTCGTCCATGTCTTCCGATTTTTCTTTCCCGCCACGGGGCAAGTAGAGATCCCACTGATATAGGTAGTCCTCCATCTCTATTTTCCAAAATTCAAAGTTCTTCCCATCAAACTTGTCAATTTTTACTTTTCCCTCTTCCATGGCTGCTCCCACTCAAGCTGAGTACCCACAAATCCTTTCATTGATCTTGGAGCTGATTGTTTCAAATATTGTTATCACGGAGGATAAGGAGCGGACCGATGGTCATCACCTATCACAGTAGACCACAAACCCGAATAAGTCAATCACTCGTCATGAATCTGCCTTTGATACCACTTTGATAGGATCGCGGGTAAATTGAAGCAACAACAATCGCAGTGGCAAACACAAATTTCACATTTTGCTTTATATTAACAAGCTTGAGAAACCCTCTTGGGGAATAAAACCCAAGCATAACCTGCCACCACGATAATACAATTCAATAATAAAGAGAGGACTACGTGCTCCGCTTGACCCTCTACCGACCAATACTATGAATCATCCCTACATACATTCATCACAGAGACTAGCGAGCTTTGCTTAGGCACTACTTGATTAATACCTCAAAGCTCCCCTAGAAAACAAAGAAAGTATAATAGGAGGTCTAGGGTTTGAGATGGTGCGAAACCCCGACTACCGATTGTAGCAGGAAGAGGGCTTGAACACAAAGGAGAGAGTGATCTCCTCCTTCGGGGACAAGAGACGGAAAGGTTCAAGATCCCGTGAGCATCCAACCTCCTTCCCCTTCGAATAATCCACGATCCCTACAAGCACGCCACAAACACAGTCGCCGACCCTTCCACAATTGCGTCGGTCACTGCCGAAATCGCCTAGAGTTGGCCTTTGGATATTGCTTCGCCTCCAGGTCCCGATCTTGCTTCGCTCTCACTGTTGTCAGGGAACTTGGGAATCACTGGAATGGGGGGAGGCCGCTCCTTGCAAGATATGAGAAGGAAAACCCTAGACCGGTTCAGATAAACCGGTCCAGATCATGACCGCCCAAAAAATAACATTAGGAAAGTAGTTAATGAGGCAAGGCAAAGAATCTCTTATTAAAAGAGCCCTACTGTAACGAAAAAGCAGAACCCAGACAAACAAAAAAATAATTCTCATTTATCTGCCCTTGTCGTTCTCCAGCCCTACGCCCGACGAGTCCATCTCTACTACAATCCAGGACGCCGACTACACTTCGGATCTCCTAAACTTCGTTCGTCAATGCCCTGGGAACAACCATCTGTCAGAGGAGTCCACCGCCATTCTATGGCTCCCGCACTAGTGCCCCATAACGTCATCTAGAGTCGATTGTCCGGTCACTGTCATTCCAGCTTTTCCAGCCCATGCCGCTCCTGCTCGCCGATCCTGTCAACAGCCGTAGTTTTCCATTTCGTCATGGTACGGTTGCCTCTCCTTTGTGTGAATGATTTTGGAAGGACATCTCGTTATGCCGTATTCTTACCGTATCCTTGCTCCAAGTTATTAGATTATGCTTATACAGTCTCATTAAATACACATAAACTTGCCTTCAACATTCAAATTGCTTTTATTACCGTTTTTCATAAGTTATTGTCTGTGATTTTGCCTGTGGACATATTAGTCTCGTGAAAAATTCTACTCGTAATGTGCGAAAAGAGCTAAATAACAGAACTTTTTATTGCTCTAAAAAGTTACATAATACATGAGTATGCCCCTATTTATAGAAAACAGGGAAGACAGAAAATACAAGAGAGAGAATATACAACGTCTGTCATATGCGACTAGGCGGATAGATAAAAAACTAGCTTTTTTAGGCTGAGTGGTTAAACAGACATAACCACATGACAACACAGACTGTAAAGTCACCACGGTAGCTCTGGTCTCTACCAGTCAAACACCAACGAGCAGCTCTAGGAGAAATAGCTACGGTTAGACTGAGTCTAACCGCCAGGCCGCACCAGGACCATAATTGAGAGTTGTCGACCTCCAACTGGCGATAAAGCCTCTGACGATCATCACAACACAGCTGTGGGAAGAATACAGAAGCACCTGGAGCGGTTAGGCTGATCCTAACCGCTTGACCGTCAATTGACCTGATCTCAGCAGACCGCATTGCAAGGGCTGCCGGATAGGTAGACCGCCAAACCTGTCAGCCTTTCCAGTCTACCAGACCGCTAGATCTGTACGCTAGTACTAGCTGCCAGATCGCTTTATCCTGTCTGCCTAACCGCCTGGACTTCACAGGTTCTGACACTCACATTCAAGCTAGAGCGTATATGTCAAACATGCCCAGTTTGTTACAAACATCTGAAAAGGAGGACACTGGTTTGGTAAAAATATCGCCCAGCTCTTTGTCAGAAGTAACAAACGGAGTGCAGATCTGATTCTTCAACACCTCTTCTCTGATAAAGTGATAGTCTACTTCAATGTGCTTCATCCTCTCATGAAACGCTGGATTCTTTGAAATGTATATAGCTGTTTTGTTGTCACAAAATATTGGCAGGGGATTGTTGAAGCCGGGAAAATCCCTACTCCAAAATTCAGATCAAGACAGTCTAAGGTTACCGGTTCAACGGTCGGGCTCGACGGCTAACAGGCTAGGACGTAGAAATAGATAGACAACAAGAAGGACCCCAGGCGCTGTTGCAGGGATGTCCCACCACGTACCCGGATGCTTAAAAGAAGCTTCCCCTCCACAATCAAAGATGACCGAGCAGGGTACGAGGTAGACTCTAGCTGGAGACTAAGTCAAGACGGCGACTAAGATGTATAGTCGCAAGCTTGCGACCTCTCTCTGAAGAAAAGATTCAAAAGCTCTGCTCGAAGTCGATGAAATAAGGTGCTCGAGATCTTTTGCGAGATTCTGATGTCTTTATCCTCGTACCCCTGAGTTTCTATTTATTGGCAAATTCAAGAGGAGGGGTCTTATTTATCGCCTCACCCCTGACGACTAGGCGACTTCTTGGGGGAGCGCTGTGCGAGTAACAGCCCTAGTCGCCTACCTGACGAGTATGTGAGGGGAGCTCGCAATACTCGCCCAAGCCTTCTGCCGTCTTGCGCGTTGTCTCCAACTTCTGTCTTGACTGTCTGACTTTAACTCTTGCTGACCTGGCTCTGGAGGGGTCCACCCTCGACGAATATGGGTTGTACACCAGGTTTTAAAAACCGGCCCGGCCCGGCCAGTCCAACCAGTCGGACTGCCGACCGGTTAACTGGGCGGTCCGGTCTGGTCTTTTAAACCGTCTTAGCCAGGAACCGGCCAGGAACCGGTTAACCGGACGGTTGAACCGGTTAATCGGAAACCGGGCCGATTATTTGGCAATCGGGCGGGCCAATCACAAAATTTTTTGGATTTTTTTTCTTATAAAAATGAAAGGGCTTTGCAAGGATTTGAACCCGGGACCTATCCTATTAAAGAAATGATCATGACCACTCCGACAACTGTTTCTTGTTGTTGAAAACAAAACTATTATATATATATATATAACATCTTTTTATGAAAAATATACATTTATAATATAAATATAAATATATATTATTAAATTAAGTATAAATATATATTGTTATTAATTAATTAAAACTTAGTTACAATATTATTTAAGTTAGATAAAAATATAAATTTTCAAAAAAATATTTAATATTATTAGATCTTTGTTACAATATTTATTATTACCTATCATTTTTCATTTTATTTATATTATAATTATATTATTTATTAATATTTGTGCTCAATTTGATATTTAAATGATATGTAATATGTTATGAATTTATGACTAATATTACATAATAGGTTATTATCTAACATCACGGTTCAACCTCGGTCCGACCGGTCCAATCGATCGAACCTTGAACCTTTGAACTTATCGGTTTGTTCTCCGGTACGGTTCTTAAAACCTTGGTTGTACAAGGATGATCATAGACTTCACCAACACTCTCTTCCTCTTCTGCGCATTCCCATAACCGCACCTTTTTTTTTCTACTTCTCACCGTTTCTCTCTTTTCCACCTTAATTAATCAATCTTGATTAATTACGTCTTATATTAAATTAATTCAGTGAATTAATTAATTATGCTGTCCCCTCCACTCCCAGCCGCCAACCTCGACCTCATTGCACAAATACTCGCTCGGCTTGACAGTTTTGAAGCTCGAGTCAACTGCGTGCTCCAAACTCCTCTTGCGGAGCGTCACGACTCGCCACGCCCCGCGGACGACTATTCCATCACTCTGCCTCCCTCGTCTGCCCCACTACCGACTCACCTCGTGCAGTCGCCACCGGCCACTGCTGTACCACCTCTCTCCATGGTGGTCGTCCTTCTGCCGCTTCCGCCTTCTCTCTGGTCACCCACTTTGCCGCCTCCGGTCATCTCTCCACCTCCTCTACCGACTCTTCCTCCGCCGATCCCTGCCTTGCCGCTTCCACCGGCTACATCGTCGCATCTTCTGCCGGCCCGTGTTCTGGTGACCTTGACGGGTCCATTCCTGCTGTAGGCAGTCGCTTCTCAGACCTCCTTGTGACTGCTGCTCACCACCGTTCCACCGACCTTGCGAAATCCATTACCTCCGCCGCACGTCTTTCCGACGGCGCCGCCGCCACCGCTGCCTCCGCTACACGCTATCAGGCCTTGTCCTGACCGGAGATCAAGATGTCAGATGATCTGACCATCCCTGTGAAGTTCGAGCTTACAGTCAAGCTCGGTGTCAAGAACTGATAGAGTGTTACAGATCCTCTGCCAGTTATCTTGTATTATTATTATTTATATGACGAGTCTAGTCACTGTATCAAGTCGTGTTGTATTGAGTCATAGTCGTTGTAGCGTTACATGTTTTCAATATTTATTGTATGTTTGTGTTATTTATGGTTATTCCATCGGCGTCTATATATATAGGGCTCTTGGTGTCTTGTAAGGATTATGCAAGAAAAATATCAAAGTTCTCTCTCTCCCTCCAGCTCTTCTATTCTCACCCCTCCCTTCTGGGGTTTCAACCTCTCTCTCACCTCCTCCACCATTTTTAGGGCTAACTACCCTTGTATCCCCACCTTCCCTGCACCTCCGGCTGCCATCCGACGAACCACCATCCAGGCACGTAACAGAACATCTCTTCATAATTAATGTCATATTATTAAGTGAATCCACGGTTCACAAGATGTGCTTTTAAGTACTCAACCGACTCATCCAAACAGTGTTTAAATGTAAACACCCATTTACATCCTACTCTGGGCTATCTAGGAGGAAGGTACACAAAGTCCCAAGCTATTAGCTCACGGTACCGTCATTTCATCATCCATCTCTTCTTACCATCCTGAATGTTGGAGAGCCTTCTATACATAAGAAAAGGGGTGGAAATAGATGAGAAGAAGCACACAGACCTTTAAAGTTCAAGAGATACCCGTTTAAGGGAGACATGGTGAGAAAGATGATGAGTAGTAGATGAGCGTGTATCTAGTGGAGAGTTGTGGGTGAAACAGTTGGAACAGGGGCGTCGTCAGTAGGGGGCGATTGGATTGGGGGCATTTTGGCAAGTATGATGACGAGTATGCATGCTTATTGGGAGAGGAGGAGGTGTTGGCATCACACTGGTCCAGTCAATATGTATGTTTTGGATAGAGGAAGAGCAGGTGGTGTTTCGTTAGGAGTCGATGAGGAATTGAAGGGTTGATCCTCAAGGAAGGTAACATCGACGGATTTCATAGTTTTTTGATATATGGGAGAATAACACGCGTATTCCGTTTGAGTTTGAGAGTACCCAATAAAGATATGATATCCTGTGGTGCTAGCTTATCTAAAAGAAGACCAAAATGATTGACAAAATAGACACATCAAAGACTCAAAAATTAATAAACTTATTATTATTTTTCTCTTGTTTTCCGTATTATTATTATTTATACAAAATAATACAAAATAGACACATCAAGGACAGGGGGGATGTGGACAGAAGTAGGATGGAGAAAGGGGACTCAAAATTTATGATAATTGATGACACGTCTCCGCATCCATCAATGAGGGCAGTTTCTCCATTGGCAATAGTGATAAATTTGGGATAAAGTGTCTTTGTACCATAAGAATTTCTGTAAAGTAATGTGATTTGAGAGCTCATAGTCCACTATCCAAGAGGGCCATGTGAGAGACATTATATAAACATCATCTAACGCAGAGGAATTGGATTTGAAAGTTCGAGCAAGCAGCCCACGAAGTTTTTGGAATTCCTCCCTCAAGGTGTCAATTTCAAATCGGGACTTGCTGGGAGTGTCTATTGCTGAAGCTTCGTGTGGAAGTTTTTTGCTCCTACTAGGGGAATCCATATTTTCTATAGCACCTTGCCTCAATGTGATTCGCCCAGCCATAAAAGGTACACATGTAGACGCTCTAACCCTTAAACAATTTCGGCTATTTCGCCCACCACCACTCGAAAGCCCAAGCAACCTCCCCTATGCTTTAAGGGAGGGAGTGGCATGCTTCATTAGAATCTTGGAGAAGGGAAGGAGATGGAGTTATGTGGACATCGGTTTGAGGAAGTGACCTTTAGAATCATGAGCAAATATTCGATATGGATGAGATTGCTGGAGAAGATAAAACGTTGACACAAACACTATAGAGATGTGGTGACATTCTAGCCATCATTATAACTATATTAGCTGCTTCCTTCCCAGCCTTATGGGTTTGTCAGATCAAGATTAGGAGGCTGGTGTTGAATCCATCGATGAGAGTCATTTATTGTATCGTAAATGATACCAGATTGCCAGAACAGGTTCAACGGTCTGGAGGTCTCTGAATAAATCAAACAATTGTTAAAGGCTATATTTCACAGAGTATAGTGGCAATAGTTCATTCTATATAACGTTTGCAATTTCATGATGCATAACAATTTGATATGACTCACGTTCCATGAAGTTCAGTATCCAGGACTAAAGTTGACCATCATCCCAAAGCTATTGCTCGGTTGGCCCAGTCAATGGATCTCAAGTCAGATGATGATGAAGATTCTTAGTCTGGAGTACCCATCACACCGAGTGGACCCACTCAACAAAGTTTTTTTCACTGAAGTATATAATGATGATCTTAAGCTCATCTCTGACTTCATATAGGGGGGAGAAGCGGGGGAAATTGTAGTAGTGGATGAGGCTGAATCAACTTTTGTCTCCACCATACAAAAATTTGGTGGGGTGTTCGACAAGCTTCCATGGTTCAAGCGAGAACTGACAAGATTCAAGAAGGGTCCTGGCGAGTTCAATCGACTTTTGGGAAGTTCAATAGACTTATGGAGAACTTTTGGCGAGCTAAGTGAAAATTGACAGATGATTAGGAGAGAGCGAGAGCTCAATCAGAGAAGGTGACGGGGGCTTTTCAATACTTGATAAACAACGAGAGGATCATCGAGCTCTGCAAATAGCAAGAGTTTTTGCGAGCTCTGTACTCAATTTCTTTTGGTTAGTTTCTGCCAAGCTTGAGAGAATCAAGAGATGATCAGGTGAGAGCGGAAGATCAATCACCGAGAGTGATGAGAGCTTGTGCGTGCTTTGTAAACAGTGCGAGGATCGGGCAATTTTGCAAACAACAAAAGCTTCTGCGGGCTCTGTAAAGACAACAAGGGGATTTGTGAGCACAGGTTGATGAGATCTGAGCAGTCCTGCGGATTGAGATCGGCGGGCTAAAACAACAATCGATTGTCAGCGAGTTCTTCAAACAACGAGAGGATCGAACGGGCAGAGGTCGACTGAGATCTTAGTGGCCGCGCGTGTTGAGGTCGACGAGGGCAGGAGCAAAGACGAGAGGATCATCGAGCTCTGCAAATAATAAGAGCTTTTGCAAACTCTTTTGCAAGCTCTGTACTCAATTTCTTTTGGTCAGTTTATGCCAAGCTTGAGTGAATCAAGAGATGATCAGGTGAGAGCGGGAGATCAATCACCGAGAGTGATGAGAGCTTTTGCGTGCATTGTAAACAGTGCGAGGATCGGGCGATTTTGCAAAGAACAAAAGCTTCTGCGAGCTCTGTAAAGACAACGAGGGGATTTGTGAGCACATGTTGATGAGATCTGAGCGGTCATGCCGACTGAGATTGGCGGGCTCAAGCAACAATCGATTGTCAACGAGTTCTTCAAGCATCAAGAGGATCGAATTGGTAGTGGTCGACCGAGATCTTAGTGGCTGCGTGTGTTGAGGTCGACGAGGTCAAGAGCGAACACCAAATTTGGTCAATGAGAGCCGAGTATGTGAGCTTGAAAAATAATATGGTCAATTGAGTGAGCTCAGGTGCAAAATGGAGAGCTCAAGTAGCATAAGAGCGGGAACTCAATCATTCATGCGAGCTAGGTGAGTGTGGGAGACGAGTCTTCAAGAATCGTAATCTGACTCTGATATCATGTAACTTCATATAAGAAACATACAAGAACACGTGCGCATATTTATAGTTACAAGGAATGACACCATAACTCTTATTCACAATGGGAGAATAATCTATACAAGATAAAAAACTCCCAATGAGCGTTTGTGTGTGTGCTTTTGTATTGGGTTTCTATGCATTTTTTTATCCTATACATAATACATTACATTATTATATTGTGAAATCATTTTTTGTCGTTTCCTCTATCATGACATTCCAACCTCCACAAAATAATCTTGTTCACTGTTTTTCATATTTGGGTTTCTGAATTCTTCTATGTTTTGCATTAGAGGCATATAAAATAAAGATAGGCTCTAATGAAGAAATCAGTAAATATTTTGAGTAAAATTCTGGATTATCTTCTCTTGGATGAAGATTGTATTGATTGGTTTAAAATTTTTAAATTTGTAAAATTTTGCATTATTCTTCCTTGATTGTAATCGTGAATCTAATTAGACATTCTTTTATAGATGTTTCCAAGAACCCGGAGTTGCTGAAGAAGCTAGCCTCAATGTTGGAAGATGGAGATGATTTCGACTGTCCCGTCTGCCTTTCTCCGCCAACCAAAACCATCATAACGTGCTGCGCTCATATCTTCTGCCAATCATGCATACTAAAAACCTTGAAGACCCTCAATCCTCGTTGTCCCATCTGCCGGCAACCCCTGTCCAAGTCCGAACTTTTCTTAGCCCCGCCGCCGAAGGCTTCAGATGAGAATCCCATTACAGAATTCTCTGGCATGCCGGTCTCATCCAAAACCTTGGCCTTACTGAATCTCCTCCAGGAATCCAGGAGGGAGAAAGATTCAACCAAATCCGTAGTATTTTCACAATTCCAAAAGATGCTGATCCTGTTAGAAGAGCCATTGCGAGCAGCCGGTTTTCGTTTTCTGCGTATCGATGGCTCCATGACGATGAAAAAAAGGGGTGAAGTGATGAAGGCGTTTGAATCGTATGGGCCGAATTCTCCAACAGTGTTGTTAGCCAGCCTCAAAGCAGCGGGCACGGGGATAAATTTGACGGCGGCGTCGAGAGTGTATTTGGTGGAGCCATGGTGGAATCCTGCGGTGGAGGAGCAGGCGATGGACAGGGTGCACAGAATTGGACAGCAGGAGGAGGTGAAGGTAGTAAGGCTGATTGTGAAGGATAGTATTGAGGAGAGGATACTGGAGCTTCAGGGGAGGAAGAAGAAGCTTGCTGGAGTGGTTTTTAGGAAGAAAGCTGCAAGGGAGCAGAGAGAAATGCGAGTCGACGAGATTCGGACCATGCTCTGCCTGTAAGGAGGTTCGTTTTAGAACTCCCTGTTCTTTTTTTTTTGCACGCTAGAGATTTGTTGAATATAACAATAGCGCCTATAGATTATGTAGGAAGTGCCGGTGTTCCCAACTAATGGCTTTATTTGTACTTGTATCTATTTATGGTGCAGATCTGGAGAGATTGGTAGCTTTTCTGTTGGATTTATGTTATGAGAAAAGCAAATTCGCCTATTCTCTCTGTTGTCCTGATACCTTAAATCTTTGATTGTGTGCACCGGTTCTATCTTTGTATGGGGCGTAGTCAGCCAAAATTTCCATGTCTGTAGATTATTTAATAGATTAATTAGTCAGTTTTAGGGTCAAAATTTGGCCATTTGAGTAAGTGGACTTACTGTGGCGGGGCTACCTCTGAATGCTAATGCATCATTGTTGTGGTTTGGTTGTCATTTGGTTATGCAGCAGTCGGGCGTTAAGCAGAATGTTTCTAGGCGTGAATTCATGGAAGTCCTGCGGATCACGACCGTCGGCGGAGTACCGCGGGGCTGTTTGGCATTCTGCGGGCACACGGTAGGACCTGATTGACCCAGTTCATTTGAGATGGAACTGGTATAATGTCAGTTTAAAGGCTCAATTTTCCACTTGATGGGCGTTGCTCGTTCGGATCTATCTGTGTTCCGGCTCCGCAAGCATTTGGCAGAGCGATATTCTGTTCCCTAAAAGCTAGAACACTGCAGCAGCTTTGCCGTGAGCTGCTGCAGTGGGAGGGGCGACTTATTTGTTCTTTTTTATTATACAAGTAGTATTGATGGGGTTGGCCCCAATTTGTAGCAAAGACAAGCTGCAGGTAGCGGTTTTCCTATTTCCCCCACTCGCTTAATGAAAAGTTATGCACTCAACTACCACACGCCTGATTTGTGCGATAACCACCGCGCGCGGGATTCCAACCGTCACGGTCCTGTACGCTGACCGCCTCCTTCAGCCTCCCAAGTATTGGTCGAGCCGGCTGCCCTGAGGCCACCAAGCAAGGGCGGCCCTTGGCCGCGGCCGGCCTAGCCGAGACCGGTCTCGCCCCTCCCTTGGCCGCCCCCGCACGGCGGTCTCGGCCGTGGTTGCTTGATTCGCTTGATCGCGAGCGCCCTCCCTCGTGCCCCCGTGGAAGGGGTCATCGCCTTGTGGCCGCCCCGCCCAGGGCAGCCTCGGTCGCGACCCCTGTGAAAGGTGTGGCCGCCGCGTGGCCGCCCCTCCGTGGGTGGCCTCGGTCGCGGCCCCCGCAAAGTGAGCAGTCTCCTTGTGGCCGCCCCGCCAAGGGCGGCCTTGGCCGCGGCCCATGCGTAGGGGGCGTTCGTCCCGTGGCTGCTTCGCCGCGACACCTCGGCCCCGACCCACGCGTAGGAGGCCGCCCCAAGTAGCCTAGGTTGCGGCCCCGTAGTGGGGAGGCTACCCCGGTGCGGGCGGCCTCGGCCGAGGCCGCCTTTAGGGGGGCCTGGGCCAGCTTCGCCAAGGCCGGCCGGCCCTCCCGGCGATTCGCCGCGGAGGAAAGGGGCAGCCGCCGCCTTGGCCGCCGGCCTCGAGCCCCGGCCTCGAGCCGCCAGTCCCTCCGGGCGGGCTTTTGTCTGGCCCAGGAGCACAATCGTCTTTTCCCTAAAAGTGGCTATTTGTGTGCCCAGATCAGACCTGTCGAAAGCGCGGGCACTAACCCTTAAAAATAGGGCATTTATATTGGTCGGTTTGGTAGTTACTTGGTGAAATTACCGGACCACCCCCATAAAAGCCTATAAATAGAACCACTTTCAACTTCATTTGGATCTTTTTCCAGTTCGCTAACTCCGGTCAATTTCCCGTCTCTCTCCCTACTCTCTCTCTCTCTCAATAGGTCTGTTAGATCTTCTACAAGGTCCTCCACCCCTAAGGAACTTGGTCAAACACCGCCTAGGCAGACGGAGTTCGCCCAAAGCAAGACGAGAGTCTAGAAGCATACGGACTCTCAGTCGTCGATCAAATCCTGATTGTTCGCAAGGCACAAAAGTGAGCGACTAAACCTTAAGTACCACCAAAACGGGTCCAGGAAGGAGACCATCGAGTTGGCCAATTCTCCTTTAAGCGAAAGGATCACGTTTTCTAGATGAGCACGGAGATCCCGTGGCACTCAGAACTTTTCCTAATTCTCTCGTCCCTTAAAGTGTAACGAGGAGCGGCCTGTGACACTCGCCTTCATCTGAGCATTTCTGTAACGAACTCTGGAATAGTGGAAGTTAGGTCGACAACGAATCAACCGTGTGGTTTTTCACCTCGATTGCGTGTTTTCCACGCAATCAAATCTCTCTTGCACAAATAAAAGAACCTTTGACTGTTTGCACACTCGGCTGCTTGCGGATTAGGACGGTTTAAGAGGCCCGGTCTACCAGGAGCTTTGAGCGGACAACTCTGGATTTTTTTCGAAGAGCTTGGCCTTTAAAGTATTGAACTGTGTGGATTCTGATAGAAAAACAGAATTGTTCTTCTTCTCTTTTTTTCTTCCTTAAAAAGTTCCTCAAATCATTCTCTCTCTCTCTCTCTCTGATAAGAGAATGGTTGAGAGAGATTTCTGTTGTATGAGAATGGCTGAGAGATTATGAGATCCGTTTGATGGATAATTGATAGTTGGATTGTTATCTTCAACTTCAATGACTGTTTTTATAAGTTGTCTCTGACCAGTACCAGTCTACAAGAGAGAACTAAACAGATCGACCTAGGCCTGAGTTCTTGACAACTATCAAATATGAAATAACAACTCCTTGAATTCTACTTTCTTCAGAAATCGTTCACATATCATCAACTGATCGGTCACCGGTCGCTTAGGACTAAATGTAAAAAAACTGAAACTGCAAACAATCACGAAACAATGATGCATTAGCTTACTGACTGACATTCTCACAGTCGGCGTCGATTATGTTCTCCTCGCTAGGAGAAGAGGCATCATCTCTGGGTTGAACGTTGCATCAGCAGTGTTCGACATCCTGGATGATCACAGGTAGTGTCCTCACGAGTAGTTTCACTTTTATTTCTGTTAAAATTTCACAAGATGATCAAGGTGATAGCTCTGATACAAAGTAAAACTTCCAAAACTATCAAGATGACACCTTGATGAAACGGAAAGTGGAAACCAGACGTAAGAACACTCCAACCACAACCAAGCTCAATAAATCAGATGCAACGAAAGTAACAAGCATGTCATGTATTAACAATCTTCTTTACAACAAGAGGTATACATGACGAGACATGATTTCACTAAGTACAAACAGGGAAGCAGAGAACAACAAAAAACAGAAGTTGGGCGGACAGAGGTCGAGACCACCAAGACCGCCTCCCTTGCCGAACTGAACAGTGAAGTCCTCCGAGACCGCGAGGTCGCGCGGACTACCCGTTATTCAAGTTGAAGAAGAGCTGTCCGCAAACGGCAAGCCGTCTGAACGCTGAGGTCGCCTAGCCGCCAGAGACCGCGAACAAGCCGCTGCCGAACTGAAGAACAGACCTCCCAGACCGCCCAGACCGGCGAGCAAGTTATTGAACTGGAAATGCTGAAGAAGAGAAATCGGCTGGTCGCAACTGCGACTTGCTGCTAACCGCTGATTGTAAACCGCAAACTTCACTGATCCCTGACCGCAGTCAGCACTAAAGTCCTGGTTTCTCAGTGCTATCCGCACAACCTACAAACAGCAAACCGATTGACCTTCTCAAATCGCGCGGACAGAAAATCTGAGGCAACAACAATTAACTCACGCTCAACTTACTGTTCATTCTGTTGATTATGTTGTCACAGGGAGGTACTATTTATAGGCACCGAGAGTAGTGTGGTCACCGCACTAGTGGATAGAAACACCACCCCAGCTCACAGCTAGCACAGAGCAGTCCGCCCAGTCCGCATGGACAAGGCCGGACACCAGCCTATCCGCCTGTCAACAAAGAAGGCCAGATAAAAGCCAGTCTCCATCCTTGCGAACACCACACCAGTCCGCACGCTACAGCGGACAGCTTCAGTCCGCACACCCTGCGGACACCGCTCCAGTCCGGAGCAACAAGTCCACGACCAAAGCATTAGCCGCATGGTCAACCAACGGACACTGCGGACTCTACGATCAACCTGGACTTGTCACAAATCATGACCAAGTCTGCAACCAGTGAACATCAAACGCGATCACTGCGGACACGAACAACAATCCGCACAGTCCGCCTGTTCTACTCCAGTTCGCCTAACCGCGAACTCCGCGGTTCCCTCCTAACCGCACCATCTGAGATCAAGGGCACAAGCCAATGCCGATCTCACGAGCTCCAAGAGTAGTCCGCATAGAGCGAACTCCGCGGACTCCAAACCAGTCCTCCCAAGCCGCGGATAATCAACCTATCTGCACGGATACCTCCAAGGACAAACCACCAGACCGCAAATACATTCCGCTCAGGCGGCACCAGCAGTCCGCCAGACTGTCCGCCCAGGCCACGCGGTCTGCCCGATCAACCCCTCCACTTTCACTTCAATAATTTCAACACTCTCCCTTGAAGTGAGAAGTGGTGACCAAACCCAGTAGTACTCATAACCGTTCAAATGGCCCATTCGACAGCGGCTTAGTGAAGATATCTGCGATGTTGTCCTCGCTCCGCATGTGCTCAACCATAAGAGACCCCTCCAACACCTTCTCCCGAATGAAGTGGTGTTCAATCTATATATTCTTGGTCCGCGCGTGACAAACTGGATTGTTAACCAGTTTTAGGACACTCTCGTTGTCACCGCAAAGCAGAGTTGGACCTCTCACTTTTTCATGAACGTCCTCTACTATCCTCCTCAGCTAGATGGCTTACCGAGATGCCAAGGCCGAAGCCTTGTACTCCGCTTTCGTAGTAGAGACGGATACCGAGTCTTGCTTCTTACTACACCATGAAATACCCGCTGATCCGCATGTGAAAACATAACCAGACGTCGACTTTCGATCGTCTGAGTCTCCCCCATAATCAGCATCAGTGTAGCCATGCAGAGAAAAGGTCGTGTCCCTCCTATACAGGAGTCCCATATCAGAAGTTATCTTCACATACTTCAGAATATTCCTTGTCGCTACCAGATGAGGCTTCCTTGGTTCCGCCAAATAACGACTAACTCGTCCTACAACATAAGCAATGTCTGGCCTTGTAATCGTCAAGTAAATCAAGCTCCCAACCAGAGCTCGGAACACCAAGGGATCAGGAAGAATCCTCTTCTCATCTTGTCGAAGCTTCAGGCCACAATCCAGAGGAGTAGAACTACTCTTTCCCTCCTTCAAGCCGAATCGATGAACGATCCGCTCAGCATAGCCCCTTTGTGAGACGAGTATCCCGCTCTTCTTCCTCTCTACCTTGAGTCCAAGGAAATGATGGAGCTCACCCAAATCCTTCATCTCAAACCGAATAGGTAGCTCGGCTCTGAGCCTAACTACCTCCTTCTCAGAGTTCCCTGTGACGTTCATGTCGTTCACGTACAACAGCACCAAGACATGAAGCCCCCCTGCTTCTTTATGAACAGGCTTAAATCTGAATCCGAGGCAAAGTATCCGCAGAACTGGAGGTATTCTGCGATCTTTCCATACCATGCATGTGGGATCTGCTTCAACCCATAAAGAGCCTTCCGAAGCTTGCAAACGTAGTCCGGATGATCTTCAGATACGTAACCTGGTGGTTGATCCATGAAGATGTCTTTATCTATCTCCCCGTAAAGAAAAATATTCTTTACATCAAGTTGTCACATCTTCCATCCTTGACAAGCAGTCAATGCGATCACCACCTGTACCGAAGTCATTTTGGCAACTAGACTAAATGTCTCTTCATAGTCTTCGTTGTACTGTTGGGAGAACCCTCGAGCAACCAGACGAGCTTGTATCTTTCGATACTCCCATCAGCCTTCTTCTTCAGTTTGTACACCCACTTACACGTCACAGGAGTAACGCCAACGACCTTAGGCACAAGGCCCCAAGTCTCGTTCCTTCTGAGGGATTTCATCTCTTCATCCATAGCATCATCCCAATCCTTGACTCCAGTGTCGTTTTCAAACTTTGAAGGCTCCCGCTTATCCATGGGGCCTGCGAAGAAACATGAGTCAAAGCTCACCACGTTTCCATCGTTGTAACGAGCTGGTGGTTTAATGGTCCTCTTCGATCTCCGAAGGGCCTGACCATTATTGACCACCTCTGCTGCGTCTTCTTCATTAGCTCGATTTTCGAGCAAACTTGGAGCAACGCTCCACCTGCTTCCTGAACCAGAAGCCTCTGCCCCCGGAGCTTGAAACACCTGGAGCTTCGGGTGACACCGGCAGCTCCACCAGAAGATCCTTAGCATCTTCCACCTGCCCACCATCAAACCTGCTCTCATGAAGCTCAACAAAGTTACTTCCATACGACGCCAGTTCATCAAAGACAACGTCTCTTGAAACAACAAACTTCTTCGTCGCAAGATCATACACTTCCATCCCTTCTTCCGCTCATCATAGCCCACAAAAATAAGCTTCCTCGCCTTTACATCAAGCTTGGTCCTCAGAGCATCCGGGACGTGTACGTAGCAGGTTGATCCAAACACCCGAAGGTGTTCAACACTAGGCTTCTCCTTGAACATCAGCTCATGAAGAGACTTCATGTTGATCGGACTCAGAGGCATCCGATTGATGACGTAGGTTGCGCATGTCATTCTTTCTGCCCAAAAGGACCTCAGAATGCCCTTTGCATGAAGCCAACATTTGCAAGTTTCCGTCAAATGACGGATCTTCTTCTCCGCTACTCCATTTTGTTGTGGAGTATGTGCACAAGTAAACTCCCTCCGGATGCCTTGCTTCCTGCAGAAGTTCGAGAACTCAGTTGAGACGAACTCACCTTCGTTGTCCGTTCTCAAGTTCTTGATCCGCAAACCAAGACAGCCCTCCACCAGCTCCTTGAACTCCACAAACAATCAGAAAACATCTGACTTCTCCTTCATGAAGTACACCAATGTGTACCTCGTATAGTCATCAATCAGCACGAGCATATACCTGCTCCCTTCAAGACTGTCAGTGACAGTTTGTCCCATCAGATCACCATGGACACACTCCAATGTTTTTTTACTTCTAGTTTGTGACTTGTCAAATGGAAGGCGATGTGCCTTTCCATATTGACATCCAGCACAAACATGGCCATGTTCGTAGGATGACAACTTCAGCAAGCCTCTCACAAGACTTCTCACTGTCATGGCTTTCAGCTTGTCCAACCCTACGTGCCACAACCTTTCATGCTAGATAGCCGTGCTATCATTGGCTCTCATCCGATCAACATAGGAGCTTGTTGATAGAACAAACAAGTCATTTACTCTCCTACCAACATGAGCAACATCAGCCTTAACCGCTGATATGTTCCGGAGAAATCTCACTTATGTTGGGCCAAACAGAATGTGATAGTCCGCATCAACCGCGTTGGTCACTGAGAAGAGGTTATTCTTCATGCCCGGTACGTGATAAACACTTCTTAATGTTAGTGGCTCCTTATCACTACCCAAACACACAACTCCCTCCTTCTCGACTGCATGCACAAATCATCAACAGTAATAATTAGCTTCATTACTTGAGTAAGCCTTCAGCGAAGAGAACTTCGACTCATCCCCGGTGAGGTGATGATCACACCCAGAGTCGATAATCCAGTCATCTTGGTAGTTTATGGAAGACAATGCACAGACACACACGCCCATCAAGAAGACATTCCCCCATCCAGCTCCCTCGGCACTGGAACAAACCTCCTCCTTGCCAGCAGCATGACCTCGTTGAAGCTTCACCTTGCAGTCTCGCTTGAAGTGACCCGGCTGATTGCACCTGTAACATCTTGGTCCTTCCTTCTTCTTCTCACCACGCTTATAAGAGAAGCTCTTCTCTTGCTGATATGAAGTTGATGGACCATTGCCAACATGTTTCTTCTTGTTGTCCCATCTCTTCTTCTTACCTGAAAAGAGAGCCTCACTTTCTCCTCCAAAGACAATCAAACCAATCATCTGTCTTGCTAAGCTCTCCTGTGAAGCCAACAAGTTCTCCAGCGAAGCCAGCAAGTTCTCCAGTTCAAGCAACGATGGCTGAGTGGCCCAGCCTTAAACAGAGGTCACGAAGGCCACATACTCCTTGCGCAAGCCACGAATGATGTGTTTCTTAAGCTTCGCCTCTGAGATAGGCTCATCAGGGTCCAACGCTGATATCTCAGCGCACAAGTTTTTCATTTTCAGGAAGAAAGTAGAGATAGACAAGTCTCCCTGAGTGGCTCTCGCCAACTCATTTTCCAAGAACTGCAGATGTGTTACATTCTTCTTGTTGAACAACTCATCATGAGAAGTCCAAATCTCAGCAGCAGATGAACATCCAAGGATGTGATCGAAGAGCTCCGGTGAGATGGCCTGCTTCAGAGTAAACTCAGCCTTTGCATTCGTTTTCCTCCAAGCTCTCACCTCTTCAGCAGACCCAGTTGCAGCAGTAACCTCTGTTATGTTATCTCCACACACCACTTCCCATAGATCCTCTCCAAGAATATAACTTTCCATTCACGACCTCCACTTTTTAAAGTTGGTCGGCGTTAAAAGCTCAATACGCAGATCTCTTGCAAACCCACTAACCATTGCATTATCACTGATTTAACAAACTTCCAGAGAAGATCAAACTTGGTGGCTGATCTTTGCTCAAACCTCTGTTCCCTCTGATATCATGTTAAAATTTCACAATATGATCACGATGATAGCTCTGATATCAAGTAAAACTTGCAAAGCTATCAAGATGACACCTTAATGAAGCGGAAAGCAGAAAGCGGAAACCAGGCGCAGGAACACTCCAACCACAACCAAGCTCAATAAATCAGATGCAAGGAAAGTAACAAGCAGGTCATGTATTAATAATCTTCTTTACAACAAAATGTATACATGGTGAGACATGATTTCGCCAAGTACAAACAAGGAAGCAGAGAACAACAAAAAACAGAAGCCGGGCGGACAAAGGCCGAGACCGTCGAGACCGCCGCCCTCGCCGAACTGAACAGCAAAGTCCGCCAAGACCGTGAGATCGCGCAGACTACCTGTTATTCAACTTGAAGAAGAGCTGTCCGCAAACTGCAAGTCGCCTGACCGCTGAGGTCGCCTAGCTGCCAGTAAGACCGCGAACAAGTCGTTGCCAAACTGAAGAACATACCACCCAGACTGCCCGGACCGGCGGACAAGTTATTGAACTGGAAATGCTGAAGGAGAGAAGCCGACTGTCCGCAACTGCGACTTGCTGCTAACCGCTGATTGTAAACCGCAAGCTTCACTGATCCCTAACCGCAGTCAGCACCAAAGTCCTGGCTTCTCAGTGCTAGACGCACAACTTGCAAACAACAAACCGGTTAACCTTCTCAAACCGCGCAGACAGAAAATCCGAGGCCGAACAATTAACTCATGCTCAACTTACTGTTCATTCTGTTGATTATGTTGTCACGGGGGGGGGGGGGGGGGAGGTCCTATTTATAGGCACGGAGAGGAGTGTGGTCACCGCTCTAGTGGATAGAAACACCACCCCAGCTCGCAGCTAGCACAGAGCAGTCCGCCCAGTCCGCATGGACAAGGCGGGACACCAGCCTATCCGCCTGTCAACAAAGAAGGCCAGATAGAAGCCAGTCCGCATCCCTGCGGACACCACACCAGTCCGCACGCTGCAACAGACAGCTTCAGTCCGTACACCCTGCGTACACCGCTCCAGTCTGCAACAACAAGTCCACGACCAAGGCACAAACCGCCAGGTCAACCAGCGGACTCTGCGATCAACCTGGACTTGTCACAGATCGTGACCGAGTCTGCAACTAGTGAACATCAAGCGCGACCACTGCGGACACGAACAACAGTCCGCACAGTCCGCCTGTTCTACTCCAGTTTGCCTAACCGCGAACTCCGCGGTTATCTCCTAACCGCACCATCTGAGATCAAGGGCACATGCCAATGCCGATCTTGCTAGGTCCAAGAGTAGTCCGCATAGAGCGAACTCCGCGGACTCCAAACCAGTCCGCCCAAGCCGCGGATAATCAACCTATCCGCACGGCTACCTCCAATGACAAACCACCAGGCCGCAAATACAGACCGCTCAGGCCGCACCACCAGTCCGCCAGACTGTCCGTCCAGGCCGCGCGGTCTGCCCGATCAACCTCTCACTTTCACTTCAATAATTTCAACAATTTTATGCAGTGTTTGTACATGATGTCGTATGTTTTGTGTAAATCTTGTTTATATGTATAGTGTTGATAAGCCCCTTTTGATGCATGTATAAGGATAGCGTTTGTATGTTCAGAGTTTGGTAAGCCTTTTTAGAGTTTGTTCAGCGTTTTTAAAACTGTGCTAACTCTTATGAAAATGTGTAAAGTCGGAAACTTGTTTTGATACTCTTCACTTGCTGCACTCTGAAACGTATACGTCATTTGTCACAAATATAGGAGGAGTTTGTTAGTGTATATTTGGACAATTAACGGGTTTAGAGGCAGAACGGGTCGTGTCGGATACACAGATATCCAATACCCGTATAAACTTTTTGGGTTTGCTTATTTATATCCACCTAGGGGCAACGGGTAGGTGATTCCACCTAGATCCCCATCTGGATGCTTCGAGCAACATAACAGGTGAACATGGTGGTTAAGCTCGTTGTTGGCCTGGAGTTCAGATTGGCAATGAACCGACATCCTACCTTATTTATTCATGCTTAAAGTGCCCGAGATATTACAGAATTGAACTCTCAGGCACAATCAAATCAATACATGATGACACAAGAAACACACAACAATTTGAATCGCACACTGCGTATATAAAAGTACATAACTCGAAAATCCATATACAAAGAAGTATATCGACGTCCATTACAAAAAATACAGTTGAGAAGCCGAACTTGCTTGATCCGCGCGAGAGAAAATAATCTTGACTGCAATTCGCTATCACAGCGGCCGAACAAGGTTCATGACATAACAAACTTTTGTCGTTGTCAGACTACCCACCACCACCGGAGAAGCACCCCACCGAGACTTGGTCTTGCTGCGTTAATGCAACCACCATTGTCTCTCCGCACTCGTCGCAGTCCACGGATGTCTCATCGCACTCGCAGCAGCCTGCCGCTGCCTTGTCGTATTTGTTGCCGCCCACCGCCACCTTGACGCACCTGTTGCGGCCAGCCGCTGTTTCCTCGCTGCACCAACATCCGATGGCCTATTTCCTCTGACATGCTCTTGCGCTCGCCAGCGCCGGCCGTGGCCCTCGGCCTCCCTGGCCTCGTGATCAAGAGGAGACAGACTGCACTCTCACTAGTCCTCTAGTTTGAGTTGCTTCCAAAACCTTACACTGTGGCCTCAAATAAAGAAGGAAAAAAAGAGATCGCATTGATTGCTACCGGTAAGTCAAAGATTTTTTTTTTTCATTCCATTTCCATTTTAAAAAAGAAGCGTTTCCCTCACTTCTCGTGGTGTTGAAATTTCAAACCTATTCAATAATCACTATTTTGGTTTGGATTTCAAACACCATATTTCACACAAAGCATCATCTGCATAAAACACTATCTGCACAAAACAATGTCTGCACCAAACGCCAGTTTACACGAAGCATCACCTCAAGCTTTAGGCGTCAGTCCACCTACTTCAGTTGACTCCATCATTGTTCTGACTCAACCTTTGAATGTCGTCGCAAATTGATCGTTGAAACTGACTCGTAGTACCCAAGTTCCTGAAGGACAATCTCCTGCACCGCCACGACAATTCACCGTGTCGGCCTAAGAAATCAAGAGTATACCACCTCGCATCATGGTTCCCATCAGCCGACATAGATTACCGTGCTGCACAGCTCTCCTAAGCACGGTGCACCTTGAATTCGCCGTCAGGACTCTATCTCAGGCCACCTAACTATAGCCACCTAAGTTCAATCCGCTCATTGATGTAAAATCCATGCGTAAGTTGGGAACTATTTGCACCCACTTAAGCTTGCACACAACTCCATAATGCATTCTCATGTCATCAATCATTGTCTCTGTGACCTCGCATCTCGATCCGTCACCTCCAGGGAAATGAACATTGATGCATGAGAGCATGTATGTTGCAATGCACTTGGAACCAACATTCAGCTGCCAGAATTGAATGTACTCTTTGTGATGGTGAGGACATCATCACTCTGCACTCTGACCCAGTGTTACTCTGTTCGTACCCTAACCTTGAGGCCTTTTCGCACGCTGCGAACTCACTCTCCGTATGACCCCACTGTCTACAACGGTAATATATTATACCCTCCTTCGGCCTATATAGATATTGTGCTCCCTCAATCTCTTGTTGAAGTGCTCTATCCTTCCATTAGCTGCTGCAAAGATGTGACCTCCATCATGATTAAGGTTAGATGACATCTGTCTGGATAACACTGCGATCGTGATCTCCTCTAGCGATTTTGTATCGTTCTCATACAAGTGCTTTGCCACCAAGGCTCAATAAGTCTTTATGAGCAAGGTAAAAATGTAATAGGGTTTTCACACCTTTCTCCATCTCGACGCCAACTTCCTCTAACTAATACATAAAATCGTTGAACATCTTTTGTTCCCACAGATTGTCTCCTCCCTATAACATATCAATAGGCATTATGATCATCTCATGTAGTTCACATAAAATTCCCTTGTGAACTAGTATATTACGGACTTGCACCTGTACGTCATAGGTCAAACTCACTACTGTCGTTAAATCTTCACTTAATAACTGTCTAAATTCATGTTTTTCTCTGCCATGGTTATCCTCTGACACGACTAGGAGACCTGATTAATTCAAAAATCAGAATTGAAAGGATGTGGAGCGGACCTAATCGTCACCCACCGCAGTCAAACATTTCCTCAAATGTCTAATCAGTCGCCTATAGAACCTCTTTCTAATTTCACCTATTGGGGATAATGCGGAATCCAACCTCTAGAAACAACCAAATCAATACAGAGCGACAAAAGAAAGGCAGAACAATCTGAACCGCGTACTGCATATATAAAAATATATAACTGCAAAATCTATATACGAATAAGTATATCAATGTCCATTACAAAAAATATGACAGAGAAGTCAGACTCGCTTGATCCGAGAGAGAGAGAGAGAGAGTAATCTTGACTGCAATACACAAACATAGTGGACACACAAAGTTCGTGGCAGAGCTAACCTTCATCATCGTACGACCCACCACCACTGGAGAAGCACCCCACCGAGACTTGGCCTTGCCACGTGTATGTCGCCCTCCATCGTCTCTCCGCACCCACCGCAACATGTGGCAACCTCACCACACTCATACCAACCCAATGCAGCCTTGTCACAACTGTTGTTGCCCCACCGCCGCCTTGCCGCACATATTGTAGTTCGCCACCATCTTCTCTCCACACCAACATTCGCCGGCCTACTCCCGCTAATGTTCTCTGACGCTCCCCGGCGGCCCTCAGCCTCGTGATTAAGAGGAGATTGAGTGCTCTCTGCTCATGGGTTCTCCTCTAGTTGGAGCTGCTTCCTAAACCTTGCGCTAGCGATTTCTTATAAAGAAAGAAAAAAAGTTCGGGTATGCTGCTACAAGTAAAGTGATGTTTAGTTGGGTTGATGGGCTCCCATGCGGATGGTGAAAAACAAAATTTTGGCTTTATTTGGAAAAGCGGTTGTAGTTGTAAATGCAGGATTGTAAATAAGTTGTTGAAAAATGGTTGCTGGAAATGAAGATCAGTTTGAATAGTCTGTGTTTGCAGAGTTGTTCAGAATAGAGAATCGTTTGACAAAACAGCGGTGACCCTGGCCGGTGGCAGAGCCACCGGCGGCCTTCCCCGAGCCCGCCCGCGGGGTCGTCGGACCCCAGTGAACTTTCTGGGGGTATCCCGATGGTGGCCCTGACCCTAAAATATCACTGTGCGGGGAACGTGAGGGCGGCACGACGAGATTTCTTTCCTCCTCCCGAAACACGGCGAACCGGTGGTGCAGGGCAGGGTTTCGGGATGCCGGATTTTTCACGCCGCTGTGTTTACGCCAGATTGGACAAGGACGTGGAAAACCAAATGAAAAATTTGACCTGCATTTTATTTGGGAAAAACACACCGGAGCAAAACCCCGCGCCAAATGAAGCCTTTAAAGCTAAAATTAGCGTTTGGTTCCTTGAAGCTGCGCTAATCCCGTAAACACCGTCTATTTAGATCCGCATTTTTTAGGAATAACCCAACCGTCTCCCCCGCGTGCCTCGCTCGACCCCATCTGTTTCGCGACCTCGTTTTCGCGTGAAACTGCAGACAACACCACCTCGATCTCGACCTCGACCTCTTCCCCGTGGCGCAGAGCTGAAGGCCACCGGAGCTTCCTTGGTCGGCGGCGCCGCCGTCGGGTGGGAGAAGAAAGGATCCGACCCGCTTCATTGTATTGTCAAACGCTTACTAGGGCTGTCGCCGAGATTTTCAAGGGAAGCTGCCGACCTAGCTGCCCCCTTTTCCCGAGCTCGTCACCCATGTGAAGCCGCATACAAGAAGCACTATTTTTATCGAGCTTATCCTATTCCGTCCATGCTCCCTCTTCTCTGTCTCTGCGTAGGACCCCTCTACTTCTCCTTCTTCCTTTTTCATTGACAGTTCTCGGGCAGTGTCAATCCAGGTACGCTGGTTTTCTGCATGTCATCTATAATTGTTGCGGCTTAGGAGGATTTCGCCGGAAAAGACGCCAAATTGGGGAACACGAATCAGAATTTTTGAATCTGTTGCCATTCCCACCACTTTCCAAGCAATTCAGAAGTCCCCGACACAAAAATTAGGGTTCCGGGAATTTATTTTTCTTAGGAAGAAGAGATGGCCGAGTCCCAACACGTCATGCTTTCAGCCTCAGGTATCTTAAATTCGTTTTGAATTGAATATTTTTATAAAGGGGCATTCAATCTCCTTGATTCATAGTGAATCAAAGGTTCCCTTGGTTTTGATATTTTTCTTCATTATGATCTTTGTTTTGTTTTCAGTTTATGGTTTAAAGTTGTTTCTTTTGATTCTGCTTTTGTTTCTATCCTTTATATATATATAAAAAAGGAGGAGGACAAGAGGCTGTAAAGCAGCACCTCCCCAAGGATTTGATGCTAGCTGCCTCCAATCTCAAACGGTGGCAATGGTGGGTACTGCTGGTGCTCAACATCGTCTTCCTCCTCGTCGGTCAGACGGCCGCCACACTTCTCGGTCGCTTCTACTATGACAAAGGAGGAAACAGCAAGTGGCTTTCGACCCTCGTCCAGACCGCCGCCTTCCCACTTTTGCTCCTCCCCTTAATCTTCCTCCCGGCCTCCTCCTCGTCGTCCTCCACCACCACCATCCCCCGCCCGTCGACCGCCAAGATCACCCTCACCTACACCGCTCTAGGCTTCCTCATCGCCGCCGACAACCTCATGTATTCATATGGCCTGCTCTACCTCCCTGTCTCCACCTACTCCCTCGTTTGCGCCTCACAGCTGGCCTTCAATGCCCTCTTCGCATACTTCATTAACTCGCAAAAGTTCACCCCTCTAATTCTCAATTCAGTCGTCCTCCTCAGCTTCTCCTCAGCTCTTCTCGGCATTGACGTGGACTCCGCCGCCGACAGCCCCACCATTCCCAGGGGAAAGTATATATTAGGGTTCGTGCTAACCGTCGGAGCGTCCGCAACCTACTCATTGATACTCTCCCTGATGCAGCTCGCCTTTCAGAAGGTCATAAAGAAGGAGACCTTTACAGTGGTTCTCGAGATGCAGATATACACGGCGTTGGTGGCTTCCTGTGCTTCGGTTTTGGGGCTTTTCGCCAGCGGAGAGTGGAAGGGATTGGGCGGGGAGTACGGGGGATTCGCCGCGGGAAAGGCGTCGTATTTGATGACAGTCATGGGCGTGGCGGTTGCGTGGCAGGTGGCTTCTGTTGGCGTGGTTGGCTTGATCTTCGTGGTGTCGTCGCTGTTCTCTAATGCGATTAGCACCCTGGCTTTGCCGGTTGTTCCCGTGTTCGCGGTGATCTTCTTCCACGATAAGATGGACGGGGTGAAGGTGGTGGCCATGCTGATTGCTATCTGGGGCTTTGTATCATATCTGTTTCAGAATTATGTTGATGATTCAGCAGCTAGGAAGGCAAAGAGGGATGCTGGAGAGACATCTGATTCTTTTGCTCCTTGATGCTTTGACAACTGATTCAGGTATTCTTTTTCAGTTATTCTTGTCTCCTTGGAAAGTAATTCTACCAGGTGAGGATTTCTTCTTCATAATGGAACTGCTCTGTGAAATGTTTATTTCATAAATGAAGTCAGATCTTCTGTTTTGAAGAATGTTTAAGATTCAATATAATTTATCATTTGCTTGGATGTAATTTAAAGGCACTAGAGATATTGATCAGTACCAACTCCTTCAGAACCTTTAAATAAATGACAATTTTGATTTTTTCACTTAAAACCGAAAGCCGCAAATGGAACCGTTCGCGAATTATTTAAGTTCCGGTTTGAATTTTTGAACTGTAAACAGTAATGGTTCGGGTGTGGTTCCTTCATTTTGTTATTCGGACCGAAACTGGAACCGTAACTGCAACATAAATGTCTCGAGCAGTTTCAGAATTTTTAGACTCAATCCGGACCGGACTGAAGCTGAACCGAATCACAATCCGTTTATTATTATTACTATTTATAATATGTATTTATTATTGTTTATAATATTAATATCTAATATGTATTTATTATCTATTTGATTGTATCTGTATCAGTCGTTCAATTGCAGCCGTACTTAGTGATGGACCCTGCCAATAATATAATGGATTTAGATTTTAAATTTACTATCTTGGAGTCTTCCAATGTTGAGTTCCTACTGATTTTGGTACTATAATCTAATATTTCTTAATCACTTCATTTACACAGGAGAAATCTATTGTAATCGACGTCGGGATTTGTGTTAAAGAAATTGTTTCCTTCTCTAATTGGATTTGGGAAGTTAGTGAATAGTGAAGTGCAAAGCTTAACTGATTGTAAAAAAAAATATTCTCATTCAGTAATTCATGTTCTCTCCTACTCACTCTCATTTATTGTCGTGTCGCGAATCTGAAATCTGTCGATCTGTTGTTTTTTTTTGAAATGCTGCGAAATTTGGCGGCACTTTTAAAAATACACCATGGTTTGTATTTTCTACCGCGGCGGGCGCTATCACGGCGATTTCGCGGCACTTTTTAAAGTGACAAAATCTTGAGCGACACTTGAAAAACGCCGCGAAAGGCCCATAAAAACACCGCGGTAAAGCCATATTGTTGTAGTGTTGCATGTATATTTGAATTAGCACATTTTTAACATTTAGATCTAAGAAATCATGAAATTTTTGCTCCAACAATTGGAATTTAAATTTCTTTTCAAACATATATTTTTAAAGAGATAATAATATTTGTGAATGTATCTAATAACTCAAATTATAGTCATAAAATGATTAAAATTATAACTCAACCGATTGGAATCGGGCCGAACCGTATATAACCGGACCGAACCGTTAGTGACCGGTTTGATTTATGTTCTTGTTGAACCAGAACCGGAACCGTTGACACGACGGTTCCAAAAATTATGATGGAACCGTAACCGGAACCGATCAAATAAAATAAGGTGATGATTCTAATTTGAAGAACCGTTATTTTAGCAGTTCGGTTCACGGTCTTAGTAGAACCGAAACCGAATCAGAACCGTGGCAGCTCTACTTAGATGAGGCCGGACATTTTCGAATGATGTTTGTGACCGTTGTCACCACCGCGGCAAACAATGCCTAAGATTGGTTATTTAAAGGGAAAATTGAGTTGGTCATTATCATAGAATAGGATCACCAAATAAAATCCAGTTCGAATTTTAGTAGGGTTCTTCACAAGCATTACTTATTTTTGTCTACTATTTAAAAAATTGATCAAGTTATTAATTAATTGCCGTTAAGCCTCAAGCAGACAAAATTATGGAAGATCTTATCAATTTAGTTGAATGACCTTAGCGTTAGCCTCTGTTTGGTGCAGTGTTTTTGCTCCTCTGAGTGTGGAGAAAAACTCCACGGTCATAGAATGTATGTTTGACATGACAATGATTATGACCGTCATCAAGAAAAATTACTAGTCTTGAACATAAAAGTGGATTAAGTTTCTTAGGCGAGTTCATACGTTCACGAGCCACATCACGTTCATGACTGCCCCGGCCGCGCCAATCGGAGCCTTAGTCAGATGTTGCCAAGAGACCACTGATTTGTCTTGGTAGGTCAGGAAACTAACCAAGCTTAAAATGTTGCCCTACTTGATTTTGTGGGTCTATGCCTCCTTCAAAAATCATGATACTTCCTTCTTTGAATTTTTTTATTAACAACACATGAAACATAGATTCTATGATTTTTTGAATGGCACTCCATCCAACTCTATTTGACTGTTTGTTTACTGATTGTAAGCAAAGCTGGACTTCATAATCAAACCATTTTTATAATAATTCTTGACATAAGTTGCTTAAAATATTGGATTACTGTCAACCATATTTATTTTAGACAATCTATGGAGCATACCCACCTTATCCTAGATGTTTAATACTACTTCAAATGAGATGAAATGCAATGGTTGAACTTTTGATCCAAAATGTTTTAGGAGCATAGCCTAAAGGAGGAGGAGATGAAGGTATGACATATTATCATTCATGCGTAAGTTCAAAGGAGAAATTAGATCTTCTTTAGATTTCGTTTGTTTCGGCTGTTGCTGATTCAAAAAGAGTTGGTAGAAGTGAAGTTTGAAAAAATAGCTGTTTTTGAAAAATGTAGTTCGCAGCAAAAATATGTGTGTAAAAATAAAATTTGCGGAGCTGTTTGACAAACACGGAATTTTGTAAAATAGTTTGTTTAAATGCAAGATTAACATGTAGGTTAAAATAGGCACTATGAATAATCTATTTAACTAGGTAATTAAATGATTGATAAGCCAAAAAAAGAAACATTGGGATCATGGTTAAGGCTCTATTTGACAATCCGGTGGGAGGTCGTTCCGGCGGGGCCGAGCCGGAGGAGAGAGAAATAGGTCGTCCTGAACGGTGAAACGGTGCTCGCTATTTTTCCGGATGAGAATTGGCCTGGTGGCACTCCGGGGAGGAGCGAGCAAACCTGTGCACTGTTGTCCCACACGGCGTGCGGGGACGTGGACTGGTGCTCCGAGGACCATCGTAAGAAAGGGTGGTTTACTCCTGTTCAAAACGGCCGTCGCTGAAGGGAGGGCACGCCGGTGTCCCAAACGCCTTTTCTCCCGCTTGGCCCCGCCGACCGTCGTGAGCTGGTGCTCGTCTTTTCTTGCCTAACGTCGCGAGTCCGGATCGTTCCCGCCAGAACGGTGCCCTCCCGGAAGGGTGTGTTGGGGTTCAGCCCCTAAAGGTGAGGTGTGTGCAGAATTTAAGAAGAGGTGTGTGCAGAATTTAAGAAGTTGCAACCTGAATATTTTGAGGTTGCAACCTTTTTTTTGCTGGTTGCTGGGCTGGCAGGATGGGGCAGTTTTTTATTTAAAAACTGTAGCAGTTTTTAAAGTGACGTGACTTTTTCAACTCCTCTAACTCTCCAGATGAAATAGGTTGTCCAGGGTTATTAGAGAGCGGAAGTCGAAGCCCCCAGCCCGCACCGTCCGTCGTCCGCCATTCCCGCGCCAGCGCGCATCCGCCGATCGCCATTCCCGCGCCCGCGCCGTCCGCCGGCCGCCATTCCTGCCGTTGCAAGGGATTTCGCCGCTGCTGTAGGCGAGAGTTCGTTGCTTGAAGGAGGTGTTTCCTCTGTGCTGAAGGAAGGAGCTTTCTCTACCGTTTCAAGAGCTTCTTCGTCTACGACTTCAGGTGTACCCTTTCTTGTCTTCGTTTGCTATTTTGCTTGAAGAGAGAGTAGGATTTTATCCTGTTGTAGAGAGGTTGTGGTTTGTCTTGGTGGTAGAGAGGAGTGGATTTGTGTGTCAAATCCGGAGGACTTTCTAGGTTTGGGCAAACCTAGATAAATTTCTGTAATCCTTATTTATTATAGTGGATATTTGTTGTGTCGTGCCCCGTGGTTTTTGACCTTCAAGTGGTGAAGGTTTTCCACGTATATCTCTGTGTTCATCTGTTGTTGTTTTTTGTTTTGCTTCTTATTGTTTCGACTCTATTGATCGGTGAGAGTTGTCGTTATCTTCGGAACCCCCGTTCTCTATCAAGTGGTATCAGAGTCAGGTTCTTTGGCTAGTCGTTTTTATTTCTCGGTTTCTAACTTGGTGCGGTAGGTGACGACCATCGGTCCGCTCCCTATCCTCTCTTGTTAATCCCTTGAAATAAATCGACTTGTGGACCGTAATAGAGTTGCTTGTTTGAGAAAGCAATGGAACAGAACACAAGGATGGTCAGTATGAATGACAAGAATTGGAGCATCTGGAAGCCTCGGATGGAGGATCTCTTATATTGTAAAGATCTTCATGCTCCGTTGGCGAGAAGACCTGCTTCAGTTAAGGATGATGAAGAGTGGAAGAAAATGGATCGAAAGGCAGTAGGGTTCATTAGACAGTGGCTCGATGACTCTATTTTTCATCATGTTTCCACGGAGACCTCGGCTCAGGCACTATGGAAAAAGCTTGAAGCCTTGTACGAGCGGAAGACTGCAGGTAACAAGACATTTCTGATTAGGAAGCTTGTCAATTTGAAGTACCGGGAAGGTTCACAGATGACTGAGCATCTGAACCTTGCTCAAAGTATTATCAATCAGTTGGAGTCCATGAAGATCACTTTGGAAGATGAACTCCAAGCTCTAATGATCCTTAGTTCTTTACCCGAGTGTTGGGAGACTCTAGTAGTGTCGTTGAGCAACTCAGCACCTGATGGCGTGGTAACCATGGAGATGGTGTCTGGTTGTCTCCTGAACGAAGAGCTGAGAAGGAAGGATTCTGGATCTTCCACTTCAGGTGTTTTTCTCATGGAGGGAAGAGGCCGGTCTGTGAAGAAGGATATGAAGCACAGAGACAGTTCCAGGAGTAATTCCAGGGGCAAGTCTAAGAAGGATATCGAGTGCTACTATTGTAAGAAGAAGGGTCATTTCAAGAAGGATTGCTTCCAAATGAAAAGAGACCTGAATGGAAAGACCAAGGATGTTGGAGAATCCACTGGTGATGCGACGACTTCGATTGTGGAGGCTGAGCCGTTATGCTTGCAGTGTAGTGGGTCGTCTTGCCAGGACTGCGTTGACACAGACTGGATCGTGGACGGAGGTGCATCCTATCATTACACTCCTCACAGAGATTTCTTCTACACCTATTCTGAGGGAGATCTTGGTGTGATCCGGATGGCAAATTCTGGTGAGTCGTTGATTGTTGGTAGTGGTGATGTCCACTTGGAGACTGAATTGGGGAAGATTGTTCTCAAGGGCGTCAGACATATTCCTGACTTGAGAATGAATATGATTTCCATTGGTAGGCTTGATGATGGTGGTTTCACGAGCATTGAAGGTGGAGGGACCTGGAGGTTGTTGAAGGGTTCTTTGGTAGTAGCCAGAGGTAGGAAGTGTTGTGGCCTTTATCGTACTAAAGCCAAGATCTGTGGTCCAAGTGTGAATGCGACAGAGGGCGACTCTATGGAGTTATAGCATCGCAGACTTGGGCATATCAGCGAGAAGAACTTGAAGATCCTGGTGAAGAACAAGGTCCTTCTGGAGCTATCAGGAGGGCTTCCTGATATGTGTGCGCACTGCTTGGCCGGTAAGCAGAAACGTGTTTCCTTTGCTGATTCTGAACCAAAGAGCAAGGCGGAGTTACTATACTTGATACACACTGATGTGTGTGGTCCTATTGAGCCCAAGTCTGTGGGCGGAGCCGCTTACTTTGTCACGTTCATTGACGATCACTCCAGGAAAGTCTGGGCATATTCTGTGAAGCAGAAGAGTGATGTTCTAGCAAAGTTTGAAGAGTTCAGAGCGAAGGTGAAGAAGATGACCGGGAAAGAAATAAAGCGAGTTCGATCTGACAACGGAGGAGAGTACACTGGTGCCTTCGACGCTTACTGCAGAAGGCATGACATAGTACATGAAAGGACAATCCCGAGGACGCCGCAACAGAATGGGTTAGCAAAAAGGATGAACAGGACAATTATTGAGAAGATCAAATGTATGATTTCTCAAGCTGGCATTGGTAAACAGTTTTGGGCTGAGGCTGTGCAAACTGCTGTACATCTGATAAATCTGTCTCCTTCTGCACCTCTGAATGGTGATATTCCAGAGCGTGTTTGGTCCGGGAAGGAAGTGTCGTACGGACATTTGCGGGTGTTTGGGTGCAAAGTTCATGTTCATGTCCCCAAGAAAGAGAGATCGAAGCTTGATGAGAAATCCCGGAAGTGCATCTTGATGGGATTTCCCCATGAGGAGTTTGGCTATAGACTCTGGGATCCTGTGAACAAGAAAATGATCAGAAGCAGAGATGTGATATTTGTTGAAGATCAAGTGGTTGGTGAGCATGATGCTGCGGAGTCACATGTTCCACAGTTTCCACCTGCGGAGGAGAGACTCTATGCTGATGATGGGCCAGTAGAGACTGCTGTTGAGGAGGAAGTTGGTGAGTTTATTCCTGATGAGAAGATGATTCCGGATGCAGGGGGAGCTCTGCCAGTTGATGTACCACCTGTGGTGGAGGTTCCTCTGGTCAGATCTGAGAGAGTCAGAAGGCCCAATACCAGGTATTCCCCTCATGAGTATATTTTGCTTACAGATAGTGGAGAGCCTGAGTCCTATGTGGAGGCTCAGAGTGCTGAAGATCGTGAGGCCTGAACAGCTGCCATGGAAGAGGAGTTGTACTCCCTTCAGAAGAACGAGACGTATGATTTAGTCCCATTGCCTAAAGGGAAGAAAGCTTTGAAGAACAAGTGAGTCTTCAAGTTAAAGTTGGATGAAAATCGCTCTCAGCCAAGGTACAAGGCGAGACTTGTGGTGAAAGGTTTCAGTCAGAAACAAGGTGTCGATTTCGACGAGATTTTTTCCCCAGTGGTGAAAATGTCCTCTATCAGACTGGTGTTGGGTATGGCTGCCTCCATGGATCTTGAAGTCGAGCAGATGGACGTCAATACGACATTTCTGCATGAAGATTTGGAGGAAGAGCTATATATGGAGCAACCCGAAGGCTTTGTGGCTAAGGGGAAGCATCATCTGGTCTGCCGGCTCAAGAAGAGCCTTTATGGGTTGAAGCAGGCACCCAGATAGTGGTATAGGAAATTTGACTCTTTCATGATGAAGAGCAAATTCCAACGGAGCAGGGCTGATCACTGTGTGTATGTGAAGAGGACTGAGAAGATGTTCACTATTCTGCTACTGTACGTAGATGATATGCTGATTGTTGGGGGATGACAAAGCCAGTATAGCTGAGTTGAAGAAGGAGCTCAGTGAGTCCTTTGAAATGAAGGATTTGGGACCAGCAAGGAAGATCCTTGGAATGAAAATTACCAGGGACAGGAGTGCTGGTCAACTATGGATGTCTCAGTCTGAGTATGTGGAGAAAGTGCTGAAGAGGTTCATGATGGACAAGGTAAAACCCGTTGCTACTCCTCTGGCCGGGCACTTCAGACTTTCCAGTTCTCAAAGCCCCTCATCTGAGAAGGAGGTGGAAGAGATGAGCCAAATTCCTTATGCATCCGCAGTGGGGAGCCTGATGTATGCTATGGTCTGCACTAGGCCAGACATAGCTCATGTTGTGGGTCTGTGAGCCGTTACTTGGCAAACCCAGGGAAAGTCCATTGGAGTGCTGTGAAATGGATACTTCGCTATCTCCGAGGTACCTCATACCTTTGTTTACAGTTTGGTGGAGGTCCACCAGAACTTATTGGGTACTCGGATTTGGATATGTCAGGAGATGTTGACACGAGGAGATCTACTTCTGGATTCGTGGTCACTTTTGGAGGGGGAGCAGTGTCATGGCAATCAAGGCTTCAGAAGTGTGTGGCATTGTCGACGACGGAGGCTGAATATATTGCATTGACTGAGGCGTCAAAGGAGCTTATTTGGATGAAGAAGTTCATGCTAGAGCTTGATCTCCGACAGGACGTGTACACAGTTTTCTGTGACAGTCAGAGTGCTATATTTTTGGCCAAGAATCCCGCATTTCACTCCAGGACGAAGCACATTGACGTAAAGTATCACTGGATTCAGGATGCTGTGGAAGAGAAGCTGTTGGTGGTGGAGAAGATCCACACGGATGAAAACCCTTCAGATATGATGACGAAGGTCGTCCCAAGGGAAAAACATGATTTCTGCCGGCGGTTAATCGACATCATCCCCACCTGAAGGTGTCAAGGTGGGATACTCCCCTTTATGGTCTGAAGGGGGAGTTTGTTGGGGTTCAGCCCCTAAAGGTGAGGTGTGTGCATAATTTAAGAAGAGGTGTGTGCAGAATTTAAGAAGTTGCAACCTGAATATTTTGAGGTTGCAACCTTTTTTTGCTGGTTGCTGGGCTGGCAGGATGAGGCAGTTTTTTATTTAAAAACTGTAGCAGTTTTTAAAGTGGCGTGACTTTTTCAACTCCTCTAACTCTCCCGATGAAATAGGTTGTGTAGGGTTATTAGAGAGCGGAAGTCGAAGCCCCCAGCCCGCGACGTCCGCCGTCCGCCATTCCCGCGCCCGCGCGCATCCGCCGGCCGCCATTCCCGCGCCCGCGCCCACGCCGTCCACCGACCGCCATTCCTGCTGTTGCAAGGGATTTCGCCGCTGCTGTAGGCGGGAGTTCATTGCTTGAAGGAGGTGTTTCCTCTGTGCTGAAGGAAGAAGTTTTCTCTACCGTTTCAAGGGCTTCTTCGTCTACGATTTCAGGTGTACCCTTTCTTGTCTTCGTTTGCTATTTTGCTTGAAGAGAGAGTAGGATTTTATCCTGTTGTAGAGAGGTTGTGGTTTGTCTTGTTGGTAGAGAGTAGTGGATTTGTGTGTCAAATCCGGAGGGCTTTCTAGGTTTGGGCAAACCTAGATAAATTTCTGTAATCCTTATTTATTATAGTGGATTTTCGTTGTGCCGTGCCCCGTGATTTTGACCTTCAAGTGATGAAGGTTTTCCACGTATATCTCTGTGTTCATCTGTTGTCGTTTTTTATTTTGCTTCTTATTGTTTCGACTCTATTGATCGGTGGAAGTTGTCGTTATCTTCGGAACCCCCGTTCCCTATCAGGGTGCCCCGCCAGATTGTCAAATAGAGCCTAAATTCACAATATAAAAAGAGAGCTCTTCCAAAAACAAGATCTCTTCTGAATATGATTTCAAAATTGGTGTAGATTCATAGTACTCCGACTCAAGAGAGAAGATGGTCAAGGCAGATTTGGAGCCAACGAAGAAGAAGAAGCACCATGGATGTAATAAAGAAGAAGCAGAGCAGATTTGGAGCCGTAAACCCTTCGCTTCTTCAACGATTACCGCCGACGATGAACGCCTCGTCCCACTCGGCTGCCATTTTGGGGGAAAATCGGGCAGTGGAGGAAACAAAAGATGAGCGTACTTTTTTACCAGCGGGAAGACGAAATAAATATAACCCTAAGCGAGCAGGAAAGATATTCAGCGGCACAGCGTGGACGACCGCCGGAGATAGGGTCGTTTGCGGCTGATGCGGGTAGTTCCGGGAAGAAGATGAAAGTACGAAGATGAGTACACATGTATACTATTATCGCTTAACAAAGCCCCAAAAGACATAAAGATTCACCAGAGAGATTAGCTCTGAACAGTGAAGCAATACAGATGAAGTTTCCTGCAACACCAGTCAGAATCCTTCCCCTGCAGACACAACAAAATAGCACAAATATAAACTCCATCTCTTAGCTATTTATATCTCAGAGCTAAGAGTAATACGTATTAACCCTTACTTAACATAAACGAAGCATGACTTCTAATCTAATGATACTTGACCCGGTCCACCATGACCCGCTCTTGAACCGGCTCGTAACAATACTACCTCCATCACCCGTTTCGTGCCCTCACGGAACGAAATCCGGGAACATGCTTTGCAGCGCCACGAGGTCCTCCCACATTGCGTCGTCTCTGCTGCCATTTGTCCAGTGAATCAAAAGTTGTGTGGCCACCTTCACATTCCTTGGAATGATTCTATGAACCAACACTGTCATGGGTTCCACTAGGAGGTTGCCCTCCTCATTGATTGTGTCCGGTAATGATATAACTGCTAGTGGCGGTGCTCCTTTGTGTTCCTTGAGTTGCGAAATGTGGAAGGTTGGATGAATTTTGGAGTCCTCCGGAAGTTGTAGTTTGTATGCCACTGACCCGATTTTTTCCACTACCAAGAATAGTCCAAAGTATTTTTGAGCTAGCTTCTGAACCCTGACTCCTTAAGCTGGTTTGTCTATACGGTTGTAAGCGTACATACGCCCATGTGACCACTTCCAGGCGACGTTCCATTTTTTGTTTGTCCGCAAGCACCTTCATCCGGTTTTGAGCTTGTGCCAAGTTATGTTTTAGAATTCCTATCACTCGTTTCCGTGCCTCCAGTGAACGATCCACCTCGCCAACTCGAGTTGTTCCTTCCAAATATGGAATATGTAAAACCGGTTCCTGACCGTAGATCACCTCATATGGAGTCATACGAATGACACTGTGAAATGTGTTGTTGTACCATCATTCCGACAATGGAAACCACTCTGCCCATCCTCGTGGTCGTTCGAAGCACATGCAACGCAAGTACCCCTCAATGCACCGGTTGATGACTTTCGTTTGCCCGTCAGTTTGCGGGTGGTAGGCTGACGAGAGCTTCAACTGAACCTTCAAAGTCCTGAACATTTCTTGCCAAAATGCGCTCACAAACACCGTACCCCGATCACTTACTATCGAAGCCGGGAGAACATGTAGACGAAAGACTGCATCCATGAATACTTGTGCTACTCCCTCCGCCGTGTATGGGTGAGACATTGCCATGAAGTGTGCACTTTTTCTTAATCTATCCACTACCACGAAGATGGTGGATTTCCCCTTGCTCTTGGGTAGCCAGTCAATGAAGTCCAATGATATATCTTGCCACATGCGCTCCGGTTTGGGGAGGGGCTGCAATAAACCCGCCAGTCATTGGTTGTTCGACTTGCATTTTTGGCACACCGTGCATTGTTGGATATATGTATAGACATCCGGTTTCATTCTCTTCCAATATAACATCTTCTTAAATCCGTGGTGGGTGGTCGTAACTCCTGAATGTCCTCCTACCGTCCCGTCATGAAAAATTTGTAGCAGTTGCTGTTTGAGGGCAACAACGTTGCCAATTTGTAGCGGTTTGGGGAGTTGATAAAGTTTCGAAGCCAGCTCCAGGAACTAGTGGAGGCCGGATTTGTCCGGCCAAGCTCTTCACCATGGGGAGCCCCAGTGTTGTTCGTCAAGAAGGACGGGACACTTAGGTTGTGCATCGACTACCGAGCACTGAACCGACTGACAATCCGGAATACCTATCCATTGCCAAGGATAGATGAGCTGTTTGATCAGCTGGAGGGGCGCATTTCTTTTAAAAATTGGATTTGAGGCCGGGCTACTATCAGCTGCGGATCCAGGAGGAGGACATTCCGAAGACTGCCTTCAGTACCAGATATGGGTTGTTCGAGTTCACCGTGATGCCTTTTGGGCTCACGAATGCATCGTCGGCGTTCATGAGCCTCATGAATCAGGTGTTCGAGGAATATCTGGATGTGTTCATCATTGTATTTATTGATGACGTCCTCATTTACTCGAGGACAGAGGAGGAGCACACACGACATCTGACGCTGACCTTAGAGAGACTGTGGGAGCCCAGCTTTATGTGAAGTTCAGCAAATGTCAGTTTTGGTTGAGGGAGGTGGCTTTTCTAGGCCATAACATCAGTGACGCTGGGTTGGCAGTGGACCCGGCCAAGATTCAGGCAGTTCGGGATTGGCCGCAGCTGAAGTCGGCCACAGATGTGCGAAGTATTCTAGGACTTGCCGGTTACTACCGGAAGTTCATGGAGGGATTTTCTCATATTGCCCTTCCACTCACATCCCTGACGAGGAAGGATGTGCCCTTTGTCTGGACCACGTAATGCGAGGTGAATTTTTAGGAGCTGAAAGATCGACTCACCTCGGCTCCTATACTTTCCCTCCCTTCGGGGAAAGAAGGATTCCAGGTCTACACCGACGCTTCCTACCAGGGCATGGGCGCGGTGCTGATGCAGAATGGTCATGTGTTAGCATACGCTTCTCGGCAGCTGAAGAAGCATGAGCAGAACTGCCCAGTTCATGACTTAGAGATTGGAGCGGTCATGTTTGCTCTAAAAGTCTGGCGACACTATCTGTACGGCGTCCACTGCGACATTTACTCCGATCACAAGAACTTGAGGTATGTGGACATGCAGAAAGAGCTGAACATCAGGCAGAGACGATGGGTGGAGTTTCTAGCAGATTACCAGTACGAGATGCACTACCACCCAGGGAAGGCGAATGTGGTGGCAGATGCGCTAAGCCGGAAGGCCGCAAACCCTAGAGCAGGAACGCAGTTGATGGCCTTGGAGTTGGTCCAGATGTTAGAAAAGATGCAGGTATCCTTGGTGTCCGAGGATCACCCTGAGCTGTACCGGGAGTACCTAGCGTCGTTGATTGCCCCAGATGACATTCGAGACAGAGTCAGAGATGGGCAGAGGCAGGATGCCCAGCTAGAGCCGATATTCCGGGCCTTAGAAGCAGGCACTACTGGGGATTACTCGTTGAGGGATGGTCTAGTGTGTTTCAGAGGACGGATTTACATACTAGAGGGAGGCCAGGTTCGGGAAGATATCATGACGGAGGCTCATTGCAGTCGGTATTCAGTATACCCGGGAGTTACGAAGATGACTGCAGACCTGAAGAAGACCATGTACTAGTCAGGCATGAAGAAGGATATCACCTACTTCGTGACCCATTGCGAGGCATGCCAGTTGGTGAAAGCAGAGTGCAGAAACCCCGCAGGATTATTGCAGCCACTCCCAATGCCGGAGTGGAAGTTCGATGATATTGCGATGGACTTCATACATGGGCTTCCCCGATCGCGGACGGGAAACGATTCAATCTGGGTGATCGTCGACCGGCTGACGAAGGCAGCCAGATTTATCCCGACCAGAAAGGATGACTCGGTTGGTGTGTTGGTTCGAAAGTTCGTGGAGCAGTTCTTCTGTTATTATGGCGTGCCCAGGTCGATTGTATCGCACCGCGATGGACGTTTTACGTCCAGGTAGTGGAGATCAGTGCAGACTTACTTGGGCACTTGACTAACATTCAGTACAACGTTTCATCCCCAGACTGATGGGCGGACGGAACACACTAATTGAACCTTGGAAGATCTGCTGCGACTTTGCATATTGGATCGCGGTGAGCCATGAGAGAAGTTATTGCCACTGATCGAGTTCTCATATAATAACAGCTACCAATCCAGCATAAGGATGGCTCCTTATGAGGCCCTGTACGGACGGAGGTGTAGGACTCCACTGTCATGGATACAGGATGAGGATCCGAAGGCTTTGGGTTTGGAGTTTGTTGAGGACACCGAGGCTCAGGTGAGGATGATACGAGACAGAATGCTAGAGGCACAGAGTCAACAGGCTAAGTATTACGACGCTCGACATCGTCAGGTGGAGTTCCAGGTAGGTGACCAGGTGTTCTTGAAGATCCGACCAATGCATGGGGTTTCACGGGTACACGGTCGGAAGAAGAAGCTCAGCCCAAGATATATGGGGCCTTATAGGATCCGGGAGCGGATTGGTCCCTTGGCATATATGCCGGAGCTGCCACCGGAGCTGGCGAGTCTGCACGATGTGTTCCATGTATCCTCTCTTAGGAGGGATCTACTACGCCCGGAGCAGCAGATTACAGCCACGGATGGGTCGATAGCATCTGATCGGTCAGTTCACCTGGAACCGGTCCGGATTGATGACAAGGGGATACGAGTCTTACGCTGCAAGAAGGTACCATTGGTCAAGGTTCTGTGGATGAATCATGGGCTAGAGGAGCACACATGGGATCCTCAGGACCTGATGTAACAGAAGTACCCAGAGCTTTTCAGTCAGGTACTACTCACAACCTCTCGGGATGTTACAATTTACCTTTCATATTTGAAACCCTGTAGGCCTAACTAGAATTTCGAGAACGAAATTTTTTGTTTATATATTGGGATTTGTAACATCCCTCAAACAACTACACTCATAGGTGTAGCTTTGTCATGACTAGGTCATGACAAAATCCTAGGAAGCCCCAGAGGGCCAAGTGAACCTAGGAATGTAGGTAAGACCACTATGGTCTGCAAATAGTAAATTTCTGAACCCTAGTTTAAGATGACCATGGAGCTCCACAAAGACTTCAAGACCCCACCATGGTCTCATCAACCCATTGTAAGGTCCATTAGAGCCCTAAGGGTCCATTGAAGTCGACCCAGGGTGGCCAAGTTGACCTAGAACCACTCTAGGCCTAAATTGGGCAAGGTGTCATAACTAAGGGCAGTGTGCCCTAGTAAAGCCCAACTAACACTACCAGGGCCTTCCTAGACCTAAAGTGGGGTCAATGGGTCACTAAGGACCCATGGAGGGCAGTCAAAGTAGTTAAGTTGACCAAAGTCAACTCTAACCCTAAATGGGTCAAGCTAGCCTACTTAGGGTCAATTGACCATCCCCTAGCCAAGTGGACCCCACTCATGCCCTCCTAACCCTATAGTGAGGTCAATGGGTCACCTAGGACCCATTGGGGTCCACCCAAGAGGTTAAGTTGACCTGAGTCAACCCTAACCCTAAATGGGTCAAACTGACCTGCACAGGGCCAATTGAAGTTCTCTTAGCCAAGTGGACCCCACACATACCTTCCTAACTCTAGTGAGAGGTCAATGGGTCACTAAGGACCCATTGTGGTCCACCCAAGAGGCTAAGTTGACCCTAGTCAACCCTAACCCTAAATAGGTCAAACTGACCTGCATAGGGCCAATTGAAGTTTCCTTAGCCAAGTGGACCCCACACGTACCTTCCTAACCCTAGTGAGAGGCCAATGGGTCACCAAGGACCCATTGGGGTCAACCAAAAAGGCTAAGTTGACCCAAGTCAACTCTAGCCCTAAAGTGGTCAAAGTGCTCTGATTAAGGGTCAAGTGACCTCCAAAGGGCCAAGTCAACCCTACCTAGACCTTAGGGGAGGTCAATGGGTCACCAAGGACCCACTAGGGGTAACCACAAGACCAAATTGACCAAGGTCAACCCTAGTCAAGGTTTAGGTCAAGCTAACCCAAATGGGCTAACTCAAGCTCAAGCCCAATTCACTTGAGCTAACCTTGTATTAGTGGATGAAATGAACATGTGGGTTGCCATTGGGTTAGGTAGGAGTCAAATTTCAGCTTGGTGAGTAGGAGAGAGGAAAAGACCCAAATGAAAGAGAGAGAAAGTAAAGGGAGTAATGAGGGAAGACTTTGGGGCTCATCCTTCCCCTTCCCCAACCCCCCATTCAATTCACTAGGACAAGGGGAGTGCAGTCCCATTTCAACCAGCTGGTCTTTGACTGGTTTGAGCCATGCTTCATCCCCCACCCACCATGGCCGAAATTTTGACTAGAGGCCATTAATGCAATGCAGCTTACACCCACCTAACACCCCAACTCTCCTTCTTAAAGCTTTACTGGACTCCAGGGATTCAGTTCCACACTTTACCTGAAGTAGCCAAGGAGGTCCACTGTGAAGTTGCAGAAATCAGACCACCACCACCACCACCATGACAATCTGGCGACCGGCAAGGCTTCATCCACCCACACAGGTCCTCCTCCACTCCTTCTTCCATGGGCAGTTCATAGCAATCTTTAGGGCCAAGGTTCGAGCTCAATTGGGCCCGATCGGGAGAGCTTCTCTCCATGATTTTCCGCAAAAAAATATTTGTCTGGTTCGCCGGAATAATCCCCTCCGGCGGCTGTGCCGCAGCCTGGCGACAGACACCACCTCAACGGAGGTGGTGGTGGCAGTGGCCGGCCAGGGAGGTGGCTGGATGGCCGGCGGCAACGGATGGAAGAAGCTTCAGGCGGGTTGAATCGAGACCGTCGGCTGGAGGTTGAAGACAACCGAATTCCATCCAATCTGCGTCAAGATTCCCGCTGGGAATGATATTAAACTATAGGATATAAATTTCTATTATTTAAATTCTATCACACAATTTGTATTTAATGTTTGTATTTATTAAAACTACCTAAAGGCTTATTCAAAGGAAATGGTCAACACATAAATTGTAGCCCTGTGGGTCGACTTTAATTCAAAATTGGTTTGAACCAATTTAGGTGTCTGGTTTGACCAGGGCACCCATTTTGGTGGGGTCTATACCTAGGGCTAGGCAGAAATCAAAATGGATGTCCACCCTTCATCTCTGGTCCAAAAGACTTAAAATTTGGACAGGGAGTCATCCTTGTCTATATCTAGGTCTTGCCCAAAAATGAGAATTTTGGGGACTATGTTTCTATAGTTTTGGAAATTATTTAATTTCTCTATGGTAAATTAATTTAGGGACCAAATGACCTCCAAACTCACTCAAATTTTGGTGAGTGGTGCTTGGGGTCATTATAAATCTCTGGTTAAAATTTCCTCTCATTTAGAGGTGGTTTGAACTGAAATCATGCAAACCCTAGCCTTGTCCTAAAAAGAGTATTTTGGTCAAAAAGTGCACTTTGGGTTTTGAGTGGACAAAGCAGCTCAACGGAGGTTGAAATTGGGGTCACTGGCTTGGCATGGCTTATAGCACCTCCCCATGAAAGATGTGGTAGATTGGAATAGATTTTCCCTAAGATCTAAAACCAAATCCTAAGGAAGGACTTTTGTGCCTTGTGAAGGGCATGAGGCCAAAAGACCTTGAATGAACTTGAAATTTAGTAGGGATGGTGCTAGGGTAGCTAAAACCCTCTAGTGAAAATATTAGGGGATTTGGGAAAGGGTTGGCCCCTCAAACACCTAACCCTAGTTTAGGGCACAAACATTGTAGTGCTAGAATAGATTAGTACAACTCCTTGAACAATAATGAAATTTGGGTAGAGTGGTCATAAGGATAGATTGAACATGTGGTAATTTAATTGAGAATTTTGGATCAATATTCTTAGCACTTCCTTTGTAACTCATGGGATTGCCCTAATTAATCATTTGGTCATTATGATCTCACTGCCCATTGCAAGGTCATGAGAATCTGGAAGAGGGCGTTTTAGACCTTATTTCTTATGTATGAATTTTGTTATAATTTTTGAATACATATTTGCGGTACTTACTTCACAAGCTCATTAACTTGGAAAATTGTTCAATAATTTGCTTAGAGCTCATTTCTTGCAAATAAATTATGAAACTTGACCTAGAGGATTTATATGTCCTCACAATCATTCTTGAATTTTCTCTGAATTTTTAAATTTAAAACTATAGAAATTGCGTTGGAATATGAATTTGGGCACATGAGTTGGGGTTAGAGATTTTGTTGGTTTGTAACATGCTCTTCTTAGAGATTTTCAGACCAAACATGCTCCGACTCGGGGTTACGGCGATCCGATTTTCAAGTCGGGCCACCATCAACATTAATAATAAATATTAATATATATTAATTAAAACATTAATACATAAAATATTTAATTATATAATTCAATTATGATTAATTAAATGTTAATATTTAAATTAATTAGTGTTAATAATTTAAATAATATAAATTATAAATACAAATTAAATATATATTAATTTTAATATATTAATTAAAAATATATATATTATTAATATAAAAGTTTATATAAATTAAATATACTTATATATAAATTTTAAATTTTAATTTTATTCTTATTTTTATTTTTTTTTAAGAGTGCAGAAGCTGTAGCGCTGCGGCCTGCTGCATGCTGCGGGCGGTGGCTTCTTGCCACCGCCTGCACCATTTATCTGTTTGGCGGAGCGGCAGCAAAAGCAGCTGCATGCAACTGTGTTGCCGCTCCGCCAAACAGGGCCTAAGTTGAAATCAGCGAAAGGGGCGATCTAGGTCAAGAGGAAGAGCCGCACGCTTGCTCTCGGCTTCGTCTTCGGCATCCGGCGGCTTCGTCTTCGGCATCCGGCGAGTTCGCTGACGCGTTCGCCTTCCGACATCGATGGCCTCGTCTCCAGCTTCAGTTCCTCGTGCTGTCGACATCGGCATCCAAGTTTGTTGTCGATAAGGTTGAAGCTGCTTACCGTCGCGCCGGTCGCCGAAGAAGAAGTGCAGTCCGGCTGTAGGTCCATATTGAATCGATTCTGTCTGTGATTCGTCCTGAGATTCAAATCTCATTCCAGCAGGTCATTAAACTTTCATCCATACTTGTTATCGACCTCCATGGCATCAGGTATAACCTTCTATCGCTTCTATGATTGTCTGCGAGCGATCCTTGATTGTTTATAATCAGCAATATGTTAGAATTAACAGATTCTTCACGTGACTAGTGTAAATATGTAGTATTCTCGAACATAAATTATACAAAATGCATGTTACAAAATATCGAGGTGATCAAATTTTGAATGATTACTTTTATTGAGAGTGACATTTTCTGAAAGTTTGTGATTAATCCATTTCAAAAAATATATACTCATCATGAACAATTGTAATAGATTTCATATATTATGTATTTTTCAATTTAGATAATTGAATGTAATTCTACACAGATCTAATGTCAACAATCTATGCACTATTTCATTTAGAAACTTGTTGTGTATCCCATTTATAATTTTTCGAGCTCACGGATGGACCAAAATAATGATAGCATATTATTTCATGCTCAGTAAATAACATACCATATTTCACCACGCCTCCCAATTGCCGCACTCTCAGCGATCACGACAAGTTCATCGAGCCAAGAAACGAGGCTAGCATTGTATGATACAGATCTGGACAAATTTCCACAATAGCCCCATAAATAATGAAAAGTATAAGTATAGCCTCTTTTTAAAAAGGCTTCCCAATATAGCCCCTTTTTCATAATTAAGAAATTTCATTACCTTAAGCCGGATTTAGGGTATTTCCAGTATAGTCTCCTAATAAAAATAAAGTATGAATATAGCCCCTTTTTGGAAAAAAGTCCCAATATAGCCCTTTTTCACTTAATTTGATGAAAAGATTACAAAACGAGGCTGAAACGATTAGAAAACGAGGAAGGATATAAAAATAGCATAAATAACAGATGCTAAACATTCTTCAATTGTACACACATAAATATTCTTCGCTACAGCAAATGCTAACATTCTCAAATAAACAAAACAAATAACTAGTTCATTTATTCGCTAACAGCAGATGTTAACAACAGTGCATCCATTCTTCGCAACAGCTACTGCAGTCCTCCATAACGCTTAAAAATTAAAAGCAAACATTAAAACATATTTTTCAGATATCGATTTGTATACGAAATGTAATAAAATTTTATAAACAAACAATTTCTTACCTTCGATTTTCTGGATTTTTGGGACATGTTGATCGATTGTGTCACAATTCTTTACAAATACCACATCTTTTATTACTGCGATCAATGTGCTCATCCATTGTATTATGATGTCAGCGAGATTATGAGCGTCCAGTCTTTCGTATTAAAGTGGATGATTGGAGCTCAATAATACCTCGTGTTGCGTCTAATGGTTGTCATCCTGTAATATCTGGAATAGCATGGAAACTGCCACTGTACGTATTTTTGTAACTGCATATTGTATAAAAGTCTGATACCAACGGCTCATGTGAACAACTTGTAGTTGCAAGTGATGCAATCATATGAGCACAAGGGACGTGATATAAGACCATACTATGACAACTACATGAACATTGATCCTCACCGAGCAGTACACGATGTACTATATTTTTATCATCGTAGCATGAAAATTCTGTGCGATTTATCTGAACTGGCCTACATAAATTCCTTGCTGCTGCTTGCTGGTTACCTAACATTGTCATTACTTTAGGCACAAACCTGGACACTGCATCATTTTCCCATTTGAGCGCATCTTCACCTCTTTTCAGAAATAATGCAATACAGAGATAATATGTAGCTGATACTAATGCTTGTATGGGTAACCCTCTCGCTCGTTTAAGTACTCCATTGAAACTTTCGCTCACATTTGTCATCATAGTGACATATCTAGCTCCACCGTCATATAACAAAGTCCATTTTTCAACATCCCTAGCCACCAACCAATCATATGCTCTTTGATCAACCATTTTAATATGTTCCATATTTTGTGTAAATGATAAAAAATCTGATGCATTGCCCGTCCAATACATTTTATCGCACAACATATCAATCTCATTCAAACCAAAACCTCTAACCGTCTTTTTAAAATTTTCACGTAAGTGTCGCAATATGTTTTTTTATATGCTCTCAAACATGTAAATAAAGACTCAAAACGGTGTGGGACTAAACGAAAAAGGGGTTAGAATGTGAATGATTATCAAAAGAGGGTCATATTGGAAACTTGTTAAATCATACTTAATTAATTCTATTTTTAATTATATAAAACTCTGGTTAGGCATCTTAATTAAGAAAAAGGGGCTATATTGGGAAGCCTTTTTAAAAAGGGGCTATACTTATACTTTCCATTATTTAGGGGGCTACAGATCTATTTCATATAGATCCATGTTCACAAGTCCGGCCCTATTTTATTTTTCTTTTACAACTACGCAGTAGAGAACAACAAACAATAAAAATCCTACCTCAAGAATTCTCACGCAAAAAATGACTATTCAAATTGAACTGGCGAACAAAAATCTTACCTCAAGAAATTAGTAAGAAGAGAGTAGAGCTAAGCAGTAGAGAACAACAAACAATTAAAATTTATCATGGAAGGAGGATTATAGTTGCAACACAAGTCCAGTCGGAACATAGAAAACAGCCCATGGTAACAAAATAGAAACAGAAAGACAAGGCAATAATAGCACATAATGGTGCAGCAGTTGACCACAACGGACGCAGCGGTACCAACAATCTATATATAACCCAGGTGCGGCGAATATCTATTCGCCTGATTGGCTCACACATCGTGATTCGCTTCTTCGTCATCCTCATAGTCGACTTCCTCGTCGGCGGTGGCATCCTGGTACTGCTGGTACTCTGAGACGAGGTCGTTCATGTTGCTCTCGGCCTCGGTGAACTCCATCTCGTCCATGCCCTCGCCCGTATACCAGTGCAAGAAGGCCTTCCTCCTGAACATTGCCGTGAACTGCTCGCTAACCCTTCGGAACATCTCCTGGATCGAGGTCGAGTTACCGATGAATGTGGAAGCCATCGACAGTCCCCTCGGAGGAATGTCGCACACGCTCGACTTCACATTGTTTGGGATCCATTCGACGAAGTAGGACGAGTTCTTGTTCTGCACATTGATCATCTGCTCGTCGACCTCCTTGGTGCTCATCTTCCCGCGGAACATGGCGGAGGCGGTGAGATACCGCCCGTGACGGGGATCAGCGGCGCACATCATGTTCTTCGCATCCCACATCTGCTGGGTCAGCTCAGGGACAGTGAGGGCTCGGTACTGCTGTGACCCACGGGAGGTCAGCGGGGCAAATCCAACCATGAAGAAGTGGAGTCGGGGGAATGGGATCAGGTTGACAGCCAGTTTCCTCAGGTCCGAGTTCAGCTGTCCGGGGAACCTAAGGCAGCATGTAACGCCACTCATTGTTGCCGAGATCAAGTGATTTAGGTCTCCAACTGTTCATATTTGCAAATAAAATGTGTCAAATGAAATCAAAGGCAACATGAATTTGGACTGAATAAATTTTAAATTCAACCAAATGATAATATGAAATCATCCCCTTTTGGGAACTTTCAAAGTTATTGTGGAACTTCAAAAATATGAGCAATTCTTAAGATTAGTTTATTCTAGAGATCTCAGGTTTAAAGGATGCATACAAAGCACTCAGCAGGCCCTTGTAGAGTATAAATCTCATGCTAATTCTGAACTACATCAATCTAAATGACAAAAATCTAACAAATTTTCAAAATTTCAGGCAAATAAGGCTTCCTTTGGCTTGGTCGGTATTGAATGCGGTGGTGATGAACCGTCATTCGTGAATGCCCGACCTCAGCTATAAAAATTCATGTATTTTATGCTCAAAACAAGTTTATTTTCTTGGTAGCAGTCATAAGCTTTGTCTAGACAAACATATATTCTATGATAATGTCGTTTTTGACCAAACGTAACAGAGAAAATAAGCCGCGCCAAACGAATCCCATATGAACCCTACACTAATTTTAGTCATAATTAAGGCTATGTTTGGCTCAGCTTATTTGCTCCGGTGAGGTTGGATAAAAACGTAATTGTCATACCAAAATCTGATGCCTCAAACTAGTTTTTTTTTTACAACGGTAGTAATATTTGTCATACCAAACATATATTCTATGACAATGATATTTTTGTCCAACCTCATGGAGCAAATAAGCCGCATCAAACGCAACCTAAGATCATGAATAAATAGCCTAATATCAAAATTTCACAACTACCAAATGGAAAAATAGAACAGCTTCCATCTAGGAATAGATCTACATGTAAATATGAACAACAACATGAGACATCTTGAGAATCAGAGCAAAGTTAAAGGCAATGATTTACAATTATAATTATGTCTACAACTATGGGAATTAAGAAAAAATATGACAGTATACTAAAGATTTATCATTGAGATTCAAACTAGATCAAACAAATCAGTTCCAATAATACAGATCTATCATTGCAAGTTGCAACTGAAATAAAATAGGGGACATACTGAAGGTTTACCATTCAGATCCAATGTAGATCTAACAAATCAGTTCCAATAGAACAGATCTATCATTTCACTTAAATTGATTCAAAAACATAGAAAAACAATAACATAGGATTGGGCAAAACTAAATCATGACCAGTTCAAGGAATTGCCATAAAAAAGCTTCAAAATTTATCAATTAATTCTAAAAAAAAAGAATACACAATACTAGTTTCAGGGCAATCTGATAGATAAGTGATGAAATAGATGAAAAATTGCATGAGTTTGGGGGACTTACAACTAGGGTTGGACAGCTTGAGAGTGCGGAAGCAGATATCATAAAGAGCCTCATTGTCAAGAACCATGCACTCGTCGGCGTTCTCCACCAACTGGTGGATCGAGAGAGTCGCATTGTAGGGTTCAACAACCGTGTCGGAGACTTTCGGAGATGGGAACACCGAGAAGGTGAGCATCATTCGATCGGGGTACTCCTCCCTCATCTTAGAAATCAACAGGGTGCCCATTCCAGATCCAGTTCCTCCTCCGAGAGAATGGCATACTTGGAACCCTAAATATGTAAAGGAAAAGTTCAGCAAGCTGTGCAAGGTTTCAGGAACTGCAGCCATGTAATCAGACCATACAGATCCAGAATCGGCAGCTTGTTCAGAAGGAATCAGATAAAGAGATCTGATGATTATAACAGATCAGATCTCCCGTAGAAGTGAAATTGTGAGGAAAACTACTCAAAAAATACTCAGTGATGCAAGATCAAGCAATAAAGCTGAGCAAATCACTGAAACAAGATGATTTCCACTCAATTTCGCAGATCCGCAGTTGTAAAAACGAATGTAACTGTTGAGCAAAGGAAATATACCTTGAAAACTACTCAAAAAATACACAGTGATGCAAGATCAAGCAATAATGCTGAGCAAATCAGTGAAACAAGATGATTTCGACTCAATTTCACAGATCCGTAACTGTTGAGCAAAGGAAATATACCTTGAAGACAGTCGCAGTTCTCGGCCTCCTTCCTAACAACATCAAGAACCGAATCAATGAGTTCGGCTCCCTCAGTGTAGTGCCCTTTAGCCCAGTTGTTTCCGGCGCCGGACTGGCCGAATACGAAGTTGTCCGGCCGGAAGATCTGGCCGTAAGGACCCGTCCTAACGCTGTCCATCGTTCCTGGCTCTAAATCCATCAGAACGGCCCTGGGAACGAATCTTCCGCATGAAGCCTCGTTGTAGTAGACGTTCACCCTCTCCAACTGCAGATCTGAAGTTCCAGTATACCTTCCGGTCGGATCGATGCCGTGCTCATCGCAAACAACTTCCCAGAACTTCGATCCGATCTGATTGCCGCATTGCCCGCCCTGCACGTGAAGGATTTCCCTCATTTTTTTACTCTTTTCTCCTCTTCAGTCTTCCGATGCAACCTGTAACAAGAAGAAGAGGAAGAAGAATGAGCGAATCTACATATCAAAACAAGAAGCATCGCCGGAAAACAGAGAGAACTGGGGAAGAAAGGGAAGGGGTTCCGGCGAACTCACCGATGGATGCGCATGAAAGATTGCCTCGAAGGGTCTGTTTAAATAGGCGTGTAGTTGGAAGGATTTGATCGGACGGCTGCCGCTGATCCGATTTCAAATTGTATTTCTCGGTGGGAAGTGCCGTCCGATGGGAGGTATCGGACGGCTGGTGGGCCCGCACTGGGACCAGTGATGGAAGCTCTCGATCTATGGACTTTTTCGAATACGAAACCGTTTTCAAATTTCGTTTAATAATAAATTGATTTTAATTTAAGGCGAGTTTTCAGTATGGGTGACGGTAATAAAAAAATAAAAAATACGGTTTTTATTGTAGGTTGTTGGGATGAGGTGCTTTTAAAAAAAAGAAAGGGGGTTTTGAGAAGCCGGTACAGAGTGATTTTCTAAAATTCGCATTATTTGATATTAAATATTTCACTTTTATTCGACAGTTTATGAAAGCTACGTCCCCATTATTTGCAATCTGTTTTTCTTCATTCTTGCAATTGTAAACGTTTTCTTCTCCCATTTGCGATTCTTCATATTTTTGATATCTTTGTTTCTTGCTACTGGCGCTGTAATAGTTTGGTTTGGTTCGGTTTTAAAGCAAATTCGCAATCCGAATCACCCATATATGGTTTTAAAATTTTGGAACCGAACTGAACCGCTCAAACATTGAAACCGAACCAAACAAACTGAATGGTTCGGTTCGATTTTGGTGGTTTAAATAATGTGATAAAAGCTAAAGATTTATAGAGAGAGAACAGGGATGGTGCAATGAATGAGGCTCAACCACCCAGCATAAAAGTGTTGTCTGAACACAATTACTATCACCTAACTATTTCAGAACTTCAAAATCAAATGAATGAAAAAAAGAAATATTCATATACATTGTTTGTTTGAAAAAAGATATAAATTAGAGAAAAAGCTAGACTAGAAATTAACGACAACTTAGATGCATTATTTCTTTGGAGAAAGATCAAATAGAAAAGTGTTCTGAAATGACACGGCAGAGTCGGTCTGGAATGACCGAGATGAGAAGAAATCAACACTAGGGAAGAGGAAGAGAGCGGAGAAATCAACACTATGGAAGAAGAAGAGAGAAGAGGAAGAGGGCTCACCTGCGGTGACTGGCGAGAGCGGCGGCCGACGCCTGGCGGGATGAGGATCGGCGACTCGACGGGATGAGGAGAAATCAACGGTCGCAACTCGTGTGAGTATCCCGGGCCGCCCCCAGCCAGGACTGCAGTCCAACGTGCCCAACCCCCTCTCCACCACCGCCCGCGGCCTAGCCCATTCCGGGCACTCAGGACCCGACTTAATACGGTGTGGCGGGTTGTTGAGGTTGGGGAGGCGTTGCCTGGCCTCGATCCCCCAACCTCCTTTATAAGAGGATGGGGTCCTGGGTGCAACGCCTCTCCAACCTCAACAACCCGCCACACCGTATTAAGTTGGGTCCTGGGTGCCCCGAATGGGCTAGGCCACGGGCAGTGGTGGAGAGGGGTTGGGCCTGTTGGACTGCAGTCCTGGGTGGGGGCGGCCCGGGATACTCATGCGAGTGGGTCGGCCCCCTTTCAACACTCAGTCCTTCATTTGAAGACAAACAACTTTGGAGGCTAGAGAGAGTTCTTATGTTTTACGGCGAGAACGTAAGATTTAGATCGTTGACAGAGATGAGTCCAAATAGATCCATGTGGATTAAATACAGAACTCTTTGTGAACTATTATGAATTTTATTTTATAGGAATCCCTTATTTGATTTCCTAATTTACAAGATCCATGTGTTTCTTTATAACAAACTTTGAACAAGGTAATCCTCTAACTAGATTATATTTTGAAGGTTTTAAAATAGTTTTTAAATTCAAATGAGTGAGCCTTTTATGCCTTGATTTAGATTTAGAAATGGAAGAATTGAACATGCATACCTTGTACAACCTCGGGCTCGAAGGAATAGTTCGGGCTCGAAGAGAGGGGAAGGTAAGGCAAGATGGATTCTTTGACAGAAGCTCACTCACTGGCAAGTGGGCCCCAGGAAAAAGGTTACTCGCCGGGTTAAGGCCGGCTCGCTAGGCGAGAGGGCCCCAGGGGTTCGGGTGAGAAGGGCTCAGCGGCTCTGGCAAGAGCCATTTCAGGCGAGACGGACCCAGAGAGAGATCCCAGCGGCTCAGGCGAGAGACATTTCAGGCGAGACAGATCCAGAGAGGGCCCAGTAGCTCAGGCGAGAGCCTCACTAGACGAGACGAGCCCCATAGGTAGGAGCACTCGCCCGCGAGATGGTGCTCTCGCCAAGCGCCGGTTCAGTTGGAAGGCGGCTCACCTTTTTTGCCCAAGGTGATTTTACGCTTTTGCCATCGGTGGTCTGCATATAACCCTTCAGAACAGCAGAGTTTGGCTGTTGGCAGACCCAACCAAGGGTGTTTTGGTAATTTCAGGTCGGTTCAGTTTGATTATTGACAGTTCAAATTCAGAAACTTATAAATAGACCCATAACGTTTCTTCAGAAGCACTGTTTTTTCGGGACTTTGGAAGAGTTTTTTGTGCTTTCTGAGGAGCTACAAGCCCAGCTTTTGGCTTTGGAGGGGAAGCTGTAACGCCCCGGATTTTGATTGCGTACGCATGCTGGGCGTTATGTTGGCTTTGACCGTAGTTTGAGCATGGTTTTTCCCGCGGGCTTGCGAGTGGCTGTTTTGGTTGCCGAGTTGCACGATTCCCCAGCAAACCGGAGTCCAAATTAGGGACTTGGTGAGGCCTCTTAGGGAATGCTTGCACTTTTTCGCGCCCGGGTAATGTTGCTCAAAATAAGTTGCTGGTTCAGGAAACAAAAAAAAGGGTAAAAAGTGCTTAAGGCAAAAATGGTCTAGGACGTCACAGAAATATTTTTCAAAACATGGAAAAATGGTCGTTTTTGTGCTAGACACGCCCCTGACACGGGCGTGACCCAGGCCGTGACCTGGGCGTGACCTTGACTCGACAAATTTTTCTTGCGTCGAGTTGAGCTCGACGACTGGGGTACACGCCCCGTGACACGGGCGTGTCACGGGCCGTGTCCCGCTTGGTCGAGTGTCGAGTGTCGAGTGTCGAGTATCGAGTGTCGGGTGTCGAGAGAGGGGACACGGCCTGTGACACGGGCGTGTCACAGGGCGTGTCAAGCTGTGTCGAGTGTCGACACTTTGTGTCGACAAGGTGTCGAGACACGGGCTACACGCCCTAGGTCACGGGCGTGACCGACCCGTCACGGGCGTGTACCCGGCCGTGTACCGTGTGGATAAACTTGGAATTGCCGACTTTCTGCGCCGCTTATGGTACACGCCCTGTGTCACGGGCGTGACACAGGGCGTGACCGGCCCGAAAATCGACTTTTTCCAGTTTTTTTGTGTCGTTCATTTCCTTGATTCTGCATCTAACGGTCCAGCTCTATTCTGGAGGAAATAAGGCCGAAACAGAGATTTGTCTTTCTCATTTCACCTTCTCTTCATCTTCTTCTTCATCCTCAAAGAGAAAGCAAGAGAGCAAGGGAGCAAGCAAGGCAAGGAAAGAGAGGAGCAGCCGTCGCGGCATCGTCTCAGTTCAGGCAAGCGGTGTTCTTCACCCTTGCCAATCTTCTTTCTTGATTTTGATTGTGCCAACATAGCTAGTGCTATTCCCTAGCTTGTTCTTCTTGTGTTGAGTTCTTCCTCACTAGCTTTATGATTATGTTTTTGAATGTCCTATACTCCATGAATATGATTTCCATGCTTAGTTTTCTTTGGTTATCTGGTTCATGTGACTCATGTAGCTCTATTTATCCATGTTCATGTAGCTTGTTTTCTTGCCTAATCATGTGATTTGTTCTTGTTTCTCATCATGTAATTCATGTAGATTATAGCTTAATTACTTTTCTAGCAACTTATCGTCATGCGTGAGAACGATGAAAGGAACGTGTTTAGCTTGGGTTATGGGGAGTTTTGCGAGGCGAATTGTGAACCATGGCAGGAGCGTTTGTGTGAGAATTCTGCAAGGGGTGGTGTGGTTTCAGCCTGTGGCCACCGGGTTTTGGTTTTTGTGGTTAGAGAGACCACTTTGGCCCCGATTTGGGCTGGTTTTTGTTGAAGTTGGTGACCGGGCGGTCTGGCGGTTTGTCTTGGCGGGTTGAAGACCGCGCGGTCTGGCGGTTTGTCTCAGTCGGCTTGGAGACCGGGCGGTCTGGAGGTCTACCATGGCAGTCTCTCTTCCTCTCTGGTGGTAGCCGTGCGGTTAGCCCTGCTGTCTAACCGCGCGGCTTGTGCGGTTTGTTTTGTATAGCCCGCTTGTCCTGTAAATTATAGTCTCACATCTATTATTTGTATTCTCTCATCTCTCCTCCATTCTATATAAAGGAGGGCATACCTTTGTAATAGATATCTTTTTTGGATAATAAAATTTCAATTATTCAAAAGTTTATTCGCTTGTTCTCTACTTTTCGCTTCTTTTCACTACTTTCTAACATGGTATCAGAGGACACGGTCATTTCCTCCTGATTCTGTGCGCTCTCTGTTATTCGCGGCTTGTTTTCCACGTTTTGCGACTTGATTCGCGGCTTGCCTTCTCTTCTGTCCGCGCGACTTGTTTCTATCCGCGCGGCTTGTTTCTGTCCGCTGCCCTGTTCGCGCGGCTTGCTTCTTCTTGGTTCTCTTCTCCTACTGCTCTTTGTCACAGCGACCTGTTTCGTTGTCGCCGCGCTCCTTGTTCTTTCTTGCCTCTCCGACTTCCTAGTCGTTGCGGTCTGTCTCTGTCCGCGTGTCTTGTCTCTATACTCGCGGTTTGCTGCTGTGATCTGCCTGACCGTGCGGGTTGTTCCTTTCTCACCCGCATCTTGGTCGCGGTCACCTGCTCTTATCTTCTCTTCTGTTCGCTCGGCCTTCTCAGTCCGCGCGACCTCTTCCCCGCTGGGCCTTTGCCGGCTTTTTAGCTGCTTTATTCTCCGTCTGCCCGTGCGACCTGTCCGCGCGGCTTGCCTCTTTTCCGCGACCGTTTTCGCGATCTCCTCTATTCGCCGCGATCTCCTCTATTTGCCGCGCTCTGATTGCTAGTCGCCCCGGCCTCATCTTTGGCCGTGCGACTTGTTCTCCTCTGTTCGCCCGACTTTTTCAGGTCGTGCGACTTCTTTCCCTCTGCTTTGCTCTGCTTCTTGGTAGCGGCCTTCCTAGCCGCCCGACCTGTTTTCTGTTCGCTCGGCTTGGTGCTCTTTTCTCTTCTCGCGGCTTGTTCTTCTCATCGCGGTTTGCTCCTCTCCTGCTTCCATGGCTTGCCTCTCCTCCAGTCTGTCCGCCTCCGTGTTCACCTCTTCTGGTAGTGCTCATGTTGTTACTCGCGGACGATGGCTCATCGACTCTGGTGCAACAAATCATATGACAGGCAACCCTCAATGTTTCTCTCTTCTTGACACACAGGCTCAATTGCCCCCGGTCATTGTTGCTGATGGCTCTCCCTCCCCGGTCCATGGGACGGGCATGGTTCAAGTCACTCCCTCTCTCTGCTTGGCTGATACCCTCTATGTGCCCAAGTTTCCGTGTAATTTATTATTGGTTACTTCTTTATGCAAGCAACTACGGTGTTCTGTCATCTTCACCCCTACCTCTTGTACTTTTCAGGATCCGGACTCCCAACGGACGATTGCTACCGGGACTGAGAGTGGTGGCCTCTACTTCCTCGACAACATTTCTGCTCTATCCGCCTTCTCCTCCTCCTCTACAGATCTTCTCCAATGGCATCTTCGCCTTGGACATGCTCCTCCCCGAATTCTACGACAGCTCCTGCCGCACCTCCCTCCTCATCATCCTCCTCTCAACTGTGATGCATGTCAACTTGGCAAACATCACCACTCCTCCTTCCCACCAACGCAAAGTCGGGGCTCTTCCCGTCCGTTCGACCTCGTTCACTCTGACATCTGGGGTCCCGCTCCTCACCTCACCATCGGTCAGGGTAGTTCCTATTTTGACACCTTCATTGATGATTTCTCTCGCTGTACGTGGGTATATCTTCTCAAAGATCGCTCCGAGCTGTTCTCTGTTTGGACCTCCTTTTATTCTATGGTTAAAACTCAGTTTACTACGTCTATTAAACTGCTTCGTTCTGACAATGCTAAGGAGTATCTTAGCCACGACTTCTCCTCCTTTTGCACTCACCATGGTGTTATTCGTCAAACCAGCTGTGTCTACACCTCACAACAAAATGGGGTGGCGGAACGCAAAAACCGTCACCTCCTTGATGTCGCTCGCACTATGATGACTCAAATGCATGTTCCTCGCTCCTACTGGGGCTATGCTGTCCTCCTCTCCTGCTATCTCATCAATCGCCTTCCCTCCATCGTTCTCCACGGTGCTACCCCCTTCTCCATTCTTTATCCGGACAAGGATCCCTTTCCTCTTCCTCTGCACATCTTTAGGTGCATCGCTTTTGTGCACTCTCTCACTGCCACCCGTGATAAACTCTCACCCCGTGCCACCAAATGTGTCTTTCTGGGCTACTCTCCCACTCAGAAAGGATATTGTTGCTTTGACCCTGTTACCCGCAAGCAATTTGTCTCTGCGGATGTCACCTTCTTTGCCAATGCATCTTACTTCTCTCCTGCTTCCTCTTCTCCTCCTCCTGCTCCTACTTCTCATACCAACCCATCCATTCCCTCTGCTCCCACTGATGTTCCGCCCTCTTCACCCACTCCACCGTCTTCCCCATCCTCCTCATCTCCACCCTCTACTCCGCTTTCTCCCTCCACTCCGCTGCCATCTCTCTCTACTCCCGGGCCAGCTCTCTCCACCACGGATACTCCGGATACTGAGGCACCTACTGACCTGGATCTCCTGATTGCTCTTCGCAAAGGGGTTCGGGCCTGTACCCACCATCCGCTTGCTGCGGTTGTTTCCTACGATCGCCTTACCCCTGCTCGCTGAGCCTTTGCCCTGGCTATCTCGGCCACTACCACCCCCCGTTCCTACCAGGAGGCCCTTACTATTCCTCACTGGAAAGTTGCCATGGATGAGGAGATTGCTACTCTCACTGAACGGGGTACCTGGACCCTTGTTCCGCCTCTTTTCGGCACAGATGTTGTTGGTTATCGCTGGGTCTTCGTGGTGAAGTTTCTCCCGGATGGCAGTGTGGATCGTTATAAGGCTCGCCTGGTTGCCAAGGGTTTTACCCAAACTTATGGGGTTGATTACTTTGACACTTTCTCGCCCGTGGCTCGCCTCAGCACTATTCGGGTTCTTCTCTCTGTGGCTGTCAACAGGGATTGGCCCATCTCGCAGCTAGATGTTAAGAATGCCTTCCTCTATGAAGATCTGCAGGAAGATGTTTACATGGAGCAACCTCCTGGGTATGTTGCTCAGGGGGAGACACGGGTATGCCGGCTAAAGAAGGCTATCTATGGCCTCAAGCAGAGTCCTCGTGCCTGGTTTGACAAGTTCAGTGGCATTGTTGCGGCCATTGGTTTTACACGAAGCTCAGCAGATCACTCCTTGTTTGTTCGGAAAACCGCCTCTGGTCTTGTTGTTCTTGCGGTTTATGTTGATGACATTCTTCTTACTAGCGATGACCAGGATGGGATACTGATGACCAAGAAACACCTTCGTCAACATCTGGTTACAAAAGATATGGGCTCCCCGAAATACTTTCTGGGGATTGAAATCTCTAGAAAGCCCAACTCCACGGTCCTTTCACAACGGAAGTATACTCTTGATCTTTTAAAGGATGCAGGACTCACTGGTGCTAAACCTGCACGTTGTCCTATGGCTGCTGGAGAAGACAAAACTTGGATAGATGACTCACCTCTTCTCTCTGATCTTACGAGATACCGGCGTCTGGTGGGCAAGCTCATATATCTCACGGTAACCAGACTCGACATCTCCTATGTTGTTGGCAAGGTAAGCCAGTTTATGCAAGCTCCGAGGGAGTGTCATCTACAATCCGCTCTGAGGATATTAGAGTATATTAAAGCTGCTCCAGGGAAAGGACTCCTATTTCAGAAGAATGGTCACCTAAGGGTTGAAGCTTACTCTGATTCAAGCTATGCGGATGACAAAGGGGACCGCAAATCGACTTCAGGTTTCTGCACATTTGTTGGAGGAAATCTTGTGAGTTGGAAGAGCAAGAAACAGTCTGTCGTTTCCAGGTCTAGTGCAGAGGCGGAATATCGTAGCATGGCATCGACTACATGTGAGTTGAAGTGGTTGCGGGCTCTCATGCTTGACTTAGTAGAGGTTTACAACTATCCTCTTCCTATGTTCTGTGACAATAAGGCCGCGATACACATTTCCAAAAATCCGGTCTTTCATGAGAGAACAAAACACATAGAAGTCGACTGTCATTTTATTCGAGAAGAAATATTGAAGAAACAGATTTGCACTCCATTTGTCACGTCCGACAACGAGTTGGCAGATGTCTTCACCAAGCCGGTGTCCACTTCCTTTTTCCACATCTGCGACAAGCTGGGCATGATCGATATATATGCTCCAGCTTGAGGGGGAGTGTTGAAGTTGGTGACCGAGCGGTCTAGCGGTTTGTCTTGGCGGGTTGAAGACCGCGCGGTCTGGCGGTTTGTCTCAGTCGGTTTGGAGACCAGGCGGTCTGGAGGTCTACCATGGCAGTCTCTCTTCCTCTCTGGTGGTAGCCGTGCGGTTAGCCCTGTTGTCTAACCGCGCGGCTTGTGCGGTTTGTTTTGTATAGCCCGCTTGTCCTGTAAATTATAGTCTCACATCTCTTATTTGTATTCTCTCATCTCTCCTCCATTCTATATAAAGGAGGGCATACCTTTGTAATAGATATCTTTTTTGGATAATAAAATTTCAATTATTCAAAAGTTTATTCGCTTGTTCTCTACTTTTCGCTTCTTTTCACTACTTTCTAACAGTTTTGTTTGGTGCGTTCCACTTTAGGGCCGCCACCGAAAGACTCTTGCGGAATGGAACTTAACCGCTGCTTATGTTTCACTCGTTTGGTTGTTTCTTGTTTGTAAGATGCTGAGTTTGGGCATGTGTATTGCCTTTTTTTCTCCTGCGGGTGGAGCAGGACTTGTTGAACTTGTACGCACTTGGTGTGACACTTTGGAATGACATTGTTTCCTACTTGTACGCACTTATTTTATGCACTCTTTCTATTTATATGAAGCATTGCTACGGGGTCGGTAAGCCCCTTCTTTATCAATTATGAAATTCATGCTCTCTTTTGTATGGTTTGGTTGATTGCTGAGGTATTCTTTCTTGAATGCCTCAGGTGCAGGTTGTAGCCGGTTGAGCGGCTAGGTTGGTTGGTGGCGTTTCTTGGGAGCTAGCCGAGCATACTTAGCGAGGTAGTTCTTCTCTTTGTTGTACAGACATACATATGCCCTAATGGGTTCGTGTCAGCTTGTTAGCGCCCATTGGTGGTTTTCTTTCCTTGTGATGTATGAACACGAGACTGCTATGTGACTCATTTGGATGATGTCTTCTTGCTCTTGGGAAGGATTTATGGTAGGTTGCATTAGATATTTTGAAGCTAAACAAAACCTATTATTGTATATCATGCATACATGTTTTGATCAACTAAGACGTATTTTCCAAATGACGTAAACAAAGAGTATTTCTTATAGTAGTATCACTATAGACTGCATATAGGAGCTCGTCATAATTAAACAAAGTATTTCCGCCACGTATAAAAACAGTTTTTGATACCTAAGGCCGAGGGATACGGCCATTCAATCCAAACGTTTTCTTACATTTCACTATTGAATTTCAACTCATAAAGTAAGCGTCAAGAGTTGCTTGAGCGTGTGTAGTTATCCCCTGCACGACGTGACATCATAACCCGTAGTTCCTCTTGCTCTGATACGATGTACTCGTTGAGGAAATGCGGGTTGTGACAGTTGGTATCAGAGCCAGGTTTGCTTGACATTTGGTCGGGCAAACTTTCCCTTGTATTTTGTGCTTGTAAGCATCATCTCCTACACACACCGAGGTGCCATCAGTATGTCTTGGCCGAAGCACGTACACTACACTCATGGCATGAACAGAAGTATACGGGGCATATTATGTAGTATGGGATGCATAATATGTGATTGTATATGGATCCACCATAGGGGCAACATGTGCGGGTTATGTAGTATGGGATGCATAACCTTCCCACATGGATGCGACTAGCACGTTTTCTTTTCTTCATTGCATGCAATGCTATGTAGTATGGGATGCATAGCATTGTGATGTGTACGACCGCTCATGACATGCATTAAGGCCTTTTCTAGATTGCATCGCACAGCACGCATAACATAACATTGCATGAGCACGACGTGCCAAGCGAAGATTTACATGATGACACCTGTACACTCATGGTTTTGGGTCAAATAAAGTCATGCATTCATTGGTAGGCACAAGTTAGTGGGATGACGGTGAGTCATCTTTAGGCTAGGCATACCATCATTCTCAAACTCTCAAAGCAAGTTAGCAGTTGATGTTCATATTTCTTTATGTATGGTCTGTACATAGCCGTTGTGTGTTTTGTTGGGTTTGAGCTTGACAAGAGTGAACGTGTTAATAGGATGTCGAAGCGTCCAGTGACAAGGCAAACTCCCCAATCCTAGGGCGAGTCTTCGGGCGCGCAGAATAATGCCCTGATGGATAGTTTACGCCAAAGTAATGAGGCTTTGACAAGGCAGGTGCAAGAAGTGCAGACCCAGCTCCAAGTTATGTCATCAGCAATGTCTGAGCTGGCACCAAGAGGACAAGAGACTGTTAGAGGCCCCACGATTTCTACTCCTTCAGTGACAGTGATACCCCCAGTTGTGGTTCCTCCTGCGATGACTTTCATCTCGCAGTTTCAATGACTTGGACCACCGACTTATGATGGAAAAGCAGACTTTGTGATCTTGGATGATTGGGTAATCACATTGGAAGAGATGTTTGTGTATTCTGGCATTACCGAGGACCAGAAGGTGATGCTTGTCGCCTATCAACTCAAAGGGTTGGCGAAAGGTTGGTGGTTGCGAGAAAAGGAAGGCCTAGGGGCGGGCTGTTCGTGGGAAGCATTCAAAGAAATGTTACGGCGCAAGTTTCTACCGGCAGTGGAAAGGGACCGCCTGATGAATGACTTCTTGTACTTGAAGCAGAGGCAACGCACAGTGAGTGAGTATGAAATTGAGTTTAGCAAGTTAAGTCAGTTCGCTCCGAGCTTGGTGACTACGGAAGCTGACCGAGTAAAGAGATTTCTTGGCGGACTCCGCAGCGACGTGCAGCAATTCGCAAGTGCTTATGGAGCGACAAGTTACACCACTGTGGTTGAGGCTGCGTTAAAGGTTGAAGCCATCGAAAATGCCAAACAAAGAGGGCAGTAGATGAGGCAGGGCAAGAGACAGCTGGTGGGAGAGAAAATGTCCCACGAGTCAGACGTAAAGAAGAAGAAGGAACTATGTAGCTTCTATGGCCGAGCCGGTCATCCGTTCGAGAAATGTTTCAAGCGGTTGGGGATGCAAAAGAAGGAGTAGGTGCACGCCATTCAGGGTGCGCCAACCAGAGACTTGGAGTGTACATTCTGTGGGAGAAGAGGTCATGATGTGGGCCGCTGCTGGGCCAAAGACAAGGTGTGTTTCCAGTGTGGCAGACCCGGACATCTTCGTGCAAGGTGCCCGCAGATCCAACCTGTTTTGCAACCCGCACCACTCCAGGCTTTGCCTCCGCCTCCGCGTGTAGACAAAGGCAAAGAGAAGTTGAATGTGGTCTCTTCAGAGGAAGCGCGGACGTCACCGCAGGTTATCTCAGGTTCGATTCAGTCTTCTGGTTCACGTTTTGTGTATGTCTTTTCTGTGTAGTTCTTAGCATATATACCCTTATAGGAAATTTTAAGGTAAAGAACCGTTGGGCGCATGTTCTCTTTGATTCTGGCGCGACCCATTCATTTGTGGCTCGAACCTTTCTGGAGCGGTATCATCTGACACCAGATCGAGTGGGGAATGCGTTTTTGGTGAAATTTCCTTCCGGTGCTTCGGTGGTGGCAGACTGGGGTCTTCTTGATTGTCCCATTTTGTTGGGCGATTTCGTAGCAAAGGCTAATTTCAAGGTGATCGATTTGGAGGATTTTGACGTCATTCTGGGTATGGACTGGTTATCCCGCTATGACGCCGTCATCCAGTGCAGAGAAAAGCGCTTGGATTTTATCAAAGACGATGGTCAGCCAGGGAGTGTATATGGTGATTCTTGCCAGAATTCTCCAGGGCTTTCGGCGGTATGTGTTCGGACGTTGTTTGTTTCCGACTGTTTTGCTTGTCTTGTCTCCGCTGTGGGGACTAGTGCTGTTTTGCCGCGTTTGGAGGAGATTCCTGTTGTGCGTGAATTCCCAGAGGTTTTTCCTACTGACCTTCTTGGTCTTCCACCTGATCGTGATGTCGAGTTTGTTATTGATTTGGAGCCGGGTACGCGACCGATTGCGAAAGCGCCGTACAGGATGGCTCCGCGTGAGCTAGCAGAGTTGCGTACATAGCTGGATGACTTGTTGGCAAAGGGGTTTATCAGGCCGAGTTCATCACCTTGGGGTGCATCGGTGTTATTTGTGAAGAAAAAAGATGGGTCGATGCGGCTTTGCATCGATTACCGGGAGTTGAACAAGGTGACGATTAAAAACAAGTACCCACTGCCAAGAATCGATGATTTGTTTGATCAACTGCGTGGCAGTTCCGTATTTTCGAAGATTGATCTCCGCTCGGGCTATCATCAGCTCAAGGTCCGGGAATCTGATATTCCGCAAACTGCATTTCGATCAAGGCATGGCCATTTTGAATTCCTTGTGATGTCGTTTGGGTTGACCAATGCACCATCAGCTTTCATGGATCTGATGAACAGGGTGTTCAAGGACTATTTGGATAAATTTGTGGTGGTTTTTATTGATGATGTTTTTATCTACTCCCGCAGTGCTGAGGAGCATGAACAGCATCTGCGATTGGTATTGGCCACGTTACGAGACCAATGATTATTCGCTAAACTAAGCAAATGCGAGTTTTGGTTGCCTCAAGTTGTTTTTCTGGGTCATGTCATTAATCACCATGGAATTGCAGTGGATCCCGAAAAGATTGCTGCAGTTATGGAGTGGAGAAGACCGGAGACACCCAAGGAGATTAGAAGCTTCTTGGGCTTGGCCGGCTATTATCGCAGATTTGTAGAAGGTTTTGCTACGTTGGCCGCACCTTTGACTCGCTTAACCCAGAATAATGTGGCATTTGAATGGAATGACAAGTGTGAGACCTCATTCCTGGAACTCAAACATAGATTATGTACCGCTCCTGTGTTGGTCTTGCCGACAAAAGGAAAATATTATGAAGTGTTTGTGGATGCGTCGCACGTTGGACTTGGCTGTGTGTTAATGCAAGACAAGAAGGTGATTTCGTATGGGTCTCGGCAGTTGAAAAGTCATTAAAAGAACTACCCAACGCATGATTTGGAGTTCGCAGCGGTGATCTTTTCCTTGAAGTTGTGGAGACACTTACTGTATGGTGCACATTGTAAAATTTTTACAGATCATAAAAGCTTGAAGTATGTCTTCACGCAGAAAGAACTTAATTTGCGCCAACGGCGATGGCTTGAGTATGTAGCTGATTATGATGTGGACATTCAGTATCATCCGGGGAAAGCGAATGTTGTAGCCGATGCTTTGAGTCGGAAGACAGGGAAATTATTTCATCTTTCCGTCGACCGTCTTGTGGAGGAATTTCTATTGATGGATATTTCTGTGGGCAAATATGACCCGCAAAGTCATTCGGCAATAGAAGAACCGTCATGGCTGGTGCTTGCAAGACAACATCAAAAAGATGATCCTGATCTTTTACATTTATTTCTTCGGACTGAAAAGGATGAATTACCAGATTTTGCGATTGACGGTGCAGGCACGTTAAAGTATCGTGGTCGATTTTGTATTCCCGTAGTTGGAAACATTCGCGAGATGGTGTGTCGGGAAGCACATGGCTCAAGTATGGCCTACCATCCAGGCTCAACAAAAATGTACCGTGATCTGAAACAAATTGTCTGGTGGTATGGAATGAAAAGAGATATAGCGCAATTTGTAGCTGAATGTCATACCTGCAAGAGAGTGAAAGCTGATCATGGGAGGCCTGGTGGCAAGTTGACACCATTGGAGATTCCAACCTGGAAGTGGGAAAGCATCTCAATGGATTTTATTACAGGTCTACCAAGATCTCCACGGGGACATGACTCCGTGTGGGTCGTCGTGGATAGATTGACCAAGTGTGCTCATTTCATACCATTTAAAGTCAACTACCCGATGAAGACAATAGCGGAGCTCTATGTGAACGAGATCATCCGACTGCATGGTGTGCCTGTGAATATCATTTCAGACCGAGATTCCCGCTTTACCTCTCGTTTTTGGCGAAGTCTACAAGAGGGTTTGGGGACAGATTTGCGATATTCTACGGCTTATCATCCTCAGACGAATGGCCAAACGGAACGAGTTAATCAAATTGTAGAAGATATGATTCGATGCTATATTCTTGAGTATGTCGGAGCATGGGATGAACGTTTGCGGCTTATGGAATTCACATATAATAATAGTTATCAAGAAATCTTGCAAATGGCTCCGTTCGAAGCTTTATATGGGCGTCGATGTCGGACCCCACTATTTTGGGTTGAGGTTGGCGAGCGGCCTTTGTTGGGTCCATAGGCGCTCGATGATATGGAAGTTGTCGTACGAGGTATTCGGGAGAAGCTCCAAATCGCCCAAGAGCGATATGAAAAGTACGCCAACCGACGAAGGTCGGAATTAGAATTTGCGGTGGGGGATTCCGTTTTCTTGAAAGTCTCCCCAATGGTTGGGATTAAAAGGTTTGGAAAAGAGCGCAAATTAGACCCAAGATTTGTGGGTCCCTTCAAGATTCTTGCGCGAGTTGGTGCATCCGCATACAAAGTAGAATTACCCGTGAACTTTCCTGGTGTTCACGACGTGTTTCATGTTAGCCAACTTCGCAAGTGTGTGCGAAATGACAAGCAAGTGTTGGACGTTGTGCCGTAATTAGTGCCCAACCTTTCGTATGAGGAGATGCTCATCCGGATATTGGACTCCCAAGATCGCGTGTTGCGGAAAAAGAAGATTCTGATGGTCAAGGTGCTATGGAAAAATCAGGATGTGGAAAGCGCGACGTGGGAGCTCGAGTCAACGATGCGGGCGGCTCACCCTTATTTGTTCCCATAGTTAAGCTGGTATGTGACTTGGTGTTTGGTTGTATTCATGTTTTGGTTTGCTTATGTATTTGCTTTTGTGAAAAGTTTCGAGGCGAAACTTTTTGTTAGGGGGAGTGATTGTAACGCCCCAGATTTTGATTGCGTACGCATGCTGGGCGTTACGTTGGCTTTGACCGTAGTTTGAGCATGGTTTTTCCCGCGGGCTTGCGAGTGGCTGTTTTGGTTGCCGAGTTGCACGATTCCCCAGCAAACCGGAGTCCAAATTGGGGACTTGGTGAGGCCTCTTAGGGAATGCTTGCACTTTTTCGCGCCCGGGTAATGTTGCTCAAAATAAGTTGCTGGTTCAGGAAACAAAAAAAAGGTAAAAAGTGCTTAAGGCAAAAATGGTCTAGGACGTCACAGAAACATTTTTCAAAACATGGAAAAATGGTCGTTTTTGTGCTAGACACGCCCCCTGACACGGGCGTGACCCAGGCCGTGACCTGGGCGTGACCTCCTTGACTCGACGAATTTTTCTTGCGTCGAGTTGAGCTCGACGACTGGGGTACACGCCCCGTGACACGGGCGTGTCACGGGCCGTGTCCCGCTTGGTCGAGTGTCGAGTGTCGAGTATCGAGTGTCGGGTGTCGAGAGAGGGGACACGGCCTGTGACACGGGCGTGTCACAGGGCATGTCAAGCTGTGTCGAGTGTCGACACTTTGTGTCGACAAGGTGTCGAGACACGGGCTATACGCCCTAGGTCACGGGCGTGACCGACCCGTCACGGGCGTGTACCCGGCCGTGTACAGTGTGGATAAACTTGGAATTGCCGACTTTCTGCGCCGCTTATGGTACACGCCCTATGTCACGGGCGTGACACAGGGCGTGACCGGCCCGAAAATCGACTTTTTCCAGTTTTTTTGTGTCGTTCATTTCCTTGATTCTGAATCTAACGGTTCAGCTCTGTTCTGGAGGAAATAAGGCCGAAACAGAGATTTGTCTTTCTCATTTCACCTTCTCTTCATCTTCTTCTTCATCCTCAAAGAGAAAGCAAGAGAGCAAGGGAGCAAGCAAGGCAAGGAAAGAGAGGAGCAGCCGTCGCGGCATCGTCTCGGTTCAGGCAAGCGGTGTTCTTCACCCTTGCCAATCTTCTTTCTTGATTTTGATTGTGCCAACATAGCTAGTGCTATTCCCTAGCTTGTTCTTCTTGTGTTGAGTTCTTCCTCACTAGCTTTATGATTATGTTTTTGAATGTCCTATACTCCATGAATATGATTTCCATGCTTAGTTTTCTTTGGTTATCTGGTTCATGTGACTCATGTAGCTCTATTTATCCATGTTCATGTAGCTTGTTTTCTTGCCTAATCATGTGATTTGTTCTTGTTCCTCATCATGTAATTCATGTAGATTATAGCTTAATTACTTTTCTAGCAACTTGTCGTCATGCGTGAGAACGATGAAAGGAACGTGTTTAGCTTGGGTTATGGGGCGTTTTGCGAGGCGAATTGTGAACCATGGCAGGAGCGTTTGTGTGAGAATTCTGCAAGGGGTGGTGTGGTTTCAGCCTGTGGCCACAGGGTTTTGGTTTTTGTGGTTAGAGAGACCACTTTGGCCCCGATTTGGGCTGGTTTTGTTTGGTTTTTGTGGTTAGATGACACTCCCTCGGAGCTTGCATGAACTGGCTCACCTTGCCAACAGCATAGGAGATGTCGGGTCTGGTTACCGTGAGATATATGAGCTTGCCCACCAGACGCCGGTATCTCGTAAGATCAGAGAGAAGAGGTGAGTCAGTTCATGCAAGCTCCGAGGGAGTGTCATCTACAATCTGCTCTGAGGATATTAGAGTATATTAAAGCTGCTCCAGGGAAAGGACTCCTATTTCAGAAGAATGGTCACCTAAGGGTTGAAGCTTATTCTGATTCAAGCTATGCGGATGACAAAGGGGACCGCAAATCGACTTCAGGTTTCTGCACATTTGTTGGGGGCAATCTTGTGAGTTGGAAGAGCAAGAAACAGTCTGTCGTTTCCAGGTCTAGTGCAGAGGCTGAATATCGTAGCATGGCATCGACCACATGTGAGTTGAAGTGGTTGCGGGCTCTCATGCTTGACTTAGGAGAGGTTTACAACTATCCTCTTCCTATGTTCTGTGACAATAAGGCCGCGATACACATTTCCAAAAATCCGGTCTTTCATGAGAGAACAAAACACATAGAAGTCGACTGTCATTTTATTCGAGAAGAAATATTGAAGAAACAGATTTGCACTCCATTTGTCACATCCGACAACGAGTTGGCAGACGTCTTCACCAAGCCAGTGTCCGCTTCCTTTTTCCACATCTGTGACAAGCTGGGCATGATCGATATATATGCTCCAGCTTGAGGGGGAGTGTTGAAGTTGGTGACCGGGCGGTCTGGCGGTTTGTCTTGGCAGGTTGAAGACCGCGCGGTCTGGCGGTTTGTCTCAGAAGGCTTGGAGACCGGGCGGTCTGGCGGTCTACCCTGGCAGTCTCTCTTCCTCTCTGGTGGTAGCCGTGCGGTTAGCCCTGCTGTCTAACCGCGCGGCTTGTGCGGTTTGTTTTGTATAGTCCGCTTGTCCTGTAAATTATAGTCCCACATCTCTTATTTGTATTCTCTCATCTCTCCTCCATTCTATATAAAGGAGAGCATACTTTTGTAATAGATACCTTTTTTTGGATAATAAAATTTCAATTATTCAAAAGTTTATTCGACTTGTTCTCTATTTTTTGCTTCTTGTCTCTACTTTCTAACAAGGGCCGCCACCGAAAGACTCTTGCGGAATGGAACTTAACCGCTGCTTATGTTTCACTCGTTTGGTTGTTTCTTGTTTGTAAGATGCTGAGTTTGGGCATGTGTATTGCCTTTTTTTCTCCTGCGGGTGGAGCAGGACTTGTTGAACTTGTACGCACTTGGTGTGACACTTTGGAATGACATTGTTTCCTACTTGTACGCACTTGTTTTATGCACTCTTTCTATTTATATGAAACATTGCTACGGGGTCGGTAAGCCCCTTCTTTATCAATTATGAAATTCATGCTCTCTTTTGTATGGTTTGGTTGATTGCTGAGGTATTCTTTCTTGAATGCCTCAGGTGCAGGTTGTAGCCGGTTGAGCGGCTAGGTTGGTTGGTGGCGTTTCTTGGGAGCTAGCCGAGCATACTTAGCGAGGTAGTTCTTCTCTTTATTGTACAGACATACATATGCCCCAATGGGTTCGTGTCAGCTTGTTGGCGCCCATTGGTGGTTTTCTTTCCTTGTGATGTATGAACACGAGACTGCTATGTGACTCATTTGGATGATGTCTTCTTGCTCTTGGGAAGGATTTATGGTAGGTTGCATTAGATATTTTGAAGCTAAACAAAACCTATTATTGTATATCATGCATACATGTTTTGATCAACTAAGACGTATTTTCCAAATGACGTAAACAAAGAGTATTTCTTATAGTAGTATCACTATAGACTGCATAAAGGAGCTCATCATAATTAAACAAAGTATTTCCGCCGCGTATAAAAACAGTTTTTGATACCTAAGGCCGAGGGATAAGGTCATTCAATCCAAACGTTTTCTTACATTTCACTATTGAATTTCAACTCATAAAGTAAGCGTCAAGAGTTGCCTGAGCGTGTGCAGTTATCCCCTGCACGACGTGGCATCATAACCCGTAGTTCCTCTTGCTCTGATACGATGTACTCGTTGAGGAAATGCGGGTTGTGATAGAAGCTCTCAGAGATCTTCCGGGTAAGTGGTGGGACCTCCCTGCTGAGGCTTTGGGTCGCTTGCTGGTCCTTCACAACCAGTCAGAGTTCAGAGTTTGGGACAAGTAGGTGTTGGCTACGCCCCTAATTTCGAACTTTTTTGGAGGTCAGATTTTGGCTTCAACATACCTCATATTTCTAAGAGAGAAAAAACGACTAAATAAACATTACCATATCTTTTATTTGATTAAATAGTGACACTTGAGTCTTTGTTGGTAATCAAGAATCAATCTTGCATGAAGGTTACCATGAAACCTTATCACACATGTGACTAATGTTGAGTAAATTTTGCTTTAGTACTTCCACATAAACAATTTTGGTGAATATTATTAAACTAACATTAACCATTTCATATCCTTTGCTTTGGACACAACTGGAATCACAAAACACAACTTTGAGCCCTTCCCTATGAACAAATCCTTTTAGTAAATCTTTATCCCAAATCATGTGTCCGGAACATCAACTATATAGATATCACTGTTAAAATGTAGTGTTTCTGGACTGTTCCTGCAAAATAATTAAGCATTATGGTAGGCTCGGCCTACCCTAATGCTTAGGCTCATAATCCTTGTGAAATAAACCATAAGCATTATAATTTGGTTTGCTAACATATGAAATATTTTGTGCATATATTGGTTGATCACACCAACAACCCTTCATAAAATGTCCTGATTTATGACAATAAAAGCATGCAAATATATTGAAACATTTCTTCTTTTGATGGATGATAAATGGAAGAGAAGTTAAGAAGGTTTTCAAATCTCATTCTGTCATTCATACGTCGGGTATAAATCAACATACATAAATTACCATTCAACATATATTCACTCCGATGTTTAAAATCTACTTGACATATGTTTAATAGTTCTCGTAGTATGAGATTGACAATTGTTCTATAGAACTATAGTTTTTTCTCGAATTCCTCTTTGAGAACGAGGAAGTGCGGGAATCTTTTTATTTCTTCTTTCTTGTTTATTTTGAAGATAAAGAGTGTTTATTTGTTCATGTGCTTAGGTTGAAGGGACATTCTCAGGAGTTTGTTCAGAACTTTTCTTTCATTTTTTAGTCGAAAAAGCTACCAGTCCTTTTCTAGGTAGGTGCTTCATTAGATTTCTTTTCTAAGGTATCAATGCTTAATCCTAGTTTTTTTAAAACATAATAGTTAATTTCTTAGAAATACATTTTAATTTTTGAATTCTTCCATTCAGTTTATGTTCAAATTCTTTTGCTTTTCTTAGATCATTAAATAAATTTTTATTTTGGAGAAGAATACCATGAGTTCTTTTTTAAGAAATAACATCAAACTTCAATTGTTTATATTCTTCTTTTGAATGATTTATTATTTTAAGCTTACCATGTAGATCATTTTTTAGTTGATTTTTTTAAAATATTTAAATTCTCCATTTTGTAGTCAATTGGTCTTTGCACATAACTTCAAATGATATTTTGAACAATTCAAATTGAAAACAAAATTATTAGAATTTTTTACCCCGTCTTTCTTATTAGGAAGATCCAATGTCATCAATAATTTGATTCAATAATTTCTTCATCCTCAGAGCTCGAGGAACTATCTGAATCTAACTCACACCATGTTTCACCAATAAAACCTTTTTTTCTTCTTTTCTTATCATTTTTTATTCAATTTTATTTTTGATTTTCTTTTTATACTTTCTTGATATGATTTTCATTTTTTTCTGGAAATTCAGTAGCTATATGTATGTAATCCTCGATTCTTTCAAAGCCTTGTAAACCGCTGTGAAAAGTAAAGTTTGACTGACATCAAATCGGTCACGTGATTTTTTACCCAGTTTACGGGTTTTTCACGTTAAAAATCTGTTTGCACATCTCTCTATTTTCTTTGTGATTGTGTGCGTGCTCGACCGTTTTGCAGGCTAAAACGGCATAGTTTAGTTCAATTTACCAAGAGTCTCGAGCTAGATCCGCAATAGTGCCCTTACAGACCCACAAAATGTTTTGGTTACAAGTTGGAGTATTGTAATTTGGTATCAAAGACCTTCAGTCTTATGAGTTCTTAAGTTCTAGGTTCATGATCAAACCCTTTTAACGAGTCGTGATCACGTTAAAGTTTTTCCCGTCTATAACTATAAGTTGGTGATATTTTTTTTTATTTCTCGGTGTTCCAAGTAAAGGCTTTTTATCTCATATTGTTTTTCATATTGACTGTTTGCACTGTTGGTTCACTCTCAAGCTAAGACGATCTGATTCTTCCAATCTGTGGGAGCGCTCAGAGACCCGCAATAGGAATGTTTTTAGACATGCCATATTCTAATGATTTTCGAATTGTGAACGAAAGATTTTGACAAGAGTATATAAATAGCAGGAGATGCAAAGTGTCAAACCTTCTTCTTATAATGTAGCCATTGAATTGTCCTTGGGTCTTTATGTTGTCACCATCTTAGACTTCGTTTGGGGGACTTATTTTCACCGGTCAAGCGGCTACGACCGCATGAACTGGACCTTAATTTAAGGTCTGGTTCATGCGGTCGTAGCCGCTTGACCGGTGAAAATAAGTCCCCCCAAACGGAGGCTTAGTTTTGAAAAATGTGTCGACATTGGGTCTTTGTATATAATATTGTCAGGAGGGATTTTGGTTTGTATACAGGAGGGATTTTGTGTCGGCATAGGGTCTTTGTATATAATGTTGTCAGGAGGGATTTTGGTCTGTATACAGGAGGGATTTTCTGCCGGCATTGGGTCTTTGTATATAATGTTGTCAGGAGGGATTTTGGTTTGCATACAGGAGGGATTTTGTGTCGGCATTGAGTCTTTGTATATAATGTTGTCAGGAGGGATTTTGGTCCGTATACAGGAGGGATTTTGTGCCGGTATTGAGTCTTTGTATATAATGTTATCAGGAGGGATTTTGGTCTGTATACAGGAGGGATTTTGTGTCGGCATTGGGTCTTTGTATATAATGTTGTCAGGAGGGATTTTGGTCTGTATACAGGAGGGATTTTGTGCCGACATTGGGTCTTTGTATATAATGTTGTCATGAGGGATTTTGGTTTGCATACAGGAGGGATTTTGTGCCGGCATTGAGTCTTTGTATATAATGTTGTCAGGAGGGATTTTGGTCTGTATACAGGAGGGATTTTGTGCCGGTATTGGGTCTTTGTATATAATGTTATCAGGAGGGATTTTAGTCTGTATACAGGAGGGATTTTGTGTCAGCATTGGGTCTTTGTATATAATGTTGTCAGGAGGGATTTTGGTCTGTATACAGGAGGGATTTTGTGTCGGCATTGGGTCTTTGTATATAATGTTGTCAGGATGGATTTTGGTCTGTATACAGGAGGGATTTTGTGCCGGTATTAGGTCTTTGTATATAATGTTCTCAGGAGGGATTTTGGTTTGTATACAGGAGGGATTTTGTGTCGGTATTGGGTCTTTGTATATAATGTTATCAGGAGGGATTTTGGTCTGTATCTAGGAGGGATTTTGTGTCGGCATTGGGTCTTTGTATATAATGTTGTCAGGAGGGATTTTGGTTTGTATACAGGAGGGATTTTGTGCCGGCATTGAGTCTTTGTATATAATGTTGTCAGGAGGGATTTTGGTCTGTATACAAGAGGGATTTTGTGCCGACATTGGGTGTTTGTATATAATGTTGTCAGGAGGGATTTTGATCTATATAATGTCATCATACTTGATTAGTGATATTACTATGGGTCTCCGATTTTTATGTATTATACCGTTGAGATGGGCTTTGGGTCTTTATACATATTGTTGTTGTAGCCATTAGCTAGTATGAAATGACGATACATGCATGGCAATGTCTTCTATGTTATGTGATTATACTTATTAGTACGTTAGATTGAGACTTCATTTGGTACGGCGGTGGCGGGTCGATTCGGCGGGTGGAAACAAAGTGTTTGAAATGGAGGGGGGAGGTGGCTGCTCCAAATGGAACTTTTTGGGGCGTTTCTCAAGGTGGGCGGGTGGAAACGGAGCAAATGTTGTCGGATGTTCATTTGTTTACCCGTCTTCCGGCGGCGTTTGCCTCAAACGGAGCAGCGAAACGTAGAACCAAATAGAGCATGAATGTCATGGTGGATCTCTAGGTGATACCCTGTTGCTTGATATGATCCTAGTAGTTTAGGATCTCATATTCCACTTGATGGGTTTCACTTGAGCAGGTTGGACCAAGACTCTAGAACCGTGCGCGACCACCAATGCCTCGGGCGAGTCGACACATGCCGACTTGACCCCGTCTCGTCGTACACGTCCACACGGGCACCAGACCGCATGCGGCCATAGCAGTGCGCTTCAGCGCGCATCCACGGCCATGTGCTGGGCATGTCACAACCCGCATTTTCTCGACGAATACACCGCATCAGAGCAAGAGAAAATACGTGTCGTGATGCCACGTCATGCAGGGGATAACTGCACACGTTCAGGGAAAACTCCAGACCTTAGATTTTAAGGAAAATCATAGTTTAATATGAAAGAAAACCAGTTATATTTAATGGTCGTATCCCTCGGCACAGTGGATCAGCTAGTCCACAATTAAAAGTATATTTATACGCGGCAGAAAATACTTTGGTTAAATTGAGTTGACACCCTAAATGAGTATAAGTGTCCCCGAGGGATGACTCATGGTATGCACGACTCTAAGGTTAGTATGGTATCTAAAAATGTAGTGTTTACGCTAAAGGAAAAGTAGTGTCTTAGTTTTCTAAATATGACATGCATGAGATACATATAGTAACGCTTTTAGAGTTTAAAAATATCTAACATGCAACCTAGCATAAAATATTCCCAGAAGCAAGTAAACAACTACAAATAGGCAAAAATAGCAGTTTTAGTTCATACCCAGCATCGCAAGAAAGCCACCAGTGGACGTCAACAACCTGACACGAACCCACTGATGAGTATGCATGTCTATATAGAAAGGAAAGAACTACCTCACAAGAATCGAGGATCTGCAATCTCAGCTACCCAAGAGGCCACAAGCAAGCCCCTCCAAAAGAACTAATCGCTCAACTGGCTACAACCTGGACCTGAGGCATTCAAGAAAAGAACACCTCAGCAAGAGTATAATCAAAAAGGTAAATAGAACATTAGATTTATGAGCAAATAAAAAGGGTTTACCAACCTGGCAACAAAATGCTATCAGTAAAAGAGAGGACATGACAGTAAGAAAAGAACACTGTCTAAAGAACAGCAAAGCACACCAAGTGCGAGCAATAAAAACAACATGCCCTACAAAAGAGCCTGCAACAGCAACAAGACATATACATATATGTCAAGAGAAATAACCATAAAATAGGAAAGGAACTAATGGTCCTAACTTGTGGGTTAATGGCAGGGGTCAAAACATGGATCTGAATACATAACCAAAACTAGATCCAAAAAGGGCTAAGGGGTCAAACAGTGGCAGCTCTAGGGTCCCACACACGCCAACCCAAGTCGGGGAAAAAGGTGGTGGCCACAGCTCTCCACATAAAACCAACCCTTCAGAGGCACCAAAAGTCCACCACCTGCCACAACCCAAGAGTCGGCATGCAAAAACTAGTCGAACACTCAATACCCCCCCCCTAGGGAATAGGGAAAAGTCACACTAACAATCCTAAGGAAACACACGAACCCAAGGCAGAAACGTCGAGCCCACTCGACGCGGCGTTGAGTAAACTCCAGTCACTTGACGCCAAAATACTTAGCCGCAAAACCTACGCTGGATGACGGCGTTGAGTGAACTCGGCTCACTCAACGCTGTCAACGCTTTCTACTTAGGGTAAACGTAAATTTTAGTTAAAACCGCAGCCTAAACTCTCTCAACGCGCGGAAACAGAGAGTTGGAAATTTAATTCCAACCCTCCCTTCCATCCTATCTACTCGGGGCTACCGCAACTAAACTTAAACTACAACTAAACGCAGCCTTACCCTACCTCTAGCTACCCACTGGACACCAAACCGCGAATAATAAAAAGAAAGAGATTAGCCAAAATTCCTAGACAACCTAAATCGAACATGGCTGAATCTAAGAACAATATACAACAAAGTAACTAGGTAAAAAGGGATCAACTTGGCAAGGGCAAGGAGCCACTTGCCTTACCACCGAGATGCAGCGATTGCAACACAAAAAAAATCTGGCTTTGACGGCAAGATCGGCCACCTACGGGTCAAAAGCAAAGATTAGAGAATAAGAAAAGAAATCAGAAATTCTTAACTCCTAGAATCAGCCCTAGATCAAGAATAACATACATGGAAGGAAGGATCTAGACGAGAGCAAGCCAAATCCGCTAACACACGAGAAAATCGAGCTCTAACCCTCCCGCAATCGCCGGCCAAAACCCAACACCACCTCCTCCCAAAACCTTCCGCTGGAAGCTTCTCCAGAATCGGGAACGAAGAAATGAGGAGGAAAAACAACTCACGACATAAAAAGAAGCACTCAGGAAAAAAGTACGGAACATGCCCCAGACACGCCCGTGACACGCCCGTGTCCGGTCCGACACTCCCGTGGCACGAGGCGTGTACTCACTCACCTACCCACTCGACGATCGTCAAGCTCAGCTCGACGAAACAGGGGTCACGCCCTGTGACACGCCCGTGTCACAGGCCGTGTACCAACCTAACTAGCGCTCGACAATCGTCGAGTGCAGATCGCCGACCAGGAGTCACGCCTTAAGCCACGCCCGTGCCAAATCCGGCACGCCTGTGTTAGGGGGGCGTGAACTGACCCAAACGCCGCTCGACTATCGTCGAGTGTAGCTAGACGACGACAAATCATCGAGCGCAGCTCGACGAATTGTCGAGCGCAGCTCGACGAATTGTCGAGCGCAGCTCGACGAACCAAAGGGGACACGCCCTGTGACACTCTCGTGTCACAGGCCGTGTTCCTACCAAAAACACCCGTCGACCGAATTTCGTGGGCCACACAACCGAGAGCTCTACCCGAGCTCGACACGCCCTAGGTCACGCCCGTGACCCAGGCCGTGTCACCCAAACATACACAAAAAACAGCTAACTCCTTAGCTAAAAAAGAAACAAGGCACCATCCTAACAAGCTCGGCCACACCAGGTCATGCACAACACAACAAACATTACAGCTAACATAAAAACGTTGAATCGACGCAAAAGCAAACGATCTCGGACTTCGACCAAAACTCGCACCGTAGCTAAACACCCAAGCCACGAAAACAACGGTGAGGTCGAAAATAATATCTGACGATCTCACACTCGGGCTAACATCTCCCGAAGCCAAAACACAAGCATTCCCTAAGAGGCCCAACCGAGTCACCAAAATATACTACGGCTAGCTGGGGAAACTTGCTAACAGGCTACAACCAGGCTACACAAGGAACCTAAAGAGCTATGACCACGCCCTACAACGGCGAAAGGCCGGAAATGCGTCATCGTAACGCCAATCAAAGATCAAACCAAACACATAAAAACCGAGGGCGTTACAGCCACTCCCCCTAAAAGAAAGTTTCGCCTTGAAACTTTACTCACAACACCCCTATCATGAAGGAGAGAGAAATAGCCAAGAAGGAGCTATAAAAAAAGAGCACAAAACTTTTAAGGCACAAGATCGGGGAAACAGATGAGGGTGAGCCTCCCTCATAGCCGACTCCAATTCCCAAGTCGCGCTTTCTACATTCTAATTCCTCCACAAAACCTTAATCATAGGAATGGTCTTCTTCCGCAACGCACAAACCTGAGAATCCAAAATGCGGACAGACACCTCCACATAAGAAAGATTCGGCTCCAACTGAGGCATAGAATCCAAAACCTGCCGGTCATTCATCACACATTTCCGTAGCTGACTGACGTGAAAGACATCATGCACGCTAGGGAAATTTGCGGGCAAAGCCAGCCTATAAGCTGATAACCCAATCCGCTCAACAATCAGAAACGGCCCCACGTACCTCGGGTCCAACTTCCTGTTCTTGCCAAACTGCTTGACTCCGATCAACGGGGAGACCCTTAAGAACACTGAGTCCCCCACAACAAATTCCAAGTCCGATCTACGCTGGTTGGCGTTCTTCTCATATCTCTCCTGAGCTATCCGAAGTTTTTCCCGAATAAGCTTCACAGCGGTTTCCATCTCCTCGAGCGCTTCTGGACCCAACAAAGGTCTCTCGCCAACCTCAGCCCAAAACAAGGGAGTCCTGCAGCGCCTCCCATACAAAGCTTCAAAAGGAGCCATTTGTAAGCTTTCTTGATAACTGTTGTTATACGCAAATTCCATAAGCCGCAAGCGCTTATCACACGCTCCTCCGTGGTCTAGAATATAACATCGAATCATATCTTCCACAATCTGATTTACTCACTCCGTTTGACCATTGGTCTGCGGATGATAAGCTGTGGAATACCTAAAATCTGTACCCAACCCCTCCTGAAGGCTCTTCCAAAAATGAGACGTGAACCTGGAGTCTCGATCTGATATGATACTTACGAGTACACCATGCAATCTGATAACCTCATCCAAATACAGCTCGGCTATCTTCCTCATCGGATAATCGATCTTAAATGGTACGAAGTGAGCACACTTCGTCAATCTGTCTACGATCACTCAAACTGAATCATGTCCCTTAGGAGATCTCGGTAAGCTTGTAATGAAATCCATCGAGATACTCTCCCACTTCCACGTCGGAATCTCCAAGGGAGTCAGCTTACCGCCAGGCCTCCCATGGTCGGCTTTCACACGCCTGCAAGTGTGACACTCAGAAACAAATCTGGTTATGTCTCTCTTCATCCCATACCACCAGACAATATACTTTAAATCATGATACATTTTGGTAGACCCTGGATGGTAGGCAACACTAGATCCGTGGGCTTCTCTGCACACCATATCCCGGATATCTCCAACAGCGGGGATGCAAAACCTGCCACGATACTTCAAGGTACCTGCATCATCTATAGATAAATCTGGTAATTCACCTTTTTCAGCTCGAAGATACAAATGCAGAATATCGGGATCATCCTTCTGATGCAGTCTCGTAAGCGCAATCCATGAAGGTTCTGTCATTGCCAAACTACTCTGCGAATCGCAGCTTCCCACAGAAATGTCCATCAAAAGGAACTCTTCCACTAGACGCTCGGCAGAGAGATTGGAAATCGTCCCTGACTTCCGACTCAGGGCATCGGCCACCACATTAGCTTTGCCCGGATGGTACTGGATTTCAACATCATAGTCGGCCACATACCCCAACCATCACCGCTGGCGCAGATTCAATTCCTTCTGGGTGAAGACATACTTTAAACTCTTGTGATCAGTAAAAATCTTGCACTGCGCATCGTACAACAAATGCCTCCACAATTTCAGCGCATAGATCACAGTTGCAAACTCCAGGTCATACGTAGGGTAGTTCCTCTCGTGAGTCTTTAGCTGCCTCGACCCGTACGCAATCACCTTACCGCCCTACATCAATACGCAGCCCAGTCCGACATGCGACGCATCCACATATATATCATACTCACTACCTTCAGTAGGCAAAGACAAAATTGGAGCTGAACATAACCTTCTTTTTAGTTCCTCAAAAGCCTCCTCACACTTGCCATCCCATATGAAGGCTACATTCTTTTGCGTCAACCTGGTCAACGGCGCAGACAAGGTAGAGAATCCCTCTACAAATCTTCTATAATAGCCAGCCAAGCCCAAGAAGCTTCTTATCTCTCTGGGAGTAACATACCTCGCCCATTCCATAACAGCAGCGATCTTTTCTGGGTCCACCGATATTCCCTCCTTATTAACCACGTGGCCCAGAAAAGAAACTTGAGGCAACCAAAATTCGCATTTGCTCAGCTTGGTGTATAGCTTATGGTCTCTCAGAGTCGCCAAGACCTGTCGCAAATGTCGATCATGCTCCTCCGCATCTTTAGAATACACCAAAATATCGTCTATAAAGACAATCACAAACTTATCTAGAAAATCCTTGAAAACTCTATTCATCAAATTCATAAAAGCTGAGGGCGCATTAGTCAAACCAAATGACATAACCAAAAACTCAAAATGCCCATGACGAGAGCGGAATGCCGTCCGCGGAACATCTAACTCTCGAATCCTCAACTGGTGATAGCCCAAACGAAGGTCAATCTTGAAAAACACGGCACTACCACGCAGTTGGTCAAATAAATCATCAATCTGAGGCAGAGGGTACCTGTTCTTAATATTAACCTTGTTCAGCTCTCTATAGTCGATGCATAGCCTCATCGACCCGTCTTTCTTCTTTACAAACAGAACTGGTGCACCCCAAGGCGAAGAACTCGGCCTAATGAAACCTTTTGCCAACATCTCATCCAGCTGGATTCGCAACTCTTCCAGCTCTCGCGGGGCCATCCGGTACGGCGCCTTCACAATAGGACGTGTGCCTGGACTCCAAATCTATAACAAACTCGACATCTCGATCGGGTGGAAGACCGAGAAGATCGTCAGGAAACACATCAGAGAAGTCACACACCACAGGAATCTCCTCCAAACACGGCACACTAACAACTGTCCCTACCAGAGAGACCACACAGTCAAAACAACCAGAATCAAGCAACTTCCGAGCACGTACCGCAGAAATGACTGGAGACTCCTGGAGAGAATACCCATAAACGCTCCCAGGCTAACCGTTATCTTTGACGAAGTCCAAGCGCTTACCCTTGCACTAGATAACTGCATCGTACTTGGACAACCAGTCCATGCCCAAGATAACATCGAAGTCCTCTAGGTCAATCACCTTCAGATCTGCCTTTGCTAGAAAATCCCCCAACAAAATCGGACAGTCATGGACACCCAGGTCTGTAACCATAGAGTCACCGGAGGGGAACTTAACGCAAAAGGCACCACCAACACGATCTAGGCCCAAACAGAACCGCTCCACGAAGGCTCTAGCCACAAACGAGTGGGTGGCGCCGGAATCGAAGAGAACACGCGCCCTACGGTTCTTTACCTTAAATCGTCCTACAAATTGCACACGCATCTAAGGCAACAAATGCTAAAACGAAAACTACAACCAAAAAGGGAACATGACAAAACGGCTGGGGAGGAGTCAAACCTGAGATAACCTGGGATGAAGTCTGCGCTTCGTCTGCCGAAAGCACATTCAGCTTCCCCTTTCCTTTATCCATTTGTTGAGGCGGTGGCAAAGCCTGGAGGGGAACTGGCTGCAGAACAGGCTGGATCTGTGGGCACCTTGTCTTGAGATGACCCTTCTGCCCACATTGAAAACAGACTTTATCTTTTAACCAGCAACGGGCAACGTCATGCTCCTTCCTTCCACACAAGGCACACACCAAGTCTCCTCTGGGAGCACCCTGAATCGCATGCACCTGTTCCTTCTTCTGCGCTCCCAAACTTTTGAAACACCTCTCAAAGGGGTGGCCTAGCCGGCCACAGAAGCTACAAACCTCTTTGGTCTTCTTTCTCGAGACAGCATCAGGCTCCTGAGGGCTCTTCCCTCCACCGGACTTCCGCTTATCTTTTCTCATCTATTGGCCTCTATTCTTGGCATTCTCAATGGCCTCGACCTTCAAGGCAGCTTCAACCATGCTGGCATAACTGACTGCTCCATAGGCATTCGCTAACTGCTGAATGTCGCTTCTTAGTGCACCCAAAAACCGTTTAACTCGATCTGCTTCAACACTCACCAGACCAGGAGCAAACCGACTCAACTTGCTAAACTCAATCTTATACTCACTAACCGTGAGTTTCCTCTGCTTCAAATGAAGGATGTCATTCATTAACCGGTCCCGCTCGACTGAAGGCAGAAACTTACTTAACAGCATCACCTTAAATGACTCCCAAGTGCATCCTGCCACCAAGCTCTCTTTCTCCCTCAGCCACCAACTCTTTGCTAAGCCCTTGAGCTGGTAGGCAGCGAGCATCACTCTCTGATCGTCCGTAATCCAAGAGTAAGAGAACATCTCTTCAATGGAAATCAGCCAGTCATCCAAAATCATGAAATTTGCTTGCCCATCATAAGTAGGGGGCTTAAGCCGCTGAAACTAGGATATGAATGCCATCTCCGGGGGCACCACAACTGAAGGCACGGGAGGAGCAGGAGGGGCAGGAACAGCTACCCCCTCAGCGGGGTCCTGAACTCTCGGAGTCTGTCCCACCACCACTGCTACAAGAGACTGAATCTGAGCCTGCATATCCACTACCTGTCTCGATAAGACCTCATTACTCTGCCGCAGGCTTTCTATCAATGCCTCGCTCTGCGCTCCCGATGTCTCACCCTTTGATTGGGGAGTCGATCTCGTCGCAGGACGTCTCGCCATCCTATAATCGCACAAGCTTTAGACAAAACCTAGCCTAACAGCTAGAATAAAACTACCTGGTACAGACAAACACACTTAAATATGAACTTCAACTGCTAAACTTGCTCTGGGATTTGTTTTTACCATGATGATGTTATGCTTAATCTAAGATGGTTCACCACCATCATACTAACTCATGTGCCTAAACCATGAATGCATGTATTTGTATTCTTTTTGACTCAAAACCATGCGTGTACATATGTTATTATGCAAATCTTTTGCTTGGCATGTTGTGCTTATGCAATGTTATGCTATGCATGATTGTGTTATGCATTCTAAAAAGGCCCCAATGTATGTCATGGACGGCGTACACATGAAAATGTTATGCATCTCATACTACATAACATTTCCATGGAACGAAAAAAGAAAACGTGCTAGCCGCATTCATGTGGTGAGGTTATGCATCTTATACTACATAGCTCTCACATGTTGCCTCCTATGGTGGATTCATATACAAACACATATTATGCATCCCATACTACATAATATGCCCCGTATACTTCTTCATGCTCATGAGTGTAGTGTTCGTGCTTTAGTCAAGACGTGTTGATGACATATCGGTGTGTGTATGGTATGACGCTAACTACTAATGCAAACAAGGGAAAGGTTGTCCGACCATTTACCAAGCAACCTCCCTCTGATACCAACTGTCACAACCCGCATTTTCTCGACGAATACACCGCATCAGAGCAAGAGAAAATATGTGTCGTGATGTCACGTCATGCAGGGGATAACTGCACACGTTCAGGCAAAACTCCAGACCTTAGATTTTAAGGAAAATACTAGTTTAATATGAAAGAAAACCAGTTATATTTAATGGCTGTATCCCTCGGCACAGTGGATTAGCTAGTCCACAATTAAAAGTATATTTATACGCAGCGGAAAATACTTTGGTTAAATTGAGTTGACACCCTAAATGAGCATAAGTGTCCCCGAGGGACGACTCATGGTATGCACGACTCTAAGGTTAGTATGGTATATAAAAATATAGTATTTACGCTAAAGGAAAAGTAGTGTCTTAGTTTTATAAATATGACATGTATGAGATACATATAGTAACGTTTTTAGGGTTTAAAAATATCTAACATACAACCTAGCATAAAACATTCCCAGAAGCAAGTAAACAACTACAAATAGGCAAAAATAGCAGTTTTAGTTCATACGCAGCATCGCAAGAAAGCCACCAGTGAGCGTCAACAACCTGACACGAACCCACTGGTGAGTATGCATGTCTATACAGAAAGGAAAGAACTACCTCACAAGAATTGAGGATCTGCAATCTCAGCTACCCAAGAGGCCACAAGCAAGCCCCTCCAAAAGAACTAGCCGCTCAACTGGCTACAACCTGGACCTGAGACATTCAAAAAAAGAACACCTCAGCAAGAGAATAATCAAAAAGGTAAATAGAGCATTAGATTTATGAGCAAATAAGAAGAGTTTACCAACCCGGCAATAAAATGCTATCAGTAAAAGAAATGACATGACAGTAAGAAAAGAACACTGTATAAAGAACAGCAAAACACACCAAGTGCGAGCAATAAAAGTAACATGCCCTACAAAAGAGCCTGCAACAACAACAAGACATATACATATATACCAAGAGAAATAGCCATAAAATAGGAAAGGAACTAACGGTCCTAACTTGTGGGTTAATGACAGGGGTCAAAACATGGATCTGAATACATAACCAAAACCAGATCCAAAAAGGGCTACGGGGTTAAACAGTGGCAGCTCTAGGGTCCCACACACGCCAACCCAAGCCAGGGCAAAAGGCGGTGGCCGTTTCCCGTCAGGAGCGGGCGGTCACATGGCTGCCTGTCCCTCTGGCCGCCTAGGTCTGGCCCCTTTCCCTTATAGGGCGGGTGGTCACGCAGCCGCCACACCCTCCGGCTGCGCTCCACCCCCCCCCCCCCCCCACCCCCACCCACCCCCCCGGCCAGCGACCTTGCCTGGTCGCCGGCCCCGTCGACCTCTTCCGGCCTCCGCCCTCGTCGGCCGCTCCTCCCCTTGTCGGAGGAGCGGTTATTTTCTAGCAAGGGCAGTTATTTTCCGGCCGGGGGAGGTCTTGTCATTCGCGTAAAATCCGCGATCCGCGTTCTCTAAACGGAGCGATTTTGTTAGTCTGACTGGTGGTTACTGGGAGAAATTACCGGCTTGCCCATCCTAAAATCTATAAATAGCCCCATTCCCTCTTCATTTTTCATCGTTTTCTCGGTCCGAAAATCCTCGTACGAATTTTCTCTCTCCATTCCACCTCCTACGAGTTTCTCTCTCCATCACTTCCCTTGCACGCTTCTGTGCGCACCTCTTCCGGGCACGCTCCTGCAAGCCCCTCATCCGTCTGCACGCCCCTCTTCCATGTGCCCCTCTTCCGTGAGAGCTCCCGCGACTGTGCGCGCTCCTGCGCGCGCCCCTTCCTTGCGAGTTCCCGCTCGCGCCCCTTGCGCGCTCCCGCACGAACCACTTTCACGCACGCGCGCGCATCTTCAGTGCACGCTCTCTCGTGCACCTCTTCCTTGCGCGCTCCCGCGCGCGTTCTCCTCCAATCAGTGCCCCGCGCGCTCTCCTTCAGCAAGCGCCCCGCGCGCTCTCCTCCAGCAAACGATCCGCCGTCAAGACCATCGAAGCGTGCCACCGCGCGCTCCGTCATCGTGATCGTCCTCCGCGCGCCTCCGCGCGCCCCACCATCAAGACCATCCAAGTGCATCTTCGTGCATCCCTCCGTCAAGACCGTCCAAGTACGCCTCCGCGCACCCCGCCGTCGACACCGTTCCTAGCGCGCCTCCGCTCACTCTGCCATCCAGACCGTTCCAAGCGCGTCTCTGTACGCTCCGCAGGGACCACCGAGTCTCCTCAGTGTCGGCAAACCAAGCTCGCTGAGCGCAACACCCGAGCTTCAAAGCCCCAAACATCAACAGAACAAGGGCAACAGGTTTTGCAGTAGAGGCAGTTCCTGCTGTTAGATACAGCACAAGTAAATCTAACGCTGCGTGAAGGCTGTTGAAATCAAGATTGCTGCGATCGAGCCGTCCTGCGCACCTGCGAGAAACACAAGAAAAAATTTCCAGTGCGCAGGGCATGCTTTGCCGGAGGGTATTTTGGACAATCAACGAAGAAGATTCCGGAAAGAAAAAGACGAAAATGATCGATTGATAAAGCTGAAGAAAGCCATGTGACATTTCTTGATGACGGTAAAGATGAAATTTTGTACGAATATGACCACACTAATGTAGAAGACAAAATAACTTGCACTGTTTCAACTGATCAAGAAGTCAAGAATGGATGCAAAAGTTTCAGCATGGTCTACTCCAAACTTATTACAGTGCACGGACCTCTCGTGCCCCGCACGACAGTACCTAATCCATGGCGGCAGGATTCACCCAACTCATACCGGTGGCAACATTGGTTATGAACGACGATATTGAGCAAGAAGCCAAGAACACCCTCCATTCTAACAACGGGTGTGAAAGTTTCAGCATGGTCTACTCCAGACTTATAACAGTGCACGGGATCCCCCATGCCCGCACGACAGTACCCGGTCCGTGGCGGCAGGCTTCGTCCGACCCATACCGGTGGCAACATTGGTCGTGGGCGGCGACATTGATTGTGGGGGAAGTCTTGATCGTGGTTGTGGTTGACAGTGCACATGGAGCCCCAAAAATATGTGCCTAGGGTCTGAGGGTAGTCGTCGTGTATGACATCAAGTTCACTCGACTCCAAAGGCTTGGCGTCGAGTGACATCAAGATCACTCGACGTCACAGGCTTGAGTCGAATGGCGTCGAGCTCACTCGACGCCCTGAACCAGAGCGGGGTTTCTTTTTAGGTATCGCAAGTTGTTTTCGCAAATGGACTTTTCCGGGTGTCCAATCTTCCTGGAATTTGATCCAATGACCCAGATCTTTAGTCGTGAGCCTTATTTAGGGTAGAGGGGATTCTATCCTCTTTTCGTGCAAGTCAATCGGGACTTTGACGGCTTGTGAGCGGAAAGGTGCGGAGGAGGAAGACGACCTAGTTTCGCCATTGTTGGAGCTTCAGATCTCTGTTTGCTGATCCGAGACCAGATCTATGGAGAGGGCTTAAAGGTGAACATGTTCTTCCGTTCTATTCCAAGTTTTCATGTCTAGTAAGAGATTCTGCGAGGTAACGATATCTCTCCTCTCGATCTTAGGATGAGTGCATGACATCTTTTTTTCATGACTTTATTTTCTGTAATTTTTTGATACCAAATCTCTCAAATAAGAAGGGTTTAGGTTGCCTTGGTTTAAGAAGAACCACTGGGTCAATTGTGTCAATCCCCGACATATTTTGCATCAAAGATCCGCTCTGTTAGTGGATTAAACATGATGGGTGAAGCTGAAATCGCGACTGGTGGTCTTAATTTGGTGATGTTTGATGTGCATTTTAGGGATCTTGCTAGAGATCCGTTTTGCGATGAAGATGTCGTTGTCGTGCCCTTAATTTCATGGGAGACGAATAATGATTTAGGGCTGGGGAGAGATATGCTTGTTGAATGCATTTCTAAGCCGTGACTTTATCTTTGTGGTCGGCTGGCTCACACCGTTTAGTGGTGACTCACGTGTGGAGGGTGTCCCTGCAAGACAAGTCCCCTTTGTGAAAACTGACGAGGACACTAAGCTTTTGGACAAGCAAGAGCAATGAAGCCCAAGAGCGGGCAAGGTCAAGCAAGAGTTCTTAACTTTAGTTGTGCTTAAATTAGTGAATTTGGCAAGAACGGTGGAGCTGATGGACAAGCCTGATGGTGTTGTGATCTATGTGCGGGTGGGGTCTCAGCAAGAGTTCTTAGCCTTGAGCTTGTATGCCTTTGGAGAAATGAGAGTAATCTTGTGATTGATGTGATGTGATGATGTGTTAGAATCATATACATTATAAGGTGCATTGGGTGAAACCCATGTTTGCATGCATGCTGCATTGGTAGGTCACCCCTTTATTTAAATGCTCAACATAAAAAATGGACTTGATGTTTATATGTTACCTTCATATTTTATTATATCTGCATACGAAGTGCTGACCTGCAGGGTGATGGAGTGGCCCGGTGTCTGCCAGGGATGGCCGGGAGGAGGGGTGTTTGTTACACAGTTGAGCTCAGCCTTACCTGACCCACGTTATCTCAAATTCTTATAAGGCAGGGACCGCAAGTTGGAGCAAACTCGCCGGCAAAAAAGGCCTAAGCTTTGTGAAGTGTACCCCTTCTGATATTTTCTGTGTGTTTGCATATTATGTTTCATTCACTGTAATCTGTTTTCATGTTGAGATAACCTAGTAGTGCTTTGACACATTGATATGATTAATGTTGATGATGGTTTGGACATCTGATTGTTGTAAGGCCATAAGGTCATTTGAGCTCCGATGTGTAATGGACAGCTTCTAGTGTATGTTTTGATGTTTTATCAGTTTACATTCTGAGTTTTGAGTTGAGTAGTGCTTTCATATCATTTTATAATGCTAAAAATATGGCGTCTATATGTTGTGGGGCCCCGGCCGAACTCATATTATATGATCATTACTGTAGAGGTGTTACACCCGTGGTCTCTCCCGCCGCGACCGGTCGTCACGCTGGCCATGACTCCTCCTCTTCCCCACCGATGGCTATCTGCCTCCAAGGTGACTGACCTTTCATTGCGGGCCTTCCCTGCCGTTTGATCATTCCGCCACGATCACCACCATCCATTTCATGGATAACCACCCACTAACCACCATGGTTAGTTGGGGAATATCATTAATTAAATTATTGGCTTGTATTTAGTAAATATTATGTAAATAATGTTCACTCTGAACTATGCTAAAAGTAATAATATGAGTGGTTACTGTGTGCATATAGCCGCATAACTACCGTAATTACCTCTTAGAGGCTATAAAAGGAGCCTCAGACCTCCTCATTTCTCATTTTTTCCTCTTTGCTTTCTTCCTGCTCAGGCCAGAGCTCTGCCAGATTTCTCCTACGAGCCTCCGCATCTCCATCGGAGATTCGTCTAAGTCAACCGCCAAGAGCAAGTCTTGTGAGCCGTTCAGAGAAACCTCCTTGCGTGCAACATCTCGCAAGTGCTTCCCAACATTACTCCACATGTTCCACGATAGTGTTCAGCACCCGCACGGTGCCCAAGAGCGTTCATCTTCGCCAAAAGATACTAGCTTCAAGCCTCGCATGAGGCGACCTGTCGCCCATCAAGCACAAGTGTACTCTCTCTCATCCCCAATTGTAATAAGGAGCCGTCTGCCTCCCTCGATTCTGCAACAGAATTTGTAACTCGAAGCTCATAGTGGAGTTTGACGGACACAGATTCGATCACGTGGTTTTTTTATCCAATTGAGGGATTTTCCACGCTAAAATCGCCTCGTGCATTTGTTCACTTATTTTGTGACTGTTTGCGCGTTCGACCACTCCCTGGCTAAGACTGTCCAATCTAGGCCGGTTTTGGAGCGCCGAGTTTGGCCGCAATAAGTTTCGAACAAGAGTTGGTGACATTTAAAGTGTCGTGTATTGAAACAAATTTAGATGTTGGTCAAGAATTCATCACGAACATTGTGTTCCCATTAAGGAAACTTTGGTTGATTGGACTCGCAACGTAGCAAGAAGGATAGGGTTTGTGGTTACAATTCACAGGGCTGACACGATTTCATCACGTGCGAGACCTAGGATTATGCATGGTTGTGACAGAGGAGGGTTCCCTCGTGAAAATCAGCGTTGTAAAAAAATTGTCAAGAAAAATGTAAGGAAAGCAAGCTCTAAGCGGTGTGATGGGCATATACATGATGACTGATGGGCATATACATGATGAGTGACAGACATTGTGGTTACAAGGTCATAAGTCATCTGCCAGATTTGGGTGATAACTGGCTACAAGTAGGACATGATTTAACAAGGGAAATGACCAATAATGAGACATTGTATGATATAATATTTGGAGTTGTAAAACAATCAGAATTAGCGTAGTTTATACATTGTGAAGTTACTTCAGCGCCACTTGCGAAATAGATGTTCATGTCTCACAGTGGACTAGTTGTTGCATCATGTTATAACATAGCTTTGGTACATTTTTCAAAGTATCAGTCTTTTAAATTTTTGCCCCTACATTCTGCACCTTCAAAAATTCGCAAGATAATATACTTTGGATTCGTTAACGATAAACATTTCATTTGACTCTTGTTTAAAGAAGTGTACAACCCGTATTCGTCGAGGATGGGTCCTACCACAGCCAGATCAGCAGAAGTCAAGGTCAATGAGTCAAGGCAAGAGTCAAAGTCAGCATACAAGATCGCAGAAGGCCTGGGCGAGTATAGGCGAGCTCCCCTCGCATACTCGCCAGGTAGGCGACTAGGCGAGATACTCGTCAAGCCCGTGCGAGTTCCTCTAGAAGTCGCCTAGTCGCCAGGGGGATGGGGTATAAATATGAACCCCCCTCCTTTGATTTGCCTATAAATAGGACCCCAGGGGTACGAGGTGCGGCACCTAGAAATCCTCGGCAGGATACTCACGCGCTTCATTTTCGAGATACTAGCTGAGTATTTGGATTCCTTTTCCTTAAAGAGCAACTCGCGACCTTACGACTTTGCCAGCTAGCTTCCCTCATACCCAGTTCGGCCATTTTTGGTTGAGAAGGAGCTACTCCTTTTGAGCATCCGGGTACGTGGTGGGACCTTCCTGCCGCAACATCTGGGGTCCTGTTTGACCTGATTCTTCATTCTAATCACCATGGCCGTCTGATCTAGCTTCTGAGCCGTTAACCTTAGGCGGCTTTTGGTCTGAATTCTGAGGTTGAGATTTTTCCTAGCTTCAACACTTGGTACGGTGAGCGTGGATCGCAGCCAAGGAGGAAAGTTTGGAAGTTGATGTTGGGTATTGTATCCACGATTACCTAGATTTGAGGAAGCCCCCTGTCAAGCTAAGATGAATTCACAATGTATTTGACAAAATATTTTAAGTTGTACTTGCAGTACCTCCACGCTAAGTGCACACCAATGTCAGGGTGCAGTAGGTCAATATACACGGGTCTGCACGACGTAATCCCTCGTTGAGCAGATCAGTGTGTTGGCCTATGTGTACTCTCTCTATTGGAGTGCACTTACTTTCAAGTACATGGTCGCTCATATGCAAGAGAAGACAAGGAGCACAGAGGATCAAGGAGCAACTCCTGGGGTGGAAGACGAAAAATCTTCCAAGGCAAATTCGACGAGAATCACCAAGTGATTCTCGCCGATTCGGCGAGAATCACTAGTGATTCTCGCCGAATCGACGAGAATCACTAGTGATTCTCGCCGACTCCTTCTGGCCATCTCAAAATGGTGCCAAGTATGATTCGGCGAGAATCACATGTAATTCCCGCCGAACCAGTGGCCAAGCAGCCCATGTATAAAGTAAAATTCGTTGAGAATCGACAAGTGATTCGACGAGAATCACAAACGATTCTCGACGAATCGTCGAGAATCACTTGGTGATTCTCGCCGATTCGTCGAGAATCGTCTGCGATTCTCGCCGATTTTTACTTGGCGTTTTTCTCAGAATGCTGCTGGACCGGATTCTGCTTCTGGACTAGTTTGAACCGGAATTTGGGGATTCCTTTTGTGGGTCCCACAAACGGTCAAAATTGCTGTATCTTCAGGGTATAAATACATGGGTATTTTGAACAGTAAATCTACGGAGAAGAGAGAAAGAAAACGGAGCCGCGACATAACCCTAAATTCGCGAAATCGCTCCGCTCCGCCGCCGCCGCTCGCGTCAAGTCGTCGCCACCGCTGATCGATCTTCTTCCCAATCTCCGGTGACAGAAGCTTAGCAAAGCTTGAGTCTCACGCGTCTATCCGGAGATCTCTTGTCTCTCGATTTGTTGACCGGGAAAAACTCCCCCGTCCGAATCGATCGAGACGACTGATCCTAGAGTGACCGTTGGTAGACCTAGCTTGCTTCGCTACGAAGTTTAGATCTCCAAGTTCAGCAGCCGCTCTTCATCGTAGCCGCCGATCCCGAAGCTAGCCGCCGCTCGTGTGCCGCCGCCGGTTCCGGGGAGATCTTCTCCAAGAGAGACCAAGGTCGTAGACTCTTCATCGACTTCAAGAACTCGTCGTCGAACAAAGAGGAACACCGTAGTCTCCAAGAGAAGTTTGTATCACGTGTACATTCTACATTTATTTTATTATATAGGAACCTTTGTTCCGTGTTGTAAGGGTTGGGTGCAACCCGTTTTGTGGGAGTGTTGACTCTCACGTGTGGAAGGGCTCCTTCCGTTAGTGAAGGGATTGGATTTCAATCCCGTTGGAGAAGTGACCGAGTCGTCCCTTGTTGGGGAGATAGGTCGAAGGGGGAAAGTGGATGTACCCAAGTCGGGGAACCACTATAAATTTGCTGTGTATTCTGTGTACTGTGCTTGTTGTTTTTATTGTGCAGGTACATCCGTAAATTCCGCAAAAGAACCACACGTCACCTATTCCCCCCCCCCCCCCCCCCCATAGGTGCACATAGCTGACACTAGGTGGACTTTCAAGTGGTATCAGAGCCAGGTTGCTCTTCAAAAAGGTTAACACCTTGAGCAGAATCCTGCCACCAGTGTCAGAAGCATGGATCTGGATTATGACGTATTGCCACTCAAACTCCCTGCATGCTCAAAGTATTATTATCCTATCTGGAGGATGAGAGTATTATTTCACCTGGATGCCATCGATCCACGAGCATCCCTCATCCTGGAAGAGGGTCCGTTTATCCCCATGAAGACCTCCGACTCGGGGATCCAAGTGCCCATGTGCATTGCTGAGATGACAGAGATGGAACTCTCATTTTTCCAATTGGACCAGAGGATTCGACAAATTATTATGGATGTCTGGTCTGGAGCCTCTCGCTCCAGGTTGGAAAAATGTAAAACGGCTAAATCTCTGTGGATGATGATCTCAGAGCTGATGGGGGGGTCAGAGAAAGCTGAAATATGCTGCCAATCAGAGGATGAAGCATATGTGGGGGTCCTCACTTCTGAAGATGAATGCAAGGATCCTTCGGATTGCATCAGAGCTCCAGTATCCTTGTCAGAGACTGAAGAAGATAGTGAGGAAAGCAGCTCCAACGAGGAAGAAACATTGGTCACTGATTCTAATGACAATAACCCAGATGAGCAGGTATCATCTTCATCCTGTCCCACATCTTTTGACTTTTCTGAAGACAGAAACTGCTCTCCTCCAGAAAATACTGATTCCCTGAAGAGAGCCCTTCAGGAAAGCAATCTACTTGCTGAGGAGCAAGCTCGAGAGATTGCTCGACTGAAGATCTTGTTGGTTCTCCAATTGGCGTCCAACAAGGTCAAGGACTCTAAGATCTCAGCTCTAGAGAATAGTTTAGATAATGAGAAACGTATAGTATCTAACTTTTCCAAAGTTGATGCTATAAAGAGAAAACAAGAAACCGGGTGGATCTCCCGGATTATCCAGGGATGGAGAAATGGGGAAACAGTGTTCCGACCTCCCACTCCAAGCGGGAAGGCAACTCATCATGCCTTCAGGTATGACCACAGGAATAATCGTGGTCACTACAAGGGTGAATTGTCCCCATGTGGAAACGTCCATAGTGCAAGAGGCGTCATGGCCACCCATGAGGAAATACCTAAGGCTCATTCTGAGCCCTTTGTATTCACGACCACTGCCACAACAAAGTGTGGATCTGCATGTCCTAGTTCACAGAAGAATTCTCTCCATTCGAGGACACGGGATAGGGAGAATGGAAGTCATGATGTCAGGCGTCATGGAGCCTCAGCAAGGAAGATGCCTGAAAGAATGGCACCACCTTCTCGGCCTCATAACGCTCACATCATGCATTCGTTCCACCCTTCATCATGCCTCGATGGAAGAGGAATTTGTGCAACAAGAACATGCCCTATCCCTTTGAGACCTAGGACCGTGACTACATCAGTCACTAGATCAGGTCGAAAACGGCGATACAACATTCACTCTTGTTGGTGCTGCGGCAAAGTGGGACACTTTGCCATTGACTGTTGGCACAACCTCTCTGTGCCCACAGCAAGGGCTTATCCACATTATAGGGACAGAGGCAGTCTTCCAGACAGGTTTTCTCAAGGAAGGCAGTTGCATGCTTATGCTAATAGAAACCTAGGACCCAATATGATTTGGGTTCCTAAGGTAAAGTAATTCTGTCTTGCAGGGTAGTCTAGGTCCCCGTGAATACTATGGGAACTAGACAGTAAGTGGGTCAAGGCTAACTTGGAACAAGCGTCTGCAATAACAGATGTACTACCTGTTGAGCATACTCACTTCAAGCTACTAATAAGTTCTACCTGTGGGACTAAGACGATAACTCTCCAAATCCCAGGTAATTTTGATCAGTTCAAGGACTTGTGTCATGATGCATCCTCATTCAAAGTAAATATATATATATATATTTCTATCCTTGTGTATACGTATACTTATGCTCATCACGAGGCATGCAAACCATTACACAACAATAAAAGGTTAACAAAGATATGTCATTGCGAATTTCGACACATCACAATTGACATCAAGAAGTGTCTGGAGAAGTCTCGCTCAAATCCGAATAGATTGTCTTTATAATAAACATGTATTTATTAATCTTGTATTAACTTGACATTCGAAGAATTTGAAAATGGTGCAATGCTTCCCAAAGTAGTCAAGAAAAACATCATTATATACTCCGAATCCCGGCCACCCATTTTATATCTCACCAAATTAGACAAATCCCGCCGAATCCCGCCGAAGGAGCTCGCCGACCGCTCGGCTTCCTTAAGTATCCCGACGACTTATATAAATCCCGCCGAAGGACTATCTCCGCCTGTTCGCCTTCCTCACGACTCGCGCAAGAGAACACTCGACGACCCTCGCGCAAGAGAACTCCCGACGACTCGCGCAAGTGCACTTCCGCGGATTCGCTGAAACCCGCAGCCTCCGACGATCTCGTCGACGCCAAGAGAGTTCTCATCGAATCGCTGCTGTGTGACCATCCTCTCCCCGTGAGATTCTAGCAAGGCCGAACCCCACAAGGTTCTCGCGAAGTGTCCCTGTGACCGCAAGGTTCTAGCAAGGCCGCACCCCACGGGATACTCTTCCCTCCACCGAAGATCTTCCGAAGCTCATCAACTCTCTTCCGTGTAAGCCCTTAGGTAACCCTCTCCTCACCCGCACTTGGACGCGCTCACTAGTGATGCTTTCTTTTTGAATGTTCACTAATGCTTAGAGTAGGGCTTCTCTCTAGATCTTCAATGGCTCCAAGGACTACTGCAGGCTTGATTTCTGGCTTCGAGCTGGTTCGCACTGGATTCTCTCATGCCTCGGACGAGTTCCGGAATATCATTCTCATGCTGGAAGAGGCCGGGCTAACCTTCATATTGGAGCACCCTTGCAAAGTCCTGGATAAAGAGGTGCTGGAGTTCTTCTCTACCGCAAGACTCCGATATAGAGACTCCATCATCAAGAGCAAGGTGGCTGGGACAACAGTAAAGATGTCTGCCAGTAAGCTAACTCGCTACCTGCAGCTCTCAAGTTCGGAGCAGGAAGATTATCTGGAGGACGAGGACAAAGCCAGAACCCTCTTGTTTTGCGGTCTTCCAAGAGGCACTCGATCAGTAAAGAGAAAAGAGATGAATGAAGAAGGGAAGCTCCTATCTGACGTCATAGGAAAAGTACTCGTCTGCAAGCCAGGCTCCCATGATCATATCTCCGGAGATATGTTCAAAATTCTCATAGCAGTGGTCTGCCGAAAGAGGTTCAACTGGGGGGAGTTGCTGTTCCAAAAGATCAAGGACACTCTGGGCACTCCAAGCTTCGGCCGCATCATTAGTCTATATCTCAACCAGCTCAACGGAGACAAATTCGACATGAGCAAAGGAGTTCCTCTCCATTACTTGAAAAAGATGGATGCTACTGTGTTTGATCGATGGGAGCGGCGCATCGGGCAGCCTGCTGTGGAAGAGCAAGAGGAAGCATCTCCAGCAGCCTCCCCTAGTGAAATTCCTGATACTGTGACTGCAGGAATCGAGGGGGAGACTCTACCCACTCATATGGATATAATATCTGAAATCGCCCAGGTGGCCAAGGATGCGGTGGCCGAAATTCATGAAGTAAGTGAACCTGCGTTAGAGGATGAGGAGGTCTTGAACAGAAACACTCAAAGAACTGAAGCTGAAGCACTAGACACTGCTGATCAAGAAGTGGAAGAAGCTGCTGAAATGGATGAATTTTTGGATGAGGACGGAGAGGACGATGAGAATGAGGACCATGAAGTGTTGGGGACTCCGGATCCCGTTGAACCTCCATCTGCTAAGTCTGCACCAGTGGAGGGGGAGTTTGATAAACCTCAAGAGGCCGCCAACATTCCTCCGATAGAGACTGTGATGGTATCCAGCTCCACCGATGCGTCTGCTGACGAGCAAGAGCAAGGCCAAGAAGTGCCTCCAGCTATTCCATTACGCGATGACCTAGCTATTCACACTATACATATAATTCAGGGCATCGTGAATGAGCTTAAAACCTCTTTTGATAAAGCTCAGAAAACAATGCTGCAAGAGATTAAGACTTCTGAAGATCTCATGCTGAAGAATATGGTGGCAATTAACCATAAGCTGGACGTAATGGAGAAGAAATTCGAAGAAAAGTATAACGCGGCCGGCGAAGCTGTCACACTGTTAATGGCCGGCTTGAAAAAGAATACTGATACTCTGGCTGTTGTCAATCAGAACGCTCACGTTGTAGCCAACAATATTCAGAAATTTGATGGTAACATGGTCACTTTAAATGCAAATCAGCAGGCCCTAATCACTGAATTCGGCAAGACAACTAAGCATATTGATGACTCCTTGCACTCATATGCCAATTGCATAGCTGACGAAGCCAAAAAGGGGGAGAAAGAGTATATCGCTAAGCTGGCCGAGCTCCAAGAAAGCATGGATGCAAACTTTGCCCAATCAAGCAAATACGTCTATGAGAGTTGCTGGTGGATGCTACAACAGGCACTGGGCATGTTGGGCGTCGTCCTACCTGACCAACCTGCCGGTATTCAGGTTCCTGAGACTTCTAAGGCTGCTGAGGAAGTAAATATTGCTGAGGCTGTAAGTACAAGAGCTGCAGAAATTTTCACTGATGAAGCTGATGCTAGGGCCATCTCCAAATCCAAGCTGAGGAGTATGTTTGACCAGGAGGCTTTAGCCAAAGCCAGGGGAAAGAGGAAAGTTCAGGAAGGGACATCCAAGGAGACACAGGCTGCAAAGAGAATTCGAATGAATGAGGAGGATGTACGAAATGAAAGGTGGAGTCCAGTCTCAAGGAACATCATCTTAGACACCTTCCGGCTGTACGAAAGAGGAGAGATCAATCGAAATGAAGCATATAGCCAGTACGAATGGGAAACGCACAAAGCATTTGAAGCAAAACGCAACATTTTCTTCAGAAACAACAAGGATCCAGACAAAGTTGCTCCTCCTAGGTACTACCCGAAGCCCAAGGAATACATGGAAAGGCAAAGCAAAAAGTACTTGGCTCAAACTCTGAAGGGTGACGTAGCTAAGGACAAATAGTCATTATTTTATAGCTGGTCACTGTGTCTTAAGAACGTTTAATGATTATTACTGTCATATGAACAATTCTGAATTATATGTGAATATATTTCTCTTGGTATATATATATATTCTTGAATGTGTGAATGACTCAAGTCCTGTTCTGATTGCATATATTCCCTTGTGTTGCATATTTAATTCTTAAATGATATAATTATTATTTGATAGGTGTTATTCATCTTAGCTAGTAGGGTTTTGGCTTCGTCAAATAGGGGGAGATTGTTGAGTATTGTATCCACGATTACCTAGATTTGAGGAAGCCCCCTGTCAAGCTAAGATGAATTCACAATGTATTTGACGAAACATTTTAAGTTGTACTTGCAGTACCTCCACGCTAAGTGCACACCAATGTCAGGGTGCAGTAGGTCAATATACACGGGTCTGCACGACGTAATCCCTCGTTGAGCAGATCAGTGTGTTGGCCTATGTGTACTCTCTCTATTGGAGTGCACTTACTTTCAAGTACAGGGTCGCTCATATGCAAGAGAAGACAAGGAGCACAGAGGATCAAGGAGCAACTCCTGGGGTGGAAGACGAAAAATCTTCCAAGGCAAATTCGACGAGAATCACCAAGTGATTCTCGCCGATTCGGCGAGAATCACTAGTGATTCTCGCCGAATCGACGAGAATCATTAGTGATTCTCGCCGACTCCTTCTGGCCATCTCAAAATGGTGCCAAGTATGATTCGGCGAGAATCACATGTAATTCCCGCCGAACCAGTGGCCAAGCAGCCCATGTATAAAGTAAAATTCGTTGAGAATCGACAAGTGATTCGACGAGAATCACAAACGATTCTCGACGATTTTTACTTGGCGTTTTTCTCAGAATGCTGCTGGACCGGATTCTGCTTCTGGACTAGTTTGAACCGGAATTTGGGGATTCCTTTTGTGGGTCCCACAAACGGTCAAAATTGCTGTATCTTCAGGGTATAAATACATGGGTATTTTGAACAGTAAATCTACGGAGAAGAGAGAAAGAAAACGGAGCCGCGACATAACCCTAAATTCGCGAAATCGCTCCGCTCCGCCGCCGCCGCTCGCGTCAAGTCGTCGCCACCGCTGATCGATCTTCTTCCCAATCTCCGGTGACAGAAGCTTAGCAAAGCTTGAGTCTCACGCGTCTATCCGGAGATCTCTTGTCTCTCGATTTGTTGACCGGGAAAAACTCCCCCGTCCGAATCGATCGAGACGACTGATCCTAGAGTGACCGTTGGTAGACCTAGCTTGCTTCGCTACGAAGTTTAGATCTCCAAGTTCAGCAGCCGCTCTTCATCGTAGCCGCCGATCCCGAAGCTAGCCGCCGCTCGTGTGCCGCCGCCGGTTCCGGGGAGATCTTCTCCAAGAGAGACCAAGGTCGTAGACTCTTCATCGACTTCAAGAACTCGTCGTCGAACAAAGAGGAACACCGTAGTCTCCAAGAGAAGTTTGTATCACGTGTACATTCTACATTTATTTTATTGTATAGGAACCTTTGTTCCGTGTTGTAAGGGTTGGGTGCAACCCGTTTTGTGGGAGTGTTGACTCTCACGTGTGGAAGGGCTCCTTCCGTTAGTGAAGGGATTGGATTTTAATCCCGTTGGAGAAGTGACCGAGTCGTCCCTTGTTGGGGAGATAGGTCGAAGGGGGAAAGTGGATGTACCCAAGTCGGGGAACCACTATAAATTTGTTGTGTATTCTGTGTACTATGCTTGTTGTTTTTATTGTGCAGGTACATCCGTAAATTCCGCAAAAGAACCACACGTCACCTATTCCCCCCCCCCCCCATAGGTGCACATAGCTGACACTAGGTGGACTTTCAGTTGAGTGAGATGGCTATTGGTGGCGAGCACGGAGAGTTGGTCGGCAACTTGGCGGGAGGAGGAGACGCTGCGCGAGGTGGCGAGTTTGTGACAGTGGCCACATTTGAAGAGTTCATGAAGAAGATCGAGCAAACCATCCTCGCCGGGTTCGCTCAGCGCCCCGAGGTCACGACGACTTCTTCCCGTCGCCTGACACCGCTGGAAGAAGAAGCGTCGTGCCGAGGCGAGCTGGAAAGGAGCCTGCTTGGGCAAGGGAAGAGCGACCGATGCTGTCGCGACTTTACCCGACGAGTAGCCAGGGGGTCCGTTTTCGGGATCCAATGTCGCCGGCAAGATGCAGAGATACTCGGCACTATAACGAATATGACGTCTCCAGCGAGGATGAAACTCGCCACCGCCAGGGAGGGAGGATCCCCTTCTGTGACGAGATCCTCACTGCCCCAGTTCCAGAAGGGTTCAGGGAACCCGTTCTCACTTACTACTCCGGTAGAGACGACCCTGTCAGACACCTCCAGTGGTTTGAAGACATCTTCTCCATCGGCAACATGTCCGACACCTTCAAGTATAGGTTCTTCTCCATCACCCTCAAGGGGAACGCTAGGGACTGGTTTTATCACCCTCATGGCGAGGTTAACGATGCCGAAGAAGAGGAAGAAGGAAGCAACGACCCTCTTCAAAATCATCGAAGGGCAGCATGAGAGTTTGGGTCACTACATCGATCGCTTCCAGGAGGAGATTTTGGAGGTAGAAGAAGTGGACAACTTTATCTTGATGGTAACACTTTTGTACGAGGGGAGGAGAAGAACAAGGATTTCTTAGCAAGACTGGATGGGGAGATTGCTACAGAGAGGGGTAGAGCAGGGCCTTCAGTGTCGAAGTCAAGGAGGACGCCGGAAAGGCGAGAAGAAAGGAATAAGGAAGAACCAAGGAGAGAGGAGAGAAGGAAGAGAGAGGAACCCAGGAGGGTTGAAGAGAGGAGGCAGGAGAGGCCTCGAAGGCAAGAAGAGAGAGGGCCAGCGGAAGCTCGGGAAGGGGGAAGGGGTAAGGGGAGAAAGACGATTCCAGTATCCGGAGAATCGCCCCCAATGGAGACCATCAAGGCAGCAGTACTAAGAAGAGAGGAGGAATGGAAACCGGCAGGAGGGAGGCTGAGGAGGAGGAAGAAGGGAGATGATGGTCATCGCTCGCCAAGAAAACAAATGGCGCCGGAGGGAGCAGCGAGTGGTGCGCCAGGAGGAGGAGATTCCCCTCTACTGCGATATTCATCGGGTAGAGGGGCATGAGACCTTAGCTTGCCCCGAGTTCTAGGAAGCAAGGAGGAGGCTGGAGGCGGGAGCGGCAGAAAGGGAGTAGTAGAGGCAGGAGGCCCCGATGGGGCAGGTGGCATTCCAAGCTCTAGCGAGGAGGAGGAATGAGGACCGAGTCGACCTAGGAGGTCGTGGGGAAGTGATACATGGCCCAGGAGGTGGGCATGTAGGCGTGATCAATGGAGGGGCCAAGCTTGGAGCTTCCCGCAAGGGGAGTCTCCACCAGATCTATCGGAAGAACGTCGCCTCGACGTCACAGACCCCGACGCCATTGGAAGAGATCACCTTCTCGGAGGACGATATGTTGGGGAATGAGAACCCTTTCCATGATGCTCTGGTCATTCAAGCCGCCATCGAGGACTTCACCGTCGACCGAATCCTCGCGGACAACGGTAGCTCGGTGAATATCATCTCAAAAGAACCTTCGTTAGGCTTTAGGTGGAAGCGTCCCGAGTCCAGGCAGCAGATGGACCGCTCTTTGGCTTCTCAGGAGAGAAGAAAGAGGTAGAGGGAGCAGTGGAGCTGCTGGTTACGCTCGGCGGGACGTTGATCCGATGCCACTTCATCATCATCGACCCGTCGAGCGGTTATAATGCCATCTTCGGGCGACCCCTCATCAACTACTTCAGGGCCATTCCGTCGTCTTACCACCAGTGCCTGAAGTACTGCCGCGGAGATGTTCAGATCAGGATCAGGGGAGATCCCAAGGCTTCCAGGGAATACTACTTGAATATCGTCAGCACCATCAGCTGGATTGGTGATGCGGAGAAGCTAGAGGAGATGCTGGAGAAGGAGAATGGACTATGTGCTGCTGAAGATGTGGAGGAGATATAGGTGATCTCTCGAGGAGGAGAGCCGGGACTGTTGAAGGTTGGAGGATCGCTGCCGCTAAGAGGGAAGATAGAGATGGTTGCTTGCCTGCAGGACAACATTGATGTATTTGCATGGAGCGCCGCCGAGATGCCAGGGGTGGACGTCGATGTTGCATGTCATCGCCTCAACCTGGATCCCGCGGTGGCTCCAGTTCGACAGAAGCAGAGGAAAAGCACCGCCATGCTGGCCGAGCTGATCAGGGAGGAGGTAGAGAAGCTGCTGGAGGCAGGTTTTGTCTCGGAGATCTAGTATCCAGGTTGGATCTCCCAATATTGTAATGGTGAAGAAGCCAAGAGGGGGCTGGTGTCTATGTATCATTTTTTCAATGTTGAATAAAGCTTGCCCGAAGGATTGCCACCCCTTGCCTCAAATCGACGCGCTGGTTGATTCCGCCGTCGGGTTTCCTGTGATGAGTTTTCTTGATGCTTTTTCAGGGTATCACCAGATCCGGATGCATCCCCCCGATTGTCGGGACGTCTCTTTCATAACCAGCGATGGCTGCTATAGCTACAAGATGATGCCCTTTGGGCTCAAGAATGCAGACGCGACTTATCAAAGAATGATGGATCAAATCTTCAAGGGGCAGCAGGGGCGGAACTTGGAGGTTTATGTGGATAACCTCCTCGTCAAGAGTAAAAGTGTCGCAGAGCACATAACGGACCTGGAGGAGACCTTTGCTACTATGAGGAAGTATAAGATGCGACTCAACCCGACCAAGTGCGTCTTCAGTGCAGGAAGAGGAAAGTTTCTAGGTCACCTCCTCACTCTCAGGGGGGTGGAACCTAATCCAGACAAGGTGAAGGCCATTCTGGAGATGTCGTCACCAAGGGATTCCAAGGAAGTTCAAAGGCTGACTGGAAGGCTGACAGGCCTCAGCCATTTCTTATCCAAAGCAGGGGAGAAGTGCTATCCATCCTTCAAGACCCTTCGGGGGAATCAGAAGTTCGAGTGGACGGTGGAGTGTGAGGAGGCCTTCGGAAAGCTCAAGCAACAGCTAACCCAAGCTCCTCTCCTCCAGGGCCCGCAGGGTAATGAGGATCTCTTTCTCTATCTGGGAATCGGGGCGGAAGCAGTTAGCTCGGTGTTGGTCCGAGAGGAAGGCAAGGGGAAGCTTCCTATCTACTATGTTAGTAGAGTGTTGCGACAGGCGGAAGCGAGATACCCTATTTTGGAGAAGCTAGTGTTTGCGTTGGTGGTTTCGGCTCGTAGGCTCCGTCCGTATTTTCAGGCTCACTCCATCAGGGTCATCTCCGACAATCCTCTACGGAGTATCCTAGATGGAGTGGAGCATTCTGGCAGGTTGGCAAAGTGGGCGGTGGAGCTTAGCGAATTCGACATTTCTTACTCTCCAAGGGTAGTAATCAAAGCTCAGGCGGTGACAGATTTCCTTGCCGACTTCTCGGCCGAGGTAGAAGGAGAGGAAGGCTCTTCTAGCACAGTCTCCTGGAAGATGTTCGTGGATGGGGCTTCGGGCAGATATTCCGTAGGAGTCGGAGTCATGCTCGTAAGCCCTCAGGGAACTAGGATCGAGCAGGCAGTCGAGATCCTCTTCCCAGTTACCAACAATCAGGCGGAGTATGAAGCTATGGTAGCCAGCTTACGTCTCCCCAAAAGTTAGCAATCTGAGACATCAGAGCCTTCACCGACTCGATGGTAGTTGTGTCCTAGAGCAGAGACGAGTTCGAGATGAATGATCTGAATTTTGCAGCGGTACTTGATCAAGGTGAAAGGTCTGATCGGGGGGGGGGGGGGGGTCAATCTTTCTGCGTCAAGCACGTACCCCGAGAAGAGAACTCAGAAATTGACTATCTTGCCAAATACTGTCCCGGACTGGGGGGACCGTGACAGAACTTTTCCAACCATCCATCGAGGAAGGGGAGATGATGAAGATTGAGCAGAGGACATATTGGAGTGATCCGTTTGTTTCTTTCCTAACAACGGATCAGATTCCTGCCAGCGAAGGAGACCAGAGGAAGTTTTGTTATAAAGCCTCTTACTATCTACTTCAAGACGGAGAGCCCTAACGCAAGACCATCTCAGGTCCTCTGGCTCGGTGCCTGTCAGCGATTGAAGTACCTCGTATCCTGAAGGAGATTCACTCAGGATAGTGCGGCAGTCACTCGGAGACTCGCACTCTTGAACAAAGGATTCTAAGGCATGGGTACTTCTGGCCCACCATTAGGAAGGATGCAGAGGTCTTCTCCAAAAAGTGCCTCCAGTGCCAGCTCTTCGCGCCTCTTCAACTACAGCCAGCTCAACACCTTCGCTCGATCACTGCTCCATGGCCCTTCGTCATCTGGGGAATGGACTTGATCGACCCCTTTCCTCAGGCCAGCGGGCAGAGGAAGTTCATCCTTGTCATGATCGACTACTTCTCCAAATGGATTGAGGCAAAAGCTTTAGCCAAGACCACGTCGCAGATTATGAAGAATTTCATTTGGGGGGAAATTGCATGCAGGTTCGAGATTTCTCTCGCCATCGTCACCGACAATGGGCCGCAATTCTCCAGCTTGGAATTAGAGGACTTTTGCAAGCAGCTAGGGACGAATCTTCGATTCGCCTCTGTACATCATCCTCGCAGCAACAGACAGGTGGAAGCCTCCAACAAGTTGATTATCAACCTCCTGAAGAAGAAAGTCACCAACTTGAAAGGCAATTGGGTGGAGCAGCTCCCCTAGGTCCTCTAGGCCATGAGAACAACTCCAAACTCAGCTACGGGAGAAACTCCCTTCAAATTGTCCTACGGGTCTGAGGCACTCATCCCAGTGGAGTTTGAGGTTCGGAGCCCGAGAGTCATAGCAGCTGGAGATGGCGACGAAGAATGGTGCTTGGAGAATGAAGATGCCCAAAGAGTCTCGCTGGATTTCGTAGAAGAGCTTCATGACTTGGCCTCCATCCGCCAAGAGGAGATCAAGCGGAGCATGGCGAAGCACTTCAACAAAAACGTCCGCCTAAAGCATTTCCTCGCAGAGGATTTGGTTATGAAGAAGGTGGACGTCGCAGGAAGAGGAGCAACAGTTGGCAAGCTACATCCAAATTGGAAAGGTCCCTTCATTGTCCAGGAAGCCTTGGCCATCAGAGGCTATTATCTCCAGGATCAGGTTGGAGAGAGACTGGGAGATACTTGGAGCGGGGATGACCTGAAAAGGTTCTATCCCTGGAGGTTCACATTGTACTTGTACTTATACATGCTTTTACATATATACAATTATTAACCCAGAAATCGGCGATCCTTCCCAAGGTAGCCAGCTGACTAGTCGCAATCCTCAATTTCTCCCTATTGATCGCGACAAGTCCCAGTGTAGGCGGGCAGTTTTCCCAGTCCGCCTGGGTCTCCTAGCAACTGCGTGCTCTGCGGGACGGCGGGCTATTCTCATAGCTCACCTTCACAGGCCACGCGGTTAGGCCCGCTAACCGTGCAGTGCTTTTCCTTGCAGGAGGGCGCACGCTTCGCAGCTAGCCAAAGCGGACTCCCCCGGAGTCCACCCAGGCCGCCCGCAGGGGGCGGCCTCTGCTCCAGCCGGGCGGACTCCTCCTGAATCCGCCCAGGCCGCCCGCAGGGGGCGGCCTCCGCTCCGCTTCAGCCGGGCGGACTCCTCCTGAGTCCGCCCAGGCCGCCCGCAGGGGGCGGCCTCCACTCCGCTTCAGCCGGGCGGACTCCTCCTGAGACCGCCCAGCCGCCCGCAGGGGGGCGGCCTCCGCTCCGCTTCAGCCAGGCAGACTCCTCCTGAGTCCGCCCAGGCCGCCCGCAGGGGGCGGCCTCCGCTCCGCTTCAGCCGGGCGGACTCCTCCTGAGTCTGCCCAGGCCGCCCGCCAGGGGGAGGCCTCCACTTCAGCCGGGTGGACTCTTCCTGAGTCTGTCCAGGCCGCCCGCCAAGGGGCGGCCTCCGCCTGCCGGGCGGACTCCTCCTGAGCCCGTCTAGGCTGCCCGCAGGGGGCAGCCTCCGCTCCGTAGCCAGCCGGGCGGACTCCTCCTGGGTCCGCCCAGGCCGCCTGTAGGGGGCGGCCTCCGCTCCGCTTCAGCCGGGCGGACTCCTCCTGAGTCCTCCCAGGCCGCCCGTAGGGGGCGGCCTCCGCTCCGATTCAGCCGGGCGGACTCCTCCTGAGTCCGCCCAGGCCGCCCGCTAGGGGGCGGCCTTCGCCTGCCGGGCGGACTCCTCCTGAGTCCGCCCAGGCCGCCCGCAGGGGGCGACCTCCGCTCCGCAGCCAGCCGGGCGGACTCCTCCTGAGTCTGCCCAGGCCTCCCGCGAAGGGCGGCCTCTGCTCCGCGTCCAGCCGGGCGGACTCCTCTTGAGTCCGCCCAGGCCGCTCGCAGGGGGCGGCCTCCGCTTCGCCGTCAGCCGGGCGGACGCCTCCTGAGTCCGCCCAGGCCGCCCGCAGGGGGCGGCCTCCGCTTCGCCGTCAGCCGGGCGGACGCCTACTGAGTCCGCCCAGGCCGCCCGCAGGGGGCGGCCTCTGCCAGCAGTAGTAGGGGCGGACCCCCTTGAGTCCGCCCATCCGCCCGCAGCCGCAGGGGGCGGCCTCCGTCCGTCTGCCAGCAGAAGCAGGGGAGGACTCCCTTGAGTCCGCCCATCTGCCCGCAACCGCAGGGGGCGGCCTCCGTCCGTCCGCCAGCACCAGCATGGGCGGACTCCCTTGAGTCCGCCCGCAGCCACAGGGGGCGGCCTCCGTCCTCCCGCCAGCAGCAGCAGGGGCGGACTCCCTTGAGTCCGCCCGTCCGCCCGCAGCCGCAGGAGGTGGCCTCCATCCACCAGCAGCAGCAGAGGCGGGCTCCCTTGAGTCTACCCGTCCGCCCGCAACCGCAAGGGGCGGCCTCCGTCAGCCCGTCAAAAGGCCGGGCGGACTCCCTTTGGAGTCCGCCCAGTCCGCCCAGCAAGGACCGTCTCCGTTCTCTCTCGGCCTCCTGCCGCCCGCATCGCCCACCAACCTGGCGGACTCCAATTTGCAGTCCGCGGAGTCCGCGCAGGTCGTCATGCTGACATCACTGGGCCCCGTTTCTAGTTGGTCCTCCCCGGGCCTATAAATAGCCCATGATACCTCTCATTCAGGGGGAGGAGAGGGGACCAGAGGTGGAGACAAGCCTTGACAGCAGACCCTGCGGACTTAGTTTTCCAGTCCGCGCAGTCCTCCATCAGCCTTCCAGCAAGTTCTGCGGACTCAGTTTTCCAGTCCGCACAGTCCTCCACAGCTTACCTGCAGCTTGCCTGCAAGCTCTGCGGACTCAGTTTCCCAGTCCTCCAGCCACTAGCAGCCTCTTTTACTTAGTCTCTGACAGCTTCTTTTCTCTGCTCTCTGGCAATTTCTTCTCCCTTAGCCGCCAGTTTCCCTTTGTACCCCTTTAATACTTTGTTGTAAAGGTGTACAAGTAAGCTTGTAACCTCTTGCTATTAATCAAAGGAAAGCCCGTCGCAAGAGTGGCATTTAGGCCACGGCGGGCGAAGTGTGTTGTTGCCGCTGCTAGCGGCCCCCTCTCCTTGCTCCTCTGATCAGCAAGCCTTGCTCTCTGCTCAGCAAGCCTTGCCCTCTGCTCAGCAAGCCTTGCCCTCTGCTCAGCAAGCCTTGCTCTCTGCTCAGCAAGCCTTACTCCCTGCTCAGCAAGTTCCTCGCCGCTCCTTGAGCTTCTCTGCTGGTCGACCGTCGCAATAACTGTCTGCTCGACAGCTCCTGATCAACCTCCTCTTCCTCTCTTGATCAACCCCCTCTCTGTTGATCAAGCCTCTCCTCTGCTCTCAGCAGCCTCTCCTCTCATCCCGCAACCTTCTCCTTCCTCCTCTCCTAGCCTGTGAGACCAAAAACACCCCCTCCGTATTAGCTGTGCCCCCGGTGCCGTTTTCACGCATCAACAATAATGATAACTATTCTGCTTCTATTCATTCTTCTTTTCATCTCAAGTTTTCTGGGAACTCGAGGTTTTACTCCAGGATCGATCCGAGAAGCCTGCCGTCAACTTGTTCCCCCTGGATAGCCCAGTGCGAATGATGGGACGATGCCTCGGGATATAAGCGTCCTTATAAGACTGAACCCCTGTATTGACGGCCGAGATCAGCTCCCCCCTTGCATTTCAGTCTAGCTACCCCCGATTGCATCTCTCCTCCTACTGGAGGAACTAGCGGGAACAGTTTTGGACCCCAACCTCTTGGATTTAAGGAAGGATCAACCTTGCCAAGCCCCCCTTTCGGGCAATGGCCCTTCAGTTATTTTTCAAAAGCAGGATAACTAGCCAGAGAGCCGGGATAGGCCCAAGGGAAAATATTAGTCGCGAGTGCGTCCTGGAGGACCCTCGGAAGAACATTGCCCCTCGCCCGTGCGTTTTTGCTCGTAGCCAGATGGCAGAGCTAATAATGATTTCCACGGTGGGATTGGGAAACATGCATTCGACCTGTTTCTCCTAAATAGCCCAGTTCGGACGATGGGACGATGCCTCGGGATATAAGCGCTTTTGTAAGACCGTACCCCTACATTGACGGCCGAGATTAGCTCCCCCCTTGCATGTCGGCCTAGCTACCCCCGATTGCATATCTCCTCCAACTGGAGGAATTGTCAGGAACAGGGTTGGACGCCAACCTCCCAACCCGACCTCGGCGAGATCATCGTTCGCTTTTTGGTTTCTTCATCCTCAAATATATTGATGCGCTTAATTCATTTTCAAACTCTTGAAGCAGCAGGAAAGAATAGATCAAGTCCTCGAGTGGCAGGTCCTCGTAAGTCCAAGTCCCTACACGAGCTCCTCTCCTGTATATTGGCCAACGACCTCCTCGAGTGAGACCAAGATTCTCGTTGGAGTGATGTCGTAGTCCGAGACCTATATACGAGCTCCTCTCCTGCAGACTGACTACTTGCCTCCCCGAGTCGACCTACACCACTCTAGTTGAGCAAGGCTCCTGAGAGCTGTTGACTCCAACAATGTTCAAGTTCTCGAGTGGCAGGTCCTCGTAAGTCCAAGTCCCTGCACGGGATCCTCTCCTGCATATTGGCTAACGACCTCCTAGAGCGAGACCAAGATCCTCGCTGGAGTGATGTTGTAGTCCGAGACCTCTATACGAGCTCCTCTCCTGCAGACCGACGACTTTCCTCCCCGAGTCGACCTACACCACTCTAGTTGAGCAAGGCTCCTGAGAGCTGTCGACTCAAACAATGTTCAAGTCCTCGAGTGACTGGTCCTTGTAAGTCCAAGTCCCTGCACGGGCTCCTCTCCTGCATATTGGCCAACGACCTCCTCGAGTGAGACCAAGATCCTCGCTGGAGTGATGTCGTAGTCCGAGACCTCTGTACGAGCCCCTCTCTTGCAGACCAACTACTTGCCTCCCCGAGTCGACCTACACCACTCTAGTTGAGTAAGGCTCCTGAGAGCTGTCGACTCCAGCATATCGAGTCCTCGAGTGGCAGGTCGCTGTAAGTCCAAGTCCCTGCACGAGCTTCTCTCCTGCATATTGGCCAAGGACCTCCTCGAGTGAGATCGAGTTCCTCGCTGGAGTGATGTCGTAGTCTGAGATCTCTGCATGAGATCCTCTTATGCAGACCGGCTACTTGCCTCCCCGAGTCGACTAGTTCCCACCTCCAGTTGAGCTTGGCTCCTGCAGGTTGTCGACTAACTACCACCCCCAGTTGAGCTTGGTTCTTTCTGGGTGTCGACTATTCTCAACCACAAATTAGGCTCAGCTCCTCACAGGATGTCGGTTCTGGTAACAAAATAAATCGTGCAGGAGCGGGCAGACTCTGGTGAGTATGCGAGCAGGTATGGGAGAGTATGCGAGTACGAAATGGCAAGCGTGCGAGTACGCTACGATGAATATATGTGCAGGACACAAGCGATTATCAGGATGCGAGCTATGAAGAGTGATTATGGTCGTGCGAATATAAATTACGCGACTATGAATGATGCCAACACAGGTAAAGCGATCCTATGAGCCTAACGAGTATCATCAGCAAGCAAATATGAAAGCAAAAAACCACAACATGGTAATTCAAACTTGTATATATATTTTTCAAACATGTTACAAGTTACAAAAGTTATCTATTACAAAAATCGTTATCTGGTATCCGCGAGTATGACAAATATCGACGAGCAACTAGGACTCATCGTCGCCAGTATCAGGCTGATATTCCTCATCTCCGATGTCAGCATCCTCTTGCTCGCCACACTCCTCTCTCTACTCCCCGCCGCTGCCACTGCCACTTCTGCTGCTGTTGCTGGACCCCGACGACGACGAAGGTATGCGATCTAGCGAGATTGTTGCCTCAGCGAGGAGCTCCGGGATAAGCTCATCCACGGTGAACTGTTGCTCCCCTTCATCGAGTTTCCCGCTAATCCTCAGCCCCGCGAGCACGACATTGTCGGCTGCACAGGCTATCTCGCGACGAACCGACGACCTATCCTCCCACAAGACACGAGATCTCTTTATGACATAATGCGGATCGTCCTACGGCCGCGGCTGAGGAGCAGAAGAACTCGCACCGGCTTCTAAAATGGCCACGCGAGATTCCATCTCGGCTGCGCGGACTTGGGCTGCCTCCAGATCAGCCTGAGACTTGGCGAGTTTCGCCTCATACTCAGAAAGTTTCTTGGCGGTTTCTATCTCGGCAGGCTGAGACAAAGAACAGAATCAACAAAAAGAATCCAAGTTTGGCAACATCAACATTGCGCGCAGGGGGCGACTTACCTCATAATCTCGCCAGCGGACGGATTCCATGCCGAGATCAATCGCCTTCCTGCTGACGATCTTCAAGGCCTTGGTCATCTCCAGCATCTTCCTCGCCGCGAAATGATTCAGATCGACGGCTCGCGCGAGCGAGCAAGATGTCTGTTGGGCGAGTTCCTCCTCGCTGAGGTCCAGCATCGACTCGACATCGCCTCACCCATACAACGCGTGGAGGACGGCGAAGGCCTCTCCCTTGCCCTCCCAGTCCGCCGACCAAGAGGGGAGGTTGGTGCTCAGCATCACCAGGTGTTCGTCCGCCAACCAGGTCACCAGCGGGCGACCATAGGCGTCCACCGCCTCTTTCCCCAAGTTGAAGTTGGGATGGAAGTGGGGAAGCCGAGGATCTAGTGGCGGCGATTCTTGGTCGTCATGTTGCGACGACGACATCTTCGCCTTTTTAGTCGCGGGGCCCGGCGACCTGGCCTTCCCCTTTCCCTTGGCAAGCCTTTTCTTCTCACCGACATCAGCCGGCGAGTTGGTCTCATGCAGCGAGGTGGCGACTTCCTTCGTCGGAGGGAGCGGTTTTTCCGGAAGCTCGCACGACACGACAAAATGGCGGGTAAAAATCATGGTCAAGCCACAAAGAGCGAGACGAATATGCGAGAAATGGACCTCGCTAAGAGCTTACCCACCTTGAAATGTATCTCCAGCAAGGTGTGACACCTAGAAATACTCGGCAGGATACTCGCGCGCTTCATTTTTGAGATATTAGCTGAGTCTTTGGATTCCTTTTCCTTAGAGAGCAACTCACGACCTTGAGACTTTGCCAGCTAGCTTCCCTCGTACCCAGTTCGGTCATCTTTGGTTGAGAAGAGGGTGTTCCTTTTGAGCATCCGGGTACGTGGTGGGACCTTTCTGCCGCAACATCTGGGGTCCTGTTTGACCTGATTCTTCATTCTAATCACCTTGGCCGTCTGATCTAGCTTCTGAGCCGGTAACCTTAGGCGGCTTTGGTCTGAATTCTGAGGTTGGAATTTTTCCTACCTTCAACAAGAAGAATGTCAACTGTCTCCTACATTTTTTGTGGTTCGGATATCGTGAAGAGATAGCACCAGATTGGAATGCACAAAAATAAGAGAGGAAATAATCAATTTGGCTGACCTTGATATGGTGTGTAAATATTTACTCTTTTTTTCCAATTTTGATTATTATATTTACTTAACTGTCTAATCTTTTTCATATATGAATTAATTCCATTTTTTCTTTCATTGTAGGTAAGCTTGATGTCACTTATGGGGATAATAACATGTAAAAAAATGATATTTGATGTCTTGTGTTGTCTTTTGCTTTATGTTTTGTATCTTTTAGGTTGCGTTTGACGCGACTTATTTCGGCTTATTTGCTCCGATGAGGTTGGTTAAAATCATCATTGTCGTACCAAAATCTTATGTCTCAAACTAATTTCTTTTTTGTGACATTTGTCATACCGCACATACATTCTATGACAATGAAGTTTTTGTCCAACCTCACCAGAGCAAATAAGATGTGATAAGTCGCGCCAAACGCAACCTTAGTGGACTTCGTTTGAATGCTTGTGATTTTGGGAGCAATTTTTGTTAAAATAGACTATATTACAATACAATTTGGTGGACTAATCATAAGTTTTTTTTAAAAAAATTAATCACTGTGGTGTGTAATTAAAATTAGGTTGTAAATAAAATTTTATGGTGTGCTCATAGACAGAAATGATGTGCTCGTAACAACACTCTATATATAATGTAGAACTCCAATTAGTCAATTATGGTCTCACCCTTGGCCAGATAGGCAGAGCAGGGCAAAGACAGATAAAAGAAGTCCCAACACGAGGGCGAGTGCATTGTGAAGCTTGTCCAATAGGCGAGCTCTTTAGGCGAGTGATCAACGCCACTCGTCCAATAGGCGATCACTTGGTGACGCTAAGGTCAAGCATCAATTGCAAGTCTCCGATTAGGCGAGCCCTCCCGGATGCTCGCCACACGAAATTTTCTTTACACACCTTAGGGTGAGTATTCTCCAAGTCGCTTACGAGTGCACCCCGCGCCCCCTCGGCTCAATGATCTTAGAAAACCGGTTCTTCACCGGTGAGATCCCCATCATCACAACTTTTCATCTCGGCGAAATTTTTTTCACCCGTTGGATAGATCACCTACATTGTGGTGGAAACTATTCACAGACCGACCCCCAAGATTTGTCTATAAATTGGATCCCAAGAGTACAAAGAATGACAGGTTGCCCCCCCCCCCCCCCGAACACCCTACACACCCCCACACACCCAAAGCTTCTTACTGTTGAGGTTTGTACCTTCCTCGTGCCTAGCTCATGCATTCTTTTGCTTTGGTAGGTCAATTCTTGTAGACTTCAGGTACGTAGCGGGACCTCCTCTTTGCAGCACTCGGGTCATGATTATAGACAGTGTAGTTCTCTCTCTTGTTTTCACCATGAGATATGTGGCGTCAGACCATTGGATCAATAACTTTGTGCTACAATTTGGTCCAAACATTTGTGAACTAGTTTCTTGGCTCCAACACTTTGGTGCTAATGAAATTATTTTAGTAAAATTCAACTGTCTCAATTCTCGAGTAATCATACCAAAAATTCGAGTTCCACTCAATTGCTGATGAGCGGTGAAGAAACTTCAAAATTAAGCGTGTTTGAGAAAGAGCAGTGACGGGATTATGACCTCCTGGAAAGTCACAATGTTGTTTGCTTAACTTGGAGTTTTTCACATCAAAGGGAGTCTGCGGCCTCCAACAACCTATAGCGCCCTGTGGTGGGACTGGAGACAGGTTGTGGTCTATGTGATGCAGCCCCGATCAGGACCATCGAAGGCTAGGTCTGGTGGATTCCGACGAACAACCCCTGCGGATTTTTGGCGGGCCTGTCCTGGACCGTTACAAAAAAGTGCAGCTTAATTGATGATTAGGAGTAGAGAAACTCCAAAGTTAAGCGTATTTGAGAGAAAGTAGTGGTCGGATGGGTGAACTCCTAGAAATTCCCCGTGCTGTCTGCTTAACTTGACTTTCCCTCATCAAAGGAAAACTACGACCTCCAATAACCCGTTGTGCCCTATGGTGGGACTGGAGATAAGTTGAGGTGTATGAGTTGCAACCCGAACGATGCCATGAAAGCCTAAGTCTGAGGTATTCCGACCAATAGTCCCCCGATAGATTCTCGGGTGAGCCTGTCCTAGATCGTTACAAAAAATGCAAATTCCCACCACCAGACTTCTCATTGTCGATGCAAGTGCTCCAAATTAGTAAACAAATTCGTTGGAAAAATTGTCTTTGACAAACTTCTCGGATATCCCGCTCTTGCAAGTGTTGTCGCCATGCTCCAGGATTCCCTCCATTTCGTCAGAAATGGAGGGGATCCATTTCACAGACAGGATTATGTGCTTTAGCATCTAACGGGTTCTGTTTTTTTTTCATTTTTTACATATATTTTTTTATTCAAAAAATTCTTGGCCACTAGATTTTTTTTGAGCTTTTTCTGTCCACTGGATATGAAATGGATCCCCTCCATTTCATTTGAAATGATGAGCATCCGGATCCTGTCACCAAAGCTTTTTCTCATTCAATGCGTGCATGCCAAGCTCCAGGCGAGAAAAAAACGTTAGTAGTGTTTTCAGACAAACACAAGAGAGAAGGAGAGCTGATTAATTAGGAACACCATTTCCCTTTTTCTGTTGCAAAGCTGTGTGGAAATATTCACTGTAGAACTGATATGTACGGAGCGGTTGTCAACGAGCAGGCCAACAAGGCAACAAAGAAGGAGGCAATACAAGTATTTGTTAAAATGGTTGAAGTGAGATTGGATAGTGGGCGGTCTGTTTGGGCAGACCGCACAGTCCGCAAAGTCTGCTGCGGACTGGCGGTTAGCTTTCGACGGGTTGTCAGTTTTTTGTAGGCTATCGACTCAAGTTGTAACCGGGCGGATAAGGGAGTCTAACCGCAGATGTTGCGAACTCATTTGGAGTTCGTCAAGTCCGGCATGTTGCGGACTCGTCTGGAGTTCGCCGAGTCCGGCGTGTTTCAGACTCATCTGGAGCTCGTCTAGATCGGCATGGTTGTGTCTTGGTCTTTTCTCAGGTGGCGCGGTTAGTTGGAGATCGCGGAGATGACCGGGTTCGCGGTCTGGTTGCAGAGACCGCCTGATGTTTAAGCTTGCGGATTGCAGAGTCTGCCTGGTGCTAAGCTCGCGGACTGTGGAGTCTGCCTATGTTGAGTAGCGTCAGAGACCGCTATGTTATTTTGGTTCAAATCCGGTTTCGGACCTGATCATGAATTTAATTGGATTTTATTCCTGTGTTGTCAAAATTGGGATATGATTTATTTGGTTCATTTTTTGGAGTCTTGTACCCAAATATATATCCTCATCATTGACATTAGAATTAAGGAATATATTTGCCTTGGAGAGTAGCCGGCTAGGTGTTGTTCGTGGAGATCCATCCCGTGAGAAAAGGAAGCCGCTCCCCGTGAGGAAGAAGAGTCGCCGACCTGTAGCAATTGTGGAGGAGACGCTTGGTGATAGGAGATCCGCCCGTCTCTCTCTTCTCTCTCTCTCTCTCTCGTTCGTGCACTCAGAGGGGTCGCCGGTCTTGGAGGAGGTAGTCACCGGCGTTGTGAGAGGGAGTTGCTGCTGGACTTGTTAGAGTTTGTAGTCGGCGTTCCAGTGGATGTTCTTTGGAGTGGAGAAGCATGGTGTCGACGGCGTGCGTGGCTGCATCTAGCCTCGACGGTGGTTTTCTATCCGGTGGTGACGTTGTTCTCCGGAGGCAGTGTTGTTCTCCGGTGGTGGTACGGTTGATCGTCGGACTTCGACGTTGAAGGTTCGGTGAACCTTGTGCGTCCGCAATGCGGATTGCAGTCCAGATCTCAGATTCTCACCGCGAATCATGCGTGTCCGGTGCACCCTCGGCGTATTCACCGTACGATCATTTTTTCCCTGTTTTTCCTTGTATTTGAATTTATATTTTCATTATATAAATTTTGTGGCTATTTTGTGTTTTTAAACCTGTAATATTTATAGTTGTGCATGTGTATGTACCGAATCTTACAACAAGTGGCATCAGAGGGAGGTTCTGAATAGCTGACTGATTGGACGTTTCGGTTTTGGGTTTGGGTCAACGGTAGGTGACGACATCGGTCCGCTCCCTATCTTCCCAGATCTGATCCGTGAATTAATCAGATCATGTAGAGGTACTGCAGACAGCTATAGCAGGGAAGAACACCGTGTTGGCCAGATATTCAGTGGAGAAGTTCGACGGTAGCGGGAACTTTCGCCTGTGGCAAATTCGGGTCAAGGATATGCTGATTGAGCAGAGGTTGATCCAAGTGTTGCGGGGGCGTGATACTTTGCGTGCTCCGTTGAAGGATTCTGAGTGGACGGAGATGGATGAGCGCGCCACTAGCGCTATGAGGATGTGTGTCGATGACAAGGTGATGTTCAACGTCGGTATTGCAGAGTCCGTTGTCATGCTATGAGAGAAGCTTGAGGGACTTTACATGAGCAAGTAGTTGACCACGAGTCTGTTACTAAAGCAGAAATTGTACGACCTGAAGATGTTGTAGGGTGGTAACCTGTAGGAACACTTCAACGTGTTCAATGGACTTCTGAGCGAACTGCATGTGGTTTGTGTGAAGGTGAAGGAAGAAGACAAGACCTTATTGCTTCTTATCTTGCTCTCCACATCGTATAAGTACATGCAGACCACCCAGCTGTATGGGAAGGATACAGTAGATGTGGAGTAGATCACGTCTTCGTTACTGTAAGACCCCCCGTTTTTTTTCTTTTTAAAACACCGGGGTCTTAGGCCGAGAACCGCCGTTTTGCGGTGACTCCTTCACGTCCTGAAGGTCATCACCACAAAGCGTCGATGCTGCCGGCCAATTCGATCACAGAAAAGTAGCAAAACAAAGTAAACGCAAACTAGCAGTCCACAGAAGATCACATACCATATAGATAATCTCCACGAAGGGAGTGTCCACAGAATAATATATCAGAGTACTAAAATACGGGCTTATGCCCGGTACATTATATCCTCACTACAAATCACTCATGCAGAAGCAAAAACAGAACATCTACTCAAGGTCGAGACTCACTGTCCCGGCTGTATGAACTCCGCAGCTAGACTGCCCCATCTCCAAGCGCACCGGACTCTGGGTCTGCTCCCCTGTGCTGGGCTCCACGATTCCCTAAAATGATGCGGTTCGAAAACCGTTAGTCTAAAAGACTAAGCCCTATCATCCCCAACCCCTTCCCCCATGGCTCCTAGGCACCGAGCGGAGAGGAAGAAAGGGGAGGACTTGAAGGTGGAGAATAATCAAAAACAGATGACAACGAACCTATACTAGCAATTCTATAATAGATATTGACAATAAGATGAAATATGAAAAGTAACCTTCACTTATGTGAGAACACATAAGCCAAGGGGTCTTCTGCACGGCTCTCATCGTATAAAAAGTCTCATACCAATTTATACGTTGGGGTGTCGGTTATCAAACAGCAATATATATATATACATATCAAAATTAACCTTAATTTATAAACTTGCCCACACAAGCTTATAGACCAATGACTCGTTTTGCAAGTCCTAATGTATAAGCGTCACATTCCACTTATACATTAGGTGTCAGGGGTTAAATGAATCGGTTATGCTATGACATGCAAGTGGGTATGATGGAACATACAAGTGCAACACACACACCCGACTTTGTGTTCACAGACCTTTAGTTCCCCCTTTCTGGAGCCGTAACCTCCTAGGATACCTCCATAGTGGCAGACGGAAGCGGTGGGTTGGGCCTCGCCCAGCTCTAAACCAGTAAAGCACTACCAGCCAGACCTATCGTACGCCTTAACGCTGGTGCACAAAGCGGAGCTCCTGCGTACTCTTGCCGGCTGGCGCACCGGACTTCTGTTGGCGAAGTGCTAGCTACACTTGCCGAGTCAGCGTAATGGCGTCGATGCATCGACCCTCCAATACCGAAGACCCGCCACCTTAATTTTCTTTCCTTTCATGCACATGCAAATTTAACGTATCCAAAAACCGAGCCGAAGCTCCCCGGACTAAACTGTCCGTCTCAAACAATCGAGCCGAAACTCCCCAGACCAAAACGTTCGTCTCTTAACTATCTGAGTCGAAGCTCTCCGGACCAAAACGTCTGTCTCTTAACTATCCAAGCTGAAGCTCCCAACTATCTTCCTGTGCTATCTGTATTCGTGAAATGTGCAACCCTAATTACTAAGTTACTCTTTTCAGCTTGTTAATACAGTTTACGTTAACCCAGGACTGCCCCCGGTATTCCCTGTGAAGGGCTCTCAAGGGGCACTAGGAAATATGATGGGATTACGCCCATAGTTCCCTTTCGCAAGGTACTTATTATTATTGGTTGATTCCCTTACCCATTACCTTCTCATATTACAATAGGCTAATCCTAGGGTGATTTGACTCTACCTCATCTCGGGGAAGACGATCTTTCGTTGAACCCGAGCACCTCTAAACTCTAGCCAAACCAATTTCTCACCACTATTCCTATCCTGCTACGGTGAAATCATCCACATCTATCAAAAATGACTAACTCCTACACCATGTCTCATTGTATCTTATTGCAATTTACTCATCTTGCCAAATGCAGACCATCCTAGGCTATATGTCGGACCGGACAGGAGATAATCCAAATACTCATCCAAATGGCCTGCCTTATTTACCGGAGACTTATCATGACACAAATAGACTAAATCCAGGAAATTATAATTTTCCTAATTTATCTGGCATTTAATTAATTCCCTTAAAGCTTCCAAAGGCTACCAGTTTGAACATGAACTACCCTAAGCACTCATGCAAGATGCCTAACAAAATTATGATAAATATTAGGTTATCTCATTATGGTAAATCCAAAGTATCATAATTTTTCTATCATCAAAAGGTCACTAAAACTATTTTAGAAATATTTACTATCTTCCGTTGTTTATGAATCAAGTACAGAAAATATCCATCCAAACATTATAAATTAATTATACCATGCAGATACAATCTTAAAAGTAGCATTGGCCAAGTTTCAAAATTTTTCAGCAAGTATTAATCTCTGAATAAATTAATGATCAAAAATATCCATATTATGGACTTGTAAAGAAAGTACTGTAATCAACCCTCTAAAAATTATGAATAAATTCCTACAGACATATGCTGGCCTGAAATCATCAGCACCTAACTCTCATGATTTTTCAACAGATATATCATCTACAAATAATTTTATACCACCAAAGCCCCTTTTTGAAACTAGTGAAGGAAGTACTAAATATCTTCAATTAAGAATTGTAATAAAATTCAAGGATATTCACTTAGACCTAGGTCATCTACTGACCAAGTTTCATCAGTTTCAAATGAACAGAATAATCAAATTAATTAAAACAACATTTTGGGCCTATTGATATTTAACAAATAAAATACTAGAAATATAACCTATAAAATTCTAATAAAATTACTAGGGGTTCTAGATGCTCTAAAACTTACTCTACCCAAGTTTCTCAACCTTTAAATAAGGTTTAGTAGCTGAATTTACAAAATTGTGCTTCTACCCTAAAACTAGGGTTAGGGTTTTGAGGTGTCTGCCTTCCTCCAAGTCCTCTAAGATTCCTTCCAGAGAACTTAGGTTACACTACCTTCAATTCTACTGAGTTTTCAAGGTCATACAAAGGCATTAGCCCTCATGTCCTTCACAGCCCCCAAAAGTCCTTACTTAGGGTTTGAGGTTGAACCCTATGGTAAATCAAGATTAACCACCTCATTTTCCTTAATAGGGTGACCTTGGCCAAACTAATTCAGTGTCCAAAACCTCAGCATCTGTTGAGGGGAGGTGGCCACCCTAAGCCCACGGTGCACTTTTAATCAAAAACACCTCCTTAAGGCCAAACTAGGGTTTGATGATTCCCTAACCAAAACCCATCCAAATGAGTTGAAATTTTGTACAGAGCTAGGTATTGATGCCAGAGACCAAAAATTTGCGAGGGTTTGGAGGTCATTATACCACATAATTAAAATACCCTAACATTATTAAATAAAAGTAAAAAACTTTAGGCAACGTGTCTCCAAAAAATCCCAATTTTGGATAGACCCTAGGTATAGTTAAGACTGATCCCTTGTCAAAATTTCAGCCCATTTGGACAAGGGATGAAGGGTGGGCATCCATTTGAATCTCAGGACAGCCCTAGGTATAGGTCCCACAAAAACGGGTACCTTGGTCCAACTAGAGGGCCAAATTGGTCCAAATTAATTTTGTATTGAAGTAGACCCATAGAGCTACAACTTTAATATTGAAAGTTTTTCCACCAGGTGGACCTAAGTATTTTTAAAAATTAAAACCATTTACTGTAAATAATGTGATAGAAATTAAATATCTTAAAATTATAACCTATACTTTGATTTTGATAAAGCACGAATCTTAAAGCATATCAAGTGGCTCCTGGTCATCTTCTTCCTCCAGCCAAGGGCCATGATTGGCCGAGCCTGGAGCCTATTCCAAGAGCATTTCCCGGCCATACGGCCACCTCCCTGGTCGGCTACCACCGCCACCACCTTCGTTGAGGTGGGGGGTATCGCAGGGCGGCGGCACGGCCGCCGGAGGGGCGGTTTCCGGCAAACTCGTGAGGTATTAAAAGCCATGAAAAACTGAAATTTTCCTCACCCAATCCGGCTCAATTGAGCCCGATTTCTCTCCTAATTGATCAAGGATTCTAGCCCACGAAGAGAGGAGTAGAGGAGGACCTTCAACCGTGCTTGCCGACGTGTTTGGTGGTGGTGCGCCATGGCCGCCGAGCTCCCAAAGCTTCCACCTCCAGATCTCTATCCTTAAAAAAAAGCAGCGATGTAAAGGCCTAAATCCACTGCTTATGATGCTCTGAAGATGATAAAGGGGTCAGTGGAGGTATGGGAAGGGGCATGGCTTCAAAGCCATTAATGGCCATGAAAGGGAATTTCGTCCATGAAGAAAATCCATGGAAATTCACCTCCCCTTGGTTCCAATTCGTTTGGAAACTCCTCAAAACTGATAGGGGAGATGAATACTAATTAATTGGTGAAGAATGGAGGGGTGATTCACCTTCCACACCATGAATGACCTTCTCTTTCTTCTTTCTCTCTCTTCCCTATTGGAGGAATTGAATTCAGCCACCTTGGGTGGCTGGCCATGTCTATTCAACCCCTTAAAACTGATGAGGGGGAATGCATTCAGCCTTTTGAATCAATTGGAGAGGCCTTTGGTCTCCCTTGGCCATGAATGACCTCATTTTCTCACTTTCTCTCTCCTCCATTAAAGGGAAAAATGGAGCTTTCTCTCTCCTACTCACCATGGCCGAATTTTCTCATCTACCTAGCCTATTGACAGCCCATTAACTCATATTAATAATAAAAATGAGGTTAGCCCATGTGGAGGAAATGAGTTTGAGCTTGGGTTAGCCAATTTGGGCTAATTTGACCTAACACTAGAATAGAGTTGACCTGGATCAACATGACCATTTGGGTTGACCCCAATGGGTCCTTGGTGACCCATTGGCCTCTCCTAAGGTCTAGGAAGACTTGAGTAGGGTTGGTTGGGCATCTTGGGGGTCACTTGACCCTTAGTTAGGGCACTTTGACCCCTTTTTGAAGCTAGGGTTGACTTGGGTCAACTTAGCCTCTTTGGTCGACCCCAATGGGTCCTTAGTGACCCATTGACCTCACTTTAGGTTTAGGAAGCCCTGAGTAAGGTTGGTTGGGCGCATTAGAGGTCAACTGCCTTTGATTAGGGCACCTTGCCCTATTTAGGCCTATGGTGGTCTTAGGTCAAATTGGCCACTTGGGGTTGACTCCAATGGACCTTTAAGGCTCTAGTGGACCCTATAATGGGTTTGTGATGTTGTGGTGGGGTCATGGAGTCATGGTGAAGCCCTAAGGTCAAACCCTGGGTTTGGTGATGAGGTTGTGTCATAGGCAGACCATGGTGATCCTCACCATGGCCTTCTATCTCTTGACCCATTTCTAGCTTCCTAGGGTTTTGTCATGACCTAGTCATGGCCAAAACCACTCTTAGGGGTCTAGTTGGAAATGAGATGTTACAAATCTCAATAAACAAAACAAAGATTTCGTACTCGAAATCAAGGTTAAGCCTACGAGAATTTCTACCGAAAAAAAGAAACTTGTAACATCACATCACGACGCCATGTTTGCTAAATTAGGTTTAAAGGAAAACCTAAATCTATGTCCAATTCGCTCAATTGGCAAACCAAGATCCCAATAAACAAAAGATTAGCCTCTACTCTTCCTGGAGCAGCCTTACTAGTTTAAAGCAGGAAAATAAATTAAACATCTTGAGGGGTTGTGAGGTATACCTGGCTGAACAGCTCTAGGTACTTCTGTCGCATCAGGTCCTGCGGTTCCCAGGTATGCTCCTCCTGGCCGTGGTTCCTCCACAGAACTTTGACTAACGGAACCTTCTTGCGACGCAAGATCCGTACTCCTCTGTCGTCGATCCGAACCGGCTCTAAGCGAACTGACATGTCTGAAGCTACCAGTCCATCTGTGGTCAAAATCTGCTGCTCCGGGCATAGTAGAGCCCTCCTGAGCGAGGAAATATGGAACACATCATGCAAGGCTGTCAGCTCTAGTGGCAACTCCAGCCTGTAAGCTAGAGTTTCGATCCGCTTCAGGATCCTGTAAGGGCCCATTTACCTAGGGCTGAGCTTCTTCTTCCGACCACGCACCCGTGAAACTCCATGCATGGGCCGGATCTTCAAAAACACTCGGTCCCCTACCTGAAACTCCACCTAGTTAGAACCCGCCAACCCATTAGTTCATCTCAAAACCCAGGTATTGAGATGAAGGGTGGCGGGGTACATGAACACAAAGTGGAGAAGTCTGCGGGCGATGTGGGATTAACCTCAAACACAGGACCGCGGGGATATTCCGCCACACAAGGGGGCCCACCGGGGTCAACACCCAGACCTGGAACGCGATGGGGAAAGCCCAAACATGCGGTCCCACACACACGTGTCATGCTGGCTAATATAATCTCAACACACCCCCGCAGCATGACAACCTGCTCTGATACCAAGTTAGAACCCGCCAACCCATTAGTTCATCTCAAAACCCAGGTATTGAGATGAAGGGTGGCGGGGTACATGAACACAAAGTGGAGAAGTCTGCGGGCGATGTGGGATTAACCCCAACCACAGGACCGCGGGGATATTCCGCCACACAAGGGGGCCCACCGGGGTCAACACCCAGACCTGGAACGCGATGGGGAAAGCCCAAACATGCGGTCCCACACACACGTGTCATGCTGGCTAATATAATCTCAACACACCTGACGATGTCGGGCGTCATAGTACTTAGCCTGTCTGCCCTGCGCCTCTAACATCCTGTCTCTGATCAGCCTCACCTGAGCCTCGGTGTCTTCAACAAAATCCGATACTAACACCTTCGGATCCTCGTCATGAATCCAAGAAAGCGGGGTCCTGCATTTCCTTCCATACATGGCTTCGTAAGGCGACATCCTGATGCTGGACTGGCAGCTGTTGTTATAGGAGAACTCGACCAGGGGTAAGAGCTTCTCCCATGGTTCTCCGCGGTCCAAAATGCATAGCCTCAAAAGATCTTCCAACGTCCGATTGGTGCGTTCCATCTGCCCATCCGTCTTGGGATGGAATGCGGTGTTGAAGGTCAATCGCGTGTCTAAGTAAGCCTGCATGGATCTCCACTCCCTGGAAGTGAACCGGCCATCCCGATCCGACACGATCGTCTTGGGCACCCCGTGATATCGAACAAACTGCTCCACAAATCTCCGCACTAATACTCCCACCGAGTCGTCCATCCTGATCGGAATGAATCTGGCCACCTTCGTCAACCGATCGACGATGACCCAAATCGAGTCGTTTCCAGTCCGTGATCAGAGAAGTCCATGAATAAAGTCCATCGCGATGTCTTCAAACTTCCACTCCGGTACCGGGAGTGGTTGCAACAATCCTGCAGGGTTTTTGCACTCCGCCTTCACTAGCTGGCACGCTTCGCAGTGGGTCACAAACTGAGTGATATCCTTCTTCATGCTTGGCCGGTACATAGTCTTCTTCAAGTCTGCATTCATCTTCGTGATCCCCGGGTGCACCGAGTATCTGCTGTGGTGGGCCTCCGCCATGATATCTTCCCGGACCTGGCCTCCTTCTGGTATATAAGTCCGACCTCTAAAGCATACCACGCCGTCTCTCATCGTATAATGCCCTGCTGCACCATTCTCCAAGGCCCAGAATATCGGCTCCAATTTGGCATCGCGCCTCTGCCCATCTCTGACTCGGTCCCGGATATCGTCTGTAGCACTCATCGCAGCTAAATACTCCATGTAAAGCTCGGGGTCCTCGGACGACACTAGTGTGATGTGCATATCCTCCAATCTCCTCACCAGCTCCATAGACATAACCTGGGGCCCGGCTTTGAAAGTGGCAGCTCTCCGACTCAACGCGTCGGCCACCACGTTTGCCTTCCCCGGATGGTAGTGCATCTCATACTAGTTATCCGCTAAGAACTCCACCCAGCGCCTCTACCTGATGTTCAGTTCCTTCTGCGTGTCCACGTATTTCAGGTTCTTGTGGTCGGATTAGATGTCGCAGTGGACTCCATAAAGATAGTGGCGCCAGACCTTTAAAGCAAAAATGACCGCCCCCATCTCAAGGTCGTGCACCAGGTAGTTCTGTTCGTGCTTCTTCAGCTGGCGTGATGCATACGCAATCACATGACCCTTCTGCATCAGTACAGCTCCCATACCCTGGTAGTAAGCGTCGGTGTAGACCTGAAATCCTTCTCTCCCCGAGGGGAGAGCAAGTATGGGAGCCGAGGTGAGTCGATCCTTCAGCTCCTGGAAAGCCGCCTGGCACTGTGGGGTCCACACGAAAGGTACCTCCTTCTTCGTCAAAGATGTGAGTGGGAGGGAGATTCGAGAGAATCCCTCCACGAACTTCCGGTAATAACCAGCAAGTCCTAGGAAACTTCGTACATCGGTGGCTGCCTTCAACTGCGGCCAATCCCGAACTACCTGAATCTTTACCGGATCCACTGCCAACCCGGCTCCACTGATAATATGGCCTAAGAAGCCCACCTCCTTCAACCAGAACTGACATTTGCTGAACTTTGTATATAAATGATTCTCCCACAGTCTCTGTAGGGTCAGTGCCAGATGGCGAGTGTGCTCCTCCTCCGTTCTCGAGTAGATGAGGATTCATCGATAAACACAATGACAAAAACATCTAGATACTCCCTGAAAACCTGGTTCATGAGGGTCATGAATGCCAATGGTGCATTCGTGAGCCCGAAGGGCATCACCGTAAACTAAAACAATCCATATCTGCTACTAAAAGCAGTCTTCTGAATATCCTCCTCTCGAATCCGAAGCTGGTAGTAGCCCGACCTCAAATCTAATTTTGAAAAGAACTGTGCCCCCTGCAGCTGGTCGAACAACTCGTCTATCCTTGGCAGTGGATAGGTATTCCGGACCGTCAGCCGATTTAGTGCTCGGTAGTCGATGCACAACCTGAGTGTCCCGTCTTTCTTTTCGACGAACAATACCGGAGCTCCCTATGGTGAAGAGCTTGGCCGGACAAATCCGTCTTCCACTAGCTCCTGAAGCTGGCTTTGAAACTCTGTCAATTCCCTTGGGGTAATCCGGTAAGGGGCCTTAGATGCGGGCTTGGCCCCCGGCACCAGTAGTATCTGGAAATCTTGCTCCCTGTGCGGGGGTAATCCTGGTAATTTTTCTGGGAAGACGTCCGCAAAATCCCGCACCACCAGGATATCCGATATAGAATCCGTGGCCTCCGCCATTTCAAACATCACCTCGTAGACCTCCTCCCCCTGTAAATAGGCCTTAACGACCTGTACCGAAGATAAGGGTATACGAGAGGCAGGTCTTATACCTTCGATGATAATGACAAAGTCCCCATGCCTCACAGTGATCCTCTTTGCTTGACAATCAATCTGGGCATGGTTCTAGTGTAACCAAGTCATGCCCAGGATCAGCTCGAAGACTTGCATCCTTAGGATCGTTGCAGGTACTTCGAATGACTTTCCTCCAATCTCCGCCTCCATGTTGCAGTGGGCAGAGGTGAGTATCTCTGATCCGTCGGGTAGACGCATCCTCCTCATCAGGCCTGTGAACCGCTCCACTCCTTCTAGCCCTTCCAGAAAGGCCTCTGACACAAACGAGTGTGAGGCACCCGTGTCGAACAGTGTGTAAGCGGGCTTGCCGCTGATGAAGACTATACCTGGGATGGTTAAATGTCTTAGTATTTTATAACGAGTTTTCTTTCCTATTTATTCTACTTAGGGCAGTTCTACTTGTTGGGCAATTGAGAAAGGGAACTCTATTTAAACAATTTAAATATCTTGGCGTACATGCTATGACTTGCTCTGGGTTCCGAGGCTGCGTCAGGTCCAAAGCATACACCTGCTCCCTTTCTTGCCTACGATCCCCTCCCTAGTAACCACGTCCTCGGCCGTATCCTCGGCCTACGAAATGCTGAGCAGGTGGGCCACCCTATAGTGCTGGAGGTGGTGCCCCCCTCATGGGGCAGTTTCTCTGGAGGTGTCCAACCTGATGACAGTGGAAGCACTCTGGTGGGGGATACGCCATGCCCCCGGGTCTCGGCATCTCCTGCATCCGAAGAGTTTGAGGGGCCAATATCACCTGCTTCCTCAGCTCCTGCCTCACTTCCTAACGAGGCTGGTCCTCTGTCCTTCTCCCATATGGTATAGCACCTCGCCGCTGATCATTCCTGGCTCTCCGGCCCTGATCCTCCGTTTGCCGCTTCCGACCCCGAGTGGTGTGCCAATCAGCCTCAATCCTCTTTGCCATCTCCAAAATCCGGGAGATAGGCCCGTCGGATACAAACAACAAGGCCTCCCTCAACTCCTCTTCCAGACCCTTATAGAACCTCTTGATGTATCCTGCTTCGTCCAGCTGGTAAGATCCTGCATATCGAGCCAAATGGTCGAACTCCCGATGGTACTCTACCACCGTCCTGGTGCCCTGCTTCAGCTATAAGAACCGCTCCTTCAACTCATCCCTGGCCGACTGCGGAAAAAATGCTCCAGCAGCGTGGCCCTGAACTCTTCCCAGGTAATTTCCGCAACCTCCCTATCGGCAAACGTCGTGTCCAGCAGCGTCTTCCACCACCTCTTGGCATGGGACTCCAGGCAAGATACCACCAAAGCCACCCTCTCCTCCCAGGGGCACCGTATCCCGGTCAGCATTTCGTACATAATATCCAGCCACTCTTCCGTCCGAACTGCCGACTCTGTCCCCAAGTAGGACAGGGGAGAAAGTCCTCGGAAGATGCTGAACTAGTTGGCCCCCGGGTTCGGCTGCGGAGCCGGAACCTGTTGGGCCCTAAAAGTTTCCAAAATGGCTGTCAGAGTTTGTCCCATCTCCGACTGTAGGAATGGAGTGGGGACCGGGGGAGGTGGTACAACGTCCGGAGTCTGCTGAGCTCCGTCTTGTGGGGTGGGTTGTGCTGGGGGCTGCAAAATGAACTACATTAGTAGGTAATCGACTCAATACGTAATAAGAAGTGGACAATTTACATGTGATCCCTCATATGGGCACACCACTACTTTCGCTGCTTAGTTTGTCCTCAAACTAAACTCGCGCGGGGGTGACCCAGGGGTTGTAGACTACTACTTTTCGATCGAGGTCTGCTTTGATACCACTTGTAAGACCCCCCCCCCCCTCCCGTTTTTTTTTCTTTTTAAAACACCGGGGTCTTAGGCCCAGAACTGCCGTTTTGTGGTGACTCCTTAACGTCATGAAGGGTCATCACCACAAAGCGCCGATTCTGCCGGCCAATTCGATCACAGAAAAGTAGCAAAACAAAGTAAACACAAACTAGCAGTCCACAGAAGATCACATATCATATAGATAATCTCCACGAAAAGAGTGTCCACAGAATAATATATCAGAGTACTAAAATACGGGCTTATGCCCGGTACATCATATCATCACTACAAATCACTCATGCCGAAGCAAAAACAGAACATCTACTCAAGGTCGAGACTCACGGTCCCGGCTGTATGAACTCCGGAGCTAGACTGCCCCATCTCCAAGCACACCGGTCTCTGGGGCTGCTCCTCCGTGCTGGGCTCCACGATTCCCTAAAATGATGCGGTTCGAAAACCGTTAGTCTAAAAGACTAAGCCCTATCATCCCCCACCCCTTCCACCATGGCTCCTAGGCACCGAGCAGAGAGAAAGAAAGGGGAGGACTTGAAGGTGGAGAATAATCAAAAACAGATGGCAGCGGACCTATACTAGCAATTCTATAATAGATATTAACAATAAGATGAAATATGAAAAGTAACCTTCACTTATGTGAGAACACATAAGCCAAGGGGTCTTCTGCACGGCTCTCATCATATAAAAAGTCTCATACCAATTTATACGTTGGGGTGTCGGTTATCAAACAGCAATATATATATATACATATCAAAATTAACCTTAATTTATAAACTTGCCAACACAAGCTTATAAACCAAGGGGTCATTTTGCAAGTCCTAATGTATAAGCATCTCATTCCACTTATACATTAGGTGTTAGGGGTTAAATGAATCGGTTATGCTATGACATGCAAGTGGGTATGATGGAACATGCAAGTGCAACACACACACCCGACTCTGTGCACACAGACCTTTAGTTCCCCCTTTCTAGAGCCGTAACCTCCCAGGATACCTCCGTAGTGGCAGACGGAAGCGGTGGGTTGGGCCTCGCCGACCTCTAAACCAGTAAAGCACTACCGGTCAGACCTATCGTACGCCTCAACGCTAGTGCACAAAGCAGAGCTCCTGCGTACTCTTGTCGGCTGGCGCACCTGACTTCTGTTGGCGAAGTGCTAGCCACACTTGCCGAGTCAGCGTAATGGCGTCGGTGCATCGACCCTCCAATACCGAAGACCCACCACCTTAATTTTCTTTCCTTTCATGCACATGCAAATTTAACGTATCGAAAAACCGAGCCGAAGCTCCCCGGACTAAAATGTTTGTCTCAAACAATCGAGCCGAAACTCCCCGGACCAAAACGTCAGTCTCTTAACTATCTAAGCCGAAGCTCTTCGGACCAAAACGTCCGTCTCTTAACTATCCAAGCCGAAGCTCCCAACTATCTTCCTGTGCTATCTGTGATCGTGAAATGTGCAACCCTAATTACTAAGTTACTCTTTTCAACTTGTTAATAGAGTTTACGTTAACCCAGGACTACCCCCGGTATTCCCTGTGAAGGGCTCTCAAGGGGCACTAGGAACTATGATGGGATTACGTTCATCGTTCTCTTTCGCAAGGTACTTATTATTATTGGTTGATTCCCTTACTCATTACCTTCTCATATTACAATAGGCTAATCCTAGGGTGATTTGACTCTACCTCACCTCGGGGAAGACGATCTTTCGTCGAACCCGAGCGCCTCTAAACTCTAGCTAAACCAATTTCTCACCACTCTTCCTATCCTGCTACGGTGAACTCATCCACATCTATCCAAAATGACTAACTCCTACACCATGTCCCATTGTATCTTATTGCAATTTACCCATCTTGCCAAATGCAGACCATCCTAGGCTATATGTCGGACCAGACATGAGATAATCCAAATACTCATCCAAATGACCTACCTTATTTACCGGAGACTTATTATAACACAAATAGACTAAATCCATGAAATTATAATTTTCCTAATTTATCTGGCATTTAATTAATTCCCTTAAAGCTTCCAAAGCTACCAGTTTGAACATGAACTACCCTAAGTACTCATGCAAGATGCCTAAAAAATTATGATAAATATTAGGTTATCTCATTATGGTAAATCCAAAGTATCACAATTTTTCTATCATCAAAAGAGCACTAAAACTATTTTAGTAATATTTACTATCTTCCGTTGTTTATGAATCAAGTACAGAAAACATCCATCCAAAAATTATAAATTAATTATACTATGCAGATACAACCTTAAAAGTAGCATTGGCCAAGTTTCAAAATTTTTTAGCAAGTATTAATCTCTGAATAAATTAATGATCAAAAATCTCCATATTATGGACTTGTAAAGAAAGTACTGTAATCAACCCTCTAAAAATTATGAATAAATTCCTACAGACATATGCTGGCCTGAAATCATCAGCACCTAACTCTCATGATTTTTCAACAGATATATCATCTATAAATAATTTTATACCACCAAAGCCCCTTTTTAAAACTAGTGAAGGAAGTACTAAATATGTTCAATTAAGAATTGTAACAAAATTCAGGGATATTCACTTAGACCTAGATCATCCACTGACCAAGTTTCATCAGTTTCAAATGAACAGAATAATCAAATTAATTAAAGCACCATTTTGGGCCTATTGATATTTAACAAATAAAATACTAAAAATATAATCCATAAAATTCTAATAAAATTACTAGGGGTTCTAGATGGTCTAAAACTTACTCTACCCAAGTTTCTCAACCTTTAAATAAGGTTTAGTGGCTGAATTTACAAAATTGTGCTTCTACCCTAAAACTAGGGTTAGGGTTTTGAGATGTATGCCTTCCTCCAAGTCCTCTAAGATTCCTTCCAGAGAACTTAGGTTACATTACCTTCAATTCTACTGAGTTTCCAAGGTCATACAAAGGCATTAGCCCCCATGTCCTTCACAGCCCCCAAAAGTCCTTCCTTATGGTTTGAGGTTGAACCCTAGGGTAAATCAAGCCTAAACCACCCCATTTTCCTTATGAGGGTGACCTTGTCCATACTAAGTCAGTGTCCAAAACCTCAGCCTCTGTTGAGGGGAGGTGGCCACCCTAAGCCCATTGTGCACTTTTAATCAAAAACACCTCCTTAAGGCCAAACTAGGGTTTGGTGATTCCCTAACTAAAACCCATCCAAATCAATTGAAATATTGTACAGAGCTAGGTATTGATGTCAGGGACCACTCACCAAAATTTGGGATGGTTTGGAGGTCATTAGACCACTTAATTAAAATACCCTAGCATTATTAAATAAAAGTAAAAACTTTAGGCAACGTGTCTCCAAAAAATCCAAATTTTGGACAGACCCTAGATATAGTTAGGACGGATCACATGTCCAAATTTCAGCCTATTTGGACAAGGGATGAAGGGTGGACATCCATTTGAATCTCAGGACAGCCCTAGGTGCAGGTCCACAAAAATGGGTGCCCTGGTCCAACCATAGCGCCAAATTGGTCCATATCAATTTTGTGTTAAAGTAGACCCATAGGGATACAACTTTCATATTGAAAGTTTGCCCACCATGTGGACCTAAGTATTTTTAAAAATTAAAACCATTTACTGTAAATAATATGATAGAAATGAAATATCTTAAAATTATAACCTATACTTTGATTTTGATAAAGCACGAATCTTAAAGCATATCCAGTGGCTCCTGGTCATCTTCTTCCTCCAGCCAAGGGCCATGATTGGCCGAGCCTGGAGCCTATTCCAAGAGCATTTCCCGGGCATACGACCACCTCCCTGGCCGGCCACCACCGCCACCACCGCCACCACCTTCGTTGAGGTGGGGGCTATCGCCGGGCGGCGGCACGGCCGCCGGAGGGGCGGTTTCTGGCGAACTAGCGAGGTATAAGAAGCCATGAAAAACTGAAATTTTACTCACCCGATCCGGCTCAATTGAGCCCGATTTCTCTCCTAATTGATCTAGGATTCTAGCCCACGAAGAGAGGAGTAGAGGAGGACCTTCAACCGTGCTTGCCGATATGTTTGGTGGTGGTGCGCCATGGCCGCCGAGCTCCAAAAGCTTCCACCTCCAGATCTCTATCCTTAAACAAAAGCAGCGATGTAAAGGCCTAAATCCACTGCTTATGATGCTCTGAAGATGATAAAGGGGTCAGTGGAGGTATGGGAAGGGGCATGGCTTCAAAGCCATTAATGGCCATGAGAGGGAATTTCGTCCATGGAGAAAATCCATGGAAATTCACCTCCCCTTGGTCTCAATTCATTTAGAAACTCCTCAAAACTGATAGGGGAGATGAATACTAATTAATTGGTGAAGAATGGAGGGGTGATTCACCTTCCCCACCATGAATGACCTTCTCTTTCTTCTTTCTCTCTCTTCCCTATTGGAGGAATTGAATTCAGCCACCTTGGGTGGCTGACCATGGCTATTCAACCCCTTAAAACTGATGAGGGGAATGCATTCAGCCTTTGGAATCAATTGGACAGCCCTTTGGTCTCCCTTGGCCATGAATGACCTCATTTTCTCACTTTCTCTCTCCTCCATTAAAGAGAAAAATGGAGCTTTCTCTCTCCTACTCACCATGGCCGAATTTTATCATCTGCGTAGCCTATTGGCAGCCCATTAACTCATATTAATAATAAAAAATTAGGTTAGCCCATGTGGGGGAAATGGGTTTGAGCTTGGGTTAGCCCATTTGGGCTAATTTAACCTAACACTAGAATAGAGTTGACTTTGATCAACATGACCATTTGGGTTGACCCCAATGGGTCCTTGGTGACCCATTGACCTCCCCTAAGGTCTAGGAAGACTTGAGTAGGGTTGGTTGGGAATCTTGGGGGTCACTTGACCCTTAGTTAGGGTACTTTGACCCATTTTTGAAGCCAGGGTTGACTTGGGTCAACTTAGCCTCTTTGGTTGACCCTAATGGGTCCTTAGTTATCCATTGACCTCACTTTAGGTTTAGGAAGCCCTGAGTAAGGTTGGTTGGGCATATTAGAGGTCAACTGCCCTTGATTAGGGCACCTTGCCCTATTTAGGCCTATGGTGGTCCTATGTCAAATTGACCACTTGGGGTTGACTCCAATGGACCCTTAGGCTCTAGTGGACCCTCTAATGGGTTAGTGATGTTGTGGTGGGGTCATAGAGTCATGGTGAAGCCTAAGGTCAAACCTTGAGTTTGATGATGAGGTTGTGCCATAGGCAGACCATGGTGATCCTCACCTTGGTCTTCTATCTTTTAACCCATTTCTGGCTTCCTAGGGTTTTGTCATGACCTAGTCATGGCCAAAACCACTCTTAGGGGTCTAGTTGGAAATGAGATGTTACAGTTACTGTCCAGTCAGATGTTGTCGGACCCCGCTCCTGAGGGTGAGCATGCTTTGGCAGTAGGAGGACGACAAGGGAGACAGTTCGAGAAGGGATCTGGGAGTGCACAGCGAGATCCGCATCGAGGAAGGCAGTGGCGTGCTACCATTGCGGGCAGAGTGGCCATATCAGGAGTCATTGTCCGCAACATGCGCAGATTTCTGGGGACGTCCAAGGTGCGGGCAAGGTGGCGGTAGCTACGACAAATGATAGTAATGTGTCTCTCCTCATCACTGAGAGTCCATGGGACTCGGATAGCTGGATATTGGAATCTGGTTAGACCTGCGAGCAGTGCGGTTCGGTGCGGTTTGGGCCCAAACCGAAACAACACCGCATGGGTGCGATTTTTGACCAACCAAAACCGCACTGCACCGAAACCGTGCGGTGCGGTTTCGATTAGGTGCGATTTGCGGTCGGTTTTTGCGGTTTCAGTTTTTCACTGTATTTTTTTAATAATCGCATTCATTCTTGGACAACTCATCGTAACCACTTTTCAATTACTAACAAGATTTATTAGCTTAAATTGTGTATCTCAAACAACTTGATCTAATTCGGAGCTACCGTGTTACCATTACACAATCACACAACATTATCTCCCATGAGTAATGGCCCAATAAAAATGATACCTATAACATGCATTAACACTATTGTTTGGCAATATTCTCAATATTGCCCGTGGTAAAAATGAATTGGGGTCAAGATATACTTTAATTTTTCATCGTAAAACAACTTCCATAACATAGTAGTTTCCATTTTCAACAATTTGCTTGTGAGCCTAGAGTATTCGCTACAGCACCTGAGCACCCTTCTCGGAGCTTTCTGACTTTTACTCATTACTCTAAATACATCCAGAGTATGAATGGTGATAACATGCTGTCCAACTATCTGATTTTGGTGGATGATACCTTTTAGAGTTGGCATAAGATTCTCTATCCATTATAAATCATCAGATAAATTAAAATAAATCTTTATATAACATCAAAGACATAGACCAAAATAAATCTCCAGTTAAACCCCTTTACGAATCTATAGTAACACTTCGAGAAAAATCCCAAAAAATTCTATATTAAACTATTGATTAATCCTTAGCTAAAGCTCTAGATAAATTTTGAGATAAATCCCCCCAAAATTCATACATATATCCCTAAATAAATCGACGGTGCGGTGCAGTTTTCTCGGTTTTATGGAATTATAAACCGCACCGCACGGACTGGGGGCCGGTTTTGACACGCACAAAACCGAACCGCACCGCAACCATGCGGTGCCGTTTGAAAAGCGGTGCGATGCGATTTTCGGTTTTCCTACACATGCCCAATTCTGGTGCTTCGCAGCATATTTGCTCAGATGCAAGTATGTTCAGTTCACTAGAGGTGACGACTGGGTCGGTATTTCTAGGTGACGGCTCAACATGTGAGATCACGGGAACAGGGACGGTGGACATAAGGATGCATGATGGAGCAGTGTGTAGGCTTGAGCGAGTACACTTGGTCCCCAAGCTGCGCAGGAATTTGATATCGCTGGGCAGACTTGACTCCAGAGGATGCAATTTTGCGGAGAGAGGTGGAGTTTTGACGGTGACGCGAGGACGCACTGTGCTCATGCGAGCTATGCAGTGCGGTAGTCTTTACTAGCTGATGGGGACCACGATGTGAGGTGGTGTGCCCATGATTTATGCGACCGACATAGTTGATGGTCGAGGTGGTGCAGAGGATCGCCCTTCTGGTAGTCTGACTAGGCGAGTCAGATTCAGCGATCCATTTGCGTCGACATTCAGAGGTAGAGCCCGAGCAGGGATGAGTCGACTGAAGCAGCTCGGCTGACACCTCAGGTTCTTGAGGTGGTGCTTCGTGCAGGCTGGTGCTTCGTGCAGATCGGTGCTACGTGCAGTGTTTCCCAGTGCAGATGGTGCTTTGTGCAAGGAGTGCTTCGTGCAGGTGGTGGTTACGAGTCTCGAACCAAGGTGGTGATTGTTAATTTGGTTTGAATCCGGTTTCATACCGGATCATGAATTTAATTGGAGTTTATTCCTGTGTTGTTAAAATTGGGATATGATTAATTGGTTCCTTTTTTTGAGCCTTGTACTCAAATATATCCTCATCATTGACATTAGAATTAAGGAATATATTTGCCTTGGAGAATAGCTGGCTAGGTATTGTTGGTGGAGATCCAACCCGTGAGAAAAGGAAGCCGCTCCGTCGGTGAGGAAGAAGAGTCGCCGACCTGTAGCATTTGTGGAGGAGCCGCTTGGTTATAGGAGATCCGCCTGTCTCTCTCTCTCTCTCTCTCTCTCTCTCTCTCTCTCTCGTTCGTGTACTCGGAGGGGTCGCCGGTCTTGGAGGAGGTAGCCGTCGGCTTTGTGAGAGGGAGTTGTCGTCGAACTTGTTAGAGTTTGTCGCCTGCGCTGCAGTGGATGTTCTTTGGAGTGGAGAAGCATGGTGTCGACGGCGTGTGTGAGTACAGTTAGCCTCGACGGTGGTTTTCTATCTGGTGACGGCGTTGTTCTCCGAAGGTGGCGTTGTTCTCAGGTGGTGGTGCGGTTGAACGTCGGACTTCGACGTTGAAGGTTCGGTGAACCTTGTGCGTCCGCAAGGCGGATTGCAGTGCAGATCTTAGATTCTCACTGCGGATCGTGCGTGTCCGGTGCACCCTCGGTGTATTTGAAAGAAATAGTTCATAAACACCTAGAGGGGGGGGGGGGGTGAATAGGTGAACTTTATCTTTTTAAAAATTAAGGCAAAAATTTTGTACAACAAATGCAATTCTACAACTATCACAACACAGCAACCATAGAAACAATCATACACAGAGTGCACACAGTATTTATATTGGTTCCCCAAGGTCTGGGTACATCCACTTTCCCCCTTCGCCTATCTAGTAGTGTACTAGATTTGGCCTAACTTCAGCACTTCTCCTCAGATCCTCAGATCTTACAGCTCAGAACCCCAAACAGGTTCCTACAACTCAGAGTGTCCCCACTCCTACAACTCAGACAAAAAGCCCTACCACTCAGTCTTCAACAAGACCTACACTCAGAGAACAAGGTCTCCTACAACTCAGGCACAAGGCCCTACCTCAGTCTTCAACAAGACCTACACTCAGAGCACACAGCCTCCTACACTCAGCCTTTATAAAATAGGCTTACAGCTCAGATCTATACAAGATCCTACAGATATTTTGATTATACAAAGTAATTAACCACAACTCTAAAAGAGAGAGATGAGTTGACTGGTTTCTTGATGAGTTCTTGGAAGAACTTGGCAGAGATCAACCTCCCTTGGATTTCTTCAAAGCTTCTTGAATTAGAACACAGTAGGGTTGAATCTCCTGTGAATATGATCTTCAATCAACTTCTGTCTTGAGATTCAGATCTCAATCTGAATCTTACTTTGTAGTCTGGTTCAGCCACTGCTCTTCTTAGAAAGAGCTCTCTCTCTCCAACTTCTTAGATCTTCTATCGAAGGTCTTCTTCTTTTGTGTTGTTAGATCTCTTGATTAGTTGTGGTCTGTTTATGATCTCACACTATGATTCCTCGTTTTCTGTTGAAGGATTAAGGTCTTTAAATAGTCTTCCTCCAAGGTAACCGGCTGATCCGGTTTCTAACAACCTTCTGACAGCTCTGACAGTTACAGTTGACCGGTTGAAATGACAGCTGTCAAGTCATCCAGTCACTTCTTGAAATCACTGTCACTATCTGAAAGTGTCGAGACAGATAGCCATTATGTGTCGACATAAGTAGACTAAGTGTCGACACAAGTAGACTAAGTGTCGACACTAGCCTTGATGGTGTCGACACAACTCCTTGTGTTATTGTAATAGCTTCTCGACACTGCTTGTTCAGAATGTGTCGACACTGATCCTGTGTGTCGACACAAGCCTTCTATTGAATGTGTCGACACTAGTTGAGTGTGTCGACACAAATACTCCTTCTTTAATACTTAGTTGAATTCTGCTGTGTGTCGACACAACTCTGCTTTGTGTCGACACATGCCTTCTTGTGTTGAAACTTGCTGAGTGTCGACACATCTCCTTTGTGTTGACACATGCCTTCATGTGTTGAAACTTGCTGAGTGTCGACACATCTCCTTTGTGTCGACACATGCCTTCATGTGTTGAAACTTGCTGAGTGTCGACGCATCTCCTTTGTGTCGACACATGCCTTCATGTGTTGAAACTTGCTGAGTGTCGACACATCTCCTTTGTGTCGACACATGCCTTCATGTGTTGAAACTTGCTGAGTGTCGACACATCTCCTTTGTGTCGACACAAGTACTTTAACTTTGTTGAAGTTTGCTGAGTGTCGACACAGCCTCCTGGTGTCAACACTTTTGATGTCGACAAAGTTTCTCTGGGTGTCGACACTGCCTCTAAGTGTCGACACAGATTATGTTGACAATTTTTCACTGTGTGTCGACACTGCCTGTATGTGTCGACACTTTTCTTCTGGTGTCGACTCTGCCTTTCCTGGTGTCGACACAAATACTCCAAGTGTCGACACAACTTCTCTAGGTGTCGACACTAGCCTTCATAAGTATCGACACTACACCTCTAGGTGTCGACACATGGACTTAGAAACTTTTATGCTTTTCCTACAATTATTTAACCTGCACCTATAAACTCAAAGCACATCAAATACACCTTGATGTATATCATTGAGTACGGTGAGGCTTCTTCAAATCAGGTATATATATTCCAATGTACCCAACAATCTCCCCCTATTTGGAGAAGTCATAACCCTTAGTCAATGATATACATCATACATAACAAATTCTCAGTATAATGTAAAACAGTATTATATGACAGGGTAAATACTAAACATGTATAAACAAAACATGTATAAATAATTATCTCATTATAACAATGTAATAGATTGAACATTAAACATTGTTTTTACAACTTCCAAAAGTTTTATTAATCAAAAGTTTACATGAAGTTTAATGCAAATGATTACAAGGTTGTAAACTTAAGAAAATTCTATCCTATGGCTGCTCTGGCTCCTTGATAACAATGCCCTTTCCAAATTGAATCTTTGCTTGAACTGGAGCATCATTGTCATCAGCAGGCTTCTTTCCCTTAAGATCTTTCTTTTTCTATTCTTCAGCCCTTATCTTCTGTCTCTCAAAATAATGATAAGGCTTAGGGAAATACTTGCTAGACTCATGTGCATTAGGAGGTAGCTTCCCTAATTTAGCCTTCCTTCTGTATTGAACAATGGCCTCTTGCCTAGCTTCATGTTTTTCCACTCTTGGTCAGAATACCATTTGCCCCTCTCTAGGAAATTATCCTTTGCAGCCTTCCAAGCAGTCAATATGATATTCCTAGAGGTTGGGCTTCATTGCTCAAAGTCTGACCTTAATTCAGTCTGCTCTCTGAACCTCTTCTTAGATAATTGTGCGTCTTGCTCCTTTAATAATGCCTCTTGCTCTTTTAATAGTGCCTCTGGCACACGCTGTACTACTTTCTCAATAATAATATTCTGATTACCCTCAGGAGGACTATACATAGATTGTACCTCCTGATGTATCATGTCAAAATCAGCAGGAGGGTAGATTACCTGAGCTACTTCAGCATGTTCTCCTCCAAAATGTGCAGGATTTTTTCCAGACTCTGCTACATTATTATCATCACATAAAGATGGATATCCAAGGGTAGCTCTGATGTTGTTTGAAATCCATTTAGCATGGTCAGAGCCTGCTTTGACTAATACTCTCTCCCCCTTTATGACTTCTCTTTCTATATGATCTTTAAGATCATCCTTTTGAAACCTTATCTGAGCATTCAAATAGTTAACTCCATCTTTGTAAAAAGGTTTTAACCTTTGAAGCTTTTCAGTGATAGCCTTTTGAGAATCTTCAATGGTAGATTGAATAGCAGTGAGGCTCTCTTGTAATTGCTTATCAAAGACTTCTTTAGCAGTAGCACTTACAGCAGTCTGGGCAGTAGCTATATTTTTCATTTCACTTACAATGACATTATGAGAAGCAGTCAGATTATCATTCATCCTAATCTGATTTTCCAGGACATATCCTTGTTTCACTGCCATGTCATCAACCTGTTTCTTTATGTTCTCTTGATGAGTAGCTAGATAGACCACTGCATTTCCTCCTTTATGGAAAAAATCATTCATTTCCTTCTTGTGTTGATTCACTTCAAATCTTATGGACTTTATGTCTTGAGCTAAGGAAAATTGTAGCTCCTTATGGTGCTCATCCATATAAGTTTCCACAGCCTTTCTTTGCTCATCCAGCTTGATTTGCAAAGCCACCAACAAAGAACTATAGTCAGCAGTTGGGGCTTGTTGTGGAACTATGGTTTGCAGTGCTTTCTTGTAGGTCTGGCTTCTTCTCTTGAAGACCTGGAACTTTCTTTTCTTGGCTCTAGCAGCCTCTTCATCTTCAGAATCAGATGCTGGCAATGTCTACCCTGTCCTTAGGGCTAGGAGGTAAATCTTTCTCAGTCCTTGGTAGCTCCTCAGCATTCATTTGATCCTCAGTCTCATTTCTGGCAGTTTCTTCTACATGCTCCCCCTTAATATTAGCTGGCTCCACCTCAACAGCAGCTTTCTCTCTCTCAAAATCAATCTGTAGAAGATCAGGGAACATCTCTTATAGTGTAAACTAATGTTGAGGTTGTACAGGAGAATCTCTTATCTCAGGAGCATTTTTTATAACTGATGTGTCTTCTATGACCACATCCTGTGGTTGACTATGTATCTGGGTTTGCTGATCAACATCAAGTAATGAGTCAGTCAAAACTTCATCTTTAATAGTGAAATTTAATTGATTAACTTCATTGATTACCTCAAGAATTGTTTGGGTAGCCCTTTCACTATCTAATTGAGTTGGCTCATCCACATGTTGAGGCTCCCCCTAGAGTGGATCCAGGTGAATATGGCTAGCTGATGGTAGCTCCCCCTGCCTCTGGGCATCTTCTTGTCTTGCTGGTGACTGTCCAGCATTGTCATCGTCTCCATCATCAGAACTAAAAATCACTTGCTCCTCCGAGCTACTTGAGGATTCTTGAGCCACAATGACTGTCTTTTTCTTCTTCTTCTGAGGTGTTTCCTTTTCTGGAGTTGGCATTTCCTTTGTCAACACTCTATCCCACCTTGAGATAATCCTAACATCCATTCTCCTCATATAATATATCTTAGAGCCAGCAGCTTGGTTCATGACTTCAGGGATACTTCCAGCTAAGTATAAACTCAGAATCCTACCCAGATTGGGCTTCTTCAGACTTTTCTTTATCTTATCAAACATTACCACTGACCAATCATTTTTAAGTTGGAAAATTATCCTGGTCATCAAACTGAACATGTGAGCTGATATTCTATCATGCCCACCAGGCTTGCTCAGAATTACCTTGCCAACTATTTCAGATAAGAACTTGCCCTGCATGTTCATGTCTTTCCTGTTGAAAACTGATCTAATCTTCAGGCTTGAATCAAGTCCACACCATGCCAGTGCCTCCCTTGTCTTTGAAGCAGGTACATCTTCCTCTTCTTTAGTTCTAGGGAGATGTAGAACTTTTCTTAGACTTTTCTGGGTGATCTTGACTTTTGCCACATGAACCTTGGACTTAATCTTGAGTCCAGTTTCATCAAGGGTAGCTGCATTAAAGAATTCGAGGACCTCCTTCTTCCATATCTTGATTGGTTCTGAAATAAGATACTCTAACCCAGTCTCTGCAACTAGGGTTACCACACCTTAGATTTCTGGTTCTGCGTCATCAAAGGCGTGTCGCACGAGCTCATAACCTTCATTAATGTTCTCTTCTAGCTTGGGCGCCATTAGGGTTTGAAGAAATTTTGAATTTAGAGAAGAGAGATGTCGACACACAAGTTTGGTTTCGAAACTATGGTGAGCGTGTCGACAAACAATGGTGAAGACCTATTTATACCTTTCTAAAATCGAAGGTGAAAAGGCGCGTCAAAATACTTGAAATGTGTCGACACTTACTTCTAATGTCTCGACAACTATGTGTCGACACAAATATATAGTCGACAGAATATATGTGTCGACACTTATACATCTCAGCTCGACGATTAGTCGAGACTCTACTCCACAAATTCTGTGTAAATCCTAAGTGTCGACAACACCCTGGATGTGTCGACACCTACTCTGCATGTGTCGACACTAATTCTGTCAAGTGTCGACACTGACTGTCTAGATGTGTCGACATCATTTCTCTGAAATGTCGACACCACTTCTATGTGTCGACACAGACAACTTTGTGTGTCGACACTATTTTACTTAGCCAATTTTTAAACTATTCTAAGTTTATCATTCCTAATTCAATTTAAACTTATTGAATTTGGTTTCATCTAGGGGCTTAGTAAACATATCAGCTAACTGATTATCTGTCTTAACATACTCTAGTGAAATATCTCCTTTTTCTACATGTTCTCTAAGAAAATGGTATTTAATTTCTATATGCTTAGTCCTACTATGTGAGACAGGATTATTTGCAATAGAAATGGCACTTGTAGAATCACAAAATAAAGGTGTTCTACTTACTTGAATACCATAGTCTTCTAGCTGGTGTTGAATCCATAAGAGTTATGCACAACAACTTCCTGCAGCAACATATTCTGACTCAGCTGTCGAGATAGCCACACTGGTCTGCTTCTTGCTACTCCATGACACCAGCCTTCCACCTAGAAATTAACAGGTTCCTGTAGTACTCTTCCTATCTTCCTTGCAGCCTGCAAAATCTGCATCTGAATAACCTGTCAATACAAAATCTCCATTCTGAGGGTACCAAAGGCCTAGATAAGGTGTGCCCTTAAGATATCTCAAAATTCTTTTGACTGCAGTCAGATGAGATTCTTTAGGGCATGCTTGGTACCTAGCACAGACACATATAGCATACATGATATCTGGTCTACTAGCAGTCAAATACAGTAGGGAGCCAACTATCCCTCTATACAAAGTTTCATCTACAGGTTTCCCTGCATCATCTTTGCTTAGTGACATGCTTGACCCCATAGGAGTTTTCATGGTAGTGGATGATTTCATACCATACATCCTTATCAACTGTAGGGTGAACTTAGACTGGCATATGGATAATCCATCTTCAGTCTGTCTAACTTGGAGACCCAAGAAGAACTTAAGTTCCCCCATACTGCTCATTTCAAATTGTCATTGCATAAGTTTTGCAAACTTTCTGCAAAGATTACTTTTTGTAGACCCAAATATTATGTCATCTACATATATTTGGACTAAGATAATCTTGCCTCTGGATTCCCTAAGGAATAGAGTCTTGTCTATTTTCCCCCTTGAGAATTTATTCTCAATGAGGAAACTAGACAAGGTTTAATACCAAGCCCTTGGGGCTTGTTTTAACCCATACAAAGTCTTCCTAAGTCTATATACATAATCAGGTTTAAGAGAATCAACAAAACCTGATGGCTGCTCTAAATAGACTTCTTCCTTCAGATTTTCATTCAGAAAAGCTGACTTAACATCCATTTGATATACCTTGAACCCTTGATATGTTGCATAGGCAAGGAACATCCTTATTGCTTCCAGTCTTGCTACTGGAGCAAAGGTTTGATCAAAATCAATACCTTCTTCCTGCCTATATCTCTTTGCAACAAGTCTAACTTTATTCTTTATGATGATTCCATTCTCATCCAACTTGTTCCTAAAGATCCACTTAGTTTCAATAATGTTGTGGTCCTTGGATTTAGGAACTAGCTCCCAGACCTTGCATCTTTTGAATTGATTCAGCTCCTCTTGCATGACCTCAATCCAATGAGGGTCTAGGATTGCTTCTTCAAACTTCTTTGGCACTACTTGGGATAGAAAACTGGAGTAAAGAACTATACTTAGATTCCTGCTCCTTGTTTGCACTCCTTGTCTGTGATCTCCAATTATTTGATTGTTTGGATGATCCTTTAAGTGTCTATTTGCTGGAGGCAGCCTGTCTTCAGGTTGTACACCTCCAGTCTCTTCATTTAGCTGCACCTCTTGGCCTTCTTCAGTATCAGGAGTATCTTGTACTCCCCCTGGACAACAGCCACCATCTTCCACTTACTGACTTGCAGAAGAACTTTCTGTTAAGGTAAGCTTGTCCATTCTTTCAGTTACACCTGTGGAGCTGCAAACACTTCTTGGCAATTCATTGTTAATGAGTCTAGCTTCATCAAAAACTACATGAATAGACTCTTCTACAACTTGAGTAATCAAGTTGTAGACCCTATAAGCCTTACTATTATTGTTGTACCCAACAAAGATCCCCTTTTGGGATTTGGCAGCAAACTTGGTTAGATAAGACTTACCATTGTTAAGAATATAGCACTTGCAACCAAAGATCCTGAAATATGATAAATTTGGTTTTCTGCCCTTCACAATCTCATAGGGGATCTTCTTGTGGCTCTTGGTGATAGTAGCCATATTGATCACATGACAAGCAGTGTTTACTGCCTCAGCCCAGAAATATTCTGGGAGAGATGTGTCACTCAATGGGGTTCTACCAGCCTCTATCAAGATTCTATTTTTCCTTTCAGCAATACCATTTTGTTGAGGTGTTCTTGGTGAGGAAAATTCCTGAAAAATTCCAAATTCTTCACACAGTTTTGTCATACTATCAGACTGAAATTCAGTACCATGGTCACTTCTGATTTTGACCATTGTACTGTCCAATTCATTCTGAATTTGTTTAACAAAATAATATAAGATACTTGAGGTTTCAAATTTTTGTCTAAGGAAGAACACCCAGGAAAACCTTGAATAGTCATCTACAACCACAAATGTGTAGACCTTCCTACCTAGGCTGTGAACTGGCATAGGACCAAAAAGATCCATATGCAAGAGGTATAGACACCTCACAGAATCCTTGTCTTCAAGGCTATGAAAGGTGGATTTGGTCTGCTTGCCTTTTTGACAAGCTGAGCATATCCCATCCTTTATACACTTAACCTGAGGACCATTCCTCACTAACTCTTTGCTAAAGAGTTGACCAATTGTCTTATAGTTAAGATGCGCCAGCTTCTTGTGTCATTTAACACAATGTGAGACTTTCTCATCAGCTACAAGACAAATAGGAGAAACATTGTTCTCATATACAAAGTCAAGACAATAGACATTTCTCTTCCTATATCCTGTCAGAATGATCTTTTGATCACTTGACCTTTTGATATGACAATCATCCTTGACAAATGAGATGTCATATCCTAAATCACTCAGCTGACTTATGCTAATGAGGTTATGTTTCAAACCCTTTACATAAGCCACTTGAGTAATTGTAATTTGGTTACTAGAAATATTACCAAAGCCTTTGATGATTCCTCTTTCTGAACCACCAAAGGTAACTTTAGGGACATCCTTGATAGGTGTATAGTCCTTCAGCAACCCCCTAGTTCCAGTCATGTGCCTGGAACATCCACTGTCCAAGTACTATATAGGGGCATGGCCACTTGGACTCACCTGCAAAATAGATTACTTAACCTTAGAACCCAAATAATTTTTGCGTCCTTGGTGCAGGTTAGTCTGACCTTTAACAAAACTACCTGTAGCTGTTCTAGCAGGTAGTTTGCTACTATCCTTGATACTTAAATTGTGTCAACAATCTATGGCAAAGTGGTCTATCTTGCCACAACACCAGCACTCAAACCTGTTGTACCTTTGTTTAGGTACAACCCTGGCTGAAACTGCAGGCTTCTTGTTTAGTGCTGAGGCTTTGCCCTTAGATTTGGACCTAGATGTCCAGGCATGTTTTGTAAACCCCAATCCAGTCTTACCCTTTTGAGGTACAAACTCATCTATCAAAGGTAAAACAGATTTTGGTTTAGAAAAACTTGTTAAATCTCTCTCTCCTTCTTAAGTCTAGCCTCCAGATTTCTAACGTGATCATTCTTAAATGTATTAGTACCCATCTGAATAACAGTAATGTTCTTCAGCCTGGCTATTTCATTCAGTTTTTGATCAAACAACTTATCTGAATCAGCAGCCGCCAATTTAAGACTAGCAATCTCCTTTGCCTGAGTTTTGGCCAAGGTTTTACTTTTCTTCAGGGCCTGCAATAAGTCCTTATATTCATCAATTAACTGATGAATATATCCTTCAGATTCAGACCCACCCACATCACTTGATGCAGATGTATCTGATTCTGACTCAGTACTAGAAATTGAAGTAGAAGAGCAACTTTGTACCTTACTTGGTACAGGCTGATCCTGGATCTTGTATCCTTCAGATAAGGCCATCAGTCCCTTACACTGATTGTCCTCATGCTCATAAATTGAGTTCATTAGCTGCATGAACTCATCTTCTTCCTCTTCAGCAAACAAGGCAATATAGGCTTCAGCTTCTGATTCTGTTTCTGAAGATGACTGATCAGTCAAACTTTTGTCTTTCTTAGCAACAAAGGACTTTTCCTTTTTGCCCTTAAACTGAGTCTTCTTTTTGTCAGTTGACTCCTTCCTCTTTTTAGGACAGTCAGCCACTACATGTCCCTATCTATTGCAGCAATAGCACACAATTTTTGAAGATGTAGCTTTGCTTGGCTTGGATCTGCTTCTGTCATTCCTTGATGACTTTCTTTTCTGATAATAGTCATCTTTTGGCTAAGAAGTGGAAGGCTTAGACCTCCACTGCTTCTTCTTCAGAAACTTTTGAAAATGCCTAGTGAAAGCTGCAAAGTTTTCATCACTTTCACCGCTATCTGAATTCTTGCTTTCTGAATTATCTGTCACAGCCTCAGCAACTATTTGAGGTGGAGATGGAGATTTGCTTCTATACTTCCTAGTGACTTCAGTTTTGAAGGTCACAGATCTTTCCTTGTGCTCCACTCTAGTAGTCTTCTCTTCCTCCTTTCTAGCCAATAACTGCATCTCATAAGATAACAGTTTTCCAAACAAAGTTGGAGGAGGTATATCAGCTAATTTGGCCATTTCCCTAATGGCACAAATCTTGGTGTCCCAGTCCTTAGTCAGGGATCTTAACAACTTGTCATTCAGCTCATAGTTGCTGAATTCTCTTCCATAGGACATCAATTCATTTACTATCCTATAGAACTTCTTGTAGCATTCAGTAATGCTATCAGACTTTCCTTATCTGAAGCTTTCATATTCCTGATTTAACAAAGACTTCTTGTCTTGTCTTACTTCTTCTGATCCCCCCATATAGACTATTAATGTGTCTCACATTTCTTTAGAAGTTTTATAATGAATTAAGTTCTGAAATGTTGCATCATCAATTGTACTAACAATAATATTTTGGGCCCTCTTGTCCATAGTGGCCAGAATGATTTCATCTTTGGTCATTTCTGAATAGTCCTTAGGAGTTTTCTGATTTGCATCTAGAATGGATATCTTCATTGGCACATATGACCCTTCTTTGACTATAATGTATATTCTTGGGTCAGATGCTTCCATAAAGAGTCTAACCCTCTCTTTTCATATGCCAAAAATCTCTTTTCTACAGATTGGCAATTTCGTGGACCCCAGCTCTTTGTGATTCTCACTAGAACCCATTTTCTTGATTCTTGTTTATTCTGATTCTGCCTACCGGATCTTACTCAGACTATTATGTCTGTTTGGAGTGACCTCGCTTTGATACCACTTGAAAGAAATAGTGTCTAAACACCTAGAGGAGGGTGAATATGTGAACTTTATCTTTTTAAAAATTAAGGCAAAAATTCTATATAGCAAATGCAATTCTATAACTATCACAACACAGCAACCATAGAAACAAACATACATAGAGTGCACACAGTATTTATAGTGGTTCCCCAAGGTCTGGGTACATCCACTTTCCCCCTTCGCCTATCTAGTAGTGTACTAGATTTAGCCTAACTTCAGCACTTCTCCTCAGATTCTCAGATCTTACAGCTCAGAACCCCAAACAGGTTCCTACAACTCAGAGTGTCCCAACTCCTACAACTCAGGAAAAAAGCCCTACCACTCAGTCTTCAACAAGACCTACACTCAGAGAACAAGGTCTCCTACAACTCAGGCATAAGGCCCTACCTCAGTCTTCAACAAGACCTACACTCAGAGCACACAATCTCCTACACTTAGCCTTTATAAAATAGGTTTACAGCTCAGATCTATACAAGATCCTACAGATATTTTGATTATATAAAGTAATTGACCACAACTCTGAAAGAGAGAGATGAGTTGACTGGTTTCTTGATGAGTTCTTGGAAGAACTTGGCAGAGATCAACCTCCCTTGGCTATCTTCAAAGCTTCTTGAATTAGAACACAGTAGGGTTGAATCTCCTGTGAAGATGATCTTCAATCAACTTCTGTCGTGAGATTCAGATCTCAATCTGAATCTTACTTTGCAGTCTGGTTCAGCCACTGCTCTTCTTAGAAGGAGCTCTCTCTCTCCAACTTCTTAGATCTTCTGTCGAAGGTCTTCTTCTTTTGTGTTGTTAGATCTCTTGATTAGTTGTGATCTGTTTGTGATCTCATACTATGATTCCTCGTTTTCTGTTGAAGGATTAAGGTCTTTAAATAGTCTTCCTCCAAGGTAACCGGCTGATCCGGTTTCTAATAACCTTCTGATAGCTCTGACAGTTGCAGTTGACCGGTTGAAATGGCAGCTGTTAAGTCATCCAGTCACTTCTTGAAATCACTGTCACTGTCTGAAAGTGTCGATACAGATAGTCATTATATGTCGACATAAATAGACTAAGTGTCGACACAAATAGACTAAGTGTCGACACAAGTAGACTAAGTGTCGACACTAGCCTTGATGGTGTCGACACAACTCCTTGTGTTGTTGTAACAGCTTCTCGACACTGCTTCTTCAGAATGTGTCGACACTGATCCTGTGTGTCGACACAAGCCTTCTATTGAATGTGTCGACACTGGTTGAGTGTGTCGACACAATTACTTCTTTTTTAATACTTAGTTGAATTCTGCTGTGTGTCGACACAACTCCTTTGTGTCGACACATGCCTTCTTGTGTTGAAACTTGCTGAGTGTCGACACATCTCCTTTGTGTTGACACATGCCTTCATATGTTGAAACTTGTTGAGTGTCGACACATCTCCTTTGTGTCGACACATGCCTTCATGTGTTGAAACTTGCTGAGTGTCGACACATCTCCTTTGTGTCGACACATGCCTTCATGTGTTGAAACTTGCTGAGTATCGACACATCTCCTTTATGTAGACACATGCCTTTATGTGTTGAAACTTGCTGAGTGTCGACACATCTCCTTTGTGTCGACACAAATACTTTAACTTTGTTGAAGTTTGCTGAGTGTCGACACAGCCTCCTGGTGTCGACACTTTTGATGTCGACAAAGTTTCTCTGGGTGTCGACACTGCCTCTAAGTATCGACACAGATTATGTTGACAATTCTTCACTGTGTGTCGACACTGCCTGTATGTGTCGACACTTTTCTTCTGGTGTCGACTCTGCCTTTCCTGGTGTCGACACAAATACTCCAAGTGTCGACGCAGCTTCTCTAGGTGTCGACACTAGCCTTCATAAGTGTCGACACTACAAATCTAGGTGTCGACACATGTACTTAGAAACTTTTATGCTTTTCCTGCAATTACTTAACCTGCACATATAAACTCAAAGCACATCAAATACACCTTGATGTATATCATTGAGTAGGGTGAGGCTTCTTCAAATCAGGTACATATATTCCAATGTACCCAACAGTATTCACCGGACGGTCATTTTTCTCATGTTTTTCATTGTATTTGAATTTATATTTTCATTATATAAATTTTGTGTCTATTTTGTGTTCTTGTAACCTGCAATATTTATAGTTGTGCTTGTGTGTGTACCGAATCTTATAACATGTTAAAGGTTTGGACTTGGTCACAGTTTGTGCCAAGTCCAGCTGTTCCTTGTTCGCTGAGTCCGCGTGCTTTGTGCAGACTAGATATGGTGTCCGCAGCGACTTCAGGTTGTCTCCGCGGTCTGGTTTTGTATCCGCACTTATGTGCGACCTGGTGTGTCTAGCCGCACTATGATGAGTGTTTATCCTATTGTTATGGTTGGTGACGACACTCCTCCTCACACCTATAAATAGGAGTTCTCGGCTCAGCATATATCAACATTTACAGTAAACTTGAAGCTTGGGTTAAAACTTGCAGTCAGGTTTTCTTATCCACGCGGCCTAGAGAGTAATCGGTTTTTTGTTGTATTGCAGATTGTGCAGCTACCACTGATCAACCTTTTGTGTGGTTGTCGGAAAGCTCCTTCGTTGCCGTGTCAGGCTCCGAATAAGAAGACATCAATGACTAAGGTTTAAAATTGATCTGTTAATAAATGTTTATATTTTTTTTGTTTATAATTGATCTGTTAAAGTTTAAGGACATAATTGATGAGTTTTTTTACTAAATATTACTTTCTTGAGTAATTAATGCAATATATCTTTATACTATAAGGAAACCCTTAATCCCTCATGGTGTAACATTCGGTGGACCAAAATGCCCTCATAAAGACTGTTCTGGTGAGTTAATTTGAGGATATTTTGGTCATTCGTCCGGATTACCACTTAATTAACAGAGAGCTGCACTGTTCATCGGCCTCAAAATCCCGATACCGGTCTTCTTATGCGCAGCTAGAGCAGCTTCGTCGATCGCAAGCCCGTGGCGATACCCGACTTCTTCTTCTGCGAGCAGGTAGGGCAACTCCGTCAATCGCAAACAACGTCAATCGCAAGCCCGTCACGATACCCGATTTCTTCTTCTGCGCAGGTAAGGCAGGTCCGTCAATCGCAAGCCCGTCACCGTCGCAACTCCTTCGCCATCGCAAGCCCGTCGCTGTCGTCGTCGCTTCGTCCACGCGGTTTCTTCCACTTCTTTCGACTCCTCAAAAAGCTCTGATCGAAGCAGAGATTGCTTCCACTCATTCGCGATTTCCGCTTCGCCTCCCCCATCTATGCCCGCTCTTCCTCTCGCCCTAGCTCTCCAGATCCCGCTCCTCTTCTAAACACTTGAGCTTATTTTGTTTCTCTCCTCCAGGCATTGCAAGCCTAGATTCAAACATCGATGAGAGGTTGTTCTCTGCAGGATTTAATCAGTCCAACTTCCTCCTCCGACAGGAGCACAACTAGGGTTCAGCCACCCCTCTCCCGACTTTAGCACTGCACAATTTCTGCCCACGATCCCGCTCTATTTTCCTGCAGGGGAGTCCAACTTACCATGTTTTTTGGGTTGGTTTTGATTGTGTAATACTTTTTGTGGTTCAGGATTTTGGACAAAGCATCTTTTTTGGATCTGCACCCAAGGTATGGAAGATTTGAGGATACTCTTTAGTCATGGATTATATCTTTAGTGATGGATTATAACGATTGTGAGTAATTCTTTGCATTGTATTTTGGTTTGAATGCATTTATCCCTTGAAAATGCCTTGAGTTTTAGGTTTCTTTTTTTTAGTATTGCTACCCAAATACTACATCTAAAATCAGCCGGGGAACTACAATTTTAATTTAGTGTGGGCACCAAGTAAATAAGGAAATGGTTGTCATGAGTTGGTGGAACGAGTTTGCAGCGCTTCAGCAGCTTGCAAACACCTGTGCACAGGTGCTCGAACCACGTTAATCATCCCTTCTCGATTTTTTGCTCGACACAACTCTTTGGTCTGAATTTATAATATATATATATTTTTGCACATATTGTTTAATCAAACATTGCAGTTTTTTTTTCGATTGATCATGCTACTGCAACAAATATATCATGGTTTAAGGCATGATTAAGGAGTTGTTCTTACTTATTAGGTCTGAAAAGATTAAATAAATGATCATAAATGAGATATGGGAATTGTGATTTCTGGAATAAATAGAAATGATTTCTATAAGAGGATCTCTGTGATTTTCTGGTTGAGCATCTCTGTTTTCATTTGCCTTTGCTCATTTGACCAAATTTTAGTGTGGTTTTAGCTGGGCCCAAATTTTAGTTTAGTATGCTTTAATAACTGATTAGTGGTTTCATTATCTGACTTCCTATCTCTAATGCATTTTTCTTATAGTTGTTTCTCGGTTGTCAGGTTTTAGTTGTATCACAGGTTTTTGTAGCTTACTTCTATCATCTCTAAAATATGCAATAGTTTTATGATTGTAGCCATGTCTCTAATTCATTTGATTTACTCACTGTTTTGTGGTTGTTTGGTAGCTGCAGGATTGATGTTTATTACTCACTGTCTTTTTCCTATCTCTAATTGATTAGGAACTCCAAGCACTGATCATACTTATCATTGATTAAAAAAGATTAGGCAATGTTCATCATTTTTTCAATTGCAAGCACTGTAATTGCATTTTTTTTAATTGCATGTGTTAAATTTTTTATAGTTCTGCAGATGATTTCAGGTGTTAACCTCGGAAATAGAGGTGTTAATAGGCAGTTGCCCGTTGAAATAGACAGTCATCCGCTGAAATGGGCATTTATGAACAGGTCAGATTCACAGTTGTGCTTTCATAACAAGATTTAAACTTTAAAATCAGCACAAATATTTTCCAATTGTTTTTTCGTCTGCATAGTTGGGCCCAAATTTTAGTTTATTTGAGTAGAACTCGAGGCACTGATAATACTTCACTATAAAACTATCATTGATTTTAAAAGATTAGACAATGTTTATCATTTCTTTCAATTGCAAGTACTCTAAGTTTTTGTTTTCGATTACAAGCATAGAGGCCGGCTGTGATTTTATTTTGCCATTGCTCATCGATTGATGAGGTTTTATATTGCAAAAGTTGTGATTAAGCTCAGTGAAATCGCTGAAAAAGACAGTTGTTATTTCATTTTTTAAAGTTCTGTACTATATAGAGGCCGACTGTAATTTCATTTTCTGATAGAGGCAATTTTTTTCTTTCTCAAGAAATTTGTGCTTTCTCAAGAACAATTAGTTTGTGCTTTCTCAACAGTTATTATGTGCTTTCTCAGGATTCTTCATCGCACCAGTCAACAAATTTTTGCTTTTTGAATTATAGCAATAAATTTGGGCATTTTAGCAATTAATCATGATACCGGTCTTCTTATGCGCAGCTAGGGCAGCTCCTTCGATCGCAAGCCCGTGGCGATACCCGACTTCTTCTTCTGCGAGCAGGTAGGGCAGCTCCGTCTATCGCAAGCAACGTCAATCGCAAGCTCGTCGCGATACCCGATTTCTTCTTCTGCGCAGGTAGGGCAGGTCCGTCAATCGCAAGCCCGTCACCGTCGCAACTCCTTCGCCATCGCAAGCCCGTCGCTGTCGTCGTCGCTTCGTCCACGCGGTTTCTTCCACTTCTTTCGACTCCTCAAAAAGCTCTGATCGAAGCAGAGATTGCTTCCACTCATTCGCGATTTCCGCTTCGCCTCCCCCATCTATGCCCGCTCTTCCTCTCGCCCTAGCTCTCCAGATCTCACTCCTCTTCTAAACACTTGAGCTTATTTTGTTTCTCTCCTCCAGGCATTGCAAGCCTAGATTCAAACATCGATGAGAGGTTGTTCTCTGCAAGATTTAATCAGTCCAACTTCCTCCTCCGACAGGCGCACAACTAGGGTTCAGCCACCCCTCTCCCGACTTTAGCACTGCACAATTTCTGCCCACGATCCCGCTCTATTTTCCTGCAGGGGAGTCCAACTTACCATGTTTTTTGGGTTGGTTTTGATTGTGTAATACTTTTTGTGGTTCAGGATTTTGGACAAAGCATCTTTTTTGGATTTGCACCCAAGGTATGGAAGATTTGAGGATACTCTTTAGTCATGGATTATATCTTTAGTGATGGATTATAACGATTGTGAGTAATTCTTTGCATTGTATTTTGGTTTGAATGCATTTATCCCTTGAAAATGCCTTGAGTTTTAGGTTTCTTTTTTTTAGTATTGCTACCCAAATACTACATCTAAAATCAGCAGGGGAACTACAATTTTAATTTAGTGTGGGCACCAAGTAAATAAGGAAATGGTTGTCATGAGTTGGTGAAACGAGTTTGCGGCGCTTCAGCAGCTTGCAAACACCCGTGCACAGGTGCTCGGACCAGGTTAATCATCCCTTCTCGATTTTTTGCTCGACACAACTCTTTGGTCTGAATTTATGATATATATATTTTTGCACATATTGTTTAATCAAACATTGCAGTTTTTTTTCGATTGATCATGCTACTGCAACAAATATATCATGGTTTAAGGCATGGTTAAGGAGTTGTTCTTACTTATTAGGTTTGAAAAGATTAAATAGATGATCATAAATGAGATATGGGAATTGTGATTTCTGGAATAAATAGAAATGATTTCTATAAGAGGATCTCTGTGATTTTCTGGTTGAGCATCTCTGTTTTCATTTGCCTTTGCTCATTTGCCCAAATTTTAGTGTGGTTTTAGCTGGGCCCAAATTTTAGTTTAGTATGCTTTAATGACTGATTGGTGGTTTCATTATCTGACTTCCTATCTCTAATGCATTTTTCTTATAGTTGTTTCTCGGTTGTCATGTTTTAGTTGTATCACAGGTTTTTGTAGCTTACTTCTATCATCTCTAAAATATGCAATAGTTTTATGATTGTAGTCATGTCTCTAATTCATTTGATTTACTCACTGTTTTGTGGTTGTTTGGTAGCTGCAGGATTGATGTTTATTACTCACTGTCTTTTTCCTATCTCTAATTGATTAGGAACTCCAAGCACTGATCATACTTATCATTGATTAAAAAAGATTAGACAATGTTCATCATTTTTTCAATTGCAAGCACTGTAATTGCATTTTTTTTAATTGCATGTGTTAAATTTTTTATAGTTCTGCAGATGATTTCAGGTGTTAACCTCGGAAATAGAGGTGTTAATAGGCAGTTGCCCGTTGAAATAGACAGTCATCCGCTGAAATGGGCATTTATGAACAGGTCAGATTCACAGTTGTGCTTTCATAACAAGATTTAAACTTTAAAATCAGCACAAATATTTTCCAATTGTTTTTTCGTCTGCATAGTTGGGCCCAAATTTTAGTTTATTTGAGTAGAACTCGAGGCACTGATAATACTTCACTATAAAACTATCATTGATTTTAAAAGAGTAGACAATGTTTATCATTTCGTTCAATTGCAAGTACTCTAAGTTTTTGTTTTCGATTACAAGCATAGAGGCCGGCTGTGATTTTATTTTGCCATTGCTCATTGATTGATGAGGTTTTATATTGCAAAAGTTGTGATTAAGCTCAGTGAAATCGCTGAAAAAGGCAGTTGTTATTTCATTTTTTAAAGTTCTGTACTATATAGATGCCGACTGTAATTTCATTTTCTGATAGAGACAATTTTTTTTTTCTCAAGAAATTTGTGCTTTCTCAACAGTTATTATGTGCTTTCTCAGGATTCTTCATCGCACCAGTCAACAATTTCTGCTTTTTGAATTATAGCAATAAATTTGGGCATTTTAGCAATTAATCGTGAGTATGGGTTGGGTTTCATCATTCCTGTACAACATTTTGTTCAAGAAAAGTTTACACCATGCATGAGTATGTGAGGATATTTGTCGTATGGTTAGTAGTTTCTTGGGTAGCAACCAACTATTGAGCCAAAATGAAGATGATGATGTATGTTGACATTAAAAATATCTTATATGCTTACAAACTGCTGAATTTTGGCGATGAGAAATGTTGCCACCACGACAAGTGACGCCACCACGACAAGTGACGCCACCACGACAAGTGACGGCCCCACGACAAATGTTGCCCCCACGACAAATGTCGCCCTCATGACGAATGTTCCCTGCACAGGGTACTTTTGATTGGGATTTAACTTTTTAGACGAATGTTGGCCCCACGACGAATGTCTCCCCGCCAAATGTAACCCTCACGACGAATGTCGCCCCCACGACGAATGTCGCCCCCACGACGAATGTCGCCCCCACGACGACTGTCGGCCCCACGACGAATGTCACTACCATGACGAATGTCGCCCCCACGACGAATGTCGCCCCCACGATGAATGTCGCCCCAATGACGAATCTCGCCCCCTGGACGAATGTCGCCCCCACGACGAATGTCGCCCCCACGACGAATGTCGCTCGCCCGACGAATGTCGCCACCACGACAAATGATTCCAGCACGGCAAATGTCTCTCCCACGACAAATGTCGCCCCCTAGAGATATGTCGCCCTACGACGAATGTCGCACCCACGATAAATGTCGCCCCCACGATAAATGTCGCCCCCACGACAAGTGACGCTTCCTCGACAAATGTCGCCCCGTCGACAAATGTCGCACCCACGACAAATGTCGCCCCCTCGACAAATGTCGCACCCACGACGATTATCACACCCTCGGCAAATGTCGCAACGACGACAAATGTTGCCCGCACTGGGTCCCCCGTGCACGACTGCTTGTAAGTAATATAAGCAGCAATGTCAGGCGGGCATTGGAATTTGGATGAAAATCTAGTGTATTAATCAGCGAGTGGAGTTTGAATTTTCTGTCCGGCCAATACCATAATTAATTAATGTAAATCCAAGTTTTAATCAGTGTTTTTTTTTTTTGGCTCCTTTGCAATAAATATAATAATATAATTATAAAAAAAAAAAAGGGGTGACGTTTCTTATTTTCGTCTCCTCATCCCAAAAAATGACAATTGGAAGTCAAGAGCGGCATACCGCTTACATAATAGTTCTTTGTAAAAAAAATAGTTATAAAAGTTTAACCACCAATAAAATTAGAATTATTTCATCACATGACTTTGTTGTTGCGATAGTCCATTACATCTCTTAGTTGTTGAATCTTTGAAGTGTTAGTTGAGTTTTTATTTGTTGCAGCCAACTCAATTCTTTTGGTAGATCAGATTACACTAGGTCGGTTTAGCCCGTGGAACAAACTTCACTATTGGCTGTGATTTACAGGTTGTTGGTGGAATCGATGGTGACATGCCGCTTCTCGTTACACCATTGAGATGAGAAAGATTGCAAGCGCGCTCAGTGGGCGACAAACCGCCTCACACAAAGCTTAGTTTCTGTCACTTTCGGGTGGGGACGGGCGTTCTCGAGCGCTGCTTGGCTGACAAACTTCGCGGCGAAGCGTTGGTGGAGACTTGAAGTGCGTCGTGCACGTAGGAGACTTCACAGAGCGGCGAACATAATATATGTTAGGTTATTTTATTATATGTCCGCACGTGTCGAGGCCGACTCGTAATAGGTTAACGGGTTCGTGTCATACTAGGGTCTTGCTCTACGCTGCAAGTACTATAAATACTCATTCCATACATAGATAAGGTATTGTAGAATACTTTGACCGGAGTTCCCTCTCACATTCCCAAAGTACAACGCTCCGCTAGGGTTTTCCGCTCTGCGATTTCGTGAATCTGATTCCGCCGTTGCTTCGTTGCGCGATCTTGGCGATTCCGCTCTGCGTGTTCACGATCTTGGCGATCTTCGAGGTTTCTTCGCCAGGATTTGATCTACTCCCGTCGTCGTTCAAGATCTGCAAGGAAGAGTCCGCCGTTCTCGGAAAATTTTCCGCCGTCGCCTTCTAGTTCGCGAAGCCGCCGCGGTGTTCTGCGATCAAGTCATCGGTCGTCGTTCTCGATCGGGAAGCGGGAATAGATCCATCGCCATAGCCGCTGGTTTCAGATCCACCGCCTGGGAGGTCTTCCTCCGTCGATCTATTGCAACCTACAGATCCATATATTTCTAGATCTGTGCTACCCTGCTCCGGTGCTGCATCTATTTAAGGCAGCAGTAGTCCGTCGTTGTTCCTGCTGCAGATTCCATTTCGCCGATCTGTCGCGACTCATCGCGAGGAGTCTCACTGTTGGTCGGAAAGGAGATCTCTTCCTGTGCGCCGACCTCTCTCTTCAGGGGCAGATTTGAGTTTGTTTGTGGCAGTCATATCAATACTTGGATCTTCTCTGTTTGCCAATCCAGATCCGATCAGCAAGAAGGTTTATGCTGTCCTTTTTCACCTTTTGTTTTTGGTTCTGTGATTTCTGCCACATGTAGTTCACGGATCTGCTACGGGAAAGCTTCTCTTCCTTTCAGTGGAGGAGATCTGTGTCAGTTTTCTGCAGGGGATTGGTCCTCTGTAGTGGAGATCTATAGTGGATCTCCGCCTCTGGTTCGGAAAGGGCTCCTAAAATCAGATCAAAGAATTTCCTGTCGCGTCTCAAGGATTGGAATCAGGAATTTCTATTGGAAGGATCTCCATTGTTGTTTGAGATCTCATCCACCAAAGCAAACTCTGTGGAATTTATGTTTGTGTGGATCACGTCTTTGACGGTCGTGTTCAGCCGGAGAGGAGCAAATTACTTCTGGATTGGATCTGAAGGCACTGGATCGTCTCCCAGCGGATCAGGTGACATCTTTCTGGTTGTTTACTGTTCTAGCTTTAGCGAGATGTCAAAGATTACCTCCTACGACATCGTCAAGCTTCAGTCGTTCGATCTTTCCGACTTCCACGCTTGGAAGTTGCACGTCCAACTTGGTATGAAGGAACATGAGATTTTTTACACGGTCCTGAGTGATTTTGCCACTACCGAAGAGGACGTGAACGAACTTCAGTGGAGAAAAGACGAAGACTTCTGCAGGGACTACCTCCTAAATTCACTGAACACTAGACTCGCCCTGACCTACAGCAGTCATAAGACTGCAAAGGAGATTTGGGATCGCTTGAATGCGCACTTCCAGAAGGAAGAGGGGTTGTCGAGGACTCTCCTTGGGGAGAGACTATTCACTTCAAAATTCAATTTGAACTCGTCAATCACCTCTCAAATAATTGAACTGGAGAGTCTGCGTCTCAAGTTGGCGGACGATAAGTCCGACATCTCTGATAATCTCTTTGTGTGTCTGATACTTAGCAAGCTACCTCCTGAGTTGTTGACCTTCAAGACTAAAATGCACAGACTGAAGGAAAAGATCGCATTGGATGAACTCAAAAGGTTCATTCATATCGAGGATCAAAATATCGCTGGTAAGAGCTTGGAACAAGTTGGTCAGTCCTCACAGGCTGTCAACTTCGTTTCTCGACCCAGCAAGCCTCGAAGGAAGCCACCAGCACCCAAAGGTGAGGCCTCTGCACAGTTGGCGCCTAAAAAGCCTTCTTCCAAAAAGAAGAGGGGCAAGTGCCACAACTGCGGCAAGTGGGGACACTGGGCGGCTGAGTGCAAGGCTCCTAAAAAGAAACAGGAGGATGCCCCACAAAATGTGGCGAACATGCTGGCTGATGCCTCAGATCCAAAGTCCTTCGTGGCTATGATCGGGAGCAGTCACCGCAGTTCGTCCTCTGAGTGGTGGCTTGATAGCGGTGATACCTGTCATGTGACAAATGACAGAGGGTTACTTGCTGAGGTCAAGGCGGTCCAGGAGAAGGTGGAGAACTGCAATGGAGGAGAGACCGAGGTGACCCATGCTGGAACAGCCGAGCTGGTCCTCTCATCAGGTAAAACTCTTTTTCTGCATAATGTTAAAGTAGTTCCATCTTTAACTAAAAACTTGATTTCTATGAGTCCGTTAGATAAGGCTGGGATGTCCTTCACAACTCAAAATGGTAGAATGACCTTAACGGTAAATTCACATTATTTTGGGTGTGCGTACTTGATCAACGGAATGTATAGACTTAGCTTAAACAACGACAGCATTAACCAAATAAGTTCGAACCTTATTGATCCTAAGTTGTTACATAACAGACTTGGACATGTGAACTATAGGAAAATGCTAGATCTAGCGAAGAGTCATAACATTCCCTTAGATCTGTCGATTCGATTTGACAAGTGCGAGGTGTGTGCTCAAACCAAAATCACTAGAAAACCATTCAAATCGGTTTCTAGGAGCACGAAACTTCTTGAGTTGATACATTCAGACCTCTGTGATTTTCGTAGCCACGTCACTAGAGGGGGAAGGAAGTATCTGATTACATTCATAGATGATTTTTCAAGATATTGTCATGTGTATCTGTTAAAATCGAAAGACGAAGCCTTTGAGACGTTTAAGACCTTTAAGTCTCGTGTAGAAAATCAGTTGAACCTGAAAATTAAGAGATTTAGAAGTGATTGAGGAGGAGAATATACTATTTCTGGGTTCAAAGAATTTTGCGCCTCTGAGGGAATAATTCTTGAAACCACAGCTCCTTACTCACCCCAGTCAAATGGTGTTGCCGAGCGTAAGAATAGAATTTTGACAGAAATGTTGAACTCTATGCTCCTAACAGCTGGCATGCCTAATTCCTTTTGGGGAGAAGCAGTTCGTGCTGCAAATCACATTCTGAATAGAGTGCCTCATTCTCAGCTCACTGCTACCTCGTATGAGTTGTGGCACGGTCATCCTTGTAGATATGATACTCTAAAGACTTGGGACTGTATCGCATATATGCGATTACAAGACCTTAAGAGGCCTAAGGTGGGACATAGGACGACCACATGTGTCTATTTAGGTAGTGCAGAAGATAGTGCAGCCGACAGATTTTTCGATCTATCCACGAATATCGTGATAGAGTCTAGAGATGACATATTCTTTGAAGATAAATTTGTCAAGGATCATGGTTTCTCTGTTTCCGGGTCTAAAGATATGATTTCAGAATCTATCATAGAACCTATAGCTGGCCCTTATGGCACTGCTCCCCAACATATAGAGGTGGAAACTGTTCCACTTAGAACATCTACAAGAGAGAGAATCCCTAAGAACTTTGGTGAGAATTTCGTCACCTACCACTTAGAGGATGATCATTCTCCTACCAGGAGGCAATGAGATCTAGAGATTCGTTGATGTGGGTAGAAGCCAGTGATGATGAGATGGACTCGCTGTTACATAACAATACTTGGCATCTAGTTGACTTGCCGAAAGGCGCTAAAGTCTTAGGATGCAAGTGGGTGTTGAAGAAGAAACTACATATTGATGGGTCTATAGCTAGGTATAAAGTGCGTCTCGTAGCTAAAGGTTATAAACAACAGGGGGGAATAGACTACTTTGATGTTTATTCACCTGTGTGTCACCTGTCGACTATCAGGATTCTTCTGGCCTTAGCGTCTATCGAGAACTTTATAGTTCATCAGATGGCTGTGAAAACAGCCTTCTTAAATGGAGAGCTTGATGAAGAGATCTACATGACACAACCTGAAGGTTATGTGCAGAAAGATCTAAAAGATAAAGTGTGTAAATTGGATAAATCAATCTATGGGCTTAAACAAGCGCCTAAGATATGGCACATGAAGTTTGACCAGATGGTAAAGAGCCTCGGATTTCAGTCCAGTCTCTCAGATAAATGCCTTTATCACCGCTCATTATCGAATCTGACAGTCATCATATGCTTATATGTAGATGACATGTTGATTTTGGGGTCTAATCTTGCTGCAGTTAGGGATATTAAATCCACTCTGGCAGAAGTACATGAAGGACCTTGGTCCTGTGGATACCCTATTAGGTATGAAGGTTAGAGTTGACAAGGGTCGAGTTACTCTTAGTCAGGCTCATTATATTGAGCAACTTCTTTCTACCTGGGGATATGTTAACTGTAGGCCAATTGAGACGTCATTTGATCATAATGTGAAGTTGAGTCCTAACGTAGAGACCAGCATTGATCAAGTCAAATATTCCAAAATAATTGGTAGTCTCATGTATGCCACAAGTTGTACTAGACCAGACATTGCTTTTTCGGTTAGCATGCTGAGTCGTTTTACCAGTAATCTAGGCAAAGAGCATTGGGAAGCCCTAGATAGACTGCTGAGGTACCTGAAAGGTACTAAAGATCATGCTCTCTGCTACACTGGTTACCCACCTTTTGTGGAGGGACATTCTGATGTGTCATGGTGTTCAGAAGTCGGGAACAGCAAGTCCACCAGTGGATATATATTCACTTTGGGTGGAGCTGCTATTACTTGAAAATCCAAAAGACAGACCTGTATAGCATTGTCGTCTATGAAAGCCGAGTTGTTTGCCTTAGCCTTGGCCGGTGAAGAGGCAGATTGGATCAGGAACTTGATTCTAGACATTCCCTTGTCTAAGTTACAAGTCAACTCGTTGAGCTTGTATTGTGATAATCAAGCAGCAGTTCAAGTCGTTAAGAATACCCTCTATAATACTAAGAGGAGACATGTACGACTGAGACATGCCTTGTTGAATTATCTGAAAGAACAAGAAATTATCACTTTGATCGATGTACGTTCAAAGGATAACTTGACTGATCCATTGACGAAAGGAATTCCAAATGACCGTTTAATCAAAACTGTAGGGGAAATGGGACTAAAGGCGATTTAGTTCGGCCTTAGTTCAGCAATAGGTGATTCAGTTCAGCTTTTGTCCGAAAGTTTTGATTATTCCGATTTCCTTTGTCAAGCAAGCATGTTGTGTTCCGTTGATGCTCTTGGTTGCTGAGCTCGGATCTGGTAAATTGTTTCATTCCAAACTTGATGCTAACAACTTCACCTGGATTCGGCTTTTGCCTTGGAGGAGAGTGTTATTCCAAACTTGATAACACAATCTGACTTGGTCTTGTCTCTTCTTCTGGAGATTGGTTCCATTCCAAACTTGATGAGTTCCAATTAACTTTAGAAGGGCAGTAACCGTGACATTACATATAGGATCATAGATATAGCTGCGGTGTGCAGAAGTCTGAAATCATTTCAGTTGAAACAGATATCAGGTTCTGAGGTAAAACTATAATACTCTGTGAATGTGTCCTCCCAGCCAAATTAAAAGTTTAATACTAAGTTCTTTTTTTTGTAAGAACTAGATATTTGCAAATTTGCAAAGGATAGAATTCATTCTGAAATGAAATTCTCTGTTGAAATTGCAGGGGTTGCTGGGATAGGAGGAGCACTGGTTGACTGGGATCCAGATCAGGATGATCTTCTGGATGATGAGTTTTAGAGTATTTGTAGTTTATCTTTTGCTACTTCTGCTCAGAACATTGTTTAGCTCTTATTTTATGAACTGTTTGATTGGACTATTAGCTCTTTGTTTGTTTGGGACACCAGGCGTTTTGGGTCTGTGTCTTGTTGTACCTGAGACTATTCTGTGTTGCAGCTGAGTTTCGTTTTACTTATGCGTGCATACTATTCTGTGCTTAAGTCTAATTTGTTTGAAACAGGTGCTAGACACGGTTGTGTATGATTCACAGTTGGTTGAACTTTGCACAAACCACCCTCTATCCGAAGTCTGGGTTCACGGCGGACATAGGAGGAGATTGTTAGGTTATTTTATTATATGTCCGCACGTGTCGAGGCCGACTCGGAATAGGTTAACGGGTTCGTGTCATACTAGGGTCTTGCTCTACGCTGGAAGTATTATAAATACCCATTCCATACATAGATGAGGTATTGTAGAATACTTTGAGCGGAGTTCCCTCTCACAATGTACTCTTCTCTGAAGCGTCGTGGACTTAGGCGAATTTTTCGGATGGCTCGACGGAAGGATGAAGCTCGTAGGAGGAGCATATGATATCTGCAATTGTAAAACGTATGATATCTAGTATGGAGATTTCGCGCACGTAGGAGCATACAATCTACCATTATAAAAGGGCGGTGCTATCCGCACCGCAGTTTAGGCTATTCACACCGCATTTTTTCCTAATTTTTCGTGCATTTTGGAAATACGTCTTGTACATGCATTTTTAGGAAAAGTGTTCAACACGAAAGTTTTAGATCTCGACAAGATCTACAACTCAAGATCTACAACTTTCATGTTGAACATTTTTCCTAAAAATGCATGTACAAGACGTATTTCCAAAAGACGCGAAACATGAGCGTATTTCCAAAGTACGCATTGTACATGCAGTTTTAAGAAAAGTGTTCAACAGGAAAGTTGTAGATTTCGTCGAGATCTACAACTTTCGTGTTGAACACTTTTCCTAAAAAATGTATGTACAAGACATATTTCCAAAATGCGCAAAAAACTAGGAGAAAGTGCGGTGCGAATAGCCAAATCTGCGGTGCGAATAGCAGTGCCCTAATAAAACTGCATATGATGTTTATCACTCCTAGAAATAACGTATGAAGGTATCTCGTATGGAGATTTTGTGATGAGCAATATAAATCTGAGGTTTTCCAATAAATAAAATTTCTGGCAAAAAAACTGCAGCCTAAGAATAAATAAATAAGAAAAAAAGCCTCAATCCCAATTACAAAAAAAAAACACAGCATCTTTTATTACTCTGAATATATGAGAAGAAAAATTCTTACAGCTGGATTTACATGAGCATTTGGTCGTAGTTCTGCAGCAACTATAACAAATTCTTTCGTGCCTAGTTTCAAGCCTGAAGAAAAAGAAAAAAAAAAGCGAGTACATGTTAGATTGGACGGCGAGTATGATTGATTCAACGGTGAGATCGCAGCTCACCCTCCTTCCTCTGAAAATGCTACCCGGACCCAAAAAAATTTTGCAAAACGAAGAACCGTAGGTCACTCGCTCACGCAGATCAATGAGCTGCAGAAAGGAGAAGGAATATTTTGAGAAAGGAGAATATGGGAGATCATTGGAATTTGGAGGCATAACTACACCTACATTTTTTCCTTCCTAGTAACACTAGAAATTGTGGCCTTTCCTTTTTTTTTTTCTTCTTCAAATTTGTTTAACAATGCAAGGCTAGGAAGCTAGGATTATTCATTTTATTTAGAATTGGAAGTTGGCATAAATGTCTATTCTTGGCTTTTTAGTATTGCCTATGTATATTTACCTAGCGGGCACTTGCCGAGTGTGTTTGTATTTGGGTCCACCCAATGACGGAACTAGGATTTTGATGTCGTCGGGACATAATAAATTTGAACATATATGGCATTGTTGAAAACATTACCACTTCACTTGACATAATCTTTGACTTGCATTATTTTGGTTTATGAACATCACAATTCACAAAGGATTAAGTAAATTTGATAATAGAATAATGTTATGTAAAAGAAGACCTGCACCTAACAAATTGAAGGAGAATAAAGAGAGAGATGGGGTGAGATTTTAACCTCTTTTTTCCCACAAACTCTAAAGAAATAAATATGATCATACAAAAAGAAATAGGCCCTCAAACACTATGAATCACAAGTACAACAACACAAGTTGAATAAATAAACAAAAATCAATCCAAAAAGTTAATTATGGACAAAAGTAGTTCAAGATGAATAAACAAAAATCAATCCATTAAGGTTTGATCTCAACAAAAGTTGAATAAATAAACAAAAATCAATCCAAAAAGTTAATTATGGACAAAAGTAGTTCAAGATGATTTTATAAAGTTTAGGGCTCTGTTTGGGAGGACTTATTTTCACCGGTCAAACAATTATTTTATTTAAATATTGTTATTAAATTATTTTATTTAAATATTGTTATTAAAATATGATATTATTCAAATAATTATAAATAAATATAACATAAGAGATTATGCTGTAATTAATTAAATGATAATAAGTAATTATTTTAAAATGGGGTCGTTTTAAAGCTTATACTGTATTATAGCATAAGAAACAAACAAACAAACAAAAACAAAAAGCTATGAATAGAAGCATATGTAATATCATTGTTAATGTGGGATGTTGATTAAGACTCCATTTGGCGCGCATGAGTTACATGCATTATATTCCATTCCAATTGTTATAGATATATTAAAATACATCATGTATACATTAATTCACCTTTGATATCATTTTTAGAGCCATCTTCAATCTTTTAGCAAACATAAAATGTTGGTAAGTTATTATTTCTCTAGCAAGATATTAATCACAATATTAAATTCATTAATTACCATAATCTCCCCAAGAGTTAGCATAATTACAATATGCACCCCCTCTATATTTTGAAATTACAAAATAAAAATCATGGAAAATACAACTTCTCAGTTGTTTCTACACTGACAAAAAACAAAGAATCGTCGTTAAATCGCCTACCAAATCCCGCAACTTGACGTGTTAATGAAAGAGTTGCGAATAATGCATGTCAATGAAAGAGTTCCACATGTCAAATAATCATACATAATGTGGAAACATTCTTCCACGCGGAAGAGATCATAACGAAAACTCGTAGGATTGACCATGCAGTGTTGCTCAATTTCTTTTCACTAAAAAAACAAAGTAGCAAAGCTCCTGTTCTCGCAATTTCTATGATCGAAAAAAGAACATTTTATAAGTCTTTAAGGTCGAGAGACAATGCAGCAACCGAGTTAATTAGATCCCCGACCATCCAAAATTTCTGGCTTCTGCATTTTTCGAATTCCGCGAGTCATCTGAAACATTTTTCTTCAGCAAAAGAACAAGTTAAATTAGTTTGGAACTTTTGTTTCTAGTGTCAGCATGCAAGAAAATCCTGTTGGATGAGTAAAAAGGGGGTTTTAACAGCAATAAAGGTATTAAGTTTTGCAAATGATAGCCAAACAAAAATTTTATATACTTACACTGATTCTTCCTTGAAGTGAATCCTTTAAAGTTAATCAAATCGCCCCTTCGCCAAATGAATGCTGGAGGAACGAAGGCAACCAACGCTTCGGGGCTTTATGCTTTATGAATCTGCTGAGGCGAGAACGGTTCTGTACAAGAACCATGTAAAGCCTACTTCAGTGTTCAAATAAGCCTTAAATGACTTTAAGAGAATCCAAAGTAATATGTGAGTCAAATCCTATCCTTGGACTAGTATTTCTAAATACCTCACTTGAGATGCCTACTCTGAGAGGAATGTTGCGCAATGGTCTAATTAACCGACTCCTTCAATGAAATGTTACAAATGCGCTCCAACGGACCCTCCTCACGACACGAGAAGCAGGTGAAACTGCACCACCTTGGCGCAATGGGGTCCAGTGCAATGTTAAACGAATTTATTTAAACATATTAATTGTTTAATTTACTTTTTAATCTCGCGAGGCATGTACAGGCTTCTTATTTAAAGAGGTTCATTTGTAATTGAAAGGCATCTCAGCTTTTGTATTTTGGATTTAGCGTTGAAATGTGCGAGAGAACCAAACCTCTATTGTTGTTTATGGGAGTATGTCTGTCCAAGTGCTAGTACAATTATTCATTCGTGCAATCTCTCACAACGTAACAATTGACCCGGTCTATCGTTCCCTCCAGACAAACTTCGTTAGCGGGGATTCCGACTAGCACTGCCTACACTGCAATGGACCGCCATACCAAGCTTCCATCTCTGTCGAGTTACACATGCTTAATACCTTTAATTTACGTATTAATCGATTGAAAGAATTATTTTGTTGAGAGGATTTTTTTTACTTTAATTTTAGAGGTTGCTTGATCATTTCATCATATGATAATTTTATTTCCTTGTGCAATTGCAACTTCACAATTAATAAAAATATAGAATCTATTCCTTAGCATAAATAATAAAAAAACCATTCACTAGGCCGAACCCATCTCATTCTTATGTTCAGCCAACAAGTTTCATCTACGTAGCATCCGTTGCCATTGAGCGGGCACTGGAGAAGACCACACAATAGGAGTCGTCATTTTCTCATCTTCTGATCAGGATGCCAGAGCTCCTTCTCGTTGCCCAGTTACGATTATCCGTCGATCAGTACAGCTACACACCGACTCACTCGTTTGCATGATCCGCCGATGTCGATCCTCTATGGATCATTGTTCCTTGTCTACAGACAATGCTTAGTTACATCCCAACAACCTGTTGACACATCTCATGGTTCTCAACCCCCAATTGACAATTCCTTCATCTTAGTTAGACATATCACAAATCAATAACATTAAATTTAGATACATACAACTCTACACATAGATATGGAATTTATGTCAAGTTCGTGCTAATTGTTGCATGCATTCTCATCAAGTAGGATAATTATATGCGACAATGAACCTCGGGAAAATTATTAAGCGGATGTTTATGGAAAAAATCCTATTACATAAGTATGTTAGAAAACAGAAAAATCATTATTTGCACTGACATGTATTGAATTATGCAAAGTCAATATACGCTTGGAATGTAAGCATGAGTTAAATAATTATTCATTAGACTAGTGGGCTTATGTGGGTCTCAGTTTTAGTTGAACATGTCAACCACTAAGTGTATAGTTCGTTAGGAGACATGGGAGGTGTTTTCTCTCATGATTGACAGATGCATACCATCATACTCATATGGTACACTAGACCATATGAACTTCAAAGAGGGTTTGACAGACCAATTCTTTCACGTCCAGATACTATTGGAGGTGAGTTTGTGTTCCATGCAAGGGATGCACAAGAGCACTTATAATTTGCCTTCAGAGACTCAAATATCTAGATTGTGCCTAGTAAGCTATGAAACCTAAAGCTAAGAAGAATATGAATTTGAATCATCTTTGTTTTAAGAACACAGAATCCAAAAATCTCGATGCTTTAATGATCTAACGTTGAATATGATGAAACAAAGAAACTATATTTATGTTATTATGCTTCATTTCATGCATAGTTAACTCCGTCTTCTGATTTCTCTTTACAGAAAACACAAATCAAGAGATACACTTAGGATGAGCTACCGAGGATTTTTATGCAGTCTTAGTATATATTGTATAAGGAAAGACATGATGTACTTAGGCATTAGTGAGAGTATGACAAAAATAGGGCATAATGGCAAAAAAGGATCCATATAGCCGACCCCACTATAGTGGGATAAAGCTTGAGTGTTGTAGCTGCTGCTTAGTATGTATTCTATCATTTGTAATAGAACATTTTATAATAATTTAATTTGATTATCATATACTAACAGACTTAGGTCTGTATCAGACATTAGTTTAATTCAAGCATTCATTATTGATTCTATCTTGGGATAGTTGGCCCTATGATTTAGATAGAGGTATTCCTTTTAACATTAGCTTCAGTCTTTCATTTCTACTAGTTACTTATGTTTCATTTACATTCTTGCTGTTACTGTACCAATATTTATACTATTATGCAATTGCTTCGTATCATGAGTGTCGATCGGGCTTTTGAAATACTATTGAACTAGGTAGGACTCATGCTTTCGATGAATCATTTCTTCGAGCAGAAGAAAATTCTGTAAACATTGACTCAAAATCTCACTTATCAGAGTCCATTGTGTAAGAATCTTCTGAGTAATTTGAGTAATTGGTTGTGATATATCTGATCCATGCATCATATCATGAAAAATGAATACAAATTTTTTACTGCTACTTAGTATCGGCAATGGTGTTGGAACCCCAGTTAGGATTTGAGTAAGAAACACTATTAGGAATTTTAGATTGACCCACCATGTATAGTCATGAGTCATAGGATTATTTCTAGGACAGGTCATTCAGAAGGTTTATCCAGAATTGCTGAAAGAAGTCCAAGGAATGCAGTTAAGACAAAGTCAAAAAATCAGATCGACGATCGTCGAACGCAGTTCGACGAACGGCGATCTTCGGTCGACGAATTCTGAGTTGCTTCTCTGAACTCAGGTCGACGATCTCAAGACTCAAGCAAGGCTGTGTCGACACCATCACAGCAACTGTGTCGACACTCAACAGTTCTCTCAGCTCGACGAACACAGAAACTGAGCTCGACGAATTGCAAGCTCCGGTCGACGAACGCAGGCAAGATATTCAGCTCGACGAACCTAGCTAAGTTCGACGAATGTCGAACTCAGGTCGACGATTGATGAACTCGACGAATGCTCAGGTCGACGATTTCTGTGGAATCAGTAACAGTTGGCAGAATTTATTGAGGATTAATTGCAGTCAACATTCCCAGTGAAAATAGTCGTTCTAACGGACAGTTACAGAGGAATTAAGTGAGGATCAATTTCCAAAGCATCTTCTCCTCTCGGGAATGTTTCTTTCGCCATTAAGTCTACGGAATTCAAATACAGAGAAAGAGAACAAGAACATGTAGGATATACAGAATAGAGATAGAGACACAAGATACAGAAAAAAGGAAGAACAGTAATAAACAGAAAAAGGGCAACATCACTGAAGCAACTACCAGCCCTAGACCAGAGGAGACAGCAATCATAAGAAGAAGAAGAACATCCATTCATATCAAGAATCTTCTTCTTCCCTCATTACTACAGGACAACTTCAAGGACAGCAAACCTCTTATCAATCAGAAGTTCCTGAAGATTTCTCTGGTCCAGGCCTGAAGATTGAAGGCCTATCACCCTGAAGCAGAGCTCCAGTTTTCCCTGAAGCATTCTACATCTCAGGGGGAGCAAATCTGCTAACATCATCAATCCACAAGTCTTCTCTCAGATTGTTGACAGAGAAGACAAAATCACTCTTTTCCCCCTCCTGTATAAAGGGTTGTCATCTCCCTTCAAAAGTGATTTCTGGTTGCAAGTCTCCTTCCAAAAGACTTGAGGTTTGGTTTTTGGGGACCTGATCAAAACCCATTGGTGTCAGACACCTGATCAAAAACCTGAGTGGATTCCTACCAGGGTGGTAGAAGAGTGGACTACCCAGATTTGGGGAATCACTATAAAAATCCTTGTGTCTTCTGTGTTGCTTGATTTCTTTCTGCATTTCTTATTTTATATTTGTGCTGTGATATTTATAACTATAATTAGTATTTTGTTAAGACCTATCTCTTTCAATTGGTATCAAAGCGATGTTGGTTAAAATACCATACTATATTGGTTGCACAGGCTACCACCTGAACCACAAGATCCTGTGATAGATCTTAAATATCTTTAGAGTTATCATGACACAAATTGCAGATTTTTCAAGCACCAGACTGCCCATGTGCAATCTAGATAAGTTTGCACTATGGAAGACAAGGATTAAATTTTTTATGGACTCCATTAATGAAAACATCTTTAAATCTATTTTGTCAGGTTCAGCTCCACCTCAGCAAAAAACAAGTCCAGATGCTGTTCCATCATCTCAATGGACAGATGCCCAGAAAAGGATGAAAATTGCTGATGCACAAGCAATGAACATTCTGACTCAATCAATGTCTGATGACATTTTTGAAGAACTTGTTGAATGTTCATCTGCAAAAGAGATGTGGGACTCCATCACAGCAATGGCTGCGGGATCAGAAAGAATAATTGAAGCTGAATCCTAAAGTGATGAAAAAGAAGCAAGAGCAAAAGAATTTTGCCTAATGGCAATAGATGCTTCTCGCAGCAGCTATGTTGCAGAATCTGAAGAATCAGAGTGTGAATCAAATGAAGAGGATCAGGCTATTTCTTCCCTTGACTCTTCTTCAGCTGCACTTAACACTGATCTCTCATTATCACATGAAAATCTTCAGAAAATCTTAGTTCAAAATATTTCGTCGAACGGAGATCGACGACATCAATACTATTCGTCGAACTCAGATCGACGAACTATGAACAAAGATTTTGTTTTGAACTATTCAGGATTCTGTGCTCGACGAAACAAACTTAATTCGTCGAACAGAGATCGACAAAAATGTATCACAGAAAATAGTTATTATCATTCTGTGAATAGAGATCAACGATCTCAATATCATTCGTCGAACTCAGATCGACGAAAATATTTTTCGTCGTACTCAGAATTTCAAAACAGAGAGTTTGTTTATTATTTTATTTCTGATTATTATAAAAAAAAGGAACCTGGACCCAAGTTGATCTAGGTCCAGAACTCCTAACATCTCCTTGCAGGAAAAGAATTCAGTCCAGCAAATATACAGGATATCAATGGCTGAATAGTTTGTGCAAGGCTATGCAATATAGGGGGAGATTGTTTGTTTTACCACAGAGGAATAGTGGCTATGCATATAGGGGGAGATGCCTGTAAATGAAGCTGCAGAAATACCAGCAGTAGCAGTAGTTTGTGGGAATTGTAGCAGCAGCAGCAGCAACAACAGATTATAATGCTACAGATTTGGGCAAGGATCAACAGCAGCTGTATCAGCAGCAACAGCAACAGTAGTAGTCCTTGATCCAGATTTAGGAGGAGATTGTATTTAATTGACTTGTATTTTACTTATATTTATGTAAATAGTGTCCTTACCCAAATAGGGGGAGATTGTTGGAACCCCAGTTAGGATTTGAGTAAGGAACACTATTAGGAATTTTAGATTGACCCACCATGTATAGTCATGGGTCATAGGATTATTTCTAGGACAAGTCATTCAGAAGGTTTCTCCAGAATTGTTGAAAGAAGTCCAAGGAATGCAGTTAAGACAAAGTCAGAAAATCAGATCGACGATCGTCGAACGCAGTTCGACGAACGACGATCTCCGGTCGACGAATTCTGAGTTGCTTCTCTGAACTCAGGTCGACGATCTCAAGACTCAAGCAAGGTTGTGTCGACACCATCACAGCAACTGTGTCGACACTCAACAGTTCTCTCAGCTCGACGAACACAGAAACTGAGCTCGACGAATTGCAAGCTCCGGTCGACGAACGCAGGCAAGATATTCAGCTCGACGAACCTAGCTGAGTTCTACGAATGTCGAACTCAGGTCGACGATTGATGAACTCGACGAATGCTCAGGTCGACAATTTTTGTGGAATCAGTAACAGTTGGCAGAATTTATTGAGGATTAATTGCAGTCAACATTTCCAGTGAAAATAGCCGTTCTAACGGACAGTTACAGAAGAATTAAGTGAGGATCAATTTCCAAAGCATCTTCTCCTCTCGGAAATGTTTCTTCCGCCATCAAGTCTACGGAATTCAAATACAGAGAAAGAGAACAAGAACATATAGGATATACAGAATAGAGATAGAGACACAAGATACAGAAAAAAGGAAGAACAGTAATAAACAGAAAAAGGGCAACATCACTGAAGCAACTAGCAGCCCTAGACCAGAGGAGACAGCAATCATAAGAAGAAGAAGAACATCCATTCATATCAAGAATCTTCTTCTTCCCTCATTACTACAGGACAACTTCAAGGACAACAAACCTCTTATCAGTCAGAAGTTCCTGAAGATTTCTCTGGTCCAGACCTGAAGATTGAAGGCCTATCACCCTGAAGCAGAGCTCCAGTTTTCCCTGAACCATTCTACATCTCAGGGGGAGCAAATCTGCTAACATCATCAATCCACAAGTCTTCTCTCAGATTGTTGACAGAGAAGACAAAATCACTCTTTTCCCCCTCCTGTATAAAGGGTTGTCATCTCCCTTCAAAAGTGATTCCTGGTTGCAAGTCTCCTTCCAAAAGACTTGAGGTTTGGTTTTTGGGGACATGATCAAAACTCATTGGTGTCAGTCACCTGATCAAAAACCTGAGTGGATTCCTACCAGGGTGGTAGAAGAGTGGCCTACCCAGATTTGGGGAACCACTATAAAAATCCTTGTGTCTTCTGCGTTGCTTGATTTCTTTCTGCATTTCTTATTTTATATTTGTGCTGTGATATTTATAACTCTAATTAGTATTTTGTTAAGATCTATCTCTTTCAAATGGGTCTGAAAGAGTATCTAAAAGGGTGAAATTGAGATATTTGTTTGAAAAAAAGGGCGATATATCATTTCGTTTCGAATATTGCAGCCAAGAAAACATGCGATATATCGCCTGTTTTATTATTATATTATTATTTTTTCAAGTCCAAACAAATCAAATTAATACTCGCCAAGTGAGCTTGCCTGCCTTTGTCGGATGATGGTCGTACTTGATTCATTTAGTTTTTTTATAACTTTCTTATACATATATCACTTTTATACCTCCTTTTTCTCATTACATTAAAGCTCCCCCTTTTATACAGAGGAGAGGAGGAAGAAATATGTAAATTTGGAGATGTAGAAATAAATACAAGGAGAAAAATACAATGGGCCCCTAGATGGGCTTTTAGTCTTTGGTTTTAACACTCTTCCTCAAGTTGGAGTATATATATCAAGACTGTAAATGTCGGATGTCGGTGATATGCCGATTTGAGTTTTTAAATGTCGGAAGTCGGAGACATTCAAGGATATTTTAAAATAGATCAATGTTAATAGCAACATATAGAAGGCTAATACAACAACACTGAAGCCCTTATCCCACTATAGTGGGGTCGGCTATATGGATCCTTTGTTGTCATTGTGCATATCTTTAGTCACAATCTCACTAACTTCTAAGTACATCATATATTTCCTTATAGTTTCATTCCAAGTCTTTATTGGTTTGCCCTCCCCCGTTTAACATGCCTAGTGTCTAAACTCTAATAACACCTAACAGATGTCTCTAATAGTTTCCTTTGTACGTGTCCAAACCATCTTGGTTGAGCTTCTCGTATTTTATCTACAATTGGTGTCACTCACGTCGTATCCATGATACATCCATTCCAGTCTCGTGTGTCCACACATCGACCTAAGCATTCTCATCTCTGTAACTCCCATTTTTTGCTCATACATAATTCATTGTCCAACACTCAGAACCGTAGAGTATTGTTAGTCTAATTGCAGCACGGTAAAACCTGCCTTTAAGTTTTAATGGTACTTCATGATCACATAAAATCCCTGACGCACCTCACCACTTCAACCAACCTACTTGGATTTTATGTATCACATATTTATTTACACGTCCATCTTTTTGAACTATTGATCTCGAATATTTAAAGCACTTGTCGCGTGAAATATCTTGATCACCCAACTTAATAACCGAGTCATTCGTCCTTTTTGCATTGCTAAATTTAAGTTCTATATAATCCATCTTTTCCCTACTCAACCTAAAACACTTCTTTTTTAAAGTGTCTCGCCAAGATTCAAGTTTCGCGTTTATACCCCCCCATCCCATCGACCAAAATAATATCATCCGCAAACAAAAAACACCAAGGTATTGCTTGTTGGATGTTTGGTGAGCTCATCTAAGATAAGGGTAAAGAGATAGGGGCTTAAACCTGACCCTTGATGTAAGCCAACAGTGATAGAGAATTCTTGTGTTAATCCTCCAGATGACCTCACACTCATAATTGAATTTGTATACATATCTTTGATTATGTCACTGTATAATATAATTACATATTTCTTTTCTAAGATTCTTCATAAGACCTCTCTTGGAACTCTATCATAAGCCTACTCAAAGTCGATAAATAACATATGCAGATCTTGTTTTCTTTCCCGATAGTTGTCATTGAGTCTCCTTAAGAGATGTATAGCTTCCATGGTCAACAGCCCTAGTATGGATTCAAATTGGTTCTCTGAGATACTAGTCTCTCACCTTACTCTTCATTTTATTACTCATTCTCATAGTTTTATGCTATGACTCATTAATTTAATTATTCTGTAATTGACACAATTTTGTATATCCCTTTTGTTCTTTTACAAATGTAATAAGATGATTTCTCTCAAATGGTCCAGCATTGATGCATCCTTCGTCGCATCATAAGTCGCACATTTCAAATTTTCAGTTTTTATTTATTATCGTATATTTTGTTCGCGCACCAGCTTTTATTTGAAATTGTTCAGCTCGGGTTGACCGTCCGATGAGATCTTAAATAAAAAAAGGTTCGGTAATTTGGGTAGTTAGGACGGGAGAAGGGAAGCTCAATTTATTTAAAAGACACATAAACCTAAGCCAAAAATATTAGAGCGGTTATTATTAAAATCAATACCTATTGATCTTATTCCTCAATTCAAGGTGAAAACAACAACTTTGGAAATAAATTAGTTGGGATACCCAGAATATCATTTCAGGAGAAATTTGGACAAAAATTATATGAGAATATAATTTCATGAGCACATTTGGAAAAAGCTATAAGTTTGGAAAATTAGAAAGCATTCATTTGGACAACCAGCCTGGAAATATTTGAAAATTATTTTGCATAAAAACGCGAAAGAGTTTGGGAAGGAAATAAATACTATCATATTTGTTTGGAAACAGAGGAAATAGTCAAAAAAAAAAAGAAATAGCCATTCACAGGCTATAAGACATGCCATTCAGAATAGTAAGGAGACCGGAAATTTCAGAGAAACGAAAACCAGAATTCATTTCTCTGTATCCGGCAAAGTTGTCGTTCCTTGCCACTTCAAGTCTTCATCTAGCCGACGCAAAGCCGCCCGTCAACCTCTCCAGCGAATTTCAGGGTGTCACCAACTGCCGTCGACCCCATCCTACCACACGTCGTCCACATCTTCCGCCACGGACAATTCCGGCGCTCGCGTCATCCAACGCCTCCTTTGCCTGTGTGGTCGTCGTCGACCCCGTTGATCGACTCCGGCGACCTAGCTCTTGTTGACGTCGACCACGGGCCATTTTCTTTCGTCAACTGGCACTGGCGGCAAGCTTCCATTCCATCTTGTGTGTTGACTGGACGTGGGTGGGTCATACCCTTAGGTAACCACACCACCTCTTTACTAATCATATTGACTTAATTTTATGTGTCCTTATTAAATAATAAAAGCTTGTCTCGAATGTTCAAATCACTTGATTACCGTATTTCATAAATTTACTTGTGATTGCTTGCTTGTGGAATTACGCGTCTCGCGGCGATTCAAATCGAAAATACACAAAGAGTTTTCTCTCGAATAATATTTGACGGTTATCCCGAAGTTCGGACGTAAAGTATAATTTGGCGCGAAAGCTCATTTAGGCCCGCTCGGCCTCTTTTAACATTAAATAAAAACCATTTTTTTCAAAATCCCATTTTATTTTATAACAAAATTATTTATTTGCTTTCAAAATTAATTTAATTTCAAAACGCTAGATTAGGTTACATCATCAAGTTCCACCACCGAATTTTTGACAACATGTTTTGTCTTTGTGTTACATTTATTATATTTAATTTGGATGTCCAATACCATTAGTCTATGTTGTGTTATTAAACTTTCTCCTAGTATAACTTGCAATCATTACAAATCATTTTATCGATTTTGCTAGTCTTAAAATAATCAATTGTGATTTATTTGATACTCTTTTAAACATAATTAAATGTTTTTTCCTTCTTCATGAAGAGTTTATTAGTGTATTTATAATAATTAGCTCATGTGTTATGACAAAGTCTAAAATTGTTCTCTCTTTATTTCTTTTTTCATACTCAAATCCTCCATGAACGGTTGTATAATCTATATTTTTCTTCCTTATATGGTCATTTAAGTCTCTTTTTATGAAAATATTATCTCTTTGTGCGATTTCTTTTATTAAATCATCTAAGCCTTCCCAAAATTATAATTTAATAACTTCATTTAATCCTACTTGAGACGCATAAACACTAATCACATTAATAATTTCTTTTTTTATGACCAATTTAAGAGTTATGATTTTATCACTTTTTCTACTTACCCTGATAACTCCATCCCTCCAAGTGGTATACACAATAAAACCAACTTCATTCCTTATTATATTTTTCCCTGTACCAAAATTTAAAATTGGAACTATCTAAAAATTTAGTTTTTTCACTCGTCCATCTAGTCTCTTGCAGACATAAGATATTTATCATTCCCATAGTCATCGTATCCACTACTTCAATCACTTTTCTCGTTAGCGTACCAATATTCCAACTTTCAAACATAAGTCGGTAACAAATTGTACGATCTACTTTCCTAGGGCGTCTAATAAGTGAGGGCTCTTGTCTATTTAACACTACATCCAAGTCCTCTTGAAGGTGCAACGACCCTTGCCAAGACACCGCATTCAGACCATACGACGAGAACTCTTACATATTTAACACTACACCCAAGTCGTGGAGATGTAGCGGTCCTTGCCAAGATGTACCATACGACGTGTTCCTTAGGGGGAGCAACCTAACTTTTGCACAATTTCTCAAATGATCCATACTCATAAGGGTGGCTAGATTTTACGTTGTCCGTCTACCTAACACAACCCTCACTCTTTCTCATCCGGGCTTGAAACCGACATAGGCTAGATTTTATAGAAGGCTAATAGCATCCCCAAAAATTACCAAAACCCCAATTAAACATGTGTACCTCTCACTCACGCCTTTATGTTGTCCCCTCGACCTTGCACTCCTATGTTACTCCCTCTAATGTATCATTTTTCATCCTTCCCATCTCACCGCCTCATGTCTCCTCTCCTCCGGTACGCCCCTCCTCACCCATTGTCGCGGTCCACACTACCTCCGACCTCTCCATTTCCACCTCCTCACTCCTCACCTTTGCCACCCACTTCTCCCTCTGACGAGCTCGTCGTCCCCCTTCCATATCATTACATTCGCCGTCCCCCTTTTGTTCCCTCGCCTCCAGTGCCCCCAGAATAAGTGTATGTCTCCTCCAACAAGTGTTCTGTGGATGATCCTCCTGCGCACCACGACCCATCTCGTGAGAGACATCCCCTCAGCCGCCTTAGCCTTGCTACACTACCGCTAGACCAGCCTGCCCTTCCTATTGTTGTCTGTGGTACTTTAGAGCTGACTTCCTACCATAAGGCTGCCCAGATACCTGTGTGGCAGAGAATGTCATGTCTGTTGAGTTTGAGGCACTCGAACATAATCGTACTTGAGAGTTTGTCCCTCTTCCACCTGGTGTTGTGCCTATTACTTGCAAGTGTGTATTCAAGGTCAAGGCTCGCTTAAATAATTTTGTTGAGAGGTATAAGGCTCGACTTGTGGCTTGTGGTTTTCAGCAGGAGCAGAGACGAGACTATGATGAGACCTTTGCTCATGTCGCTCATATGACTACGGTTCGTACACTTGTTGCAGTTGCAGTTGTTCGCAACTGATCTCTGTTTCAGCTCGACGTGAAAAATGTCTTTCTTTGCAGCGACCTTCAGCAGGAGGTGTATATGCTTCCTCTTCCCGGTCTCTTCTCTCCTCCAGGTGTTGTCTGCCGCTTGAGGTGAGTTCTCGATGGGCTCAAGCATGTGCACTGTGCGTGGTTTGAACATTTCAACTTAGTCATTACAACCGCCGGTTTTCAGCTGAGACCACATGATCCAGCTTTATTTGTGCACTCCTCTCATGGTTGGACTCTTCTGTTACTTTATGTGGATGATATGATTATTAATGGTAATGATCATTCTCATGTGGTCTTCGTCAAGTATCACCTTCAGCAGCAGTTTCAGATGACTGATCTTGGACAACTGAGTAACTTCTTAGGTATTGAGGTCAGCTCTACAGATCGCAGTTTTTAGCTCTCACAGCAGTGCTACACATCAGATCTCTTAGTTCGGGCTGCTCTCTTTGACTCCCACACAGTGGACACTCATATGGAGCATCACATCCAGCTATGTCCGGATGATGGGGTTTCACTTTTTGAACCTACTCGCTACCGCCACCTTGTTGGGAGTCTCGTCTACCTCACTATTATTCGGCACGATATTGCCCAAGTTGTTCATGTGTTGAGTCAGTTTGTTAGTGTGTCTACCTCTGTGCATTATGGTCACCTGTGGCTCCTGCGCTATCTCCGGGCGACACCTTCTCATCGTCTCTTCTCCAGTTGTAGTTCTCTACAACTTCGTGTTTACTCGGATGCTACCTAGGATGGTGATCTTGTTGGCCGTCGCTCTATCACTGATTTCTGTCTGTTCTTAGGTTCTTCACTTATTACATGGAAATCCAAGAAACAAACGGGGTGTTTCTCGTTCCAACACTGAAGTTGAGCTTTGGGTCATGGCTACCACCGTTAAGGATATCATTTGACTTTGTTTGCTTCTTGAGGACCTTGACGTCTCTTCTCCCGATCTCACTCCACTCTACTGTGACAACATTGGTGTCATTCTGATTACTCAAAACCGGGTGAAGCACTCACTCTCCAAACATATTAGGGTGAATGCTTTCTTCCTACGTGAGCACTACGGTCGTTGCACTTTTGCTCCATCGTTTGTTCCTTCCGAGCAACAGATTGCAGATTTGATGCTTTTTCTGACCATCAATGTCTATCATCATGTTCGTCATCGGAACACTAGAAGGATCAGTAGGTGGGGTGTACTCTTGACGATAGTGACCTCTATAGTATTCATGAGTGTAGTCGTTGCACTTTTTCTATCACTGACGAATGCCTAGGGAGTGACGGTTGGATCATGAGCCGGGTGAACGGAGGTTAATCGACATGACTCAGGTTAAGGTAGGAGGAAGCTCTCCCTCTGACATTTCAAAGTGGAACTTATTTTTAATATTATTGATGATATGCCCTTTTTAGCATATATAAAGGAGGCGCTAAACAAAGACTAACACATAATGTACGACTAAATTAATACGCAAGAAAAACTAATGCTGAAAATAATTAACTAGCATAAATAATTAACGCTAACATACAAAGATATTTTAGTTGAAAAACACATGCACTTCCCTGCAATCGTAAAAGCATATCGAAATGAAATTTTCTAATAAAGCTGTACATGAAGTTGTAATTTGGCTACATTACCTCACATAAGAAAAGTAATAATAAAATAAAAATTGCTGGCCATATCCTCCAACTATATTTTGACGCTGAAATCTCTGAAAATAGCACCTGAATTTATGAGAAATATCAGCATTGTTTTCATAATACAAAAAAATGAGAATTAATAACTAAAAAACAATCATAATGAGAATACTCAATGGGAAGACAGATATCAGTTTAATTTGCAGAAGATAACTGAGCCAATTTTAAACTCTTGGGAAGGAAAAACAGTATAGTGCTAGAAATCTAACATTATCAGTTCACCTGTGACTGATGGTATGAATACATACCGTTGAGTTTCCGGTTTATTTTATTCAAATTGTATTGTACTTGTATCTTATCACGCCTATATATAGTGAAGTGATACTTGTTTTAGGTAATGAACTCCTAATTTCCTTCCAACATGGTATCAGAGCCGAAGGAACCCATAATCACGCGTGTCTCGACTTCCGCCGCCCCCGCGACTCGTCCATCGACGCCGCTTGATCGATAGTCTCCCGCAGTCGTTCACCCGCCCACTCTCCCGTAGCCGTTCGCTCATCACCGCAGCCGCTCACCCAATCTGCAGCCACTCGCCCGTTCCTGCCTCATCTGCCTTTTCCCTCGATCGTTGACTGGACGCAGGAAGCATGCAGCAGTAAGCCTTCTTCTTGGCATCATGTGTTTCTTCTCCTTGAGGGGATGAGCCCTCCATTAATCCTCAACTTGTGTTCTTGGCTCGGTCCCTTCGCCGGGATGGTTATGGTTCTTTTCTTTCTATGAGAGGCTATTAGGGATGTCTCCCTTTATTCTTGTTCGTTCTTCCTTTCGGTTTTTATCATCGGGTTGCTATGGCACAGAGAGTTGAATCTCCAAATTTGTCCTCTGATTCCTCCCTGATGTCGGCATTGGGCTCCGAGTCCACTATCCATGACCGTGAGATTCCTCAAATTATCACCATGAAACTTGATGGTACCAATTGTCTCTTGTGGGCCCGTTGCATCACTCTTGTCCTGAAAACTCATAGTATGTTCGGATATGTTACTGACACTATGAAAGCCCCCGCCAAGACCTTTACAGAGTGGTCTCAATTGGAGTCAGAAAACTCTCTGTTGATGTTGTAACTGCTAAATTCAATGCAGGAATGCATAGATCAGAATTACCTGTTCTTGGACACTGCCACAGATATTTAGAAGCGAGCTGAGGATACTTACTCCTGTCGTGGGCATGCCGCTCGGATTTTCCAACTCCGTCGGTGGATTATTGTACTTTATCTTCATGAGAGACAAGTGTGAGAGCATCGAATTGACCATATTCTTGGTAGAGCTGAGTAAACTCCATGTAATAGGAGTAAAGAGATTGATCACCTTGCCTTAAGAAGAACGCAACTGGATCATTGAGTTTTCCCATGGTCTACATCGAGATATTGATCCTATTAGTGTCCAGATTCTTGGGAGGTCTCCTCTTCCCTACCTATCAGAAGTCTACAGTCTTTTTCAGCATGAATTTGATTGCCACCAAACGTTACATCCCGACCCTGCCTCAGAGAGATCTGCTCTTGCGGCTCATTTTATCCCCAGTGGGCGTCCTTCTCATGACTACAGGACCAAGTCTGGTGAGAAGGATCATTCGATGTAAGATTTGACAGCCTCTCCACTGCAATAACCTTAATAACTTTCCAATGTTAAATAGGTATCTCATTGCGACTCAAGTCTTACATTTAGGCATCTTCCATGAAGTTAATCTACACATTTTCCTTCAATCTATAACATAACTCATTATTATATGCATGAAGCTCTTCAAAAATATTTTTCCTAAATAATTCTTAATTATCAACTTCTCAAAAAATTTATTTTCATCTCTCATTTATGTCATTTTTAATTAATATCATATTATCAACACTTTGATGTATCTAACTTAATCAAAATCTTTAGATCTCCTATATTTAGCCTTAGCTATTATATATATATCATTTTTCCACGCAATCAAATCTATTATATAAATCATCAAAAATATGTAACTAAGGCTTCGTTTGGCGCGGCTTATTTGCTCTGGTGAGTTTGGTAAAAAACACCATTATCATAGAATGTATGTTTGTCAATGTTAAAGCCGGAAAAATCCTTACTCCAAAATTCGGCTCAAGACAGCCTAAGGTTACTGATTCTGCGGTCCGACGCCACAATTCAAATGACTATCGCGGGAGGGAGAAAACTATCTATAATCACACCCCAAGGGCTCCAGCAGGAAGGTCTCATCACATACCCGGAAGTTTGGGAGAAACTTCCCCTCCGCAACCAAAAGGCTGTGCAAGGTACTAGGCAGACATGAACTTGGCGAGTATCCACTTGGGGGGGACCTCAATCTCTTCCAAAAGTGTCATTTCTAGTACCCCTGGGGGTCTATCTATAGAGAAATCCTGGGGGGATGGTATCGGCGAGTATCCAGCCTCTGTTAGTGAGTAGTATGGTCTACTCGCCCATACTCGCCGAAACTCGCCTCTGCTCGCCCAAGCTCGCATATGCTCGCCCAGCTCGTCTATGCTTGCCCAATGGTCTGCGAATAGTCGTCTTCTTAGGTACTTCTGATCTCGACGAATTACGTATTATACACAATCCCCGCTTTTTTAAGCTCAACACGAGCTTGGAAAAACAATGTTGAACCCGTAGTTGGGAGAGATGGTGGTAGACGATGTGCTGCACGAGGACCTTCCTAGAAGTGGAGCTTAACTGAAGGAGAAAAGAAAAAGACGACATCTCCCAGAGGTAGAACTCAACTGAAGGAGGCGGAGAAGAGTCGACACCTCCCAAAACATTCACTAGGCGAGTGAGCTCAACTGGAAAAGGTGGAAAGGGGTTGACACGCCGCATGCCAACCTTACCTAGATGTGGAGAGAAGGTTGATACTGTAACGGTCCGTAGTCCGTCATAATCAACAGTAATAGCATGACATAATATAGTAAAGTGTTTTACAGGTAGTAAAATACACAACATCAAGTATTTGTGCGAACAGAAAACAAGTAGACCAAAAAATTGGAGTAACAAAATTTTTATTATCCAAAAAGATATTTATTACAAAGGTATGACCTCACTTTTATAGAATGGAGGAGAGAAGAGAGATTACAAATAAGCAATGTGAGACTAATAATTACATGAACAAACATCTATACAAGCCGCATAAGCCGCGCGGTTAGACTAACCGCACGGCAACTACAATGTGCAGAAGACAACCCGACAATATCTTCAAGTCACCATAACAAGCCGTCAGACCGCCAGACACCAATCATCAACAGCCCGGCTACCAAGCCGCTGGGAGAAGCCGCCAGACCGCCATACACCAATCATCAACAACCCGACTACCAAGCCGCTGGGAGAAGCCGCCAGGCCGCCAGACAAACCGTCAGGCCGTCTAGTCTGCATACTGCAACACTACCCCTCAAGCTGGAGCATAGATATCAATCATGTTCAGCTGAAGCATAGATATCAATCATGCCCAGCTTGTCGCAAATGTGAAACAAGGAAGCGGACACCGGCTTGGTGAAGATATCTGTCAACTCGTTGTCAGAAGTGACGAACGGAGTACAAATCTATTACTTCAAAATCTCTTCTCGAATAAAATGACAGTCGACTTCTATGTGTTTTGTTCTCTCATGAAAGACCGGATTTTTGGAGATGTATATCACGACTTTGTTGTCGCAGAACATAGGAAGAGGATAATTGTAGACCTCTCCTAAGTCAAGCATGAGAGCTCGCAACCACTTTAACTCACATGTGGTAGACGTCATACTACGATATTCTGCTTCTGCACTAAATCTGGAGACAAAAGACTATTTTTTACTCTTCCAGCTCACAAGATTTCCTCCAACAAATGTGCAAAAGCCCGATGTTGACTTGCGGTCTCCTTTATCATCAGCATAGCTCGAATCTGAGTACGCTTCAACCCTCAAGTGACCATTCTTTTGAAAAAGCAATCTTTTCCCTGGTGTTGTTTTGACATGCTCCAATATCCTCATGTCAGACTATAGATGGAACTTCCTAGAAGCTTGCATGAATTGACTAACCTTGCCTACAGCATAGGAGATGTCGGGTCTGGTCACCGTGAGATAAATGAGTTTGCCCACCAGACACCGGTACCTCGTAGTATCATATAGAGGAGGCGAGTTATCTGTCTAAGTTTTGTCTTCTCCAGTAGCCATGAGACATCGGGCAGGTTTAACACCAATCAACCCTGCCTCTTTTAGTAAATCAAGAGCATACTTCCGTTGGGAGATGACCAAAAAGTGGGCATCCGAGCGATTTCAATCCTTAGAAAGTACTTAGGGGAGCCCATATCCTTCGTGACCAGGTGTTGACGGAGGTGTTTGTTTGTCAAAGATACCCCAGCCTGGTCATCGTCAGTTAGAAGAATATCATCCACATATACAACAAGAACCATCATACCAGAGGAGGTTTTGCGGATGAATAAGGAGTGATCGGTTGAACTTCTTGCAAAACCAATAGCCGCAACAAGGTCGCTAAACTTGTCAAACCAAGCCTGGGGGCTTTGCTTTAGGCCATAGATGGCCTTCTTCAGCCGGCATACTCGTGTCTCCCCCTAAGCAACATACCCAGGAGGTTGCTTCATGTAAACGTCCTCCTGAAGATCACCATAGAGAAAGACATTCTTGACATCCAGCTGGGAAATGGGTCAATACCTGTTGACAATCACAGAGAGAAGAACTCGAACGGTGCTGAGACGAGCCACGAGAGAGAAGTTGTCAAAGTAATCAACGTCATAAGTCTGAGTAAAGCCTTTGGCGACCAGGCGGGCCTTGTATCGATCCACGCTGCCGTCCGGACTGAACTTCACAACAAAGACCCAACGACATTCAACCACATCAGTGCCCAAAGAGGGAGAAACAAGAGTCCATGTACCCTTTTCAGTGAGAGTAGCAATTTCCTCATCCATGGCAGTCTTCCAATGTGAAATAGTAAGAGTTTCCTGGTAGGTGCGGGGACTGGCAGTAGTAGATATAGCCAAGGCAAACGCTCTGCGAGGAGTTAGACGATCATAGGAAACAACAACAGCAAGCGTGTGTTGGGTACATGTCTGCACCCCTTTGCGAAGAGCAATGGGAAGATCCAGGTCGGCGTGTTCCTCAGTTTCCGGAGCATTTGTGGCGGAGAGAGCTGGACCTGGAGTAGAGAGAGACGGTTGCGGAGAGGAGGGAAATATCTCGGGAGGTGGACACGGTGGAGACGGTGGAGGTGGAGGAATCTCGTCTGGTGTAGCGGGGACGGAAGGGGTGGTATGAGAAGGAGGAACATCCGGAGAAGAAGAGGAGTCGTGAGAGAAGTAGGATGCATTTTCAAAGAAGGTGACGTCCGCAGAGACAAACTGCTTGCGGGCAACCGGGTCAAATCAACAATAACTTTTCTGAGTGGTAGAGTACCCCAGAAAGACACATTTGGTGGCCCGTGGTGAGAGTTTGTCACGTGTGGTTGAGGGAGAGTGCACAAAAATTGTGCACCCAAAGACACGCAGAGAGAGAGGAAACAGATCCTTGCCTGGATAGAGAATGGAGAAGGGAGTTTTGCCGTGGAGAATGGTGGAGGGAATGCGATTGATAAGATAACAAGAGATGAGAACAGTATAGCTCCAATAGGAGTGAGGAACCTGCATTTGAGTCAGTAGAGTGCGCGCGACATCAAGTAGGTGACGGTTTTTGCGTTCTGCCACGCCATTTTGCTGTAAGGTATAGACACAGCTAGTTTGATGAACAATACCATGTATCATACAGAAAGAGAAAAAATCACGACTCAGATATTCTTTTGCATTATCAGAGCGAAATATTTTAAAAGAGACATCAAATTGATTCTTAATCATAAAATAAAAAGATGTTCGTACATTGAATAATTCAGAGCGATCTTTTAAGAAATACACCCAAGTACAGCGGGAGAAATCGTCAATAAAAGTTACAAAATATGAACTAACCCGACCTACGGTGAGGGTAGGAGCAGGACCCCAGATATCAGAGTGAACTAGATCAAACGGTCGGGAAGATCCACGACCTTGCTTTGGTGGAAAGGAGCAGCGGTGATGCTTGCCAAGCTGACATGCGTCATAGTTGAGAGGATGACTCTGCTGAGGAATGCGGGGAAGAAGCTGACGAAGAAGTCGTGAAGGAGCATGACCAAGACGAAGGTGTCACTGGAGAAGATCAGTAGAAGAGGAGAAGACGGACAGCGCGGAAACGTTGTCGAGGAAGTAGATGTCGCCGCTCTCAGTCCCAGTAGCAATCGTCTGTTTGGAGCCTGGATCCTGAAAAGAACAAGAAGTAGAAGTGAATGTGACGGAGCACTAAAGTTGCTTGCAAAGAGAAGTAACAGATAACAAATTGCAAGGGAACTTGGGCACATAGAGGGTGTCCGCCAAGCGAAGAGACGGGGTGACTTAAACAACTGTTCCATTGACTGGTGAGGGAGAGCCGTCCGCAATGAAAACCGGGGGCAACCGATCATGCTGTTTTAGGAGAGAAAAATACTGCGGATTGTCGGTCATGTGATTGGTAGCACCAGAGTCGATCAGTCATTTACCTTGAGTAGCGACGTGGGCACTACCTGAAGACGTGACCACCGAGGCGGACGAGTTCGAAGAAGAGGTAGAAGCGTCCCCAGTTGGTCGAAAATGAGGATGCTTCTTCCAGCAGCGATCAACCGTATGGCCGGTGCGGCCACAATGAGAGCAGAGAAAACGGGAAGCACCGCGGTCTCCAGATTGGTGGCTGCGGCCACCAGAGCCACTCCGATGAGTCTGGTGAGCGTAGTTATTCGGTGGAGGAGGGGAGGATAACAGCGGACGTTGTAGGAGAGAGGTAACCGCGGCTATGCGGGCAGCAGTGACATCCCGGGTGGGAGACTCCGCCTCGCTAAGGATCTGTTGATGGATCATGTCATATGACTCAGGAAGTCGCAGAAGTTAGCACACAACCAGAATCTCCTGGAAGTATTTGTGTTGCTCAGCCAGATCCGCAGAGAAGGGGCGATTCTGGAGAATTTCGGCTCCGAGAGCCTGAACTTGTTGGTAAGCAGCAGCAAGAGACATGGAGGGACGGGCAAAGAGGTCTACATACAAAGTATAGATGCGAGACGTCTACGCCCCCTTAGAGTAGAGAGCGGCAAGATGAAGCCAAGCAGCCTTGACCGTTTCATCATGACGGATGCCGGGTAGACATTCATCAGAAATACTGTTAGCCAGCCATGTGCAGACAAGAGTGTCGCTGACATCCCAATCATCAAAGAGAGGAGTCTTGCGGAGGAGGGTCATCGGTGAGATGATGACGTTTGTGTTGAGAGCGGAGAAGGAAGGTGAAGGAGACACTCCAGTGTAGGTAGGTAGTTGGGACCGATGAGTTTGGAAACGGTGCCAAAGTTGCCCGAAGGAGGAGGAGGAGTAGGAGGAGGAGCGGCAACGGGAGTAGTGGTGGTAGAGATATCGGAGGTTGGCATAGAAGAGAGCAGAGAGCAGAGAGCAGCGAGAAGAACAAGTCGCAGCTAAAAAAGGAGGGCGCGACGACTAAGCACAGGTCACGACAAGAAGAACAGGTTACGACAAACAAGAACAGGTCGCAGCGACTTAAGAACAAATCGCGGCGACTTAAGAACAAGAGCGGCTAGAAAAGGAGTGCACGACGACTAAGCACAGGTCACGGCGACTTAAGAACAGGTCGCAGCGAGAAGAAAGGGAAATCAGAGAGGTCGCGCACACAAAAGAGCAATGACAAGGATAGAAAAAAGACGCGCGAACAGGGCGCAAACTAGTGGAAAAAACAAGTCGCGAAGACAGGTCGCGAGAAGAAGGATCAAGCCGCGCGGACAGGTTGTGCGGACAAAGAGAGCTCACAGAATCAGGAGGAAAAGATCGAGTCCTCTGAAACCATGTGCGAACAGAAAACAAGTAGACCGAAAAATTGGAGTAACAAAATTTTTATTATCCAAAAAGGTATTTATTACAAAGGTATGACCTAACTTTTATAGAATGGAGGAGAGAAGAGAGATTACAAATAAACAATGTGGGACTAATAATTACAGGAACAAACATCTATACAAGCCGCATAAGCCGCGCAGTTAGACTAACCGCCCGGCAACTATAATGTGCAGAATACAACCCGACAATATCTTCAAGTCGTCATAACAAGCCGCCAGACCGCCAGAGACCAATCATCAACTGCCCGGCTACCAAGCCGGTGGGAGAAGCCGCCAGACCGCTAGACACCAATCATCAACAGCCCGACTACCAATCCGCTCGGAGAAGCCGCCAGACTGTCAGACAAACCGCCAGACCGCCCAGTCTGCATACTGCAACAGCATTCACAATGAGTGCATTCAACTTTTACAGAGCATATAGTTGCAGTTCCACATAACACATTTACTACATGTTTATTACAAGTAAATAAGTCTCCAACAGTGTTCTATATACATCAAGTAAGAAACATCTAGTAATGTGTACAACAAGAGAAGCTAAATGCTTTCGTAATATCTTAGCCAAGATGTCCTTTAGGTACGCTTCTAGCGATGGCTACTTTGCGTCTTCCCTATGCCTAAAAATGTTAGAGATAAAATCATTAGTCTTTCATAAAAACTAAGCGAGAACATACTTTTTTAACCTGTTGTACATGTAAAGCCAAAAAGATTACATATCGTAATATGTACAATATTGTAACAAATATAATCTGAGCCAGTAAATAAAATACAGCAGTACTTTATATCAGCATTTCTATGAACAATATAGTACAGTGTAAGGACATAATAGTGTACATGTATATAGTATAATATGAGCTATCATGAACAGATATATATAACAATAAAGTAAGAGATCACTTGTTTCTATGATATTTCATTAACTATCAAATATTAAGGGCAATTGACTTTGGGTCTGTTTGGCGCAGCTCTGGCGGCTGGAAAATCTCTATTCCAGCCGTCAGAGCTGTTTTATGTGTTTGGGACAGCTCCCTGTGAAGAGCTTTTCAATCCGCCAGAGCTGTTTTGCAGCTTTTCAGAAATCTCCCTCCCCCCAGCTTCTGCTCTTGCAAAATAGCTTTCTCTCTCACAGGTTTTGGAAATCTAATGGTTTCTTCAGATGGAACATGCTTAGAGGTCGGACGGCCTTCCTCCGGCGATTCTGAGCCCCTGACGGCCTTCCTCCGGCGATTCCGAGCCCCCGACGTCCTTCCTCGGGCGATTCCGAGCGCACTTCTGCACAGAATACCCAAACACTCTGCAGCTTTTCAAAACTGCTCCCCAGAAATCTATTTTAAAACAGCTCTATCCGGACAGCAGCTTTTCAATCCGCCAGAGCTGTCCCAAACAGAGCCTTTGTAATCAGTATACTTTCTCATAATTCTGTATTTGGGCCCGACCCTTCCGGATCATCAGTATCCAAAACCAGTACGTACAACACGCGTTTATGCCCTTAGGTCGACTGGTTTGGCAAATTATCTGTATCATTTTATTTACATGCATCAATCTGCCCATAACATAACCTCGTGTCGACACGTTAATATTTAGATAAATAGTAAGTTATTTATTTTATAATCCCCCCGGATTTTTCTTTCGTCTGTTTGCCTTTTAGCAAGGCCATACATATAAGGGAGCATTATTTTTCAGTGATAAACAATGTATTCATGATGTGACATGTCATATAAACCTCATTTTCATATCTTAAAAACTGTGCAAATAAGTGAAAATACTTGAAATAAGCATAAATTGAAAAGATAAGTCTCACCGTTCTTTTTCCTTTCCCGCGTCACGCCCCGCATCATTGTCATTTCTATGTTGGGATGTCATCCTTCGCGATATCTGATTAGGAATCGTATCATTAGGGATCTTTATATCGGGGTTGCACCTCGCTATAGTGATGACATTAATACATAAGGGTTGACTAGAATTTTTAGGAGTTGTCTGAGGAAAACTATAAAATGAAATTACTCAGAAGAAGAGGAAGAAAGGGATAAGTCAAACAGTGAAACAATATTCCCGGGGATACAAATCAGCATGCTAAAATAGATCCCATACTGAATGCTCCCCTCCCACAGAACTGGAGCCAAGCACTTCCCCAGTGTCAGTACATAAAAATGACAGTAGGTAATAACCGGCCAAAGATAACAGTAACAGCAACCGGTTTAAGCCAACAAGGATTTCCCTTCCCAAATACACAGTATTGGGGAGAATCTACAACAACAGGCCAACTAAGCCGAGCTCACCAAAGTTGATTCAAACATGGACTTTCAAAACTCACCCAAACCCACAAGAAATCAACAATCAGCCAAATAAAAGCAATTACACAGGTACCATAATTTTCTGATAACTAAAATCCCCAAAATATCATTACAAGAAAACCCATCCTAAGATCATGCAACTGGACAACAACAGAAGTATCCAAATAAAACTAGAAGGAGACAGGAAGTAGCAGCTGGAGTTAACCAAATGACCCAAAACTAGAAGGAGTAACAACAATAGCAGACCAAATAAAACGCATCCACACACACACCTTTCCATATATAACTGGAAAGAAATGTGTAAGAAGGTAAGTGCTGACCATCACCCAAGCAAGATCAAGCTAGGAAGCGGTCAATAAAACAAAACCTTAAAGAAACACAAGTAGAAATAGAAGCTTACAGTGCAGTTACAAAAACCTGAGCACAATATCAACACAAAAACACCTGTCCGATTAAGTTCAGTTCAAACAAAGCCTTGTCAACATCTGATTCCAGCAACAATTAAACGATCCTGTATGGTTTCGGAGTGGAGAGGGAGATGAGAAGAGGAACGAACAGCCCGTTCCAAAAAACCTAGCTGGGGTATGAGGAAGAACGAGATAGAGATAAAGAGAAAACCACGGCAGAGATAAGGAAAGGGAATTAATATATTTCTTAATTTTGCTGTACTGCCACCTCTTGACCCACTCCACCGCCTCAACTACCAAAGCTTTATCAAGTTACAGTCCACTTTAACCAAACCAAATTAAGTTTTGTTGTCCAATTTATTTTATATAACATCTATAGTTAAATCTCTCATAACACCCGCACACAAAGTTTTAACAAAAGAACAATGCCACCGAGACGAATCAATCGCCGCATTTCAAAAGAATATGAATTTAATGCAATACTAAATCAACACTGATTCTATTTACTTTATCATCATAGGGGATAATTAATAATATAATGCATAAATCACTTACAAGAAAATGCCCAGTGTCACAATTCATCCCTCCTTAACAATTTTTGTCCCCGAAAATTGAATCAACATGCTCGTTAAACAGTAGAGGGAAAAGATCCCGCATAGTTTCTTCCCGTTCCCAAGTCGCTTCATCTCGAGGATGCCCCTTCCACCATACATGCACAAAGTTCACATCCCAATTTCGTAATTTCTTGCTTTGCTGATCAATAATCTTGTATGGTTCCGTCGGTCTAGACAAATCTTCAATTTGTATATTTTCAGTTGGAATAATCTTTTCAGGATCCGGGACATATTTACGAAGTGCCGATACATGAAAAACATCATGCAACCTTTGCAAGTCCTTTGATAATTATAAGCGGTATGCGACTTCACCAACTCGTTCAATGATAGGAAAAGACCCTACAAATCGTGGACTTAACTTTCCAAGTCGCCGTAATCGTGTAACTCCCTTAAAAGGTTTAATTTTCAAACACACAAGATCACCAATTTGAAATTCCACTAGGCGATGTTTCGCATTATAATACTTTTGTTGTATATCTTGTGTCACCTTCATTCGTTGTTGAATTAGCGCAATGTTCGTGTGCCACTTATCAATTTTGTCTTTATTATACAATTGTCTTTCACCATCTTCAGCCCAACTTAAAAGGGTACGACATCGTCGACCATACAGTGCTTCAAATGATGTCATTTGTATGAAAGACTGATAACTGTTATTATAAGTAAACTTTACCAGTGCCAAGTATTTCTCTCATGAACCCTTTAAGTCAAGAACAACCATTCGTAATAGATCATTTAGGAACTGAATAGTGAGCTCCGACTGCCCATCAGTTTGGGGATGAAACGTTGTACTAAACAATAATTTCGTTCTCAAACGTTTATAAATCTGTCTCCAATTCTCCGATGTGAATCGCCCATCACAATCAGATATAATATTTAGATGAATACCGTGTAATTTCACAATAACATCAATATATAATTCATTCAGTCTTTCAGGCAGTCCATCTGTCTTACTGGTATAAAATTTGCACTTTTTGTTAGTCGATCAATGATGACCCATATACCGTCATGACTCATTTACTACGAGGTAAGCCAAAGACAAAATTCATGGCAATATCTTCCCACTTTCATTCTGGTATGGGTAACGAATGTAAATAACCTCTAGGATTTTGATGTTCAGCCTTTACCACTTGGCAAGTGTGACAAGATGCAATGTATGTAATTACATCATTCTTCATTTCAGGCTACCAAAAGTCTTCTTTTAGATCATGATACATTTTAGTTCGTCCATGATGAATTGAATATGGGATATTATGGGCTTCATATAATATATCTCTCCGCAAATTGCCCACATCTGGTACGCATAACCTTCCGTTCATCAATAACAGCTCATTCTGTTCTGTAAAACTCTTAGATTCCCCTGTTTTTACTTTTTCTATCAAAGCCGTCAAATATGCATCTTTCGGCAAAGCTTCTAGGATTCTATCCTTTAGTGTATAACGAATTTGCATTTGAAATAATTGATACTGCTTCTCTTCTGTTGGAAAAACTGGAATTATTTCCATCCTTTCAAGTTCACGCATTAAATATGGACTATAAACTTTCAAGGCTGCTAACCCGGCAACGCTTTTGCGGCTTAACACATCAGCCACACATTCGCTTTTCCGGGATGATACTGAATATCCACGTCATAATCTTTGATAAACTCCAACCAACGTCGCTGGCGAAGGTTTAGGCTCTATTTGGTTCGGCGTTTCGCTGTTCCATTTGGGGCAAACGCCGCCGGAAGGCGGGTAAACAAATGAACCTCCGGTGGCGTTTGCTCCGTTTTCACCCGCCTGTCTTGAGAAACGCCCCAAAAAGCTTCATTTGCAGCAGCCACCTCCCCCCTCCATTTCGAACACTCTGTTTCCACCAGCCGGATCGAACCGCCGCCGCCGAACCAAATGAAGCCTTAATTCTTTTTGTGTGAAAATATACTTCAAACTTTTATGATCGATGAAAATTTCACATCTCACTCCATACAAATAGTGGAGCAAGATTTTTAAAGCAAAGATGACTGCTGCTAACTCCAGATCATGAATTGGATAATTCTTTTTAGCATCCTTTAATTGACGTGAGGCATAGGCAATTACCTTCACATGTTGCATTAATACACAGTCTAAACCTTTATACGAAGCGTCACTATAGATTTAAAATCCTTTTGTGTCTGATGGAAGTATTAACACAGAGGCAGTAGTTAATCTTTTTTTTAATGCTTCAAACGCAATTTGGCAGTTTTCGTTCAAGTGAAAATGAACATTCTTCCGCGTTAACTGTGTTAATGGTAATGAGATCTTTGAAAAATCTTTGACAAACCTGCGGTAATATCCTGCTAATCCAAAAAAACTCCGTACTTCTGTCACATTTGTGGGTTGCGACCAATTGAGAATTGCATCAATTTTAGTAGGATCAACAGACAAACCCTCTTTTGTTATCATGTGTCCCAAAAATGACACTTCCCTCAATCAGAATTCATATTTCGAGAATTTTGCATACAATTGGTTTTCTTTCAATCTTTGCAATGCTAGTCATAAATGTTGAGCATGTTTTTCTTCAGATGTTGAATAGATTAAAATATCATCAATAAAAACTATGATAAATTGATCTAGATAATCTTTGAAAATTCGATTCATCATATCCATGGATGCTGCAGGAGCATTAGTTAATCCGAACGGCAGTACCACAAACTCGTAATGCGCATATCTTGTACTAAAGACAGTTTTAAAAATATCTTCCTCTTTAATTCTCAGTTGGTGGTAACCCGACCTTAAGTCCATTTTTGAAAACACTTTTGAATTCACCAGTTAATCAAATAAATCATCTATGTGCGGTAAAGGGTGTTTATTTTTCATAGTTAATTTATTCAGCTCGTGATAATCCACACATAGTCGTAATGTCCCCTCTTTCTTCGTTACAAATAGCATTGGTGCTCCCCACAGAGATGTGCTAGGACGAATAAAATTTTTATCAATTAATTCTTACAGTTGACATTTCAACTGCACTAACTCTTAAGGGGACATACGATACGGCGTCTTTACAACTGTTCTCGCTCCTTCCAAGTTAATTTCGAACTCCACTTCCCTTTTTGGAGGGAGCCCAGGCAATTTCTCAGGAAAAAGTTACGAAAACTCGCATACAACTGGAACAGCCTTAATATCCTTCTTTTCCCCTGACATTCCTTTCACCAACACTGCTTCACATCCCTTTCGAATCTTCTTTGATGCCTTCAATGCAGATATCAACATTTTGGACACTTCCCCAAACCACAGAACACAGTAACATTTTGATCTACGCAGTGAACTGTAACTTCCTTCTTCTTACAATCAATTATTGCTGCATGTTGGATTAGTAAGTCCATGCCCAGTATAATATCAAACTCAGTAAGTGGTAAAACCACTAAATCAGCCGCAAAAATTTTATTATTCAAAGTAAAAGAAATTACGATTCGCTGGTGTGTTGATGCTTTTTGATTATTTGGCAAAGTGACGTGAAGGATATCTCATGTTGAATAAGGTTTTGCCAAAATAGTACTTATCATATCAGTGGAAATAAATGAATGGCTTGCACCAGTATCAAATAGAACTTTGACGAGATGATCACCAACATAAATCATACATGTCACTACTGTATCATTTGTCTTAGCCTCTTGCTGACTCAGATTAAACACACGGGGCTGCACATGACGGTCTTTCATTGGAGTTCCAACTGGAGCTGAAGTTGAGGCAAAAGATTCACTCTCTCTAGAAACACTCATCTGATAAATTTTCTGGCCCTGTGGTGTGGGGAATCTCCTTGCACTACTTTCTCCTTCCTTCTTCTTTGGGCATTCCCTTTGATGATGTTCAGGCTGACGACACAGATAACATATATTACTCCCAGCTAAACACTGTCCCTTGTGGGACCTCCCACACTTCCCACATTTATGTTCATGTACTGGAGACTGCCCCACACTGCCACTCTCTGTCGGACAAGGTCGCTTTCTAGTGTCACCGGATTTCCCAGAAGTACCAGATTTAGCGGAGGTCTCCTTACTTTGAGTCCACTGCAATCTCTTTTTTCCAAATTCCCATCTTCTTTGTGTTTTATCTGCATCTATCTCCATTAGTCGAGCTTTCTGAACTAGAGCCTCATAGTCTCGAATTTCTAGCGGAACCAAAATTGATCGAATGCTATCTCTTAATCCTTCTTGGAACCTGCGACATCTTGCTCTTTCATTTGGTACAAACGCTTTGGCATAGAATGCCAGATTGACAAACTCTATCTCGTACTCAAGTACGGAGCGGGAACCCTGTGCTAAACGCAGGAACTTATCTTGTAGCAGTTTCTTTTCTGATTCAGGTACAAACCATCCTGTAAACTTCTACACAAATGTGGTCCAAGGGATGATGACTTGACCTCGACCAGCCAAACGACCACGAACATTAACCCACCATCGCTTAGCCTCCCCTTCAAGGAGAAAAGTAACCAAGCCCACTTTTCGGTCATCTGGGCAAAGCATCACTTCGAATATTATCTCGATACGTGTAATCCAATCTTCTGTCTCCAAAGGGGAGAGACCGCCTCGAAAAATAGGCGGCTTCAACTCTAAAAACTGCTTCAAATCCACATCAAGATGTCTCTGCTGTGATGATACAATAGGCTCTGTTGAAGGAACAACAAGAGGAACATCTCGTACTATCTTAATAGCTTCTGCTAAAATGCGAGCAAGGTCTGTTAGTTGGGGTTGAGCCTGCTGTTCAACTTGTGGATGTACAGATTGCTCTACAGACAAGTGTTCCTGCGGCAGATGCCCTTGATGGACATGTGCAATATCACCACTTTCAGACATAGTCTCCTGAATTCTCTGTGCATGGTCCTTTAAAGTAAAACAAGTTATGATCAGTTGTCAGAGAAGGAACCTAAATATAAGTTGTGTTCACTAGCTAGTGGCTCTCTTACATAAGTACATACTCATTGTGGCCAAGGTTTCGGAAATCTGGCTCTGATACCACTAAATTGTAACGGCCCGTAGTCCGTCACAATCAACAGTAATAGCATGACATAATATAGTAAAGTGTTTTACAGGTAGTAAAATACACAACATCTACTATTCACAATGAGTGCATTCAACTTTTACAGAGTATATAGTTGCAGTTCCACATAACACATTTACTACATGTTTATTACAAGTAAATAAGTCTCCAACAGTGTTCCATATACATCAAGTAAGAAACATCTAGTAATGTGTACAACAAAAGAAGCTAAATTCTTTCGTAATATCTTAGCTAAGATGTCCTTTAGGTACGCTTCTAGCGATGGCTACTTTGTGTCTTCCCTATGCCTAAAAATGTTAGAGATAAAACCATTAGTCTTTCATAAAGACTAATTGAGATCATACCTTTTTAACCTGCTGTGCATGTAAAGCCAAAAAGATTACATATCGCAATATGTACAATATTATAACAGATATAATCTGATCCAGTAAAGAAAATACAGCAGTACTTGATATCAGCATTTCTATGAACAATAGAGTACAGTGTAAAGACATAATAGTGTACATGTATATAGTATAATATGAGCTATCATGAACAGCTGTATATAACAATAAAGTAAGAGATCACTTGTTTCTATGATATTTTATTAACTAGGAAATATTAAGGGCAATTGACTTTGTAATCAGTATACTTTCTCATAATTTTGTATTTGAGCCCGACCCTTCCGGATCATCAGTATCCAAAACCAGTGCGTACAACACGCGTTTATGCCCTTAGACGGACTGGTTTGGCAAATCATCTGTATCATTTTATTTACATGCATCAATCTGCCCATAACATAACTTCGTGTCGAAACGTTAATATTTAGATAAACAATAAGTTATTTATTTTATAATCCCCTCAGATTTTTCCTTCGCCAGTTTGCCTTTTAGCAAGGTCATACATATAAGCGAGCATTATTTTTCAGTGATAAACAATGTATTCATGATGTAACATGTCATATAAAACTCATTTTCATATCTTAAAAACTGTGCAAATAAGTGAAAATACTTGAAATAAGCATAAATTGAAAAGATAAGTCTCACCGTTCATTTTTCCTTTCCCGCGTCACGCCTCACGTCATTGTTATTTCTATGTTGGGATGTCATCATTCGCGATATCTGATTAGGAATCGTATCATTAGGGATCTTTATATCGGGGTTGCAACTCGCTATAGTGATGACATTAACACATAAGGGTTGACTACATTTTTTAGGAGTTGTCTAAGGAGAAAAACTATAAAATGAAATAACTCAGAAGAAGAGGAAAAAAGAGACAACTCAAACAGTGAAACAATCTTCCTGGGGATACCAATCAGCATGCTAAAATAGATCCCATACTGAATGCTCCCCTCCCACAAAACTGGAGCCAAGCACTTCCCCAATGTCAGTACATAAAAATGACAGTGAGTAATAACTGGCCAAAGATAACAGTAACAGCAACCGGTTTAAGCCAACAATGATTTCCCTTCCCAAATACCCAGTGTTGGCGAGAACCTACAACAACAGGCCAACTAAGCCGAGCTCACCAAAGTTAATTCAAACATGGACTTTCAAAACTCACCCAAGCCCACAAGAAATCAACAATCAGCCAAATAAAAGCAATTACATAGGTACCATAATTTTCTCACAACTAAAATCCCCCAAAATATCGTTACACGAAAACCCATCCTAAGGCCATGCAACTGTACAACAACAGAAGTATCCAAATAAAACTAGAAGGAGACAGGAAGTAGCAGCTGGAGGTAAGCAAATGACCCAAAACTAGAAGGAGCAACAGCAATAGCAGACCAAATAAAACACATCCACACACACCTTTCCATATATAACTGGAAAGAAATGTGTAGCAAGGTAACTGCTGACCATAACCCAAGCAAGAACAAGCCAGGAAGCGGCCAATAAAACAAAACCTTAAAGAAACATAAGTGGAAATAGAAACTTACAGTGGAGTTACGAAAACCTGAGCACAATATCAACACGAAAACACCTGTCCGATTAAGTTCAGTTCAAACAAAGCCTTGTCAACATCTGATTCCAGCAACAATTAAACGATCTCGTATGGTTTCAGAGTGAAGAGAGGGAGATGAGAAGAGGAACGAACAGCCCTGTTCCAAAAAACCTAGCTGGGGTATGAGGAAGAACGAGATAGAGATGAAGAGAAAACCTCGGCAGAGATAAGAAAAGGAAATTAATATATTTCTTAATTTCGCTGTACTGCCACCTCTTGACCGACTCCACCGCCTCAACTACCAAAGCTTTATCAAGTTACAGTCCACTTTAACCAAACCAAATTAAGTTTTGTTGTCCAATTTATTTTATATAACATCTATAGTTATATGTCTCATAACACCCACACACAAAGTTTTAACAAATGAACTATGCCACAGAGACGAATCAAGAGCCGCATAACTTCAAAAGAATATGAATTTAATGCGATACTAAATCAACACCGATTCTATTTACTTTATCATCATAGGGGATAATTAATAATATAACGCATAAATCACTTACAGGAATATGCCGAGTGTCACAGATACCTCATAGGAACCGAGTTCAACTGAATTCGAGAAGTCGACACCAAGCAGGAGTCGAGCACAACTGGAGGTGGAGAATAAAGTCGACACCTCACAGGAGCCGAGCTCAACTGGTGGTGGAAAAGAGTCGACACCTCACAGGAGTCGAGCTCAACTGGTGGTGGACAAGAGTCGACACCTCGCAGGAGGAAGCTCAACTGGAGGTGGAGAAGAGGTCGACACCTCGCAGGAGCCGAGCTCAACTGGAAGTGGATAATAGAGTCGACAACGCACAGGAGTCGAGCTCAACTTGAGGTGGACATAGGTCGACAGCTCGCAGGAGCCGATCTCAACTGGAGGTGGAGAGAAGGTCAACATCTCGCAGGAGCTAAGCTCAACTAGAGGTGGGGAGAAGGTCTACAGCTCGCAGGAGCCGAGCTCAACTGCAGGTGGGGAAAAGGTCGACAGCTCGCCGGAGCCGAGCTCAACTGGAGGTGGAGAGAATGTCGACAGCGCACAAAAGCCGAGCTCAACTGGAGGTGGAGAGAAGGTCGACAGCTCACAGGAGCCGAGCTCAACTTGAGATGAAGAGAAGGTCGACAACCCGCAGGAGCCGGGCTCAACTAGAGGTAGAGAGAAGGTCGACAGTTCGCAGGAGCCGAGCTCAACTGGAGGTGGAGAGAAGGTCGACAACTCACAGGAGCCGAGCTCAACTGGAGGTGGAGAGAAGGTCGACAGCTCACAGGAGCCGAGCTCAACTAGAGGTGAAGAGGAGAGTCGACAACTCACAGGAGCCGAGCTTAACTGGAGGTGGAGAGAAGGTCGACTCGGTGGGCAAGTAGTCCGCATGCATGTGGTAAGCTCGTACAGGGGCCCGAACTAGGACAACAACACACTCGAGGAATTTATCTCACCCGAGGGGGCTAGTAGCCGATATGTAGTACAGAAGCTCGTGCAGGGACTCGGACTACGACAACTCCACGACTCGAGGACTTTTATCGATGTTGAGGTCGCTCGCTCTGTTACATAAGAGATTGTCAAAGAATTAGATGTATCAACTTCTTTGATGACGAAGGAAATTTCTAGGGAGATAACGATCTTCCCTTCGTCAAGTTGGGAGGTTGGCGTCCTGACTTGTTCCTGATAATTCCTCCAGTCGGAGGAGAGGTGCAATCGGGGGTAGCTAGGCCGACATACAAGGGGGGAGCTGATCTCGTCCGTCAATGCAGGGGTTCGGTCTTACAAGGACGCTTTAAATCCCGACACATCGTCCCATCGTCGGCTCTGGGCTTTTTAGGAGAATCAGGTCAGAGGCTCGTTTCCCAACCCAATCGTAGAGATCGATTCCTGCCCACCTCTATGAACTCCTGCTCTGCCACCTGGCTACGAAGGCCAGGGTACAAGCAAAAGGAAATGACTCTCGGGGCTTCCTATAGGACGCACACGCGCGAGGCCTCCATTCTACCCTTTGGTCCACCATTCCTGCTCCACTCGGGGAGGTTCCTCACCCTGTTACTTAATCAAAAGAGAGTTATTTGTGCGTGTTATCATAAACCAAAAGTGACGCTGAGCCTTTAAACTTCTAAGACAGTTTTTGATCACGCGCCGAGCTTATAGCTCTTTCGCGGTCTCAACGACGCCTTTAATGGCGGAGGATCCTTCCTCAAGGCACGACGACATTCTCTTCGTCAAGTTGAGGGGTTGGCGTCTAGACTTGATCCTGATAGTACCTCCAGTCAGAAGAGAGGTGCAATCGGGCGTAGCTAGACCAACATACAAGGGGGGAGCTGATCTCGACCGTCAATGCAGTGACTCAGTCTTACAAGTACGCATTAAATCCCGACACATCGTCTCATCGCCTCATCGTCTCAAGTCAGAGGCTCATTTCCCAACTCGATCATGGAGATCGCTTTCTGCCTACTACGCCTGTGTGAGACGCTTTTAAGAAGAGAATCTAAAGCCCAATATTTCAGGATGTTAGAGAAATATCATTGATGTATAAGTTTGAACAAGCGTACCATTCCTTTCTATAGATAGAACCCTTTCAAGTTATCATACCTCCAGGTGTTTGAGGAGATGAAGTGAATAACATAGCGGTCTGGTTGTTGAAGCGATAGCCTCATGTGTATAAACTCGCAGAATTGAAGCGAACACCATAGTTGTTGAAGTAGTGATCTCGTGAGTATGGACTCACGGAATTAAAAGAGAGCATCATAGCTGTTGAAGAGATCACCTCGCGAGTATGAAACTTGAGGAATTAAAGGAGAACACCCTATTCGTTGAAGAGATCACCTCGCGAGTATGGAACTCGCGGATTTGAAGGAGAGCACCCTATCCGTTGAAGTGATCGCCCGTTCAGCGAACGGGGGTCCGGGGGCAGCGTCACCCGCGGGGTCCGGGGGCAGCGTCCCCCACGGGATCCGGGGGCAGCGTCCCCCGCGGGGTCCGGGGGAAGCTCCCCTGGAAAATTTTCATTTTCCACTCCCAACTCGCCCAGATTTTGAACTCTCCCGACCTTGCGAGTAAGTCACCCGCAAAACTCGCCTATGGGCTAGTAACAAAGATACTCACCTCTTCAACTCGCCTATGTGTGAGTAACAAGGATACCTCGCCAATTCTGCCTGTGCTCGTCTATGCGTGAGTACGAAGGAAGTTCGCCTCTTCAAAGTTGTCAATCCCGCATATACTCGTCGTTATATGAGTATATCGTCGTCTGCAACTCGCTTCTTGGTTTTCGACCCCCTCAGTCCACCTTGTCGAGAACTCGTCCACCTTGCCGAGAACTCGCCCACCTTGCCGAATGCTCGTGAGTTGTTGTCTTTGGTCTTCAGCTCGCCATCTTAAGTTAAGAAGTCTTCTCGCAAAAATTTCTTCCTCGGCTACGATACACGCTCACCGCACTAAAGTGTTGAAGCCGGGAAAATCCCTACTCCAAAATTCGAATCAAGACAGCCTAAGATTACTGATTCTGTGCTCCGACGCCACAATTTAAATGGCTATTGCAGGGAGAGAAAACTATCTATAAGCACACCCCAAGTGCTCCAGCAGGGATGTCTCACCACGTACCCGTTAGTTTGAAAAACTTCCCCTCAGCAACCAAAAGGATGAGCGAGGTACTAGGCAGACATGGACTTGGCGAGTATCCACTTGGAGGGACCACAACCTCTTCCAAAAGTGTCATTTCTAGTACCTCTGGGGGTCTATTTATAGAGAAATCCTGAGGGGTATAGGCGAATATCCAGCCTCTGCTAGCATAGTATGGGTCTACTCACCCATACTTGCGAGATACTCGCTCATACTCGCTCATACTCGCACAAACTCGTCACTGTTCGCTCAAGCTCGCCTCTGCTTGTCGCTGCTCGGCCAAACTCGTCGATGCTTGCCCAAGCTCGCCTCTGCTTGCCCAAGCTCGCCTCTTCTTGCCCAATGGTCTGCAAGGTTGTGGATGTCGGATGTCGGGTTCATGTCGGTTTGGGTTTGAAATGTCGTATGTCGGATTGCGGGGGATATATCGGGGATATTTTACAATATCGGATTTTAATATTTAAATAAAGATTACATTATTTATAAACATATTTTTTGCAAATAAGTAAAAATATACAGACAAATAACTATAGTAATGTATAGACAAATAAGTATTTATAATATTTTCTTTAAAATAATTTTGAAAGATAAAGGAGAAACCCATGTAATTATGTAAAGTTGGAGGGGAGTTTTTCTTAGCACAGGAGAAGCAAAAATCACTGTAGATTTACACAAGGAAAGTTATAAACTTAGCTATTGCAAGAAAAAAACCTAACTATAGCATAAATAAGAATCCTACAGTAACATAAATTTAATAAAACTTTTAGATCTTATGACTTGATCAATATAATAACTCCAAATAAAACTTTCAATTGTCGCAAAAAAAAAGAAGAAAGAAGAAAGAAGAAGGGGGCTTACAGTGGAGTGAAGTAGCAGAAACCCTAAAGCCCGACATCGACTCCTCGCGTCCTCGCCTGCGATGCCAATTCGTAGAAAGTCTGGCGTCGTCGTCTACTCCTCGCCTACGATGTCGATCCGTTGCCTCGTCACCGGAGAAGGAGCTGTCGAGTGTCGATCACTCCGCCAGAGCGACTCTCCCGTAAAATTTAGGGTAGAGCGAGAAATGACGAATGCTTGAAATGGACTCGTGAAGTAAAAAAATATGGGTCCCGTGAACTTTGCTTTTTTATATATTAAATATAATAACTGAAATATCGGGTTAGAGATATATCGATATATCGAGATATATCGATATATCGGGATATATCGCCGTTTTTTTACAAAACGATATTTTTGTCAAACAAATCGGTTTCGTTGCGGTTTGCACCCAAAACCTTTATGTCGGCCGACATGTCCGACATGTCGGCCGATATCTACAACACTGATGGTCTGTGAATAGACGTCTTCTTAGGTACTTATGATCTCGACGAATAACGGGTTATACATTCAAGTCAAAGGTTATGACCGCTACCAAGAAAAAAAACTAGTTTTGAGCATAAAATGCATAAATTTTTTTAGGTGAGATCGGGCATTCGCGAATGACGGTTCATGAGCACCACATTCACGACTGCCACCACTGCACCAAACGAAGCCTTATTCTAAGCCTTATAGCTAAACAAACAATTGGAATATGTTTCCTATATCTTCTTTGCATCCAACAAAATTTCTATAAGAAATCAGAATACATTGCATTGAATTTCCTGTGCCTTCTTAAAATCCATGCATTCTAAACTGTAAACCAACCAAATAGCATAGACCATACTTGCCTAATTCAATGGTTTTCATCTATAAGTAAGAAATCAGATCTGGGGGTGATGAAGAAGTAATAACTAAGGAACTGGCAATGCATAAACCTTTTTTTTATTCAAATGTATACTAACTAACAGATGTGTTATGAAAAATGAATCTAGTTCAAATATCATGCCGCAACAGATCTGCCGGTCAAAATTGGGATATCTTTTCTTAGCACTTTATGATGAAGACGAGATAAAACAAAATCGGTTTCTGAGTTTACCTTGAGAGAAGACAGAATGCCGCCAACCTCTGAAAACCCTAGATGGGGTTTAGAAGGTTTCGAGATCTTCCGGGAACCAGCATTGGCTCTGATCGGCGGCAGCATTCTCCGGCGGCCGAAGACCTTTGCAAAGAACCGGATAATGCTAGGCTTTTTAGAGGTTTTAATTTGCTCCGACTCGTAGTTCTCCATCTTCATTGCAATGAAAACCCGCGGGACGCGGAGGAGGACGGAGAACCTCCGGCGGACGTTGATGGAGTTGAGCGGAACGTGTTCGATAGCAGCATTGAGAGTGAGATCGACGGACATTGTCTTTGCGCAGGCAAGGAACTTCCATGACCGCCGTCTCGACTTCTCCATCCACAGAGGACAATTCTTTCTATTTTTAATGACGGCCTTTATTATTTTCCCAGTTTTCGGAGGGTCGTTTAGCGATGAGCCCGCTCAAAAAAAAAGCGTCACTCAGGCTCGAGCTCGTGCTCGAAGAGCTCGAGCTCAATTACGAGTCGAGCTCGAGCTCAAATATTATTGTTCACGAATTTGCGAGACGGCTTGCGAGCTTTTTATTTCAGTATATTTTTTAAAGAAAATTAAAAAAATATAAAGAAAAATCAGGCTCATGAGCTAAAAAACTCGTGAGCAGCTCGACCTCGCCTCGAGCTCGAGGCACGAGCTCGGGCTCGATAAGCAGCATTGAGCTCGAGCTCGAGCCAGTACAAAATGATCAGCTCGAGCTCGAGCTCGAGCTTGGAAATTTTGTCAAGCTCGACTCGTTTGCACCCCTAGGGTCGTGGATAAATATTTGACTGATTTTAGGCTTTTGGTAGAATGTACTCCCGAATATCTCTCAATTGGCAGAATGCATCTCAAATATTTAAATATGGCGGAATGCACCCCCGATTATTGCAATTTTGGCGGAATGCACCCCCGAGCTATTTTTTAGGGGTATTTTGGCCCTCGGCCCTCACTTGACCAAAAATATCATTTTTGGCTTAGTTTTAGCAATTTCATCACCTAAAAAGTGATTATAAACTGTTTGTATGGTATTTTAAACCGTTTTTCGAAGCGACGTCATCTAATTCATTGTGCTTTCACAAAGCTCCTTGAAAATTCAATAAAAATTGAATTGAGAACATCATCCAAAAGTAACTTTTTTGAAAATAGTCACAATATTTCATTCAAAACACAATTCAAATACATGAAAATTACAAAACACCATTAGATACATTAAAATTACACAAAAATGTCATCCATATACATAAAAATTACAAAACATCATCCAGATATATTAAAATTACAAGACACTATCCATTAATTTCTTCAAAACATCATCTAGTACATGCCACCATCCATACACAAATTTTTCTCGCAACACCTGCATTTCTAAAAAAACCTTTTTAAAGTAAACTTTATAATATTATATATAGCAAAAACAAATATATGATGACATAGTATTCTCCAATGATTTTTCTTCAAAAAATCATTCTGATTGGACATTTACTTCAAACATCAAGCAGTCTTCCTTACCTACACGAAATTAATGATAACAATAAAAAATCAAATATAAAAATATGTTCATAATGTTAAAAGATACGATAACAATGATTTTTATGCTTACTCGAAGTTTAGATTTTTTTCGTTGATGTTGAAGACATTGTTGAATCAACTGTGCAATTCTTTTTGTTGTGTCTGCGCATCCCACAAATAGAACATAAGTATTTTATACAATGTTTTTAATACCATATTTTGCCGTATCCAAATCCTCCTCCATTCTTCTAGCATGTTGCAACGGCCTACCAGGCTTTCTCTGAATAATGGACCAAGGCACAATCGGATTCAAATTTGCTAGTGGTCATTCTTTTTGTGATTTTATGAGATTTAATAAGTGTTCATAGGCCCTCATGAACATATCCTTCTTGTACCAATGATGCGCATACTCTTCAACTTGCTCCCTTTGATAAAAAATGCATGCAATGGCATGCACAAATGAAATCCCAGTAAAGATCGCATCGCCTGCAACTGCAACTATTCGAACCCAAGTCAACTGTCCATTTGTCCCCTGCCCAACCATTAACTTCAAACTTACGATTGTCATTCCAACCCAAAATGTACCCGTGTGCATTTTTTATTGTTTTCCAAAATTTTCTGAATAGAAGTGCACACATCTCCATTGAATTTAAGAACATTGTCTCTTTGAGTGTGAAACCTCTTCATTATAATAACTCTGATAGTTTCCAACAAAGTTATTATGAGTTTATCTGTAGCCCTTAAAATGACTTTATTGAAGGCTTCACAATAATTATTAAGCAGCATATCACATTTTGACCAAGTACTGAAATGAGACTTTGCTCAATGCCTTTTTGACCTGTCTTTCACCCATTCATAAGCCTTCAAATCACAAGACTTCAATTTATCCATTTCATTGTTGAAATCGACAATCCTAGTAGCAGATGCAGCTCTCCATAACAAATCTTTAAGTTGTAGACCTTGTTTTTTACTCGTGACTAGCATGCTCTCCAATATGTATTCCTTGTTTCTTACTCGTGTATCCTTTTTGTTCATCTATTTTGCCAACACTTTCAATTTCATGATCCACATTCTCATCAAAAATAACATCATCTAATTCAAAATCACTCTCCATAAACTCATCGGAAAATGACGAATCATTATCCTCACTATAACTTGAATCACTACTACTATTAGAGGCATTTAGATCTTCTTTTTCATCCAAAAAATTATCCCAATTCATGTTTGACATTCTATGATATACAAGAAAAAAAAAAGACTTAAGCAAGAACAAGGAAAAACCCTAAACTACAAACAAAAAAAATCGCTACTTTTTGTTATACCTGCCAGAGAATATCGGTAGAAAATCGAGGTCGGGGAGTACCACTGCTGCGAAGAAAGGCGAGCGATGACTGGGACGGCGAGCGACGAAGCAAGATCTGGCGAGCGCGATGCGGCGAAGCAGATCTGGCGAAGCGCGAAGCGGCAAAGCAAGATATGGCGAGCGGCGGGACCAAGTAGAATAGGCCGACTGGCGAATGGGATGACGAGCTACTGGGAAGACGAGCGGCGAAGCACCGACGCTCGAAGACTAGGATTGGGAAACACGACAGAGACACCGCTCGGTTCTGTCGAAGGCAAACCTAAAAATAAAGATATAAAACTATCTGGCTTGTTTTTGAGGGGGGGGGAACCTAATAAAAAAACTGACCATAATACCCTTAATGAGGGTGCATTCCGTCAAAATTGTAATAATCGGGGTTGTATTCCGCCATATTTAAATATTTGGGGTGCATTCTGCCAATCGAGAGATATTCGGGGGTGCATTCCGCCAAAAAGCCTTGATTTTATGTGCAAATTCACTGAAAAATTTGACATACACTTATTTAAAATTAGTTTTTACTTAACAAAAATTATTTACACTTATTTAAAATTGATTTGCACTTAAAAACATTCAAATATTTTGGTGCCACTGGTATTAAATCGTGCAAAAATTTGTAGGTAGGAGTAACTCGGGTAGAAGGTAGGAAAGAACTGTGGGTCATCCTACGATATAATCAGACAATTCACAAAATTTAAAATACGATTTTTTTTCTTTGATTTTTTTCTTCCCTACCTTCTTATATATGGGTTACTCCTACCGAATTCGGATTCTAATTCATGCGAGTAATAATTTTAGCCACAAGATTCACCATCATACAATGAGTATCTGAGCGAAAATATGATCATATTTTTGAATTTCAAATGCAATTGTATTTTTGACATGTGTGATCGGAATTTCACCTGCATGATAGGTTATACACACCAAAGTTTACTCTGATTGGTCGGAGAAATATTTTGATACGAATAGCACATCTTTTAATTTGTGCGAGGAATAATTTTAGAAGTAAGATTCACTATCATATGATGGGAATCTGCTTAAAAGAACAAAATAAGACTGTATTTTTAATTTTCAAATATGATGACCGATTTTTTCTTTGTACAACAATATTTGTCCAATAGTGATACAACTTGTAATCTTTGAGGGTCCTCTGTGAGTAAATTTTAGGTGTGTTTCTCTCACTTAAAATTAGGGTGAGGCGCACATCAAACTGTTGATACTTGTAAAAACAACGATTTTGATCGAAATACTGACAATACTGACAGTATTTTTCAATACTGCAATATTCCGCGTAAACAACTCAACCATAGGATATCAGATCATACAGCTGTATTTAATCTCCCAGCCAAAACTAAGGCTCTGTTTGGGGAAACTTATTTTCAGCGGTCAAGCGGTTACGACTGCATGAACCGAACCTTAATTAAGGTCTGGTTCATGCGGTCGTAACCGCTTGACCGGTGAAAATAAGTCCCCCCAAACGGAGCCTAACTGGAAGAAAAACACTTAAAATTTTTTGTGCAGTAATACGCCAATACTTGATATCTTATTCTAAATATTTTAATATTATGAGATTATGACAATATTTAATAAGAAAATTTATTAAAATTATAATTTCAAGAAAAATTATTAATTGGCTTTTTTTTAATTTAAAGCAAAACTAATTACGAGCCATCAAAATAAAATAATGTAAAATGATGACCATTTCATCACTTAAATTTAGTGTTAAAGTCACACCATTTTCGGCTTTGTCCACACCCATCAAAAAAATAACCCTTAATAGTTTAGGTTTTCTAAACCTCACCCACAATCTAAAGCCGAAAGCCCGCCTCCCCCTTCCCGATATTCGGCGAAAACTTCCCCCCTGATTCCTGCAATTCCTCCAGGCGAAACCATTCTCCTCTGATTCTCTCTTCCCCGCCCGCCTCATTTCTCTTCCCCGTCATCTTCCCCGGCTGCATCCGGCGAAAACCGCAAAATCCCATCCCGTTATCTTCCCCGACTGCATCCGGCAAAAATAGTGAAACCCCAGCCCGATTCCTGCATTTTCTCCGGTGAAATCTTTGGCCGCCTCCTCCACTGATACCTCTGGCCACCTCCTTCACTTCCGGTAATGTCTCCCCAGTGATACTTTTCAGTTATTTGATGTTTTGGGGTCTTTTTGATTCCCCATTAATACATTTTATTTTTTTCAGTAGATTCCCCCAACTAATGTTGATTTGGAGTGTTCTTCCCCAACCACACCGTGACTTGGTGTCTTCTTCGTCTACAACTTAGGTATTGTTTTCAGAACTTTGTATTGCATGTTCGATTGTTTGCATCCATAGAGGTTGGGTGGTGTTTTATGTGTTGTTTTATTTTGTGTTTATAGGGGTTATTAGCTTGTAATAATAATGAGTTCTGATTTAGCAATAACTACAAATGACTCCTCCAAAAAGTTTGCATCCGTAGATGTTGGACATGAATTCATCACAGATACTATCTTCCCAAGCAAAGAAATTTTTCTTGAGTGGGCTCGTAATGTTGCAAGAAGAGTTGGCTTTATTGTTACAATTCAACGGACTGATAATATAACTCCACGTGCAAGACGTAGAATAATGTTTGGTTGCGATAGAGGGGGTGGTTTCGAGAAAACTAACGTACAAAAGGTGTTGTTAAAATAAATTTAAGGAAAACAAGTTCAAAGTTGTGTGGTTGTCCGTTCTTATTACTTGGTCAGAAAGATGCGACTTTGGAAGTGTGGTAAATAGAAGTTAGATGTGGAACTCATAATCATCAGTTTGTCCATCTTGAGGCACATGCCTACGTCGGAAGATTAGATGAAAATGAACAAAAGATAGTTCTCGACATGTACACGTCGGGTGTAAAACCTAAAAAAATTTTATCTACCTTAAAGAAAAGAAATCCTAGCAACTCTACTGTTATGCAGACTATTTACAATGAAAAAGTAAGGTTGTTCAAAAAGCAGTTAGATGATGTTACTACAGTGCAATTTCTCTAAAAATGCATCACAGAAGCAGAGTATATTAGTTTTAATCATGTAAATGGGATCACCAAAACTTGGAGTTTTTATATTTTGCTCATCCGACGTCAGTTCAATTAAGCATTATGTTTCCATATGTATTTATGTTGTACTGCACATACAAGACAAATAGGTATCTAATGCCTTTGCTTTCAATTGTTGGGGTGACATCAACATATTTATCATTTTTTCGCCATTTTTTTCATGTCAAATGAAACAGAATCAAGCTACAAATGAGCACTTGAGGCATTCAAAGGATCGTTAGATCAAAACATGTTACCAAGTGTATTTGTCATCGATCGAGAAATGGCATTGTGGAATGCTATAAAGCTTACTTTTCTGCAAGCTAGAATTATTTTATGTCAAGTGCATATTAATAGGAATGTTCTTGCACATTGTAATAAATGTTTTAGCGGTGACGGGTCGATCCGGCAGGTGGAAACGGAGAGTTAGAACCGGAGGGGGGAGGTGGTTGTTCCAAACGGAATTTTTTGGGGCGTTTCTCAAGGTGGGCGGGTGGAAATGGAGCAAACGCCGCCGGAGGTTCATTTGTTTACCCTCCTTCTGGCGGCGTTTGCCCAAAACGGAGTTGCGAAACGCCCAAACAAATAGAGCCTAAATTATATTTGGAATAGTGGGGGTGTTGCACTTCACCGTGCATTGCGTCATTCAATGGTTGTCAGTGCATCGACACTCGCGCCGAGATGCGTGCGCGAGATGGATGCACCCACAGTAATAAGTGGTGTTTGGTAGACTCAACAAATATACAGTGACAAGATTGTGGTTGGAAGTCGATGGGTGTTGGTTCCTTCTTGTGACGGGATGTAGAGGGGGAAGAGGATGAGTAGCGCTTGTAATGGTGGGGATGAAAAGTGTCGATACAGGCTTGACACGCCCTGGGACACGCCCGTGTCCCAGGCCGTGTGCCTGCAGCCAGAATCCAAACTGACCCAAAACGTCCCCCGTCGCTCCTTTGAGTTTCGGGGCGTTACAAGCGGCCTGTCGCCCCGATTCTCCAACACACTGTAAACACTAAAATCTAGTGAAATTTGATTGGCACAGACCCGGTCACGTGGTTTTTACCCATTTAAGGGGTTTTTCCACGTCATCACATCTTGTGTCAACTTTATACTTTCATTGACTGTGTGCGCGTTCGACCGCCTCGTGAGCTAAGACGGTTCGAACAAATCCGGCCCGACCGGGGCATCGAGTTAGTCCGCAACAGTTATGAACCCAAAAATTCTTCATACATACTCCTTCACGAATCGGCCAAATTAAATGCATCGTCGTCCAAATATTTGTTCATATTTCAATCATCCAAAGCAGGTTCATGGTACCTTAACCAAGGAGAGTGTGTAGGTGGTATAGAACACCCTTTTTTCATCAACAAAAGGATAAAATGATTACCATTCACGAATGCAATAAAAATCATCTTTCTTTTTGCTGGCGGTGCACTATGTAATGGTAGAAATGTGAAAACTGATATTTTGAGAAATGGACGAATACGATATTGTAGCAAGATGCAACAACTAATCCAATGTCTGGTATGGACATCCACTTCTCTATTGGTGTCGGAGATGCATTACAATCTAGAGACCCGATTAACTCCACTCGTCTGGCTTCTCCAAATATTCTTGTGTACAAACTCTCATTTTCAGCAATTTCTGTTGTCAAATCTCGGCGCACTTGTAGCCAATTTTGACCCATGTTTAAAGCATGACTGATGACCCGAATGACACAATGTCCATCACCTACCATATCAATAGAATCAATTATATGTTTGGAAATGTAGGAAGACATTTCTTTACGAATCCCGTTAAGAAATATTTTGGTTCTTGCACTTTGTTGTTTAGCCAAATTCGTGTGATGATTTTCTGCTATTAGAACATGCTCAAATAGGGAAAGCTCTCGTTTTGTAGATTTCCAACCATCTTTTTGCTTGTTCAAGCTCCCTTTAGGGCGTCCCTTTAACCAACCCGGAACTAATGGTTCTAAGGTTTGGGTGCTTGTCGGATCCAAAAGCTCTCGTAATTTTCTTTTTAATTCATTCCGCTGCATAGGTGATGAATTATTGTATTTTATAACTATCTCATCTAACTCGGCATGTAGATCATGTAACAGCTCATTCTCCTCTTTTACCTTTGATTTGTCCTGTGTGCGATCCTCCAAAATTAATTGTTTCCAGTGATTGTGGATCATCCATAAAGGAAAAGCATTGGAGTTATCAATGTATGGTATCAACTCATGCCAGCATGGTATACCCAAAGTATTCCTTTATAAGTACAAAATTCTTTGCTATGTAGCCCAGACTTCAATATTTCTTCCACTTTTTAACGAACTCTAGAGCGGCCACAAAAGTAGAACCGACCAAATCCACATATAAAGCACCTCTAAATCCTGTATTTACCTGTATAGAATTATGGCCAAATGATCGCTTTATCTCGGTATGCTGAAGATTGATCATTTGATCAAACGCTTTCCAAATAGTTGTCAAATTTCTGATTGATACCTCAAGAAATTGTTTTAGCTTGTTGTGACCACTTTCAACTCGATTTATTGTGCAATTTCCTTGGTGGAATATTTTGTCAACCCAAGCTGATATAAAGGATTCTTTGTACGGCTCAATCCAAGTTGTAACTACATAATGAATAACCTCTGGGTACTCCTTTTTATAAGCAGATATCATGCAGTTAAGCCGGTCATAAAAATCTATTTCTTCTGTGCTCTGTCATTGCGTATGTGCGTACATAGAAAAAACCTAGGCTCACCAGTTGACCTATTGCCATGTGGCCTTAAAATAATTTTTGGGTCCGGGTAGCATTCCTAGAGGAAGGAGCGCGAGTTGTGATCTCATCATTAGATCAATCCTGCTCGTTGTCCGATCTAGCATGTACTCGCCTATTTTTTTTTCTTTTTATTTTCTCCATTTATTATTGGTGGTCAGATCTAAAATTAAGCGGTGATCTCAACTCGCGCTCGATGAATTCCTTCCCTGTGAAGGTATGAATGCGCGTGATTCTGCCATACTCGCTACATCGATTCTGAAATCGTGATCTTCGGTATTTGCAGAGGCTTGAGAGCTCCCACCAGAACCACTTCCTCAGGCTAAGGAAGTCGTATCCTTGCGCCAAGAGCCATCGAACTCCCTTGCCGAGGTCGAGGAGATCCCATCTCCAGCGAGCAGCAAGGGCCAGTCGTGCGCCAACGACAAGGGCAGCTTGCAACAAAAGAAACTTTATAAGGGGAAGAAGAAAGAAAAGTCCCCAGGTCACGCGAGCAAAGCTTTCTCGCAATCTCTTCGACAAGAGGGAATCTCCCGCCGATGTAGGGGGTCCCCGCTACCACCCAAACTACAACTTCGGGCAGGAAGGTAGGGATGCCTTTGGTCGCCCGCAGGTTTCCTGGTCTGCGAGCGAGCACAAGGTGACCTTGAGCTCGAACCTCCCTGCCTGGTCGGAAGATTGGGAGGACAAGGGGGAGACCTTCGACGTCGCCTTCGCTCTGTACGGGAGAGCAGATGCTGAGTCCATACTAGAACTCAGCCCGGAGGTGCTCACCCACCAGACCTCGCGCTCGATCTTGCAGACTGCCGAGCTCGAGTACTTCACGGCGAGGAAGCTCCTCGAGACGAAGAAGACTCTGAAAAATTGTCTCGCAGAAGGCGATCGACCTTGGGATGTAGTCGGTCCGGTGGAAAGAGTACGAGGTAGGTCGCCTCCTCGGCGCGACTTAGTCGCTTCTGCACTTGGAACTTTTTTCTGATTTTGTTTGCTTGATCCTCGCAGGCCGCCGAGATCGAGACGGCGAAGAAGTTCTTCGAGCTTGAGCAAGAGCTTGCCAACACTAAGGAAGAGCTAGAGGCTTCTCAGGTTCGAGTCACCGAGTTGGAAACTCGGCTGGTCGCCGTCAAAGATCGCTCGGGTCCTTCTGGTACTAGCCCGGTCGAGCCGTAGGAGGCGGCGTCCACGCATGAGATGGGAAAGAAGATCCGCATGCATGGGGACGAGATGCCCGCTATCCGCCGCGGGATAGCACGAGCATCGGGGAAGTCGTTCTAGCCAAACTGAGGATGGACGGCTTCCTCGGCGCGGTGGCCGAGCACTTGACTGTTTTGGATCTCATCCCGTTCCTTTTTGCCGAGAAGTCAAACTTGCCGGATCACGTACTTTCCTCGGCTTCTAGTTCCAGCAGTAGCGACAACAGCAGCGGAGAGAGCAACGATGACAGCTACGACGAGGATGATGGTGAGGACGACGCTGAGGACGAGGAAGATGTCACCATCGGGGATGAGGAGTACAGGCCTGATACTGGCGATGACGAGTCATAGTCAGTTGGCGACCTCCTGGGCCTACACTTGTAAATATAATTTTTGTAAATAGGAAAACTTGTAAAGCCATATAATACTCGATGTATAATACAAGAGTTTTTGATGCTGTATTTTCTTTTTCGTTTTTACTTGCATACTTGCATACTAGCTTGCATAACAATACTCTCTAGGCTCATAGGCCCAGAGAGGTTGAGAGCTCGACATATACTTACTCGCACGTTGATATCGCTCGTACTCGCGTGCTCGTCGCTTGTATCTGCATAGTCGCTCCATTTACTCGTGCATTGTTGCTCGCATATGCACGATGATACTCACACTTGAATATGAAGATTGACTCGTGAGGGGAGCAATCAACCTGCAGGAGTGGATCTCGAGCAGAGACTTGGACTACGGTAACTTCACGACTTGAGGTTTTTTATCGGTGCTGAAGTAATTCACCTTGTTGCTCCGGAGATAGCGAAAATAATGAAACGCACCAATATCTATGAGAATGAAAGGAATTCTAAAGAGATGACGATCTTCTTTATCAAGTTGGGAGGTTGGAGTACAGACCTGCTCCTGATAGTTCCTCCAGTTAGAGGAGAGATGCAATCAGGGGTAGCTAGGCCGACATGTAAGGGGGAGCTGATCTCGACCGTCAATGCAGAGGCTCCGTATTATAAGGATGCTTAAATCCCAAAGCATCGTCCCATCGTCTGCCCTGGTCTATTTAGGAGAAACAGGTTGAAGGCTCGTGTCCCAATTAAACCATGGAGATTGTTACCAGCTCTATCACCTGGCTATGAAGGCCAGCTTACAAGCGAAGGGAAATGACCCTCGGGGGGTCCTATAGGACACACAATCAAGCCCACCATCCTTCTGCGAACTTGTACCCCTCAGAGCTCGGCAGGATATCCTACTTTGGAATTAATGAGACGTGTCCTGATCCACATGACAAACCATCGCTAAAAGAGGGTATTTTAGTCTTCTCAAAGACCGACGACGCCTTTACACAAGGGGTCACTTTGTGGGGTCGATCCTTCATCGAGTTTAGGAGGTTACCGTCCAGACATGTTCCTGATAGTTCCTCTAGTCGGAGGTGAGATGCGATCGGGGGTAGCTAGGCCTATATGCAATGGGGGAGTTGATCTCGGCCGTCAATGCAGGGGCTCGGTCTTACAAGGACGCTTAAATCCCGAGACATCATCCCATCGTCCACCATGAGCTATTTATGAGAAACAGGTCGAAGGCTCGTATCCTAAATCGACCGTGGAGTTGGACTTCACTACTCCTAGCTATCTTGAGATGAATCGACATAAAGAAGACGACTCGCTACCTCTCGTGGCTCCGGGGGCGTGGAAATGCATATATTGAAATGTGATTACAAGTGAGTAATTACATGTTATCTTTAAGGGTAAAACCTTTTCAGGTCATCCCTGCTCCAAATACTCCCAAGTTGCTCTCCTTCCTGGTCTTACAGTTGGTAGCCACCAGTGGCTAGGGCTTCCTGGATGATGAAAGGTCCTTCTCAGTTGGGATGTAGCTTACCAACGACAGCTCCCCTTCTCGCGGCATCCACCTTCTTCATGACTAGGTCTCCTGCAAGAAAATGCTTGAGGCGGACATTTTTGTCTAAGTGTTTTATCATGCGCCTCTTGATTTCCTCCTGGCGGAATGAGGCTAAGTCACAAAGCTCCTCGATGTAGTCCAGCGAGAGCCTCTGAGCATCTTCATTTTCAAGGATCCACTCTTCGCTGCCTTGTAATACCTTCGTCCGTCAAATGAAATATAATAGAGGGTTCGGTCGGGGCCCCACACCATATTTCACCAACAGGCGGCGGAATTATAGGTTAATATCAAAACGATTACACGCACCCTAACTCAGAGCATGCTAGCGGAAGCTTTAGGGGTTACTACTGAACTCACAATCAGGAATGCCCACTATATATAACCAACCACATATTTATATATCACAGGAATGTATACAAAAATGCACTAAAGTGTTTGACCTTAAGGCTGTACAGTTATACTTTGCAGGTGTGGATTACATAAATCGGCACACAGCCCGGCCACAAATGAAAACAGTAAAACTTTTCTTCATTCGGCCTTCGAGGGCCAACATATCAGCAGCAAGGGCATCAACTCACTATTTCCCGCTCGGCTCTCCAGCACCTTCAAGGAGACAATCCACCGCGATGGTGATAAACAAAGCAACAGTCAGCATTCAGCTGACCAATTTATAACGACCCTACCCCTTTTCTGGGGCAGTGGTATTCCTTCCCTGTATGTAATGCATTCACAACAAATATATCACAAGAATGTACACTCACACACAGTTCCATATATCACAAACGTCGGTCGCACGTCCTGACGCTCCATGCACTCAGGGCGCATTATCGGTGTACCGGAAAACCAGGGTCCCACCACTGTTCAAACATAACGGCAAGTTTGAGCATTCATGCTCCACGGCCCCACGGTCGGAGACTTTAGTAGTGTTAGCGTACAACCCAAGACTCTCATTATGTGATCCTAACGAACGCTAGTAACTTAGGCACTCAAGTTAAACAACCATAATGTGGATACAGTTCAGCTCTTGCTTGTTACTTAAATCGTCAGATCTACGACGACTCTGACGCGGGTCGACTTTCCCTTGTTCGTTCGGCTCACTGGCCTTTATGAGCTCGCAACTCACAATAGCCACATTGTCCACCAAGGACTGGCTTCATAATCAAAAAGGGAGTTCGTGCCAGCGTTCATCACGATCACTTGGCGGGGCCAACAAAAGCTCTCTTTCTGCTCCCAAACTCAACCCAAACCATGCAGTATCCTGCAGTGTCAGAAACACTGGTCTTTCCATACATGAATATCTAGGGTATTTTCCTGGAACTTCACTCCAGTACTTTCTGTTACTCCACTTCACAGGCACAACCCATAGACTCCATAAAATACTCGTTTATACACGGAGTCTTCTCCAGTTTGCAAAATAAAGCATCACCAATTCAGACCAACCTGTCTGGATGAGCTTCACACAGCATGTCTATTCCGTACTACACATTTTCGAATCTATATGCAACTGACTTAGGGATACAAGTATCAACCCAACATAATTCACTTAACAATTCCACCTTTTGGTGGAGGATTCCATAAACATGGAAAAATTTAGACTTCACTTGTCCAAGAAGGAAGATCGTTACCCTTGTAGTTTTCTTCAGAGCCATGATAAAGCTATTCTACGCGGATATAAATGAGCGCCTCACTTGCCCCTTCGCTGATCTAGCCTCGGATCTGGCTTCCGATGAGGGAATCTCCTCCAGCACCTTTACTAAGGTCAGCCCAAACCCTTAGCTTCAGCCTTTCTCAAGAACTTGGATGATGAAGAGAGAGAGAGAGTAAGAAGGAAATAATGATTCCCATATCTCAACCCCTCTGCATACGTGGTCTCGGGTAAAACCCAGCCACACGATCACTCCATCAACCCAAAGTATGGGCCTGGATTTGAGTTGAAAAGTCAGCCTAACCCTTTAACCAGCCAACCGACACCGCTATTACATGCAAAAGCCTTTCATCGTTTGTCGAAAGGATACAACATGACATTCGCCGACCTTCTCAAAATCCGTTTGACTTTCGTCGAAAGGAAACCTGACAGCACTACGTTTGTCAAAAGGATAACAGAACCACATTCATCGAACGCCGGTTCGACGTTCGTCGAACGCCGGTTCGACGTTCGTCGAACGCCGGTTCGACGTTCGTCGAACGCCGGTTCGACGTTCTAGCCTGTTACTTCCTACTCTTATTTGGGGTATTACAATCCTCTCCTCCTTACAAAAATTTTGTCCCGAAATTTGCATAGAAAGACAACAAAAAATATGTTACAACATTTTAAAAACAAAGTTGCAACATTTTATACAAATAACTCGGGAAATTTAGCACGGATGGTTTGTTCTCGCTCCCATGTCAGCTCTTTACGACCACAGTTGCCCCACCGGACTTTGACCATCCTGATTGTCTTGTTTTGTAGCTATTTGATCTGCGTATCCTCGATCCAAATGAGCTTAAATTTTGTCATTAGCCTGCTATTGACCGGTACTTGATCAATAACAACCACTTGAGCTGGCTCTTTCACAGCTTTTTGCAGCACCGATATATGAAACACATAATGCAAACCACTTAACTCTGAAGGCAGAACTAACCAATAGACCGCTTCTCCAATTCGCTCCACTACTTCGAACTGACCAAGATACCTCGGACTTAACTTTTTCAAGCGCCGAATCCGGGACACACCCTTGAATGGTTTGATTTTCAAGTATACCCACTCGTCAACCGCAAACTCTATGTTTCGGTGCTTGGCGTTGTAGTATTTTGTCTGCCCATCTTTTTCTATCAGTAGCCTCTCCCGGATAGAGCGTATCGTCGAAGTAGCCTCTTCGACTTCCTTACGCTTATACAACTTAGACTCCCCTGTTTTCGCCCAAGCTAACGGTATGCGACACTTCCTACCATACAAAGCTTCAAATGACGCCATATTTATGTTAGCTTGATAGCTATTATTGTAGGTGAACTCTACCATATAGAGATGGTCTTCCCATCTCTTCCCAAAATCCAAGGCGCACATCCGAAGCATATCCTCCATAGTTCTATTGGTCCTTTCGGTCTAACCATCCATTTGCGGATGAAAGGTCGTACTGAACTTTAATTTTGTCCCCAACAATTGATGGATTAGCCTCCAATCATTCGAAATGAAACGCCCGTCTCGGTCACTAACGATGTTATGGGGCACACCATACAATTGTACTATTTGCTTGACATAAAGCTTAGCCAAGATTTCCATTGAATCGTCCCTCTTGTTTGGAATGAAATGAGCCACTTTAGTTAACCGGTCCACGATCATCCAAACGGAATCGTTCCCGCATTGCGATCTCGGCAAACCGTGCACGAAATCCATCGAAATATCATCAAACTTCCATTTCGGAATTGGTAGAGATTTCAGGAAACCTCCAGGCTTCTGACATTCTGCTTTCGCTAAAGAACATGTTTGACATTTTACCACATAGAAAGCTATGTATTTCTTCATCCCTGGCCACCAGAATAGTTTATTCATGTCCTTGAACATCTTAGTGCTCCCTGGGTGGATTGAGTATTTTGTAAAATGTGCTTCGTTCATCAACTCCTCCCGTAATTTCCCCACATTCGGGATGCACAAACGACTAGATTTTTGCCAAAGACCGTCCTCCAAGGAAAACTGGGAATTTGACCCTTCCACTGCATAGCGTTTTAGACTCTCACTGAGTTCTGTTGCTCGTCGAACCATGTCCGCAAGGTCATATTGTACTTCCGTCCAATTCAGGCACGCATTTGCAGTGGAATTCTTGTCAACACAATAAATATCTAACGCTTCCAGCTCCTGGATCAGACGCTCATCGTGCATCTGCAACCAATTTGCTCTTGCCGGCGTCCTATAACTCAAGGTATCTGCGATCACATTTCCCTTCCCGGGAGTATAATGAATGTCAAAGGTGTAGTCCCCGAGTAACTCCATCCACCTACGTTGTCACATATTAAGATTCTTCTGATCCAATAGATACTTTAGGCTCTTATGGTCCGCAAATATATCAACTTTCACGCCATATAAATAATGACGCCACAGCTTAAGTGCAAAAATCACCGCTGCCAACTCCAAGTCGTGGATGGGATAGTTTCGCTTATGCACTTTCAACTGTCGTGAGCCATAAACTATAACTTTTCCAAATTGAAGAAGAACGCAGCCTAAGCCGCTCCCTGAAGCATCACTATAAATCTTATAGCCGTCTGTACCACATGACGACGTAAAAACATGTGTTGTTGTCAAACGACTCTTCAAAAGCTCGTGTGCACTCCAGTGTCCAAATGAACTTCTAATCTTTCCTCATCAGTGTGATGAGAGGTAAGGCTATCCGCGAAAAGTTCTTTACAAAGCGCCTATAGTAGCCTGCAAGTCCAAGTAAACTCTTGACTTCAGCTACGGTCGATAGAACCGACCACTCCTGTATTGCAACTATCTTCACTGGATCCACTGTTATACCCTCTCCACTAACCACATGGCCAAGAAAGGCCACTGAAGACAACCAGAACTCACACTTTGAGAACTTGGCGTTGATCTTGTTCCACCTTAGGATGTGCAACACCATCCGTAAATGGTTCGCATGATCTTCTTTAGATTGAGAGTACACCAAGATGTCATCAATGGAGACGATCATAAATAAGTCCAAGTACTCTCGGAACGTTCGGTGCATTAGATCCATGAACACCGATGATGCATTACATAACCCAAACGACGTCACCATGAACTCGTAATGACCAAAGCATATTCCAAATGCTGTCTTGGGAATATCACATTCCTAAATCCTCAATTGGTAGTAGTCAGACTTCAAATTCAACTTTGAGTACACCATTGATCCCACCAGTTGCTCTAACAAGTCATCAATCTGTGGTATCAGATACTTGTTATTCTCTGTCAGCTTGTTTAACTCTCTATAATCAATGCATAGATGCAAGCTACCGTCCTTCTTTTTCACAAAGAGGACCGGCGCGCTCCAAGGTGACATACTTGGGCGTATATAGCCTTACTCTAACAATTCTTGCAACTGGACTTTGAGTTCTGCCATTTCCTTTGGCGCTACACAGTACGACGAACGGGCCACAAGTTTCGCACCTGGCACCAGCTCAATCGCGAAGTCAATCTCCCGCTGGGGCGGTAACCCTGGAAGATCCTTAGGAAATACATCCACATGCTCTGATACAATAGGAACATCACTCACACTGAGCCTTAGCCCAACAGCCTATATAAGCATGAAGAATAACTCTGCGCCCTTCCAGACAGCGTTGACGACTTGAAGATCAGACATCAAGATCCTGCTTTCTCCTCGCAAACCAGCAAATGTAGTCTCAAACTCGGTATTCTGACCCAGCGTGACTTCCTTTGAGTTGTAATCAATACAGGCACGTTACTCCGAAAGCCAGTCCATACCAAAGATCACATCGAACTCAGATATCGACAACAAGGTTGCTTCTAACCCGAAATCCCGACTTCCTATCTGTACCTCCACATAGGAAGCCCTATCTGCACGCATCACACATCCATTAGGCAATAACACCTTCACATTATCTGTCATTATACGAATAGGCACTCTGATCCGTGATATGAAGTCCTCAGATAGAAATGAATGTGAAGCACCTGTATCGAACAGTGCTCTCGCCGGACAATCCCGAATAAGGACAAAGCCTAACAAACACAAGTCATGCACAAGTAAAGTAGAGTGTAAATATGGCAAGCAGTAAAACTGTATCTTAACTCATACATGTGACGACATCACTTTGCTTTATAACCTCCTGTTGGCCAAGGTTGTACACCCTCGGCTGAGCTAGAGTATAGTGGAACGCAGTGGACTCCACCGCCTTTCCATTTTCAGCATAAGTTGCTCATGACTTCTTATCACCCTTTGGAGGACCAACTCGACATTCACGGGCAAAGTGTCCTGGCTTGCCACAGGTATAACAAGGACGCGGGCCTTACCCTGAAGTTACTCCAAAAGAAACAGTAGAGGGAGCCTGTCTAGAAGACTTGGACCTCTTACCCCGTTTCCTTTGATAGTTCGATTTTCCCGGGTGTGGCACTTTGAACTCCGACTTTGTGACAGCCAAGTCCCTCTTGCCCTGCACCCTCTTCATATCTTTCTCCAATGTACGAGCCGTATCCAACAATGCTTGAAATCCTTGGTTCACCGAACTCGGGAGAAGGAATCTTAACTCATCCCGCAACCCTTTGTAGAACAAATTGGTTTTACGCTCTTCTTCCGCAAATATAGACCCCGCATAGCGTCCCAATCTGCTAAACTCTTATATGTAGGTATCGACACTACTTTCTCCCCGAGTTAGCCGCTGGAATTCATTTTCCATGGCTATGCGCTGTGTCGATGGCAAGTGCTTTACCAAGAACAGTCTCGAAAACTCCTCGATTGAAACTTTCATTAGTTGTCTTCCCATTAAGTGATGCAGCTCCATTTCGTCCAACCAAAGCCAAGCCTCTCCTTCCAACAGGAAAGTGGTCAAGGTGACTTTTTATTCTTCCTCCAACCTTAGGGCCGTCAATATTCTCTTGACGCGCGACAACCAATCCTATGCCTGCATTGGGGATCCCACACTCGTAAACGTAGGAGGATTGAAGCTCATAAACTGCTTCAATTGCGGTTCAGTTGCTCGTGGATCTACATCAGCCGCAATAGGTTCTGGCCTCATGTTGAGACTATATTTGCCAGCAGGACACGTGTGTGTGGGACCGCATGTTTGGGCTTTCCCCATCGCGTTCCAGGTCTGGGTGTTGACCCCGGTGGGCCCCCTTGTGTGGCGGAATATCCCCGCGGTTCTGTGGTTGGGGTTAGTCCCACACCGCCTGCAGACTTCTCCACTTTGTGTTCATGTACCCCGCCACCCTTCATCTCAACACCTGGGTTTTGAGATGAACTAATGGGTTGGCGGGTTCTAACATGGTATCAGAGCCAGGTTGTCCTGCTGCGGGGGTGTGTTGAGACTATATTTGCCAGCAGGACACGTGTGTGTGGGACCGCATGTTTGGGCTTTCCCCATCGCGTTCCAGGTCTGGGTGTTGACCCCGGTGGGCCCCCTTATGTGGCGGAATATCCCCGCGGTTCTGTGGTTGGGGTTAGTCCCACACCGCCTGCAGACTTCTCCACTTTGTGTTCATGTACCCCGCCACCCTTCATCTCAACACCTGGGTTTTGAGATGAACTAATGGGTTGGCGGGTTCTAACATGATGTTGAGACTATATTTGCCAGCAGGACACGTGTGTGTGGGACCGCATGTTTGGGCTTTCCCCATCGCGTTCCAGGTCTGGGTGTTGACCCCGGTGGGCCCCCTTGTGTGGCGGAATATCCCCGCGGTTCTGTGGTTGGGGTTAGTCCCACACCGCCTGCAGACTTCTCCACTTTGTGTTCATGTACCCCGCCACCCTTCATCTCAACACCTGGGTTTTGAGATGAACTAATGGGTTGGCGGGTTCTAACATGGTATCAGAGGGAGGTTGTCCTGCTGCGGGGGTGTGTTGAGACTATATTTGCCAGCAGGACACGTGTGTGTGGGACCGCATGTTTGGGCTTTCCCCATCGCGTTCCAGGTCTGGGTGTTGACCCCGGTGGGCCCCCTTGTGTGGCGGAATATCCCCGCGGTTCTGTGGTTGGGGTTAGTCCCACACCGCCTGCAGACTTCTCCACTTTGTGTTCATGTACCCCGCCACCCTTCATCTCAACACCTGGGTTTTGAGATGAACTAATGGGTTGGCGGGTTCTAACACCTCACACCAACCTGTTCTGGCACCATTGCAGGCTGTGCCTGCCCAGTAGGCTGTGCATGAATCATTGCAAACAATGCATCAGCAACTAAACGCACTGTCTCCGTAGAAGGAGGAGGTGTGGGCACCTCACCTGGTGCCGCACTTTCACTAGAATGTTGGGGCTCAGACTGCCCCGCACCACTTCGAGTCACCTATATGTGTAAAAGACACACTTTAGCGACTTTGCAAAAGCAACAACAACTTTATAGGAACACGCAAGTTCCTCAAACTAGTGTATTTTCATTCCTAAGTGGACATTCTTGAGTTCATTTATGTTATCACGAGTCGCACATACACGTGCTTGCCACACCGCAAAATAATTCGACCACAAATTCGGAGGAGGAAGACCAAGACAAGCTGATACCAAATTGTAACACCTTCGTCCGTCAAATGAAATATAATAGAAGGTCCGGCCGGGGCCCCACACCATATTCCACCAACAGGCGGCGGAATTACAGGTTAGTATCAAAACAATTACACGCACCCTAACTCAAAGCATGCTAGCAGAAGCTTTAGGGGTTACTACTGAACTCGCAATCATGAATGTCCACTATATATAAACAAACACATGTTTATATATCACAGGAATGTATATAGAAATGCACCAAAGTGTTTGGCCTTAAGGTCGTACAGTTATACTTCACAGGTGTGGATTACATATATCGACATGCAGACCGACCACACATGAAAACAGTAAAACTTTTCTTCATTCGGCCTTCGAGGGCCAACATAGCAGCAACAAGGGCTTCAACCCACTATTTCCCGCTCGGCTCTCCAGCACCTACAAGGAGACAATCCACCGTGATGGTGGTAAACAAAACAATGGTCAGCATTCAGTTGACTAATTTATAACGACCCTACCCCTTTCAAGGGGTAGTGTTATTCCTTCCTTGCATGCAAAGCATTCACAACAGATATATCACAAGAACATGCACTCACACACAGTTCCATATATCACAAACGTCGGTCGCACGACCCGACGCTCCGTGCACTCAGGGCACATTATTGTTGTACAAGAAAACCAGGGTCCCACCGCTGTTCAGACATAATGGCAAGTTTGAGCATTCATGCTGCACGACCCACGGCAGGAGACTTTAGTCTTGTTGGCGTACAGCCCAAGACTCTCATTATGTGATCCTAACAAACACCAGTAACTTAGGCACTCAAGTTAGACAACCATAACGCGGATACAGTCCAGCCCTTGCCCGTTGCTCAAATCGTCAGATCTATGACGAGTATGACGCAGGTCAGCTTCCCCTTGTCCGTTCGGCTCACTGGCCTTTACGAGCTCGCAGCTCACAATAACCACATTGTCCACCAAGGACTGGCTTCATAATCAAAAAGGGAGTTCGTGCCAACATTCATCACGATCGCTTAGCGGGGCCAATAGAAGCTCTCTTTCTGTGCCCAAACTCAACCCAAACCCTGCAATATCCTGCAGTGCCAGAAACACTGGTCTTTCCATATATGAATATCTAGGCTATATTCCTGGAACTTCACTCCAGTACGTCCTGTTACTCCACTTCACAGGCACAACCCACAAACTCCATAAAATACTCGTTTATACGCGGAGTCTTCTCCGGTTCGCAAAATAAAGCATCACCAATCCAGACCAACCTGTTTGGTTGGGCTTCACATATTATGCCAATTCTGTACTATACATTTCTGGATCTATAGGGAACTGACTTGGGGATACGAGTATCAACCAAACAGAATTCACTTAACAATTCCACCTTTTGGTGGAGGATTCCATACACATGCAAAATTAGGACTTCACTTATCTAAGAAGGAAGATCGTTACCCTTATAGTTCTCTTCAGAGCTATGACAAAGCTTTTTTATGCGGATAGAAATGAGAGCCTCACTTGCCCCTTCGCGGATCTAGCCTCAGATCTGGCTTCTGATCAGGGAATCTCCTCTAGCACCTTTACCATGGTCAGCCCAAACCCTTAGCTCCAGCCTTTCTCAAGAATTTGGATGTTGAAGAGAGAGAGAGAGAGTGAGTGAGAAGGAAATAATGATTCCCTTATCCCAACCCCTCAACATGTAACGCCCCGAAACTCAAAAGAGGGACGGGTAGCGTTTTGAGCCAAGTTTGGGACTTGGTAGGGGTCACACGGCCTGGGACACGGGCATATCCCAGGGCCGTGTCGTGCTCGGGTTCGATGATGGCTGCGTGGTCGACAAAATTACAGTCAACGATCGTCGAGACAACGAACACGGCCTGAGATACGGGCGTGTCCCAGGCCGTGTCCTATTTGGGATGTTAGCCGAGTTGTGTTGTGGTAGAAACACGGCCTGGAGCCCATGCGTGTTCGGGTCTAACACGAGCGTGTCGAATACCCGTGTTCTCCTCGGGTTGGTGTTGGTATTGTGTCGATGGAGGAACACGCCACGCTACACGGGCGTGTACTGGATGACACGGGCGTGTCAAGCCTGACACGGGCGTGTTGAGAGCCCGTGTTCTTTTCGGGATGCGACAGTTTCAGCGTCGAATGAGGCACACGGCCGTGGACACGGGCGTGTCACAAGCTGTTTTCGGCCCAGGTTTTGCATTTTAAGTGCGAATCGTGGCCGTCTGTTTCCTTCCTTTGGGATCTAAGGGTCCCGACTGATCCTGACATGGTTTAACCCGGGAATAAGGTTTAGAAACCCTCATTTCTTTTGGGTTTTCTCTTTCTAAGAGTTCTAGAGAGAGGGGAGAGCAAGGAAGAAGAAGGAGGAGAGATTCAGCCACCGGTGGAGCTTCGGAGCCCCAAATCGCAAGCCGAGTTTGGATCTACAGAGGCGAGGATGTTGTGGTGCTTTTCATTCGCATAGATCTTTATGGCGCAAAAGAGGAATGCTAGGGTAATAATTCTCATCTTGGACATGTGAAGTCCCCTTTCCCTTTGCATAGGAAGCCCGCTCTCGCGAGTTTGCGGTGAGTGTGAGGTGTTCTTTCGGGTAGCCATGAATAATCCCCTTTGTTTTACATGTAGAGTCCGTATTCGAGAAACGGACATAGGCATGGTGTGTGAAGCCTACCCGGACAAGTTGGTCTGGATCGGTGATGTTGTATTGCATGAATGGCCGGAGAAGACTCCACGCAGATGATTGTTTTTCGGGTTTTCTACGCGGTAGATTGCAACAGGGAGCCTTGGGGACTAACTCCAAGGTGTACCCGAAAACTGGGCAGATACGTGATTCTGCCAACTTGGTGTCCTGGGAGCCAACTTGTATATAACCGGGTTATGTAAGGTGTGTGATCGAATTGGGACTCGGGGACGCTTGACCCGCGCAGACGGCTTAAATTGACGTTGCGGTGTGAGCAACGGGTTAGGCGGAACCGTACCCGCTCTATGTGGTTCGGTTAAAGAGACCAAAGGTACATAGCACTTGCCGTTGGCATAGATGGAGGGTCTTAGGCTTAGGCCAGAAAGACCATAATGCTCACGAGAATTGTCGTCCAAGGGGTGGTGGTGAGACCGCGGATTTTGACTAGGTTCACCGAGAAATGTGCCCTGAGAGCACGAGGTGTGTGGCCATGCGATCCTACGCCTGTGATGATGTGAAATTTCTCTATTATACGGCTATGCTAATAAAGTGCAGGGAAGGAGCATCGCCGCCCCGAGTTTAGGAGCGGGATCGTTATAATTTGGTCAGCTTAGCTGACCGTTGCTTTTCTTTGCCACCGCTTCAGTGGATTGTTGCTTGCAGATGCTGCGGAGCCGAGTGGCAAATAGCGGGCAAAAGCCCTTGTTGCTGAGCCAGCCCTCGAAGGCCTAATTATGAGTGTTTACTTTTATTCTCATGTATGACTGGCATGTGTGCCGAGGTTTGGAAGACACTTATATTTGGGTAAACTATTGTACGACCATAAGGCCAAGTACTTGTATATTTGTACGTTCATTCTTGTTAGGTTTATGTAGTGGATATTCATGCTGTTAGCGGGATTCTTATTATGCAACTTTTAAATTGCTTCTGCTAGAATGTACTCTGTGTAGGACGTTGGTTATTGGCAGGATGGTTTTATTGCGTAACCTTTCGGTCTGTCTGTGGTATATGACGTCGGGCTCCGGCCGGACCTATTGTTATATGTTATGCGACGGATAGGGGGTGTTACACAACATATGTGGTCTCGGGTAAAACCCAGTCACACGATCACTCCATCAACCCAAAGTATTGGCCTGGATTTGAGCTGAAAAGTCAACCTAACCGCTTTGACCAACCAACCGACGCCACTATTACATGTGAAAGCCTTTCATCGTTCGTCGAAAGGATACAACATGACATTCGTAGACCTTCCCGAAATCCGTTCGACATTCGTCGAAAGGATAACTGACAACATTACGTTTGTCCCAAGGATAACAGAACCACATCCATCGAATGCCAGTTCGACGCTCGTCGAATGCCGGTTCGACGCTCGTCGAACGCCGGTTCGACGCTCGTCGAACGCCGGTTCGACGCTCGTCAAACGCCGCTCGTCGAACGTCGGTTCGACGCTCGTCGAACGCCGGTTCGACGCTCGTCGAACGCCGCTCGTCGAACGCCGCTCGTCGAATGCCGGTTCGACGCTCATCGAACGCCGGTTCGACTTTCTATCATGTTACTTCATACTCCTATTTGGGGTGTTACACGCCTTCTCCTGCTGCCACGACCCTCGGTCTCCGAATCTCAAAGTCTACCGAGATGATTGTCTCAGACCCGTGAGATAACTTAAAGGGTGTTCCCCCATGGCCGAGTTTGGAGTTGTTCTTAGAGCCCATAGGACCAAGGGGAGTTGCACTGCCCAATTGCCCTTTAGATTGGTGACCTTCTTCAGGAGGTTGATGATCAACTTGTTGGCAGCTTCCACCTATCCATTGCTCTAAGGATGATGCAGAGAGATGAACCAAAGGTCTGTCCATAGTTGCCTACAGAAATCTTCCAACTCCAAGCTGCCAAACTGCGGGCTGTTGTCGGTGATGATGGCGAGAGTGATCCCGAACTTGCAAGCTATCTCTCCCCAAATGAAGTTTTCCATTATCTGAGAAGTGGTCTTGGCAAGGGCCATTGCGGCTCAATCCACTTGGTGAAGTAGTCGATCATGACGAAAACGAAATTCCTCTGTCCGCTGGATTGGGGAAAAAGAGTCAATCAATCCATTCCCCAGATGACAAAGGGCCAGAGAGCGGTGATTGAACGAAACTGCTGAGTGGGATGTAACTAAAGAGGTGCGAAAAGCTGACACTTCTTCAAGAAAGCCTCGACATCCTTCCGAATGGTCGCCAAAAGTAGCCGTGCCTTACAATCCTCTGCTCCACAGTTCGAGTCCCTGAGTGGCTGCCACACTCTCCCGAATGGATCTCCTCCAAGACTCGAGAAATTTCAGCCTCTAACAGACATCTGTCCAGAAGGCCTGAAATGTTCTTGCGATAAAGCTCCCCTTCCTGTAGTAGGTAGTAAGCAGCCTTATACCGACACTTTATCTGATCCCCCTCACTGGTAGGAAGTCGACCCGTCGTCAAGAACGTAATGATCGGGTCCTTCCAAGAAATCCTCTGCTCGACCTCCATCATCTCCTCTTCATCGATGGATGGTCAAAACAGTTCGGTCACTGTCCCCCAACTCGGGGACCATACTTGGCAAGATAATCTGCCTCTGAATTCCCAGCTCGGGGACCATACATGTTCAATGAAGAAGGATCGAAATCCCTGATCAGACCTTTTACCATGACCTCGAACTCTCCCCTGAGGTGCGACACGACCACCGAGTTGGTGAAGGCTTTTAGGTCCTACATCCCCAATTCCTCGGCAAGACGCAAGCCTGCCACCATGGCTTCGTACTCCGCCTGATTGTTTGTGATGGGGAAGAAGATCTTGACAGCTTGCTCGATCCTAGTTCTCTGCGGGCTCACTAACACTACTCCAGCTCCCGCGAAATACTTGCCTGAAGCCCCATCCACGAACATCCTCCAAGAGACTGGTCTGGAAGAGCCTTCGTCTCCTCCTATCTCGACCGAGAAGTCGGCTAGTAAGTCTGCCACTGCCTGGGCCTTGATCGCTACCCTCAGAGAGTAGGAAATGTCAAACTCACTGAGCTCCACAACCCACTTGGCCAACTTGCCAGAATGCTCCACTCCATCCAAGATACTATGAAGCGGATGATCTGAGACGACCTTGATGGAGTGAGCCTAAAAATATGGGCGAAGCCTATGAGCTGAAATCACCAAGGCAAAAACTAACTTCTCCAGGATAGGATACCTCATCTCTGCCTGTCGCAACACTCTACTCACATAGTAGATGAGGAGCTACTTTTTGTCTTCCTCTCTGACCAACACGGAACTGACCGCTTCCACTCCCACCCCGAGATAGAGGTGGAGGTCTTCGCTTCCCTGTGGGCCTTGGAGGAGAGAAGCTTGAGTTAGCTATTGCTTGAGCTTTCCAAAAGCCTCCTCACATTCTGCGGTCCACTCAAACTTTTGGTTGCCTCGAAGAGCCTTGAAAAAAGGAGAACACTTCTCTCCTACCTTGGAGAGGAAATGACTAAGTCCTGCCAGCCTTTCAGTTTGCCTCTGAACTTCCTTGGGATCCTTCGGGGATGCCATTTCCAAAATGGATATAACTTTTTCGGGGTTAGGCTCCACCCCCTCGGAGTAAGGAGGTGACCTAAGAAATTCCCCCTTCCTACTCTGAAGACGCACTTAGCCGGGTTGACTCGCATCTTATACTTCCTCAGGGTAGCGAAGGTCTCCACCATATCCTTTATGTGCTCCACGACGCTCCTGCTCTTAACCATGAGGTCATCCACATAAAATTCGAGATTCCGCCCCTTCTACTCCTGGAAGACTTGGTTCATCATCCTTTAATAGGTGGCGCCCGCATTCTTGAGCCCAATTGACATCATCTTTTAGCTATGACAGTCATCACTAGTGATGAAAGAAACGTCGCGGCAGTCGGGGGATGCATTTGGATCTGGTGATACCCTGGAAAAGCATCAAGGAAACTCATTACAGGAAAGCCGACGGTTGAATCAACTAACGCATCGATTTGAGGCAAGGGGTAGCAATCCTTTAGACAGGCTTTATTTAACATAAAAAAATCAATACAAAGACGTCAGCCCCCTCCCGACTTCTTCACCATTACAACAATGGAGATCCAACTTATATACTAGATCTCTAAAATAAACCCTGCCTCCAGCAGGTTATCCACCTCCTTTCTGATCGGCCGGCCAGTATGGTGGTGGTCTTCCCTGCTTTTGACAGATGGGGTTAACTTTGGGATCAAGGTTGAGGCGATGACAGGCAACATCAGCATCAGTCCCTGGCATCTCTGCAGCACTTCAGGCAAAGATGTACACATTCTCCAATACACATGCGGCCATCTCCAGCTTCCCTTCTATTGTCAGAGATCATCCGACCTTCAACATCCCCGACTGTCCTCTCTGGGAGATCACTTCCAGCTCCTCAGCAGCCCTCAGACCTTCCTCCCTCTCCAGCAGCTTCTCCAACCTCTCCGCGTTCTCCATTCAGCTGATGGTACTGACAGCATTCAGGTAGCACTCCCTGACAGCTTTTGGATCGCCCCTGATCCTCACTTGAACATCTCCCCAATAGTACTTCAGGCATTGATGATATGATGATGCAGCCACCTTGAAGTATTTGATGAGAGGTCGCCCAAAGATGATGCTATAGCAGATCAGCGCGTCAACGATGACAAAACGACATCGGATAGAAGTGCCACCAAAGGTGACCAGAAGGTCCACTCCTCCATCCACCTCTTTCTTCTCTCCTGAGAAGCCAAAGAGAGATCTGTCCGGAGCTTGGACCCTGGACGCTTCCACCTGAAGTCCAATGAAGGTCCTTCTGAAAATGACATTCACCGAACTCTCGTTGTCCACGAGGATTCGGTCAACAGTGAAGTCCTCGATTGCAGCTTGGATGACTAGGGCATTATGAAAGGAGTTTTCATTCCCTAACATTTCCTCCTTAGAGAAGGTGATCTCATCCAACAACGGCGGAACCTGAGAGGACTAGGCGACACTATGAGAGGTAGAGGCGATGCTCTTCCGATAGATCTGATGGAGGCTTCCCTTGCGAGAAGCTCCAAGTCCAGCCCCGCCATTGATCACTCCAACCTGCCCACCTCATGGGTCGTGGATCACCTCTCTGCGACCTCCGTAGTTGACCTGGTATTCATTTGTCCTCCTCATCGAAACTTGGAATGCTACCGGTACTGCGGGTGCTTCCTGCTTGGGATGCTCCCTCTCTGCGGCTTCTACTTCCAACCTCCTCCTGGCCTCCCAAAAATCTGGGCACGTCATCATCACATACCCCTTTACCCGATGCAGATCACAGTAGATGAGAATCTCCGTCTCCTGATGCCTCCCCCTTCGTGCCTCCTGCCCGCGACGCTAATTGCCCTGTCAGACAATGGTCATTGCCTTTCCTCCTGCTCCTCTCCGGCCTCTACCCTGCTGGTGATTGTTCCTCCTCTAATGTTGTTGGAACCGCGACCTAGGAGGTGGACTCCACTGGGGACGATTCGCAGGGTACTGGAATCGCCTCTCATCTCTCGTCCTCTTCGGAGTCTCCATGGACCTCCTCTCTTCCTACCTCTGAGGCCTCTCCTGCCTCATCCGCTCTTCCGCCCTCCTGGGATCTTCTCTCTTCTTCTGCTCCTCTCTCCTCCTCGGCTCTTCCCTCTTCCTCTCGACCCGCCTCTCCTGCAGCCTTCCACCCCTCACTTCTGAAGGTCCTCCTCTCTCTCTTCTCACGGGCTCATCCTTATCCAGCTGCGCCAAGAAGTCTTGGTTCTTATCCTCTCCCTGGACGAAAGTATTTGCCCTCTCGATCATATCCTCAAAGGACTTCAGGTGCTTGGACCCGATCTCTAGGTTGAAGAGACCCTGCTTCAAGCTGAATATCAGGGCAACCATCAAAGTGAAGCTATCCACTTCCTCTACTTCCAAGACCTCCTCCTGAAAACGGTCGATGTAGTGTTCAAGACTCTCGTGCTTCCCTTGCGCAATCTTGAAGAGGGCAATTACCTCCTTCTTCCTCTTCTTGGATGCCGCGAACCTTGACATAAGGCCCCAACGTAGATCCGCGAAGCAGTAGATGGAACCGGCTGACAACTGGTGGAACCAATCTCTCGCATTACCGTTGAAGGTGATCGAGAAGAACCTGCACTTGAAGGCGTCCGACATGTTGCAGATGTACACCACATCCTCAAAACATTAGAGATGCCTGACCGGGTCATCTCTGTCAGAGTAGTAGGTTAGGACGGGCTCTCAGAACCCCTCAGGAACTGGGGCTATCAGGATCTTGTAATAGAAGGAGCTCCTCCCTCCCTGGAGGTGATGAGTTTCATCCTCGATGGTATCATCATCATACTCGCTCCACTGGCGAGTATCACGATATCTCGCCAGTGGCTTCAGATCTCGGAATCTAACCCCTTGGCTGCTCGCCGGGTAGTGTCGCGACTGCACCGACCACTCCTCTATCTCTCTGGCACTCTCCTTCCCAGGTCACCTCTGCGGTGCTTCCTCATCCGACGGTGTCACACGACGGGGAGAGGTCGTCGTGACATCGGGGCAATGAGGGAGCCCTGAGAGAATGGTTCTCTCGATCCTCCTCGCAAACTCCTCGAACGCAGCTACCGTCATAGACTCGCCTCCTCGTGCCGAGTTACCAACTCCCGCCGAGTTGCTGACTAACTCGCCTTGCTCGTCTGCACTCACCATCTCGCCTACCTGCGAAGCTCTACTTCCTCGGATGCGATCCACGCTCACCGCACCAAGTGTTGAAGCCGGGAAAATTCCCTACTCCAAAAATTGGATCAAGACAGCGTAAGGTTACCAGCTCAACTATTGGGCTCGACGACTAGCGGGCTAAGGCACGAGAGTCGTCAAACAACAAATAGGACCTCAGGCGCTGCGGTAGGAAGGTCCCGCCACGTACCTAGAAGCTTGAAAGAAGCAACCCATATACAACCAAAAATGGCTGAGCACGGTACGAGGAAGACTAGCTGGTAACTAAGTCGCGGGGACCAAAGGGGATAGTCTCTAGGTCACGACCTAGTCTCTCTGAAAAAGAAATTCAAAGGCTCAGCTAACATCCAAGAAGAAGAGTTTGCGAGATCTTGACGCGATTTCCAAGTGTCTCTCCTCGTACCCTTGTGATCCTATTTATAGGAAAATCCAAAGAGAGGGGGGTGGAGGTCTTATTTATAGTCCCACCTCTCAGCGACTAGGCGACTTCTTGGAGGAGCTCGCACTGCTGGGCGAGCAGCTGACCTAGTCGCCTACCTGCCGAGTATGTGAGGGGAGGTCGCCATACTCGCCGGAGCCTTTTACTGCTTGGCGCGTTGACTTTGACCTCTGTCTTGACTTGCTGACTTTGACTTCTGCTGATCTGTCTCTGGAGGGGTCCACCCTCGACGAATACGGGTGGCACACTGTATATATTTCAACCTTACCACAGTACTAGGACTCAGGGGGGGGGGGAATAAAGTGCGGGCATCCAACGGCCTGCGTGAATGCACACACACATCTCAACTTGTTTTGAGATGTGTGCGAGCATCCAATACGGACCGTTGAATAACCACACTTTACGATAAAGTACAACGAATGCGCTTTAGCTCCCCACAATCCACAATACTCTGCACGCTGTCCTTTTAAGTTCAAAAATATCAATTTAAAATGAAGAACTCCTCCCACTTGTACGGGCAAGCAAAGAAAAGTCACCAGTCATATAATATGAGGACTCCTCTCAATTTAATATGAGGACTCCTATTCCTATTCGACGCAAGCAAAGAAAAGTCATGGCTTGCGTGACAAGCGCCTTTTGTCAAGCCGTCTAGTCACTCTCAGCCACCTCACCTTCACTGAAGAAAATCACAAACTATCCTTAGAAAAACTTCACCTTTTTTTCCCTCCCTGGCCTCGTGATTCACTCATCTATATAATATCCTCTTTCTAGCTCCTCTTCTTCCACACCACCCGTCATGGAATCACCAAAACAAAACTCTCACGACGACGACAACTCTTCTTCTTCTTCTTCCTCCTCTCTAAAGCTCTTCGGCTTCTGGGCCAGCTCCTACACTCACCGAGTTCAGCTCGCCCTCAAACTCAAAAACCTCCCTTTCGACTACATCGAAGAGGATCTCGCCGACAAATCCCCTGCCCTGCTCCTCAACAACCCAATCTACAAAAAAGTTCCCGTCCTCCTCGCCGGCGGCAGCCCCATCCCCGAGTCCCTCATCATTCTCCACTTTCTCGACGACCACTTCCCAGAATCCACCCCGCCGCTCCTCCCCGCCGCGCCCCACGACCGCGCCCTCGCCCGCTTCTGGGCGCATTTCGCCGACGACCGTCTCGGTCCCGCCGTCGCCGCCGTCTTCGTCTCCGCCGGTGATGCGCAGCGCGCCGCCGTCGGCCGCTTCCGCGACGAGCTCCGGCTCGTCGAGACCGAGCTCCGCGAGGGCGCCTTCGCCGGCCGCCGCTTCTTCTCCGGCGGCGACCGCATCGGGTTTCTGGACATCATCCTCGGCTGCGGCTCCTATTGGCTCGCCGTCTTCGAGGAGGTCGCCGGCGTGAAGCTGTTCGAAGCCGGCGACTTTCCGAGGTTCAATGCCTGGCTCCGAGACTTTGAGGAGCAGGAGGAGGTGAAGGCCATCATCCCGCCTTTCGACAGGCTTCTCGGCTACGCCCGCGGGCTAAGGCAGGTCCTGCTCGGCGGCGGCGGAGGCAACTCCGGCGAGGGGGAGAATGTTGGAGGAGTGGCCGATGAGTGAAGGTTAGGGTCAGGTCATGCATGTGGGGACTGGAATCTGTAGTAGGGTTCAATTATTTATGCTTTCCTTTATTTCTGGTTTAGGGTATGAATCTATGAGTTGAAGAGACATATATCTAATAAGTAGAATCTTTTCAGTACTTGGGCGCACGTGGGAGTTTATATTAGGAAAAGGTAAATGTGAAACTGCCACATGTGTTTAGAGTGTTAACTCTATCTTATTAATTAACTTATTACTCACATGTGTTTAGAGTGTTTAGAGTGTTTAGGGTTTCATTTGCTCAGAAGTTCTCTTGTGATTTTTGATATAATATATTTGTACAATTCGTCTTCATCAAGGGTGTGTTGGATTTCCCTTCTTAACCAAGTGTCGAGCTAATACAATCATAGAAAGCGCTAGAAGACTGGAGAGTAAGTATCAAAGCATGTCTTCTGAGATATCCCCTGTGTCTTATTTATAGTTTTCTGGGAACGGTCTACCAACAACCAACTCCCACTGTTCTGAACAGCTATCTACAGCTCACTTGGAGCAAAATAGCAGACCTTACAGGAGGGGGAGCACTCCAGCAGGGGGAGCACTCCAACAGGGGGAGCACTCCAGCAGTGCGGGCACTCCAGCAGTGCGGCACTCCAGCAGTGCGGGCACTCCAGCAGTGCGGCACTCCAGCAGGGCGAGCACTCCAGCAGGGCGAGCACTCCAGCAGGGCGAGCACTCCAGCAGGGCGAGCACTCCAGCAGGGCGAGCACTCCAGCAGGGCGAGCACTCCAGCAGGGCAAGCTGGGCGTGTGCCGGCCTCCGGCCGCACCCGCCCCATGAAGAGTACATTAAGCACTAACAAGCTAGGCAAACTCCGCCTACTAGTATATCATGCAGATCAACAAAAAAGTGGCCTCCAAGAGTGCAAAAATCCCCTAAAAGCTTACAAATGTGTAGCAAGTCTTGTGCCTGCTGGGGACCCCACTCCGCGAATACGAGTTTGTACACAATCTCAGCTCTTTTCGAGTGAGTTTCACGCTCGGAAAGAAACATCTAACCCAACGTATTTGCTGAGTGTAACACTCTTGGAGCCAAAAATATTTGGCCTCTCTGAGGGGTCAAGCTACCATGCCAACTAACAGGAGCCTGGATGGCGAGATCCCCTCCGGGTAGAATTCACTCAACCTCCTCGAGGGGCCAACCTGTCATGCCAACTAATGGGAGCCTGGGTGGCGAGCTCCCCTTCGGGTAGAATTCACTCAACCTCCCCGATGGGCCAACCTGCCATGCTAGCTAAGGGGAGCCTGGGTGGCGAGATTAATTCTCTCAGGGTCAACATGTCAAAGCCTTCACCAAGAGCTCTACCTGCCCTATCGGCTAGTGAGAGCTCGATAGTCGGAGCAACTCTGTACTTAGCCCTGGAATGAGGATCCAATTTTCCTTTGATCGACCACCGGGCGCTACCACTGACCCAATAAACATGGAGAGAGCCTGACGACGGGTGTTGAGCCTCCACCGGACTCCACCTCCAGGGTCATAACGACGTCACTCGAGGATCCAGGCCATGCTAGCTAGGTGGAGCCTAACAGCGGGAGCGTCTCGGGACGGAACCATGGAGGGAGAAAATATTCCTTTGGCCAACCTCCGGGCGCTACCACCGGCCCAATCAGCTAGGCAAGAGCCTGACGGAGGGAGAAAGCTCAGGACTTGGCTCCAGAGCAAAAAGATGTCCTTCGAGGACCCCTACTCTGTCAGCTAGGCGAGAGCCTAACAGTGGAAGAAAGCTCGATACTTGGCTCCAGGGCAAAAAAGATGTCCACCGAGGACCCCTACCCTGTCAGCTAGGCGAGAGAATGACAGTGGAAGAAAGCTCGGGACATGGTTCCAGAGCAAAATGATGTCCATTGAGGACCGTACCCTGTCAGCTAGGTGAGAGTCTGATAGTGGGAGAGCTCGGGACTTGGCTCCAACACAAAAAGATGTCCACTGAGGTCCCCTACCCTGTCAGATAGGTGAGAGCCTGACAGTGGGAGAAACTCGGGACTTGGCTCTACGGCAAAAAGATGTCTACCGAGGACCCCTACCCTTTCAGCTATGTGAGAGCCTGATAGTGGGAGAGTACTCGGGAGCAAAAAGATGTCCACTGAGGAGCCCTACCCTGTCAGCTAGGCGAGAGCCTGACAGTGGGAGAAAGCTCGGGACTTGGCTCCAGAGCAAAAAGATGTCTACCGAGGACCCCTACCCTGTTAGCTAGGCGAGAGCCTTACAGTGGGAGAAAGCTCGGGACTTAGCTCCAGCTCAAAAAGTTATCCACCAAGGAACCCTACCCTATCAGCTAGGTGAGGGACTGACAGTCGGAGAAAGCTCCAGAGCAAAAAGATGTCCACCAAGGACCCCTACCCTGTCAGCTAGGCGAGAGCCTGACAGTGGGAGTAAACTCGAGACTTGGCTCCAGTGCAAAAAGATGTCTACCGAGGACCCCTACCCTGTCAGCTAGGCGAGAGCTTGACAGTGGGAGAAAGCTCAGGACTTTGCTCCAGGGCAAAACGATATCCACCGAGGACCCATACCCTGTCATCTAGGTGAGAGCCTGACAGTGGATAAAAGCTCGGGACTTGGCTCCAGAGCAAAAAGATATCCTCCGAGGACCCCTACCATGTCAGCTAGGTGAGAGCCTGACAGTGGGTGAAAGCTCGGAACTTGTCTCCAGGGCAAAAAGATGTCTACCAAGGACCCCTACCCTGCCAGCTAGGTGAGAGTCTTACAATGGGAGAAAACTCGGGACTCAGGTAGGCTCTCTCATCCGTTCATTCACTTCATTGCAGAGACTAAGAGCGTAAAGTAAATTTATATTAGAAAAAGGGGTTACGTACGCATTTCATGAGTAGAAGCATTTCAAGTCGTCATCCATAACTTAAGGCCCACCCAGTCTGGCTTCCTGCCTCCTCCTAGAGTTGCCTCTCATTCTCCTCCTCAGGGTTATTGCCATAATCGATTGCTGGTCGAGGTGAGGGGGTCCCTGGACTTGCCTCTAGTCGAGTTGAATGTTCGGCTCCTGGCGGCTCCACCTTGGCTGCTGCTGCTGCTCCCTCTGCCGAGGTTCGACTCTCCTCACCTCATGACCTCAGGCACCTCCTGGCCCCTTCTCCTCTTTTGTGGCCCAACTGGCCAACTTCTTCTCGAACTCGGGATTTGAAGCCTCCCCGTCGACTTCCCTTGTCGTCCTTTCCATCAGCTCCTCGTAGGAGAGGGGTGGCACTCTCTTCAGTTCCATCTTAAAGAAAACTTGTTGCAGCCTCATGCTGAATCCCATCATCAGGGTATGCCCTGACATCTCCTGGACTTGGTTGACCTCCTCCTGGAACCGGTCCACGTAGCTCCTCAAGGTCTCTTTCACCCCCAGCTTGAAGTGGAACAGGGACTCCGACTCCTTCTTCCTCTTCTTGAAAGTGGTGAACCTCAATATAAACCCCCGGCGCTGGTTCTCGAACCAGTAGATGGAGTTGGTCAGTTGTTGAAACCGAATTCTCGGTCTCCTGTGGAGTTTACCCTCGGAGAAGGGGTGACCGTGCACCTACTACCCTCAAGCGAACGATATAGGCACAAGACTAGGAACACAAGGAACAGACCCAAGGTCTCAGCGTGGAGGTCCCGCAGCATACCCGGAAGACTAGCAAACTCTTCCCCTCCCAAGCTAAAGGCTGAGCTAAGGCACCTTCGGAGGGCTCTATTGGCCGACCGGAACCTCTAAGGAGAATCTCAAGACCAACTCTCTCCTGGCTAGAGGTGCCTCCTCGGGTCTATACAAAATGCTCCTCACCCGCCCTACTAATGGCACAATCTCGTCGAGCAATTCTACGACACGCTGCCCAAGTTGGGTCACTAATAGCGTAACTCCGCTATTCTAAAAGGATGAGAGCAGGCCATCAGGGGCTTCCCGGCAACTATACCTCGGGGCCCCCACGGAGCGAGTGGTTCACGAGTACACTGCTCGCCTAAGGCGGAAGAGATAGATCACATACACAGAGCATCACAAATATTTAAATTACAGGAATACGAATTACATACTTCGGCACGCAGGCCGACAATATAAGCAAAAATAGGCCTTCGAGGGCCGGCACAAGCTTGGTCTTAAGCCCGCTACTCCCCGCTTGGTACTGCAACACTTGTACGCCAATGTCTCAAATGCCGGCAGCAGGCCAAACAAAGGTCGACTAAGAGCGACGCAATAACATCGCACCCACCCCTTTTTGGGGGGGCCGTGGCGCGCATTCCCTGCAAATAGATAATATGCAACTTCCTCTGAGTCTTCTCCGGGAACCCCGGAACATCACCAATCCAGCTCACACGCCCGGATGGGTTTCACACAGCATGCCTAAATCCGTACTCACGCTTCTGGATACTAAATGCAATTAATTGCGGGGATGTACACATCAGCCCGTCAGAGAGAACCCTTCCTCCACCCGTCGGCGGAGAGGAGCTTCCATGCAAATATGAAAAATGAGGGCTTCACCTGCCCAAGAAGAAACTTCGTTACCCTTGACGCGTGTTTGGCGGAGCCGCAATTAAACATCTCGCAAGAGGCTCGACGTCTAGGGAGCGTTGCTGCTGTCCACGGACGGATCCGGCCTCTACTCGAAGGTTGAAGGCTCCAGGAAATTTCTCCTCCATGGCTGAGCTTCTCCATGGCCAAACGAGCACAATGTTGAGCAGGACGGGAGAGGACCCCCCGACCTTCCTTGCTTTTGGATGCGTTGGGGAAGAAGCCCCCGGCCGATCTATAACTATGAACGAACTTGATTCGAAGCTATAGAAATCCTTGATTCGAAGTTTCATAGTGGGAAGCAGGCAGTCAGAGATTGATGGTAAAGAAAAAACTGCCTGCTTCGAAGGCGCTAAGTGGAAAGAAAGTCCAGCTGGAGTCTGGAGTTGATCCAACTCGCCATTATCTGCATCAGATTTCTGTGGGATGGAGGAATGAAAGCACTGTTTGTGAAATCTAAAACACAGTAACTATACTTCTTGTGCAGGAAACTCCAGAGAACCACCTGAGAGACAAAGCAAAAAACCAAGAGAAGAAGGAAACAAGGAACAGCCCAAGCTGAGCAGTTCTTAGATGCACTCAGGAAAGAAAAGCAGGAAGAAGATAATGTTTTTTCCCTTTACAGTTCCCAGGTCCGGACACACCCGGCTAAATAACAGGGAAAGCACAAAAGTCAAAGATGCAGCAAATTACAAATATGCCCTAATCAAAATAGATAAATGTTAGAAGAATGAATGTGAAGCCTTCATTCTCCAACATTCCCCCTCTTGATTAGGGCTTCTTTGCCGCTGATGACACCAAGTCTTTCACGGAACGCCTGGAACTTCTCCACCGTTAGAGCTTTTGTCATTCCATCTGCCAATTGGTCTTTGGTGTTGCAATACATCAGAGTTATCTCCTTTTCTTCCACCAATTCCCTCACAAAATGATGCTTGATCTGTATATGTTTCGTGCGGTTGTGAAATACGGGATTCTTGCTAATGGACATGGCTGAGGTACTGTCGACCATCAGCAGAGTTGGTTCCTGCTTCCTCCTCATCAATTCTTCCAGAAGTCGCTTTAACCATACTCCCTCCTTTGTTGCTTCCCCTATAGCGATGTACTCGGCCTCCGCCGATGAGAGGGCGGTGCTTTGCTGCTTCTTAGAGTTCTAGGAAACGGATTTCCCTCCAACTTGGAAGACGAATCCACTGGTACTCTTTCGATCATCAGCACTGCCGGCCCAATCACTATCAGAGAAACCAATTAACACTTCTTCCTCATTCTCACTTCGAGTATACATCAGTCCATAATTACAGGTGCCCCGCAAGTATCGGAAGATCCTCTTTACGGCCTTCATGTGAACACAGCTTGGTGCACTCACAAATCTTGACACCATTCCGACTGAATGTTCAATGTCAGGTCTACTATTGGTCAGATATATAAGTGAGCCCACAATGCTTCGATAGGTCTCCTCACTTATTTTTTCTTCCCCATCTTCTTTAAGCAATCTTTCACTAGTCGCCATAGGAGTTGCAGTTGGTTTGCAATCCTGCATACCAAACCGTTTTAGTAAATCCTGCAGATAGTTGCTTTGATGAACAAAAATAGCTCCTGGAATTTGGTCTATCTGTAAGCCTAGAAAATACTTCATAGGCCCCAGTTCACTCATCTCAAATTCATTTTTCATGAGATTCTTAAACTCCACTGTAATCTAAGGATTTGATCCTATGACAAGGAGGTCATCCACATAGATGCATACTATTAGGAATGAGTTGTTTGGGAGATGTTTGTGATAGAGGGAGGCTTCATATGGACTCCTGGCATATCCATTAAGACTGAGAAACTTGTCAATTCTATCATTCCAAGCCCTTGGAGCCTGTCGCAGTCCATATAAAGCCTTTCTGAGTTTGTACACTTTCTCTTCTTCTCCTTGCACCACAAAACCTTCTGGCTGCTGCACATATATATCTGCATTCAGGTCCCCATTTAAGAAAGCAGATTTTACGTCAAGTTGATGAATTTGAAGCTGTTGTTGTGCTGCAAATGCCAGCAAGATGCGAATGGTTTCCATTCTCGCAACTGGAGCGAATGTCTCTGTAAAATCTCTTCCTGGCTTTTGGGAAAAACCTCTGGCTACGAGTCGCGCTTTGTGTTTTTTAACCTTTCCATCCTCATTGAGTTTTAGTTTGAAAATCCACTTCAATCCAATGATGCTATGCTAAGGAGGTTTGTTTACCAACATCCAGGTATTATTTTTGGAAATCATATGAATCTCTGATTTCATAGCTTCAGCCCACTGAGGCTGAGAAATAGCTTCAGCAAATGAAGTGGGCTCTTGACAGATGAGGGCAACATTGCACGATTCATAGATATCTGTGAGACTTCGAAATTTCTTAGGAGATGATGATCCATACCTGTCGTCAGATGAAGATTCTTCAACTGAAGGTGGATTGGGCGGCTGACTGGGGGAATCAGAAGGTGGATCTCCAGCAGCATCCTCCACAAGATCCTGGAACAATGGAGTCTGATCCTCAAATGCATTCCAGTCCCATGATTTATCTTCATCAAAAATAGTGTCCCTGCTGATAATAAGTTTTTGTGTGAGAGGATTGTAGAGTCTATAACCCTTTGACTCTTGGTTGTATCCCACCATGACACACCTCTCCCCCTTCTTTTCTAGTTTATCTCTATGTTCTCTTGTTGTCAGGGCATAAGCAATTGAGCCAAAGATTTTGAAATGATGGATAGATGGTTTTCTCTTGTACCAAGTTTCATAAGGAGTTGAGTTTGTGAGAGCTTTGGTAGGAGCCCTATTTATGATATGAACAGCAGTATGCATGGCTTCCCCCCAAAATTGTTTTGGAAGTCCCTTTTGCTGTAACAAACTCTTTCCCATTTCCACCACTGTTCTGTTTTTGCGCTCCACAACTCCATTTTGTTGGGGGCAATAGGGAACAGTGGGATGTCTCTTTATCCCTCTTGACTCACAGAACTGATTGAACTCTGTGCTCAGGAACTCTCCCCCCTATCAGTTCTGATACATTTAATCTTACGGTCGATTTCATTTTCCACAAGAGCTTTGAAGTGGCAAAATGTGTGAAAGGCATCAGATTTCTGGGGCAAGAAATAAATCCAGCACATGCGGCTAAAATCATCTATAAGCAGGAGATAAAACCGATTCCCAGACCAGGTAGGAGTGGTAGCAGGTCCCCAAATGTCTGCATGAACCAATTCAAGCGGTTGGGTGGCCCTCCAAGTCACGTGTTGAGGAAATGGAGTCCGGTGGATTTTAGTTTCAGCACACACAACACAGACTCCACTCTGGGAAATTGTCCCGTGTACACCATGCACCAGGGTCTTTAGTTTAGCTAGGTCGCCAAAATTTAGGTGACCACATCTGAAGTGCCATAACATGGAGTCAACATGGCTGGTAGCAGGAGTGGCAATGGAAGGCGAAGCTTCAGATGAGGAGTGCTGGGAGCCCAGGGGCATTGAAATAGGAAAAATTCTATTCTTAGACATTTTTACCACTGTAATCAGTTGCTCTTTCTGGGTATCTAGAATGAGGCATTCATCACCCTCAAAGATGAGTTTGTACCCTTTGTGTAAAAGTTGGCCAACACTCAGAAGGTTTTGGGTGAGGCCGGGGACATACTGGACATCATGGATATGGTTTACCACACCATTGCGTAGAGTAACGACCACAGTTCCTCTGCCCTCTATGGTTTTGATGTGTCCATCGCCCATTATAACTTCTGATCTATCATGATCACTTAGGTGAACAAAGGAGGATTTATTGTTTGACATATGGTTCGAGCAACCATTATCAAGAAACCAAATTTCACTATTGGGTGCTTCGGGTTGAAGGGAGGAGTAAAAGAGAGACTCATGTTGTTGTGTGAAATTGGCCTCCTCTGGCGGCTGGCTATCTTTATACCAACAATCCCTCTGTAGATGATTATTCCGTTTACACTTTTTGTACCGTGACTGACAATCTTTAGTGTGATGAGTAGATTTGTGACACAGCTTGCAATAAGGAGCATAGGCCCTGTCAGGGGCACTTCTGTGTTTCTGAGAAGAGGAGCTGGCGGATCTTGGAGGAGCAAGTTGGAGCTGACTTTGAAAGGCTTGCTCAATGTGCACTTCTTTACGCTTCTTCCGTTCTTCATGACCCAATAGGGAGCCCATTAACTCAGCAGTTGACAAGCTGGTAATATCCTTTGCCTCTTCTATTGCTGCAACAACATGATCAAACTTCACAGTAAGGCTGCTAAGGATCTTAGAGACAACCCGTTTCTCAGGTATGTCATCACCATAGGTGCGAATTTGATTAACAACAGATGTAGTACGGGAGAAGTAGCTCTGCACAGACTCCCCAGTGTGCATGATGAGATTATCAAAATCTCGCCAGAGCAGGGTGAGTCTGATGGAGATCACACGTGCACTTCCCCGGTATTCAAGTTTTAAAATTTCCCAGGCCTCTTGAGACGTGGTGGCGTCAATGATGAGAGGAAGGATGGTCCGTCCAACCCCCTGCTGGATACAGAGCAGTGCTTTAGCATCACGCTTCTGATTGTCCAAGGTCAGCTGAGCGGCGGCCAACGCCTCTGTCACGGCCTTGTCCGAAGTGCCCGTGGTTGAGGAAGTACTCTCTGGAGGCTGTGAATACCCATTTTGAACCAGATCCCACAGGCCCTGGGAGAGGAAGAAAATTTTCATCTATTTGCTCCAATAATCGTACGCATCGCCCTCAAAGACGGGTATGCCAGTTTGAGTGTAGGCAAAAGCTTGACTGGTGTGTGAGGTAGCCATAGGAAGAGGATAAAAAAAACACAGGAAATGAGCAAGGATCGTCTGATGGCGCTAGCCGTCTGCCTCTGATACCAAATGTGAAATCTAAAACACAGTAACTATACTTCTTGTGCAGGAAACTCCAGAGAACCACCTGAGAGACAAAGCAAAAAACCAAGAGAAGAAGAAAACAAGGAACATCCCAAGCTGAGCAGTTCTTAAATGCACTCAGGAAAGAAAAGCAGGAAGAAGATAATGTTTTTTTCCCTTTACAGTTCCCAGGTCCGGACACACCTGGCTAAATAACAGGGAAAGCACAAAAGTCAAAGATGCAGCAAATTACAGATATGCCCTAATCAAAATAGATAAATGTTAGAAGAATGAATGTGAAGCCTTCATTCTCCAACACTGTTCAACTGCGTCAGAAATCTGGACAAATTGGAGGGGGTTTCGCAGACAAAAACGGAGAGGAAATCACGCCGTCGATAACGAGCTTTGATGCCCTAGGTCGGCCGGGAGAGGGAAGAAGGTGGAGACGTCGGGCTGCCCCTGTTGGCCGACGGGAGAGAGAAAAAGGGGGGCGGCGTCGGGCTGCTGCGGTAGGCCGATGGGAGAGAGGAACGAGGGTCGGGCTCGGTCTTGCCTTGCTTGGGCGTCGGTGAGAGAGAAAGAGAGATCGGGAGAGATGAGGGCGGGGCGGCCCTTGCTTGGCCGGCGACGGGAGAGGAGAGATCGGGAGAGAAGGGGCGGGGCGGCCCTTGCCGCTTGAAGAAAGCTGCTGCCCCCTTTCTCTTTTTCTTTTTTTTCCCTCCCTCTTCTGCCCGAGCTCCCCCGTCTCTCTCTCTTTCTTCTTTTTTTACTTTTTTATTTCTCCTCCAGTACCCATGTAACAGCGAATAGACACGTGTCTTTGTATTAGAGGTTAAGTAATTTGTAATTGTCTAATTAGTCCTATAAATAGGGATCTTTGTTTGTAATCAGGATTAAGGAAAAAGTTTAATAAAGTTTTCTGTTTACTCCTCTGTTTTCCCGACCCCCTTCTTCTCTCCCACCTCCGGCCACCCCCGGCCTTTCTTCCTCTTCCTCGTCTCCGGCCACCTCCTCCGGCCATTCTTTTGTATCTTTTGGATTACGTTATTTTTGTCCGTTACAATTGGTGCTCTCGTCCAGAGCTCTCCTCCGCTTCTTTTATCTAAGTTTCGCCTCCAGATCTTCATCCTCCACCTCCACCGGCTTCTTCTTCCTCCACCGCCAGAATATAGTTTGAAGCAGAGTTCCTACACCGCTGGTTTACACAAGAACAACAACTGCAAGCCTCCAAGAACTGCTGCCTGCCACCGCAGCTGTGCCGCCGCCACTGCGACGCCACCGCCGCTGCACCTTCCCCGCCGCTTCGCCGCCGGACTGACGTGAATCCGCCTCATCTTTGCTTAACGCAAGATCTGCCACGGCAAGCCACCCAAGATCCACCACCTACTCTTCATCGTCCCCCACCACCGCTGTTTCATTTTCTACCATCACTGTGTCAAAAAGCGTTTCGTGCCACACCGGCAAACATCTCCGGCGATCAAGAACTCTCTCTCACACCGGCGATCCAGATCTGTACACCGGCGAATATATATCCTTGGCAACCTCATTCTACTGCTGACGACAACTTCAATCCGCCGCCACTGCCACTGCCGCTCCACCTCCCGGCTGAAATCAAGAACGCCGGCGAACATCTCCGGCGCTCAAGAACTCCCTCCCACATCGGGGATCAAGATCAGTACACCAGCAAGTAACATCGGGAAACTTTATTCTACCGTCGCTGCGCCGCCACCACCGCTGCGCCGCCACCGCCGGCCTCTTCCACCTCCGCCGGCCCGTTGTAAGAAAACAGGGCCACCCCTGTTTAATTATTTCAGAAGATTCACCGCCGCCGCTGCGCCGCCGCCGCCGCCGCGCCGCCGCCGCCGCTGTCGTGAAGACAAGCAACAACCAGCCTACCTTTTCAAGATTGTGGTCATCCCTCTCACCTCTATAGATTCGACGGGACAACCCCTCATTCAAGTTGCTTTTTTAAAAAAAATATAGGCCCTGCTTACTTTTTTAATAGAAAGAGAGAAAAAAAAAACTTCAATTAGAATTTTCAGCTACCAGAATTTGTTCTGCCAGCCCGGCTGCAACTCAATTAAAGAGGCAGAGCAATTTGAAAAGTGAGTTTAAAAAAAATTGTAGAACTTTGATCTGCAAAGGCCAATTTCCCAATCGTCTACAATGAATGACTTATATGAAGCTATTGAGGCCTTCAAACAAAAGATGTTACATAATTTTGATGCTCGGGAGCAAAGCATGGACAACAATTATCAACGCCTCATTGACACCACACGACAACAATTTTCTGAACTTCGACACTCGACATTTACCCTGCAAAGAAAACAAGAGCAGAAGATGAATCAAACCTTGCGAAAGCTAAATGATATAAGTATTGTTCTTGTTGATGAAGTGGAACAAGATTCTCTTCCAATTATTTTGGAGGAGCAGATCTCGCTAATCATCAATTCAACGGTGACAATAATAGAAGATTTTCCCCATGAAGTTTTTGGACAGAACTCAACCGCCGAGCCATCTATTATTCACCATATAGTTCTGGAAAAGATCAACTCAACCTCCGCGCCACCGATGCGTGTTGAATATGATTTTGTGTTGCCATCTAACACCACCAAAATCAAAAGCATCTACAATGTTGTCTTTGGCAACAACTATTCAGACAAAAATGGCGTAAAATTAGTGCTTACAAAAGAGTTCGTTGCAATTGAGTTCGCCACAACAAAGATCGTTGCAACAAGATTCGCTGCAGCAGAGGTCGTTAAAAAAGATCAAAGAACATCAATAATTTTGGTGTTTGATCCTGGTGGAACTCGTTTCATATTTAGGGTGACCAAGACTTGCATTGCTATATCAATGGACGTCTTGTGTTTTTTTTAGTGATGATCTAACGACGAGGACGTCGTTTTTAAAGGCGAAGGCAATGTAACAGCCAATAGACATGTGTCTTTGTATTAGAGGTTAAGTAATTTGTAATTGTCTAATTAGTCCTATAAATAGGGGTCTTTGTTTGTAATCAGGATTAAGGAAAAAGTTTAATAAAGTTTTCTGTTTACTCCTCTGTTTTCCCGACCCCCTTCTTCTCTCCCACCTCCGGCCACCCCCGGCCTTTCTTCCTCTTACTCGTCTCCGGCCACCGCCTCCGGCCATTCTTTTGTATCTTTTGGATTACGTTATTTTTGTCCGTTACAACCAAGCCACACCTCCCCTCCTTCTTCCTCTTTTTTCTTTTGTCTTTCTCACCTCTTGTACCCGGGCCACCGGGTCCGGGGGGTGTAAAGTGCAGCTTTTGCACTGCAGGTAAAGTGCAGCTTGGAGATTTGGACACGTGGATTAATATAATCCAGTGGTCTCCATTTTTTCTTCTCAAAGCAAAAAGTTTTTGTCCTGTGCTTAGTTTCTTTTCCGCCATTCCCGCCAATTCTCTCCTTCCCCGCCCGTCTGCACTTCGCGCAGGTTCCCGCCCGTCCGCACTTCGTGCAGATCTTCTCTTCCTCCTCCGTTCTCCGAAGCAATCGTCCATGGAGGCGCCGACAAGGTGGCCGGAATACCATCTCGGTCGAGCTTCATCACCCCTCACCGCGGAAACCTTCCTCCCTCGTTCTCCCAATCAACCAGAATATCAGATGGAAGGGGCGCCATCAACTGCCGTCTCCGAAACCATCTCGCATTTGAGCCAACTTCGTCTAATGAGCGCTCAAGATGGAATGACGTCTTTTGTTTTTTTTTTCATTTTTAAGTTGTTTTTAAATTTTTTAGCTTTAGTGTTTTTTTTAGCTTCTGTTAATTAGATTTTTTAGATTTTGTTTTTATAAAAACAATGCAAATTTTTTTAAGAATTTCGTTTTTTTTGTTTTAAAGTGTCGGCACAGGCAACCCTGTGGCGACACAGGGTTGTCTGTGTTGACACAGGGTTGCCTGTCTCGACACTGGCAGCCCTGTGTCGACACTGGCAGCCCAGTGTCGACACTGGGCTGCCCAGTGTCGACACTGGGCTGCCCAGTGTCGACACTGGCCGCAGCCCAGTGTCGACACTGGCCGCAGCCCAGTGTCGACACTGGCAGCAGCCCAGTGTCGACACTGGCAGCCCACTGTCGACACTGGCAGCCCAGTGTCGACACTGGCAGCGCAGTGTCGACACAGGGCAGCCCAGTGTCGACACTGGGCTGCCAGTGTCGACACAGGAAGCCCTGTGTCAACACAGCCAGCCCTGTGTCGACACAGGGCTGCCTGTGTCGACACTGGGTAGTAAGATACAAACCATATATACACAGGTAACCATGAGATACAAACATTGGAAAAACTAAATGTAATAAACCCAAAAATATTGTCCTAACAATGCAAATCTATAACGTTTCCACTTTCCATGAAATAATATAAAAGGGGACTAAAGCATAAAATAATTCTTGTTGATGACAGTATCAAAAGCACCAACATAAGCTGAGTTTAACACAGAAAGATTAGCATCACGATGTTGTTCTATGCGTCTCTTTTCAGCTGCATAGATAATTATGCCTCTTGTAATTATAAAAAGGAATGATGATCATTGCTTGATTAACAATTACAAAAGTACAAGATATTCAAAGTTTCAATCATCCAAGAGAAATTATACAGGTATATATCAAAAAAATGAAATGGAACACAGCAACTTCTCTTGCGTCAACTTCTCTTGCCATTGTTTTAGCAAATTACATGACTTCACAGCAACTTTGTTATCTCAATCAACCCTCTGAGAGTTCATACTCGATTTCCTATGTAATAACAAAAGCAATAATTTTTAAATTGGCAATACACATAAAAAATGGAAGAAAAATAACTTGAGTTTACAAGTAGACATACCATACCCCAAACCATCACTGGAATAGCTGGAGCACACCACCATCATGTCTCCCTTTTGAAGCAGTCTTTTGTTTTTTCTGAGTGAACTTCTCTTGCCATGGTTTCATTCTTTTCGTGCTTTTTACTTTCACTTCTTTTTTCTTCAAACCCTTGGCACAAGTAAAGTTTGATTCAATCTCATCATATCCACCATTTTTCATGACACCATCTTCATCGAAACCATTCGTTGATACAATTTTTTCAATTTCTTGGCATAGTTGTGGTAAACAATGAGATAAATGCTTAAATGCATTTTCATGCTCGACTGCCATAGCCACCATTTTTACAGCTGCATGACACCATGTCCTATATCTAGTTGCCACTAACAATTTTGGATCCTCCTCATATGTGTTAGTATTAATATAATATGATGAGCATGCTTTCGCATTCTTGCACCACCTTCCCAAAATATATCTACGAGGTAGATCCGCTATGTCCATTCTATCGAGAACCTTTAGGGCATGCCGACATAAAATTCCGAAACTTTCAAATTTCTTGCAATTGAAGCATTGATTTTCTGTACTTGAGTTAATCGTCGTTGTGATAACATCATGTGAGTCACTTCTGGTTTGTGTAATTCATGATTATGTACTTCAGAGAATGCTGTCACAAACCATTTATTTGTTTCTCGACTCAAGCGAACACCCAAACATGCTCTACATTTAGTCCTTGTCAGCTTTACTCTACTAATCACTACTTGCCCGTATCTTAATTTTGCCCTTTCTCCCTCTTTTGAACAAACAAATCTCCGGTTGTTCACGATGCCATCTTTTCTGCTTTGAGTTCGGTAATGTTTCCTGATACTAAAACCAGCATGTCTCTCATACTCATTGTAAAATTGATATGCAAGTTCATCAGAATCAAACTCCATTCCGAGACAAGGAGTAATTTCTTGGTTGACATGTGGAGTATAATTTAACTCATCAGTTACTATGTCCTTGTTGTCGTTGTTTGTGCTTGCCACTTCGATTCCACCTAATCAAGTAACAAAGTACAGAGTCTAAAGATATAGAAAAATAAATTTGAAGTCTAACAAAACAAACAGCAAGCAGATGTGAGTAAAAAATAAACCAAATTGAGAAACTGTTACTTCTTTATTAGAAATCTATGATAAACAAGTAGTGAAAAATAGTATTTTTGCTCATCAATATGTTCACAACTGTAGAATTCAAAAATAAATTTACAGGACAAAACACAAAAATACAAAATAACAGAATATAGCAACAAAACAGAGCGAGATTCTTCTCGCAGCATTTACCTTCTTCTAGACGAAGTTGGCTCAAATGCGAGATGGTTTCGGAGACGGCAGTTGATGGCGCCCCTTCCATCTGATATTCTGGTTGATTGGGAGAACGAGGGAGGAAGGTTTCCGCGGTGAGGGGTGATGAAGCTCGTCCGAGATGGTATTCCGGCCACCTTGCCGGCGCCTCCATGGACGATTGCTTCGGAGAACGGAGGAGGAAGAGAAGATCTGCACGAAGTGCGGACGGGCGGGAACCTACGCGAAGTGCAGACGGGCGGGGAAGGAGAGAACTGGCGGGAATGGCGGAAAAGAAACTAAGCACAGGACAAAAACTGTTTGCTTTGAGAAGAAAAAATGGAGACCACTGGATTATATTAATCCACGTGTCCAAATCTCCAAGCTGCACTTTACCTGCAGTGCAAAAGCTGCACTTTACACCCCCCGGACCCCGGGCCACCCCCTGTACCTCTTTATTTTACCTGCTGCCTTTTCCACATCTATCCCTATATATACAGTATACATAACATATATATAATAAGATATTAATATATATAATATTAATATATTATAATATTAAAAAAAAGTCTTTACACACAAAATATCCGCAAGCATGCACGGGCACTCATCGCTCCGAGCACGCCCCGAGCCCGCTACCTGGGGAGGGTCCCACTCGGCCGGATACGGGGTTGTACACCAGTAGCTGGTGGAACCACTCCCTCACGTTCTCCTTGAGAGTGATGGCGAAGAGTCTGCATTTAAAGGCATCAAACATCTGCCTTATCGACAACACATCCTCGAACCGTTGGATGTGCTGGATCGGGTCATCCCTCCCGATGTAGTAGGACATCTCCGGCTCCCTAAACCCTTCTGGAACTGGGGCAGAGGAGACCAACTCTGTGAAGGGGCTGCCTCTGCCTGCTGGGCGAGCCAGAGGATCTGGCACCCCCATCTCGCCGAACCGACCCCCGCTTGTCGGGCCTGGGAAGAGCACTCGCCCGGGGAGCTCGCATCCCCTGCCTTCATCTACAACTTCCTTCCCAGCTCGCTTGCCGGGAGCGTCCTCGCCCAGGGCCCGGACCGCGAGTACATGTGCTGCTGGTGTCGAGCACTCGGCACACGCACTGAGTGCGAACCTGACGAGGCCGAGTACCTCCTTGAATTCTTCGAACATCCCCATCATGGCGAGAGGGGGAGGGGTGGCAAGTCGGACCTGTCCGAGCCTTGCCCTGATTCTCCAATCATCGAGCTTGCCAAAAATTTTCTGTGTTGACAACTCTCCACGCTCACCGCACCAAAAATGTTGAAACCAAAAACTCGGTCTCTATGAAGTTCACCCTTGGGGAAGGGGTGATCATGCACTTACTTCCCTCCCGCGAGCTAAACAATAAAGAAAAAGAACAAGGGACAGACCCAAGGGCTCGACATGGAGGTCCCACCACACACCAGGAAGATCTTAGAGTGTTTCCCCTCCTTAGCCAAGTGCCGAGCTAAGGCAACCTCAAAAAGCGCTAAAATACTGAGGAGTAAGTAAACATCAAAGCATGCCTTCTGAGGTACCCCTTGGGTCCTATTTATAGTTTTCCGGGAACGGTCTGCTAACTGCCAACCTCCACTGTTCTGGACAGTTATCCACAACCCACTTGGGGAAAAATAGCAGACCCTCAAGCAGGGGGAGCACTCCAGCAGGGGGAGCACTCCAGCAGGGGGAGCACTCCAGCAGGGCGAGCACTCCAGCAGGGCGAGCACTCCAGCAGGGAGAACACTCCAGCAGGGCGAGCACTCCAGCAGGGCGAGCACTCCTGCAGGGAGAACACTCCAGCAGGGCGAGCACTCCAACATGGCCAACACTCTAGCAGGGCGAGCACTCCAGCTTGGCCAGCACTCCAGCAGGGCAATCACTCCAACTGGGCTAGCAATGCAGTAGGGCGAGCACTCCAGCAGGGCGAGCACTCCAGCAGGGCGAGCACTCCAGCAGGGCGAGCTGGGCAGGTGCCAGCCTCCCGCCGCACCCGTCCCCCTGAAGAGTACACCAAGCGCTAGCAAGGTAGGCAAACTTATCCTCCACCTACTAGTATATCATGCACATCAACAAAAAATTGGCCTCCAAGAGTGCAAAAATCCCATGAAAGCTTACAAATGTATAGCAAGTCTTGTGCCTGCCTGGGGACCTCACTCCGCGAATACGGTGTTGTACACTATCTCTGCTCTTTTTGAGCGAGTTTCACGCTCGGAAAGAAACATCCAACTCAACGTATTCGCTGAGTGTAGCACTCTTGGAGCCGAAAATACTTGGCCTCTCTGAGGGGTCAAGTTGCCATGCCAGCTAATAGGAGCCTGAGTGGCGAGATCCCATCCAGGTAGAATTCACTTAACCTCCCCGAGGGGCCAATCTGCCATGCCAGCTAATGAGAGCCCGGGTGGTGAGGTCCCCTCCGAGTAGAATTCACTCAACCTCACCGAGGGGCCAACCTGCCATGTCAGCTAAGGGGAGACTGGGTGGCGAGATTCTCTCAGGGTCAACATATTAAAGCCTTCACCAAGTGGTCTACCTGCCCTGCCGGCTAGTGAGAGCTCGACAGCCGGAGCAACTCCCGACTTAGCCTTGGAACGAGGATCCCATTTTCCTTTGATCGACCACCGGGAGCTACCACCGACCTAATCAGCAAGGAGAGAGCCTGACGACGGGTGTTGAGCCTCCACCGGACTCCACCTCTAGGGTCATAACAATGTCACTCGAGGATACCGGTCATGCCAGCTAGGTGGGAGCCTGATAGTGGGAGCGTCTTGGGACCTAACCATGGAGGGAGAAAATATTCCTTTGGCCAACCTCCGGGCGCTACCACCGGCCCAATCTGCTAGGTGAGAGCCTGACGGTGGGAGAAAGCTCGGGACATGGCTCTAGAGCAAAAAGATGTCCACCAAGGACCCCTACTCTGCCAGCTAGGCGAGTGCCTGACAGTGGGAGAAGGCTCGAGACTTGGCTCCAGGGCAAAAAGATGTCCACCGAGGACCCCTACCTTGTCAGCTAGGCGAGAGCCTGACTGTAACGCCCCGGATTTTGATTACGTATGCATGATGGGCGTTACGTTGGCTTTGATTGTAGTTTGAGCATAGTTTTTCCCGCGGGCTTGCGAGTGACTGTTTTGATTGCCGAGTTGCACGATTCCCCAGCAAACCGGAGTCCAAATGAGGGACTCGGTGAGGCCTCTTAGGGAATGCTTGCACTTTTTCGCGCCCGGGAATGTTGCTCAAAATAGGTGCTGGTTCAGGAAAACAAAAAAAGGGTAAAAAGTGCTTAAGGCAAAAATGGTCTAGGACGTCACAGAAACATTTTTCACAAAAGGGAAAAATGGTCGTTTTTGTGCGAGACACGCCCCCTGACACGGGCGTGACCCAGGCCGTGACCTGGGCGTGACCTCCTTGACTCGACGAGTTTTTCTTGCGTCGAGTTGAGCTCGACGAATGGGGTACACGCCCCGGGACACGGGCGTGTCATGGGCCGTGTCCCGCTTCGTCGAGTGTCGAGTGTCGATCGTCGAGTATCGAGCGTCGAGTATCGAGCGTCGAGTATCGAGTGTCGAGTCGTCGAGAGAGGGGACACGGCCTGTGACACGAGCGTGTCATAGGGCGTGTCATGCTGGGTCGATTGTCGACACTTTTTGTCGACGAGGTGTCGAGACACGGGTTACACGCCCTAGGTCACGGGCGTGACCGACCCGTCACAGGCGTGTACCCGGCCGTGTACCGTGTGGATAAATGTGGAATTGCCGCCTTTCGGCGCCGCTTATGGTACACGCCCTGTGTCACGGGCGTGACACAGGGCGTGACCGGCCCGAAAATCGACTTTTTCCAGTTTTTTTGTGCCGTTCATTTCCTTGATCCTGCATCGAACGGTTCAGCTCCGTTCTGGAGGAAATAAGTCCGAAACAGATAATTGGATTTCTCATTTTCTTCTCTTCATCTTCTTCTTCATTCCCAAAGAGAAAGCAAGAGAGCAAGGGAGCAAGCAAGGCAAGGAAAGAAGAGAGCAGCCGTCGCGGCATCGTCTCGGTTCAGGCAAGCGGTGTTCTTCACCCTTGCCAATCTTCCTTCTTGCTTTTAATTGTGCAAACAAAATAGCTAGATTCCCCTTCAAGTTTCATGAGTTTGTTCTTCTTGTTTTGAATTCTTCCTCATTAGCCTTCTTATGTTTTTGACTTTCCCTATGATTCGATTGCCTAGTTTATTCTTCTTGGTTCAAAGTATGCTTAATTGGTGTAATTAGCAATCCTTTTGTTTGTTTTATCAAAGGTCCCTATGCTAAATTCAAATTAGCTAAGTCCTTATGCTAATTCCTTATGCTAATGCCTTAGGCTAATTCCCTATGCTAATTCCCTATGCTAATTCCCTATGCTAATTCCCTATGTTATCAACGTTCCATATTACTTCATGTAGCTAATTTGGTTCACATTCATGTAGCCTATCAAATAGAGGTGATTTTTCCTTGATCAAGAACATATGATTGTGGTCCAAATATGTGGTTTATGTACTTAGGTTAATCAACCTCTCTATGTAATTCTTCTTGGATACAAAGCCTATGAATGTTTTTCATGTATTGAAGTTCGTCAAACTCTACGTTGGAAATTGGTAGTCGTGTGTAAGGGCGATGAAAGGAAACGTGTTACTTTGGGTTATGGGGCGTTTTGCGAGGCGAATTTGTGAACCATGGCAGGAGCGTTTGTGTGAAAATTCTGCAAGGGGTGGTGTGGTTTCAGCCTGTGGCCACCGGGTTTTGGTTTTTTTGTGGTTAGAGAGACCACTTTGGCCCCGATTTGGGCTGGTTTTGTTTGGTGCGTTCCACTTTAGGGCCGCCACCGATAAGACCCTTGCGCAATTGAACTTAACCGCTGCTTATGCTTCACTAGTGTCGAAATTTCTTGTCCTATGAATGATGGAATGAGCATGTGTTTTGCTTTTGCTCCTGCGGTTTGAGCAGGACATGATGAACTTGTACGCACTTGGTGCGTTTGGCATGGATTGTGGTGCGTTTTCCACTTGTTTTGTTCACTCATGTTACTTGATGAAATATCTCTGTGGGGTCGGTAAGCCCCTTCGTTAAAATATATGACATTTATGCTCTCTTTTTGTATAGCTTGGTTGATTGCTGAGGTATTCTTTCTTGAATGCCTCAGGTGCAGGTTGTAGCCGGTTGAGCGGCTAGGTTGGTTGGTGGCGTTTCCTGGGAACTAGCCGAGCATTCATAGCGAGGTAGTTCTTCTTTTTGTTGTACAGACATACATCTGCCCCAATGGGTTCGTGTCAGCTTGTTGGCGCCCATTGGTGGTTTTCTTTTGTGTAAATATGAACTAGACTGCTAATGTAACTCATTTGGATGGAATGATATGTCCCTGCTTTTGGGATGGTTTTCTAGTAGGTTGCATTAGCTATTTTGAAGTTAACAAAACCTACTATTGTATATCATGCATACATGTTTTGTTTAACTAACACATACTTTCCAAATGACGTAAACAAAGAAGAGTTTTTATCGTAGTGTCACTATAGACTGCATATAGGAGCTCATCATAAATCCACAAAGTATTTCCGCCGCGTACAAATGCAGTTTTACTATCTAAGGCCGAGGGATACGGCCATTTAATCCAAAAGTTTTCTTACATTTCACTGTTGAATTTCAACTTATGAAGTAAGCGTCAAGAGTTGCCTGAGCGTGTGTAGTTATCCCCTGCACGACGTGGCATCATAACCCGTAGTTCCTCTTGCTCTGATACGATATGCTCGTTGAGGAAATGCGGGTTGTGACAATTGGTATCAGAGGGAGGTTTGCTTGACATTTGGTCGGGCAAACTTTCCCTTTGATTTTGTGTTTCTAAGCATCATCGCATACACACACCGAGGTGCCATCAGTATGTCTTGGCTGAAGCACGTAAACTACACTCATGGCATGAACAGAAGTATACGGGGCATATTATGTAGTATGAGATGCATAATATGTGGTTGTATATGGATCCATCAAAGGGGCAACATGTGAGGGTTATGTAGTATGGGATGCATAACCTCACCACATGGATGCGACTAGCACGTTTTCTTTTATTCGTTGCATGCAATGCTATGTAGTATGGGATCACGAAGTCTGCTTTTCCATCATACGTCGGTGGTCCAAGGCGCTGAAACTGTGAGATGAAAGTCATCGCAGGAGGAACTACAACTGGGGGTGTCACTGCCACTGAAGGAGTCGAACTAGTGGGGCCTCTAACCGTCTCTTGTCCTCTTGGTGCCAGCCCAGACATCGCGGATGACATAGCTTGAAGCTGGGACTGCACTTCCTGCACCTGCCTCGTCAAAGCCTCATTACTTTGGCGAAGACTATCCATCAGCGCATTATTCTGCGCGCCCGAAGACTCGCCCTCGGATTGGGGAGTTTGCCTTGTCACTAGACGCTTCGACATCCTATAACACGTTCACTCTTATCAAGCTCAAACCCAACAAAACACACAACGGCTATGTACAGACCATACATAAAGAAATATGAACATCAACTGCTAACTTGCTTTGGGAGTTTGAGAATGATGGTATGCCTAACCTAAAGATGACTCACCGTCATCCCACTAACTTGTGCCTAAACCATGAATGCATGACTTTCTTTGACCCAAAACTATGTGTGTACAGGTGTCATCATGTACGTCTTAGCTTGGCACGTTGTGCTCATGCAATGCTATGTTATGCGTGCTGTGCTATCTCTGTGGGGTCGGTAAGCCCCTTCGTTAAAATATATGACATTTATGCTCTCTTTTTGTATAGCTTGGTTGATTGCTGAGGTATTCTTTCTTGAATGCCTCAGGTGCAGGTTGTAGCCGGTTGAGCGGCTAGGTTGGTTGGTGGCGTTTCCTGGGAACTAGCCGAGCATTCATAGCGAGGTAGTTCTTCTTTTTGTTGTACAGACATACATCTGCCCCAATGGGTTCGTGTCAGCTTGTTGGCGCTCATTGGTGGTTTTCTTTTGTGTAAATATGAACTAGACTGCTAATGTAACTCATTTGGATGGAATGATATGTCCCTGCTTTTGGGATGGTTTTCTAGTAGGTTGCATTAGCTATTTTGAAGTTAACAAAACCTACTATTGTATATCATGCATACATGTTTTGTTTAACTAACACATACTTTCCAAATGACGTAAACAAAGAGGAGTTTTTATAGTAGTATCACTATAGACTGCATATAGGAGCTCATCATAAATCCACAAAGTATTTCCGCCGCGTACAAATGCAGTTTTACTATCTAAGGCCGAGGGATACGGCCATTTAATCCAAAAGTTTTCTTACATTTCACTGTTGAATTTCAACTTATGAAGTAAGCGTCAAGAGTTGCCTGAGCATGTGCAGTTATCCCCTGCACGACGTGGCATCATAACCCGTAGTTCCTCTTGCTCTGATACGATATGCTCGTTGAGGAAATGCGGGTTGTGACACTGACAGTGGGAGAAAGCTCGGGACTTGGCTCCAGAGCAAAATTACGTCTACCGATGACGCCTACTCTGTCAGCTATGTGAGAGCCTGATAGCGGGAGAAAGCTCGGGACTTGGCTCCAGCGTAAAAAGATGTCCACCGAGGACCCCTACCCTATCATCTAGTTGAGAGCCTGACAGTGGGAGAAAGCTCGGGACTTGGCTCCAGGTCAAAAAGATGTCTACTGAGGACCCCTACCCTGTCAGCTATGTGAGAGCCTGACAGTGGGAGAAAGCTCGGGTGCAAAAAGATGTCCATCGAGGACCCCTACCCTGTCAGCTAGGCGAGAGCCTCACAGTGGGAGAGAGCTCGGGACTTGTCTCCAGAGTAAAAGGATGTCTACCGAGGACCCATACCCTGTCAGCTAGGATAGAGTCTAACAGTGGGAGAAAGCTCGGGACATTGCTCTAGCGCAAAGAGATGTCCACTGAGGACCCCAACTCTGTCAGCTAGATGAGAGCCTAACAATGGGAGAAAGCTCTGGACTTGGCTCTAGGGAAAAAAGATGTCCATCGAGGACCCCTACCCTGTTAGCTAGGTGAGAGCCTGACAGTGGGAGAAAGCTCGGGACTTAGCTCCAGTGCAAAAAGATGTCCACCAAGGACCCCTACCCTGTAACATCTCATTTCCAACTAGACCCTTAGGAGTGGTTTTGTCCATGACTAGGTCATGGCAAACCCTAGGAAGCCAGGACTGGGCCAAGAGATAGGGGACAAAATGGGGAAAAATCACCATGGTCTGCAAATAGTAGAACTCTGAGCAATGGTTTAGGATGACCATGGGCTACACCTTAATCCCAAGACCCTACCACAACACCCCTAATACCTTGGGAGGCCCATTAGAGCCAAAAGGACCCATTAGGGTCAACCCAAGAGGCTCTGTTGACCCAGGTCAACCCTAGCCCTAAATGGGTCAAACTAGCCTACTTAGGGTCAATTGACCTACTCCTAGCCTAGAGGACCCCACCTAAGCCCTCCTAACCCTAAAGAGAGGTCAATGGGTCACTAAGGGCACATTGGGGCCAGCCCCAGAGGCCAGGCTGACCCAGGTCAACTCAACCTCCTAATCTGGTCAAAGTACCCTTGCTAAGGGTATGTGACCTCCAGAGGGCAGGGTAACCCTACATAACCCTACCTAGACCCTAGGGGAAGCCAATGGGTCACCCAGGACCCATAGGGGCCAACCCAGATGGTCAAATTGACCAGGTCAACCCTCATTTAGGTCAAGTCAAACCTAGCCCAAAAAGGGCTAACCCAAGCCCAAGCCACTTCTCCCTTAGGCTAACCCCACCCCCATGACCATCATAATCAAGTGGGCTGCATTTAGCTTGTGAGGTTGACTAGTCAACCAGAGGTGACTAGGAGAGAGAAAGGAGCTCCCCTCCATGATAATGGAGGAGAGAGAAATTGAGGAAGAGGAAGGGGAAGTGGAAGGCCGGCCAAGGAAGGCTAACAACCACCAATTATGGTTGCAATCAACTCCTCTAGGGGAGAGGAGTTGATTCCAGCCGTTTCCCGGCCACCAAGGGATGGGTTCAGCCCCCCTCCACTCTACCCGAGCCACACCTTTAATGGTGTTAATGGCCATTAAAGAACCATCCTCCCCTCTCCCCCATTTGCCATTTAAACACCATCAGGGGGCCAAGGGGATCATTTTAGAGCGTTTACCTGGAGGAGACGAGCCACCCCACTGTGCTGTTGCAGAAACCGAGCGCCGCCGCCGTCGTCAATGGCATCCCGCCGCTCCTCTCGCATCCAGGCCGCCAGGAAGGTCCTCCCCCTCTCCTTAACTCATGATTAGATCATAGCAATCGTTAGGACCAAGGTTCGGGCTCAATTGAGCCCGATCCAATTCGGTTTTCATGGATTTTTCTGAAGAAAACTCACCTCTCGGGATCGCCGGAAAAGGGGTTTCCGGCGGCCAAGCCGCCGCCTGGGGATGGTCACCACCTCAACGGAGGTGGTGGTGCCGGTGGCCGACCGGGGAGGTGGCCGGGTCGCCGACAGTGGCGTTTGGAAATCGCTCCAGGCGGGACGAATCGCAGCCATTGGCTCATTGGAGAAGACGACGGGATTCCGTCGAATCTGCGTCAAGATTCGTGCCTCCCCTGATTTCAAACTATAGGATTCATTTTATATTCATGTGTATTATGTCACAGAATTTGATATATTTGGTTTTAAATTTTAAAAATACTTAGGCCCCTCTGCAGGAAAAGTCACCAACATAAAAGTTGTAGCCCTCTGAGTCTATTTCACGTTAAAATTTGTTTAAACCCATTTGGGTGCCTGGTCTGACCAGGACACCCATTTTGGTGGGCCCTACACCTAGGGCTAACTTGTGATTCAAATGGATGCCCACCTTTCATCCCTTGCCCAAATTACCTGAGATTTTGACAGGGAGTCTATCCTAGCTATATCTAGGGCCTGTCCAGAAATGGGAATTTTTGGAGAAAATATTTCTATAGTTTTTACAAAAATTTAATAATCCATAAATAAATTAAATAGGTGCCCTAAACACCTCCAAACCCTCCCAAATTTTGGTGAGTGGTCCCTGGGTTCATTTTAGGTATCTGTATAAAATTTCATTTAATTTGGATGTGTTTTGAATAGGTTTTGACCCAACCCTAACTATACTTTATTAAGGGCATTTTGGTCAAAAGTGCACTTTTAATTTTTGAGTGACCAAATCACCTCAACAGAGGCTGAAATTTGGGCCACTGACTTGTCATGGCACTTATCACCTCCCCATGGAATATGGGACAGTGAGGAATAGATTTGCCCTAAGTTCCTAGGTCAAACCCTAAGAAGGGACCTTTTGGCCTTGTGAAGGGCAGGAGTCCTAAACACCTTGGATGAACACCAAATTTTGCAAGGAGGATCCTAGGATATATAAAACCCTCTGTTTAAAAATATTAGCAAATTGTGAAAATGGTAGGGTCCCCAAAACCCTAACCCTAGCTTAGGACTTAAAACTTGTAGTGTAGTTTTAGGTTAGCTAAACATCTTGAAACTTAACCAAATTTGGGTAGTGAGGGGATTAGGGTATTTTGAGCCTCTGATAATTTACTTGAGGGATTTTGATCAATATTTGTAGCACCTCATTTGTAATCAATAGTATTGCCCTAATTAATATTTTGGCTATTGTGGTCTCACTGCCGATAGGAAGGGTATGAAACATGGGCAGAGTTAGTTTTAGGCTATAATAATCTTGTATGAATTTTGTTAGAATTTTTGGGTATCTATTTAGGGCATCTATTTCACAAGTGCTTTATTTTGATTACATATTAAATAATTCTTGCAAGAGCCCATTACTTACTGAAAAATCATGAAACTTGCTGCATAGTGTTTTTAGCTCACTGTTATCATGTGAGAATTTTTGTGGAAATAGTTGATGACTGATTAGCACACTTTGTTCATTAACCCTTAAATTAGAAAGTTCATAAGAAAATCAAATATAGCCTTATTTACAAATGATAAATTATGAAACTTTTTCTAGGGTACTTGTAGGCCATCACAATCATCCCTGAATTTTCTCTGAAATTTTGGAGGTATTATTACTATAGAATCTTTTAAAATGACTTTTTATGGGGCATCTTTGAAATTAAATTTAAAGGCCTAAACCTTGCTGAAAAATTGGAAGACTTAGGATTTAGAGTTGATTATGAATTTTGTAATTATCATAAATTTAGTGGATTATTATCTTGTCTTAAAATGGTACTTCATGTTCAAACTTGGGCCTTTTGGGACACTAGAATAAATAAATTAATTATCAGACAAATTAGGAAAATTATGGATTTCTGGATTTATGCTTCAAATGTCTTTTTAGACCTCTAATAATTATCATAAGGGTACTGGATGAGTATTTCATGTACTTCCCTTTTTACGGGTCATGTAGCTTAAGTGGTCTGCATATAGCAAAACTGCAGGATTTCATTTGGATGTGAATTAGGGCACGTATGATGGGTCTTGATGGTTTGCTGTAAGGATAAGTGGAATGGGCTGCATCTATGGAAGATGAGTGAGTAGGGTGTGGTTTTGTCTAGGGTTTATAGGCGTTCGGGTCCGACGAAAGATCGTCCTACCCAAGGAGAGTTGGAGTCAAATTACCCTAGGATTAGCATATCGAAACATGAGAAAATAATGGGTAAGGAAATCAACCAATAATAAAATAAGTACCTTGCGAAAGGGAACGCTGGGCGTAATCCCAACACAGTTCCTAGTGCCCCTTGAGAGCCCTTCACAGGGAATACCGGGGGCAGTCCTAGGTTAACGTAAACTGTTTTAACAAGCTGAAAAGAGTAACTTAGTAATTAGGGTTGCACATCCCACAACACTGATGGCACCGGATGTTAGCTGGGAGCTTCGGCTCGGATGGTTAAAAGGCAGACTTTGGGTCCGGGGAGCTTCGGCTCGATTGTTTGAGACGGACGTGTTGGTCCGGGGAGCTTCGGCTCGGTTCTTGATTACGCTAATTTGCATGTGCATAACAGGAAAGGAAATTAAGGTGGTGGGTCTTCGGTATCGGAGGGTCGATGCACCGACGCCAATACGTTGACTCGGCAAGTGTGGTTAGCACTTCGCCAACAGAAGACCGGTGCGCCAGCCGGCAAGAGTACGCAGGAGTCCGCTTCGTGCACCAAGCGTTGAGGCGTACGATAGGTCTGACCGGTAGTGCTTTACTGGTTTAGAGGTGGGCGAGGCCCAACCCACCGCTTCCGTCTGCCACTACGGAGGTATCCTGGGAGGTTACGGCTCCAGAAAGGGGGAACTAAAGGTCTGTGTGCACAGAGTCGGGTGTGTGTGTTGCACTTGCATGTCCATCATACCCACTTGCATGTCATAGCATAATTGTTTCCTTTAACCTTGACACCTAAAGTATAAGTGGAATGGGACGCTTATACCTTAGGACCTGCAAAACGACCCCTTGGTCTATAAGCTTGTGTGGGCAAGTTTATAAATTAAGGTTAAATTTGGATATATATATTTACTGATGTTTGATAACCGACACCCCAACGTATAAATTGGTATGGGACTTTTTATACGATGGGAGCCTTGCAGAAGACCCCTTGGCTTATGTGTTTTCACATAAGTGAAGGTTACTTTTCATATTTCAGCTTATTGTCTTTACATGCTATAGAATTTGCTAGTATAGTACCGCTGCCATCTGCTTTTGATATTCTCCACCTTCAAGTCCTCCCCTTTCTTCCTCTCCGCTCGGTGCCTAGGAGCCGTGGGGGAAGGGGCGGGGGATGATAGGACTTAGTCTTTTAGACTAACGGTTTTTGAACCGCATCATTTAGGGGATCGTGGAGACCAGCATGGAGGAGCAGCCCCAGAGACCGGTGCGCTTGGAGGTGGGGCAGTCTAGCTCCGGAGTTCATACAGCCGGGACCGTGAGTCTCGACCTTGAGTAGTTTTCTACTTTTGCTTCCGCACGAGAGATCTTGTAGTGAGGATATGATGTACCGGGCATAAGCCCGTATTTGCTACTCTGATGTTATATTCTGTGGACACTCCCTTCGTGGAGTTATTTTTATTATGACATGTGATTCTCTGCGGACAGATAGTTTCCATTTTTCTTCATTATGCTACTTTTCTGTGATCAAATTGGCCGGCAGAATCAGCGCTTTGTGGTGATGACCCTTCAGGGCGTGAAGGAGTCACCGCAAAACAACGGTTCTGGGCCTAAGACCCCGGTGTCGAAAGAGAAAAAAAAGGGGGTCTTACATACCCTGTCAGCTAGGCAAGAGCCTGACAGTGGGAGAAAGCTCGAGACTTTGCACCAGGGCAAAAAGATGTCCACCGAGGACCCCTACCCTGTCAGCTATGTGAGAGCCTAACAGTGGAAGAAAGCTCGGGACTTGGCTCCAGAGCAAAAAGATGTCCTCTGAGGACCCCTACCCTGTCAGCTTGGTGAGAGCCTGACAGTGGGAGAAAGCTCGGGACTTGGTTCCAGGGCAAAAAGATGTCCACTGAGGACCCCTACCCTGCCAGCTAGGTGAGAGCCTAACAATGGGAGAAAACTTAGGACTCAGGTAGGCTCTCTCATCCGTTCATTCACTTCAATGCCAGAGACTAAGAGCGTCAAGAAAATTTATATTTGAAAAAAGGGGGTTACGTACATAATTCATGAGTAGAAGCATTTCAAGTCGTCATCCATAACATAAGGCCCACCCATTCTGGCTTCCTGCCTCATCCTAGGGTTGCCTCTCCTTCTCCTCCTCAGTGTTATTGCCATAATCGATTGTTGGTCAGGGTGAGGGGGGTCCATGGCCTTGCCTCCAGCCGAATTGATTATTCGGCTCCCGGCGGCTCCACATCGGCTAATGCCGCTGCTCCCTATGCCGAGGTTCGGCTCTCGTCACCTACTGATCTCGGCCACCTCCTGGCCCTTTCTCCTCTTCCGTGGACCACCTGGCCAACTTCTTCGAGAACTCGGGATTTGACGCCTCCCCGTCGACTTCTCTTGCCACCCTTTCCATCAGCTCCACATAGGAGAGGGGTGGAACTCTCTTCACTTCCATCTTGAAGAAACCTTATTGCAGCCCCAAGGTAAATGCCATAATCTTGACATCTCTTGGACCTGGGTGACCTCCTCCTGGAACCGGTCCACGTAGCTCCCCAAGGTCTCGTTCACCCCCTGCTTGAAGTGGAACAGGGACTCTGACTCCTTCTTCCTCTTCTTGGAAGTGGTGAACCTCAACATGAACCCCCGATGCAGGTCCTCGAAGCAGTAGATGGAGTTGGCCGGTAGCTGGTGGAACCACTCCCTCGCGTTCTCCTTGATAGTGATGGCAAAGAGTCTGCATTTAAAGGCATCAGATATCTGCCTTATCGACAACACATCCTCGAACCACTAGATGTGTTGGACCGGGTCATCCCTCCCGGTGTAGTAGGACATCTCTGTCTCCATGAACCCTTCTGGAACTAGGGCAGAGGAGAACAACTCGCAGATGGGGCTGCCTCCCCCAGCTGGGCGAGCTGTAGGATCTCGCACCCCCATCTCGTCGAACCGACCCCCGCTTGTCGAGCCTGGGAAGAGCACTCGCCCGGGGAACTCGCATCCCCTGCCTTCCTCTGCAACTTCCTTCCTAGCTCGCTTACCGGGAGAGTCCTCGCCCAGGGTCGGGACCGCGAGTACAAGTGTTGCTGGTGTCGAGCACTCGGCACGTGCGCCGAGTGCGAACCTGACGAGGCCGAGTACCTCCTTCTTGAATTCTTCGAACATCCCCATCGTGGATAGAGGGGGAGGGTGTGGCGAGTCAGACCTGTCCGAGCCTTACCATGATACTCCAGTCATCGAGCTTGCCAAAACTTTTCTGTGTTGACCGCTCTTCACGCTCACCTCACCAAAAATGTTGAAACCAAAAACTCAGTATCTGTGGAGTTCTCCCTTGGGGAAGGGGTGATCGCGCACTTACTTCCCTCCCGCGAGCTAAACAACACAGGAAAATAACAAGGGACAGTGTTAGAGTTATTATATATGCAATATTTTAATGTTATTGAGTTTAGTCCCACACCGCCTATCAGTGTTGGTTGTCATGTTGTAGTTCCTATTTAATGCCCCTATGAGGATGAATATATTTGCACTTTCTATTTCATTTTCCATTCTACATGGTATCAGAGGAGGTTCTGAAACCTAAATAAATTTTTTTTCTCCCTTTTTTTTCGCTTCTGCACTGTTTCCCCTCCCCCCCCCCCGACCCATGCTTCCGCTCGCCTTCTAGTGCTCGACGGGCGCTTCTCACCCCCCTTCTCCCGTTTACGGGATCGGCCCTTGATTCCGGAGACGAGAGCGGGACTTTATTCCTGTACAACTCTCCCGACGGCTCTGTCGCTCGCCGACGCGACTGCCCTGCTCTACTTCCTACGCGACATCGACGACGCCGACGCTTGGCGATTCTTCTCCAGATGGCATCGCTGTTGTCGTGATCTGCTCTCTCATCGATGACGACTTCTCCGTCTGCCTTCGATTCCGCCAGCGACATCGACTGCCTCCATCGTTGCTACTGTGATATGTTGTCGTCTCTGCTTCTCCCGGGAGTTTCTCTGTCTTCTTCCGACAGCTCTACTTCTCTGCGCTCCGACATCGACGCCTACTCCTATGCTCTACTGCTACTTCTTCTTCTTCGGCCTGCTGCTGTAGCCGCTTCTTCTTCTTCGTCCAGCTGCTGCTATAGATGCTTCTTCTCCGTCTGTCGCTGCTTCTCCAGCCCGCTGCTGCTGCAGCTGCTTCTTCTCCGTCTGCCGCTGTTGCTCTGCGCTGCTTCATCTTCGGCCCCGTTTAGGGTTTAATGCTGCTATTTTTTTCCTCTATGTAGTTTTTTTCTTGTCTTTTAAGTTATTGTTGTGTTGCATCTTTACGATTTCCGCCTTCTTGCACGTGCTCTACTTGAGGGGGAGTGTACATCACGGCCTCCAGGCGTAGTCTATGCCTTCATGCACGTATTCCACGTGAGGGGGAGTGTTTGTGATAACTGTGACTTGGATGCCTCTTTCCTGACTCCTGCCTTAGTCACACATGGCCCCTAGGTATATCCTATGTCTTCTTGCATGTATTCCACGTGAGGGGGAGTGTTTGTGATAACGGCGACTCGGATGCCTCTTTCTCGACTCCTGTCTTAGTCACACATGGCCCCCAGGTCGATTTCGTATGTTGTTTGCGTCTCCTCGTCATTTTCTCTGGTTTTGGTAGGGTTGGTTTGGCCTTTCGTGGTTGACCTAGTTTACTCTCCGAGTGTATCCAGCGTGGTCATGGTCGGTTTCGTGGACCAACGTCGTGTGGCTCTTGCCCGGTTGAAGTATCCCCGGTGACACGCGATTGGGCCTCGGTGGCTGTTGTTTTGTCACACGTTGTCAACCTTCTTGTACCTTTCATTTTATGTTGTGTTCAAGTTGTAGTGTCCCCCTTCAGCTTGAGGGGGAGTGTTAGAGTTATTATATATGCAATATTTTAATGTTATTGAGTTTAGTCCTACACCGTCTATCGGTGTTGGGTGTCATGTTGTAGCTCATATTTAATGACCCTATGTGGATGAATATATTTGCACTTTCTATTTCATTTCTCCTTTCTACAGACAGACCCAAGGGCTTGGCATGGAGATCCCACCACACACCCGGAAGATCTTAGAGCGTTTCCCCTCCTTAGCCAACTGCCGAGCTAAGGCAACCTCAGAAAGCGCTAGAAGACTGCGAAGTAAGTAAGCATCAAAGCATGTCTTCTGAGGTACCCCTTGGGTCCTATTTATAGTTTTCTGGGAATGGTCTGCCAACAACCAACCCTTGCTATTCTGGACAGTTATCCATAACCCACTTGGGGCAAATTAGCAGACCCTCAAGCAGGGGGATCACTCCAGCAGGGCAAGCACTCCAGCAGGGGGAGCACTCCAGCAGGGTGAGCATTCCAGCAGGGCGAGCACTCCAGCAGGGCGAGCACTCCAGCAGGGCGAGCACTCCAGTAGGGCGAGCACTCCAGTAGGGCGAGCACTCCAGCAGGACGAGCACTTCAACAGGGCGAGCTGGGCAGGTGCCAGCCTCCCGGCGCCCCCGCCCCCTGAAGAGTACACCAAGCATTAGCAAGCTAGGCAAACTTTTCCTCCCCCTACTAGTATATCATGCTCATCAACAAAAACTTGGCCTCCAAGAGTGCAAAAACCCCCTAAAAGCTTACAAATGTGTAGCAAGTCTTGTGCCTGCCTCGGGACCCCAATCCGCGAATACGGGGTTGTACACCCAGGATATCTCGTAAGGTCTGCTAGTATCCCCTCCAAACCGTGGAGATACGTTGTTGGCAGACCGTTATGGGTTGCATTTAGTAAAAATCAAAAGGCGGTATTGTTGAAACCAATTATTCGGTCTCTGTGGAGTTCACCATTGGGGAAGGGGTGATCACACACTTACTTCAGTCCTGCGAGCCTAACAACGAAAGAAGAAAAGAACATGGAACAGGCCCAAGGGCTCGGTTTGGAGGTCCCACCACACACCCGGAAGATCTTAGAGCACTTCGCCTCTTTAGCTAAGTGCCGAGCTAAGGCAACCTCAGAAAGCGCTAGAAGACTGGGGAGTAAGTAAGCATGCCTTCTGAGGTACCCCTTGTGTCCTATTTATAGATTTCTGAAAATAGCCTGCAAATAGCCAACCCTCGCTGTTCCAAACAGATATGTGCAGTCCAGCTTGGTCTGCCAACAACGTAACTCCGCTGTTCTAAAAGGCTATGGGCAGGCTAGCGGCCCTCTAGAGCCTCCACTCGCCGGGGGTGGCGAGTGCTTGGTGGAGCTAGCGCTCGCCGCCTCTATTTCCCCCCTGGGCGAGCGCGGGCCCGGCCTGCCCCCACATACCCTGTTTGTCAAGCCTCTTGGGGCGAGTGCGAGCCGGTATCCCCTCAAACCATTCAACCCACTTGGACGAGCTGACCTGCACCACTTGGCTGATCTGGTTCATATCGCCCACTACTCGCCTGATATGGGGTTGTACACAATCCCCACTCTTTGCGAGGTTGATCCAAGCTCGAAAAGAATCATCCAACCACACAATATGCGGCGAGTGCAACGGGGACCAGAGAATCTTTTGGTGGGCTCCACCGGCAGTTATAGCTCGCGAGCTCAACGCCGCTCGCACTGACGCGCTCATTAGCATGCCCCTCAGTGCTGCACTGCGTGACCAATTCAAGTCAAATCCTGCCAAAAAGGTGAAGTCCGTCCCCAAGGATGCTGAGTTCATCTACCGCGACATGGAGTCTAACCTGACTCATAGGCTCGCCTCCTATAAACCATCTGATGACCCCAAGGGTAAGATGGTCATCGACATTTCCGCCGACCCTGAATGCCGCCAAACCGACGCCGAGTGCTCCATGCCGCGAGTCCACACCCCACACGGCGTCTCGCGGCCTCATACTCCCCCGACACTCGCCTTCAGAACAAATCACCTCCTTTCGGGACCACAGGGCTAGACTCGTTGAAATCCCAGTCACCAGCTCGCGCTCCTTCCCAGCAGCCTGCACCTGCTCCTGAGCTCGCAAGAGTAATGGCTGGAATCATCCCGGTCCCTAGCTTCAACCTCATCTCGTCGGGGGCCCATACCCACGAGAGCGGTAAGAACTTGGCCATGCCGACCCCGCATACCTCCCAGGAACTGCCGAGCTCATCTTATAAGCCCTACTTAGAACATCTCTCCTTGGCATTTTTGTTGTGCTCGTACCCCTTCTCTACCGGAATTGGTCACTTTTTTGCAGGCCTCACTGCTCCATCTGAGATCGAGTAGTCCGCTGAACAGGCTCGCCGCTCGCCACCCCCCTGATCCCGGGATGGAGAGCTTCTTGGACGAGTCTCTTGATCCTCCCGAGCTGAGGCGGCGAATGATAGAGGTGCTGAAGAAATAGGACGCTGCTCTGCGCTAACTTCGAGCGAACTACGCTTATGTCAAGTAGAGACTGCAGGCGCTGGAGCAGGATTTTGTGTTGTTCATGGACAAGACGGAGCATGACTCAGCGAGCGATATGATGTCCCCTACCCCAGTGATGGCGAGGATCCGGGAGAATGTGCAGACTTTCAGCCGCGACCTGGACCTGGTTCATGAGTTTCTCTATAACGACCCGAGTTTAGGCCCTTTGGACTGCCCATGACATCGCCCGACCCACCACACAGCCCAGGAGGACCATGGCATCGTGGGTGGTACAACCGGAATATACAAGGCCTGCAAACCGTACACTCCAACCGGATCTCCGCGCTTGTTTCTCAGCAACTCAGTTGGTGATGAGCCCTATTTGCAGGAGGGTCTTATCAAGGTTGCGGGTTTGAAACCCCGTGGCAACAACTTACCGCTGCTGAGAAACAGGCACGGAGATCTGGTTGGGGTGTACGACCTGCAGGCCTTGTATATTTCGGCTGTACCACCCGCGGTGCCATGGTCCTCCTGGGCTGCGTGGTGGGTCGGGCGATGTCATGGGCAGTCCAAAGGGCCTAAACCCAGGTCGTTACAAAAAAGTGCAACAACCTACTATTTGCAGGAGGGTCTTATCAAGGTTGCGGGTTCGAAACCCCGTGTTAACAACCTATTGTTGCTGAGAAACAGGCACAATGATGGGTTGAGGTGTACGACCTGCAGGACTTGTAGATTTCGGCTGTACCACCCGTGGTGCCAGGTTGCCTTCCTGGGCTGTGTGGTGGGCGGGGCGATGCCGTGGGCGGCCTAAAGGGCCTAAACCCGGGTCGTTACATTCTCACCCCGCGTCATCCTCTGGGGATGGGGACGCGAGGCTAGGGTAGATGGAAATGGGTCCCCAGCTGAGCCTACCAACCCTCGACCACCAGCTCCCCAAGTCGCGCGGGTTGACCAAACTTCTTCTGCTCGCTGTGAACTTTTTCTATTTTCGGGGCAACGACGTCCCCTGTCTGTAATAACTTAAAACAATATTTCAGGATTCTGTATGTTATCAAGAAATAAGATGGTATGTAAACCAAACCTCTGCTCGCACTAGGATAGGTCAGGTCGCCGGATTGGAGAGCTGGGGCTAGCGAGCTAGGGCTGCCGAGCGGGGGCCAGCGAGCTGGACAGTCCGGTCAGCTCGGCCTTAAATTCTGTTTTCTATTTATAGGCCCTCTCACCAACCCGCTGGCCCATATCCTTTATTGCATTCTAACCCCCTTGCTTCCCCTCTCTTTACATGTTCTCGCACCTCACCCCTTTCACGAGCATGTGCAAAATTCGACAGGATGCTGACGGGTGCTCTAAGTGTGCTCGGCAATTTGCCGAGTACCTGCTTTTTGACGGGAACACCACCGAGCACGATCTTACCACCTTCAAGAAGGAATATCTGCCCCCGGCTATGAGGCGCGCCGACCAGCAGTGGGCAAGTCAATCAACATCTTCCTCTGGGACAAGCTCGCCTTCCCCATCTCGCATTTCGAGGTGGGGTTATGCTTGCCCCTCTAGCCGGAGATCCGCCAAATCTTGAAGTACTTCGGCGCGGTGCCCGCGCAACTAAACCCAAACGTGATCGCCATGTTGGCCACGTTCGCCTGCCACCTACGCTGCGAGCAAATCGAGTTCAACCTCGCCGTCTTCCGCAAACTCTTCACATACCGCGTGACCAACAATAGGGTCGCCTACCTGATGGGCTCGCAGATCAAGGTTCGCGAGACCGCGAACAAAAACCACAACTGGGTGTCCATGATCGTCTTCATCAAGGGCGACTTGGGAAACATACACTTCTCCCCCAGCAGAAGAGCGAGGAGGTATATCGGCCTCCGACACTGTCTGGCGATGACGCCGAGCTGCACAAGTTCTTCTTGGGGAAGGACTTCGAGGTCGCCGACCTCAGAAGGGGCCTCGACTCGCTCCCCCCCCCCCCCCCCCGATCCTGCCCGGCGAAGGTATACTTCTTTCCTGTTTTCTTACTAGCTCGCTAATAACCGTCAATTTTTCTAACGCATTTCTTGCAGGGGAGTGATCAATTCCCGAGCATCCGCGTCAAGCGGACTCGGAACCAACCCTAGACCCGCTCGCACGCGAGAAGGCGGCAACGGCGACCTGCCGAGGCGAGCTGGAGTCAGGTGGGCCCTCCTCCAGCCGGAAATGACCTGGTCAAGGACAATGCTGCCGACCTGGCGGGGCAGCTAAAGGTCTCCGAGAATCTACTCGCAAAAGCAATCGGAGGGATGCTAAGTGCCGGTCACCCCTCTCCTTTTTTCCTTGGAATTTTTCTAGCATACTGACTTTACCTACCCTTCCCCTCAGGATGTCAAAGATGTGGATAGGCAGCGGGCTTGCGCCGCCTAGCTGGAGGCTCGCGCAGCCGAGCAAGAGGCTCGCGCTGCCAAGCAGGTGGCTCGCGCCGCCAGATTGGAGAAGGAGGACCAAAAGCTGAAGGGGGAGAATTGGGGGCTCTAGAGCAAACTCATCCTCCTGAAGGACATCTTCCTTCCTCAGGACGGCGGCAATCTGGGCATCCCTCCCAAGTGGTCGAAGGTCTATGGCGAGGCTGAGGTCGCCGAGCGGCTGCGGGTCAACTCCATCAGCACCGCCAATTACACCCTCCAGATGATGTAATACATGGAGGTGTTGGTAGAGGGATGCGAGGAGATTACGGCGAGGGACCTTGTGCCGAACTTGTTCCCGCTAGCCACCCCTCCCAGCGAGGAGGAAAGCTTCGAGTCGCTGTTCAAGGATGTCAAGGGTTACGAGGGCGGCCATGCATCTGGAGGGTAAGGCTAGGACCACCTGTCGGGAGGGGAGGGCGAGAGCTGACTCGCGCCTCCCGCTTTTCTTTTCTTTTTTTTGTAATTCACTCTCCCCCTTTTGTAACCTCGCCGAGGCGAGCTTCCCCATGTAAAGATTCTTGTGAATAATAATATTTTTGCTTCCCCACTGTCTCTCTGTTTTTTGAGTTTGCTGCGATGTACTCACCTGCGAGCTGCTCTCCTTTATAGAGCGACCACGTCGGATGGAACTTGCCACTAGAATGCACTTGAGTTAGGATTCGCGCCCGTGGAGAGGCCTTGAGTGCTCGCCAAACCCTAATGATCAAGGGAGGATTACTCGTCGTGTTAGGCTCGCGACTACCCAGCTCGCCCACGAGCTTTCCTCTTTCTTACCAACATTCAAGATGAAATCGTTAGAAATTCTCAAGTAAAACTTTAGGGGGGTGGAAACATACCGCCAAGAACCCCCCCCCCCCCCTTTCTCTTTCCTCAACAGATGCCGAGACCCCAGCTCGCCACCTTTTATCTTTCCTATGACAACCGGTCTGGTGATTTGCCAAGCTGGGTTCACGAATGCCCAGCTCGCCTGTTGCTTCCCCCTTTTTTTGAAACTTTGCAAAAAGCTAGGAATTTACCAAGAGGATTTTTCCAAGTAAGATTTTGGCTGGATGAACCGTAATAGATGACGATGGTCCCGGCTCGCCGACCTGCCGTGGTCTCGGCTCACCACTTTCGGCTCGCTAATCTGCCAAACTCAACCTATCACCCCATGTGATTTTTGCCTCCAAAGTTTGACTGTTCGTGCCTCAGTCTTTAATCATCATCAAGTTCACCGAGACCCCCTGTCTTGCCAGCTAGTTAGGAGCCTGACAGCGGGAGCCTCTCGGGATCGGGGTAGACTCTCTCGAGTGACATCCAGCCCTGTCAGCTAGGTGAGAGCCTAACAGCGGGATTTGCTCGGGTTTCGGATAGACTCTCTCGAGTGACATCCAGCCCTGTCAGCTAGGTGAGAGCCTGACAGTGGGATATGCTCGTGGTCCGAGTAGACTCTCTCGAGTGACATCCAACCCTGCCAGCTAGGTGAGAGCCTGGCAGTGGGATCTGCTCGGGGTCTGGGCAGACTCTCTCGAGTGACATCCAGTCTTGCCAGCTAGGTGAGAGCCTGACAGCTGGATCTGCTCGGGGTCTGGGCAGACTCTCTCGAGTGACATCCAGCCCTGCCAGGCAGGTGAGAGCCTGACAGCTGGATCTGCTCGGGGTCCGGGCAGACTCTCTCGAGTGACATCCAGCCCTACCAGCTAGGTGAGAGCCTGGCGGCGAGATCTGCTCGGGGTCTGTGTAGACTCTCTCGAGTGACATCCAGCCCTGCTAGCTAGGTGAGAACCTGACAGCGGCATCTGCTCGGGATCTGGGTAGACTCTCTCGAATGACATCCAGCCCTGTCAGCTAGGTGAGATCCTGGCAGCGGGATCTGCTCGGGGTCTGGGTAGACTCTCTCGAGTGACATCCAGCCCTACCAGCTAGGTGAGAGCCTGACAGCGGGATCTACTCGGGGTCTGGATAGACTCTCTTGAGTGACATCCAGTCCTGCCAGCTAGGTGAGAGCCTGGCAGCAGGATCTGCTCGGGGTCTGGGTAGACTCTCTAGAGTGACATCCAGCCCTGCCAACTAGGTGAGAGCCTTACAACGAGATTTGCTCGGGGTCTAAGTGAATACTTCGCCTACTCACAGGGATCATTGCGGGAGAATTGTCACATCAGGAAGCTTTATTAGAAAAAATACACAACTTACATAGCTTAGGGGTAAAAGCTCTTCAAGTCATCACCGTTCCAAGTGAGACTTAGGGTCTCGCCCTCCACATTCCGGAGGCAGAACCCTCCTGATTTCAAAGTTTCTTTTACAATGTACGGACCCTCCCAATTGGGGTTGAGCTTTCCCACGGCTGCCGATCTTCCTGCTGCATCTACCTTCTTCAGGACCAAGTCCCCTTTCACGAATTGTTTAACCCTGACGTGCTTGCCAAAGTACTTGGCCATTCTTCTTTTTCACTTCTTCATGTCGGATGTCGGAGAGAGTGTTCAGCTCCTTTACCATGTTCAGGGAGAGCCGTAGCTCCTCCTCGTTCTCAGCTCTCCATTCCTCCCGCCTTCCCGGGCTTCTATCACCCGAGGTGTCTGGACTTCAAACTCTATGAGAAGCACTGCTTCACAGCCATGGTAGAGCTTGAAGGGGGTCTCCCCTGTGGCTGTGTTGGGGGTGGTCCTCAGTGACCAGAGTACCGAGGGAAGCTACTCCACCCAACTCCCGTTCAAGTTTTCAACTTTTTTCTTCAGGAGGTTCACTATGATCTTGTTCACCACCTCCACCTGCCCGTTGCTCCTGGGGTGGTGGACCGAGGCAAACCTGGGGTCAATCCCGAGCTGCCCACATAAGCTGATGAACTCGGCGTTGACAAACTGAGGCCCGTTGTCTGTGATGATGGTCTGAGGCAACCCATGCCGCCAGATGATCTTCCCCCAAACAAAATTCTTGACGACCTGGGAGGTCACCTTGGCCGGCATCTTCAAATCCAACCACTTCGAGAAATAATCTATCATTACCAGGAGGAACCTCCTCCACCCGCTGGCCTAGGGGAAGTGTCCAACCAAATCCATCCCCCAGATGGCGAAGGGCCAGGATGCTTCTAAGGCGTTGGGAAAGTTGCAGCTGGAGGGGGCGGGGGAATAACTGGCATTTGTGGCACCTTCTTGTGATCTCTGCAGCATCGTGGCCCAGGGTGGGACATAAGTACCCCTAGCTGACAATCCTTCCTTCCAGGGTCCGACTCCTGGAGTGACTCTCACACTCCCCAGAGTGGACTTCTTCCAAGATCCTATGCACCTCCCTTTCAGCTACACACTGAGACAGCATTCCTGAGAGGGTCTTCCGATACAATTATCCGCCTCAGAGGAGATAGTACGCTGACTTATATTTGAACTTTTTTTGTCCATCCCCTCCGAGTACTCCCCTATGGAAAGGAAGGTTTTGAATGGGTCCATCCACGAGGGGTGTTGATCCACCTCCATCAGCTCTCCCTCTTCAATGGAAGGGAGGAATAGGTTAGTGATGGTACCCCCACCCGGGGACCATGCTTTGCCAATTGATCTACCTACTCGTTCTCCTCCCTGGGTACATGTCGGATGGAGAAGGTCTGGAACATGCCGATGACCCCCCTTTACCTTCGTTAAATATAGCTGGAGGGTGGACTCCCTTGCCTCGAACTCCACGTTGATCTGGGAAGCCACCACCATGGAGTTAGTGTAGACCTCCACATCTTGCACCCCAGCTACCTGACTAGGCGCAACCTTGCGATCACGGTCTCATTCTCGTCCTGATTGTTAGTGATGTGAAAGTGCACCACCACTTTGTTCAATCCTCGTTCCTCGGGGGCTCTCCAGGATCACACCCACTCCCAGGGAATGCCTTCCCGAAGCACCATCTACCATCACCCTCCATGGAACTGGGTGAGTGAGTTTTTCCTCCGCCGCCTCGACCACATAGTCAGCCAAAAAGTCGGCTATTGCTTGGGCCTTGATCGATAGGCGGGGGAGAAAGGAGATATCGAACTCGCTCAGTTCCACCGACCACTTAGCCAACCTACCCGGATGCTCCACCCCCTCGAATATGTTGCGGAGGGGGTGATCTGTCACCACTCGGATTGAGTGTGCCTAGAAGTAAGGTCGGAGCCTATGAGTCGAGATGACTAGAGCGAAGGCCAACTTCTCTAAGATGGGATAACAAAGCTTTGCCTTCCTCAGCACCCAGCTTACATAGTATATGGGGAGTTGCTTATTCCCCTCCTCCCGAACAAGGACAGAACTCAAGGCCTCTACTCCGACCCCAAGATACAACGAAAGATCCTCCCTCTCCTTCGGTCCTTGGAGCAGCGGGGCCTGAGTCAACTGCCTCTTCAAGGCCTGGAACGCCTCCTCGCATTCCCCAGTTCACTCAAACTTCTTGCTCCCCCCCTCAATGTCTTGAAGAAGGGGGAGCACTTCTCTCCAGCCCGGGAGAGAAACCTGCTCAACCCTGCTGAAAGAATTGGTTTCAAGATGTTCTAAACACCTATAGGGGGGGAATAGGTTCAATTTTTTTCTGACTTAGGCAGATAATTCAATCTAATTTAGCAATTTACTTAGCAGAAAACACAACACAACATTCACATACACATAGCATTCACAGATTGCACTGCAGATTTATAGTGGTTCCCCAAATGATGGGTACATCCACTTTTCGTCTTTGCTTATCTAGCAGTGTACTAGATTCGACCTAACTTCCTTCCTTCTTCTCAGATCCACAGATCTTACAGCACAGAACCAAGACTGGTTCATACAACTCAGAGTGAATCCACACTCCTACAACTCAGGCACAAGCCCTACCTAAGCCTCTTCTACATGCCTACAACTCAGAGTGACACCCCGCTCCTACAACTCAGGAAAAAGCCCTACCTCAGCCTCTTTCACATGCCTACAACTCAGGGAACAGATTCCCCTACCTCAGCCTTTATAATTTAGGCTTACAACTCAGAGAAGTAAATCTCCTACACTCAGATCTAGTACAAATCCTACAAAAATTATTGATGAAAAGATAATGATATCTTCAACCAGATGAAGAGAGAATTGGTTGAAGGCTTCTTGATCAGTTCTTGATAGAACTGATTACTTAAGGATCAACCTGTCTTAGCTTTCTTCAAAGCTTCTTGAATTTGAACAAAGTAGGGTTGATCTTCTTGGTGTTGGAGTTGATCTTTAATCAGCTTCCTTCAGAAATTAATCTGAATTCTTCTTCAGACTTGATCTGAATTCTTCAGGCAGACGGTTCAGAATCTGCCTTCACTGGATGAGAACTTCTCTCCTTCTTGTTTTTCTCTCTCTATAATCTGTTGACTGTTTCTTCTTTCTCTTCTTCTGGATTCTCAATCCTTCAGAGATTATAATTGATTAGCTTGATTAACTTTTCTCTGTTCTGTATGTGTTTTTCAATTGTTGAGAGAGCATTTCTATATATAGGCTTCATCCATGGTAACCGGTTGTTCCGGTTTCAAACAGTCTTCTGACACCTCTGACAGATGTGACAGCAATGTCAGTAATGACAGCTGTCAAGTCTCCAGTTGTATTACTTCAGCCTTCATTGGAATTTGACTCAGTAACAGAGAATGTCGAGTGAATACTTCATATGTGTCGACACACATAGTCCATGTGTTGACACAAGTCTTGTTGTTGTCGACACAGCTTCACTTTTACTTCTCGACACAGCTTCTGTGGAATGTATCGACACAAGTCCTGTGTGTTGACACAAACACTCCTTGTCTTGACAAAGTTGGTGTCGACAGAATTCTGGTGTGTGTCGACACAAGTTCTGTGTGTCGACACAATCGTTGTCGACAGAATTCTGGAATGTGTCGACAGCTTATTTGTGTGTCAACACAACTCCTGATAATGTCGACACAATTTGGCCCTTAGTGTTGACACAGCATTGTCGACAGATTTTCTATGTGTCGACACAAATTCTGGGTGTCGACACAATCTTGCCCTTGGTATCGACACAGCCATTCCCAAGTGTCGACACTTGTACTTAGAGAATTTTCCTTTCCATTTACTTAACCTGCACATGATAACTCAACACAACATCAAATACAACTTGATGCATATCATTGAGTTAGATGAGGCTTCTCCAAATCTGGTACACATTTTCCAATGTACCCAACAATCTCTCCCTATTTGGAGAAGTCATAACCTTTACTCAATGATATACATCACTTATAATAAAATTAACAATATGATGTATAAAAACATTCAATGACAGGGAAACATATAAACAAAATAAGTAAATAATATCATCACAGAATATGATACAACCATAATAACCATGAATCATTGTTTTGTTTAAACTTCACAAAAGTTTGTTGACAACCGATTACATGGAGTTTAAAACTGAAGATTACAATGTTATAAAAATCTAGTCAATTTATCCTAAGGCTGATCAGGCTCCTTGATCACTATGCCTTTTCCAGACTGGACCCTTGCTTGTACTGGAGCTTCAGTATCTTCAGCTGGCTTCTTGCCTTTGAGATCCTTCTTCTTAAGTTCTTCAGCCTTAACTTTTTGTCTTTCAAAATAGTGATAAGGCTTGGAAAAGTATTTACTGGGCTCTACAGTTGTAGCAGGTATTTTCTCAGCCTTGTGATCCCTTCTGAACTGATGTATCACATCTTATCTTTGCAGATATTTGTTCCACTCAACTTCAGAATACCACCTGCCTCTATCATGCATTTTGTCTTTGACAGCTTGTCAGGCAGTGAGTATTATATTTCTGGAAGTTGGACTCCATCTTTCAAAATCAAGCTTCAGTTCAGCCTGCTCTCTAAACCTTTTTTTTGAGAGTTGAGCTTCTTGCTCTTTATTCAGTGCTGCCTCTGACATTTCAACTTTCTCAATTATAACATTCTTAGTAGCCTCTGGAGGGCTATACATCTGTTGAACAAGTTGTTGAATTCCTTCAAAATTAGAAGGGGGTATATGATTTGAGTTACCTCCTGCTGACCCCCTTCAATTCCTGCAGCTTGAATACCTGACTCAGTTGTATTATCATCATCACATAGGGATGGATATCCCAGAGTTGCTCTAACAACATTTGTTATCCATTTAGCATGCTCTGAGCTAGCATTGACTATCACCCTCTCCCCCTTTATGACTTATCTCTCAATATGATCTCTTAAGTCATCTTTTTGGAACATGATCTGATTAACTAGATAATTGGTTCCTTCTGTATAATAATCTTTAAACTTATGTAGCTGAGCAGATATGATCTTCTGAGAGGCTTGAATGGTTGATTGAAAAGTGGCTAAATCTTTTTGAAGTTTCTTATCAAACTATGACTTCCCTTTAGCCCTTTCATCAGTTAATGCAGTTGCATTATTCTTTAACACAGTAACAATCACATTATGTGATTTAGTAAGATTATCATTCATCCTAATTTGATTTTCTAGGACATATCCTTGCTTGACCACTATATCATCAATCTGTGTCATTGCCTCTTGTTGCTGTTTGGCCAGATATACTACATCATTACCTCCTTTATGGAAGCAATCTGTCATCTCTTTCTTATTATGGTTTACTTCAAATCTGATGGATTTTATATCTTGAGCCAAATAAAACTGAAGTTCCTTATGACTCTCATCTATATATTTCTCCATGGCTGCTCTTTGCTCATCCATTTTAATTTGCAGAGCAACCAACAGTGAACTGTAATCAACTGTTGGAGATGAGGGTTGTGAGGCAGTCTGTAAAGCTTTCTTATAATTTTAGCTTTTCTTCCTGTAAATCATCAGTTTTCTCTTCTTTGCTCTTAGTGCTTCTCCATCATCAGATTCAGAAGAACTTTCAAGGTTCACTGTGTCCTTTGGACTTGAGGGCAGCTCTTTGTCAGTTCTTGGCAACTCCCCCGGAGTCCCTGGCTCCTCCCCCTCAGTTCTTGGCACTACTTCCTCAGTTCTTACTTCTTGTAAGTCAGGAAACAATTTCTCAAGAATAAATTCTTATTGCAGTTGAACTGGAGGAACATCCGTATCTTGTACATTTAATGGAGCATTATCGAATGCAGATGTATCATCCATTAATACATCCTGTGCAGGGATGTTGTCATGATGTGTCTGTTCAACATCAGTTAGAAGCACAGTTAGTGTATCTGACTCAGTATCTAGTATAGTTTGATTAATATTATTTATTACCTCAAGAATAGTTTGAGTGGCCGTTTCACTCTCTAATGCAGCTTGCTCTTTCTCAGGAGTTCTTTCTGGAGGCAAGACCTCTTGTTGAGCTGGTGAAAGCTCATTGGCTCCCCCTAGAGGAAGCACATCCTGAACTTGATACAGTGGGATAGTGTTTTCTGGAATATGCTCCCCATGCATCTGACTATCAACTACATTCTTAGGAGCAGATGATTTCCTTGTAGATTCTTGTTGGTCTTCATCTAAACTGAAGATTACTTGTTCTTCTGAATCACTAGAAGATTTAGGCTTCCTGGGGGTTGTCTTTTTCTTTTTCAGTTGTGGTTGTTTTTGTGGTGTAGAACCATCTTTTGTCAAAACTCTTTCCCACCTTGATAGTATTTTCATACGCATCCTTCTCATGTGATTTATTCTAGATCCAGTTGTGTGGTTTAGCACTTCAGGAATATTTATTGCCAGATACAGACTCAGTATTCTACCTAGATTAGGTTTCTTCAGGATTTCCTTGATCTTGTCAAAAATCATTGCAGACCAGTTAGTTTTTATTCTGAAAATAACTCTGGTCATCAAGCTGAATATATAGGCTGAGATCCTATCATGTCTCCTGGTTTGCAGAGAATTACTTTTCCCATAATCTCTGAGAGAAACTTTCCTTGTGAGTTCATCCCCTTCCTCTGCATTGATGATTCAATCTTAGTGGTGGGATCCAGGCCACACTATTGAAGAGCTTCTTTTGTCATTGAAGACGTGACTTCATCATCTTCCTGAGTCCTGGGCAATTGGAGTGTCTTCCTCAGACGCTTTTGGGTAAGTTTCACCTTGCTTCCTTGAATTAATGACCTAATCTTCAATCCAGTTGAATCCAGGGTTGCTTTTGTATAGAATTCAAGAATCTTCGTCTTTCATATCTTGGTAGGTTCTGAAACTAGATATTCTAAACCATTTTCTTGGATTAGGGTTATCACATATCTAATCTCAGTCGTTGCACTCTCAAAAGCATTGCGAACTAACTCATAGCCTTCGTTGATGTTGGTCTCCAACTTTGGCGTCATTGGTGACGAGAAATTTGAGGAGAAGAGAGATGAAGGTTTGTTGACTCAAAGATTTGGTCTTGAAAATGTTGAGAGCTTAGTCAACAAAGTTGTTCTGTGGCCTATTTATTTGTTTGTCAACACAGAAGGTCAAAAGGCGGGGTAATAGATACTTAATGTGTCGACATTGTAGAGATTGTGTCGACACAGACTTCTATCGTCTCGACAAAGTTAGACCACACTATATGTCGACACAGTTTGCGATGTGTCGACACAGACTTCTTAATAGTTGACTCTAATATATGTGTGTCGATATAGACTTCTGTATGTGTCGACACAACTATCTAAATGATAGAACTTCTATGTGTCGACACCAAACTCTGAGTGTCGACACCACTATCTCAGCATTATTTTGTTGTGTCGACACAACTTACCTTAAGTGTCGACACATTCTACTATATGTCGACACAGATTTCCTTTTGTGTCGACATAAACTACTATATGTCAACATTGAATTACTTAGCCAGATTTACCAAGTTACTCTAGGTTTAACATGCCTAATTCAATTTTGAAATAATTGAATTTAGTTTCATCTAGTGGTTTAGTAAACATGTCAGCAATTTGATTATTTGTGGTGACAAATTCCAAACAAATATCTTCTTTTTCAACATGCTCTCTAATGAAGTGAAATCTAATTTCTATATTCTTGGTTCTGCTATGTGATACAAGGTTTTTAGCAATAGAAATAGCACTTATAGAATCACAAAATAGAGGAGTTCTACTTACCTTGATACCATAGTCTTCAAGTTGATGTTGAATCCATAAAAGCTGAGCACAGCAGCTGCCTGCAGCAATATACTCAGACTCTGCAGTAGAAATTACCACAATTGTCTGTTTCTTACTGCTACATGACATCAATTTACCACCTAGAAACTGACATGTGCCAGTGATGATCTTTCTATCTTTTTTGCAACCTACAAAGTCTGCATCTGAAAAACCAATCAGTAGAAAGTCTCTATTCTTAGGGTACCAAAACCAAGATTAGGTGTGCCCTTAAGATATCTCAATATTCTTTTAACTGCAGTATAATGAGATTCTTTAGGGCTTGTTTGGTACCTAGCACAGACACATGTAGCATACATAATGTCTGGTCTACTGGCAGTTAAGTATAGAAGGGAGCCAATTATCTCTCTATACAAAGACTCATCTACAGGTTTTCATGCATCATCTTTGTCTAAAGACATACTTGTCCTCATTGAAGTTCTCATGGTGGTGGATGACTCCATACCATATTTCTTAATTAACTCCTTAGTGAACTTAGACTGTGATATGGACAAGCCATCATCAGTCTGTCTTACTTGGAGTCCCAAGAAGAATTTGAGCTCACTCATACTGCTCATCTCAAACTTCCCTTGCATAAGTTTTGCAAACTTCCTACAAAGGTTATTTTCTGTAGATCCAAAGATTATGTCATCAACATAAATCTGTACTAGGATCATCTTGCCCTTTGACTCCCTAAGGAATAGAGTCTTGTCTATTTTCCCCCTTGAAAATTTATTTTCAATGAGGAAAGTAGACAATGTTTCATACCAAGCCCTAGGGGCTTGTTTCAAACCATATAAGGCTTTCTTAAGTCTATAAACATAATCAGGATAAAGTGGATCAACAAAACCTGAGGGCTGTTGAACATAGACTTCTTCTTTCAAATTACCATTTAGGAAAGCTGACTTGACATCCATTTGGTATACTTTGAAACCTTGGAAAGCAGCAAAGGCAAGGAATAGCCTTATTGCTTCCAACCTTGCCACTGGGGCAAATGTCTGATCAAAGTCAATACCCTCTTCCTGTTTATACCCTTTGGCAACCAGTCTTGCTTTATTCTTCACTATGATGTCATTTTCATCTAGTTTGTTCATGTAGATCCACTTTGTCTCAATAATATTATGATCCTTTGGTTTTGGAACCAGCTCCCATACTTTACACCTTCTGAATTGATTCAGCTCCTCCTGCATTGCATCAATCCAGTTGGAGTCTTGTATGGCTTCTTCAAATCTTTTTGGTTCCAACTGTGACAGGAAACTTGAGCAAAGCATTATGTTCATGTGTTTGCTTCTAGTTTGCACACCATGTCAGGGATCACCAATTGTTTGGTGTGCTGGATGATTCTTTAGATTCCTTATTGCTGGAGGCATTCTATCAGCAATTTAAACTTCTTCAATTTCTCCACCATGCTGAACTTCATTGTCTTCAATGTCAGCTTGTGGACCTTGTACTCCCCCTGGACAACAACCATCATTTTTCACATCCTGCCATGCAGTTTGGTCTTCATTAATGGTCAGCATGTCCAACTTTTCTTTTAAACTGTTGAGCTACAAGGATTGCTAGACAACTCACAGTTAATTAGCTCAGATTCATCAAACACTACATGAACAGACTCTTCTACAACTTGTGTAGTCAAGTTGCAGACTCTATATGCCTTACTGTTATTGTTGTACCCAACAAATGTCACAACCCGCATTTTCTCAATGAAGAAATCGTATCAGAGCAAGAGAAAACACGTATCGTGATGCCACGTCGTACAGGGGATAACTGCACACGCTCAGGCAAAACACCAGACCCTAGATTTTTAAGGAGAATCGTTGATTAAGTGTGAAAGAAAATCAGTTATGTTGATTGGCCGTATCCCTCGGCGTGGTGGATCAGCTAGTCCACAATTTAAATTATATCTATACGCAGCAGAAAATACTTTGGTTCAATTAAGTTGACACCCTAAATGAGCATGAGTGATCCCGGGGGACGACTCATGGTATGCACGACTCTAAGGTGAATATAGTAGGTATGAAAGATAGTGTTTTACGCAGAGGAAAAATAGTGTCTTTGTTTTAGAAACATGCTAGGCATGAGGTACATATAATAATGCTTTTAGGTTTTAAAATATCTAACATGCAACCTAGCATAAATCCTTCTCAGAAGCAAGTAACCAACCACAAATAGGCAAAAACAGCAGTTTAAATTCATACCCAGCATCGCAAGAAGCCACCAGTGGGCGTCAACAACCTGACATGAACCCACTGGCGAGTATGCATGTCAATACAGAAAAGTGAAGAACTACCTCACAAAAATCGGGAATCAGCTATCAGCTACCCAAGAGGCCACCAACGAGCCCCTCCAAAGAACTAGCCGCTGAACTGGCTACAACCTGGACCTGAGGCATTCAAGAAAAGAACACCTCAGCAAGAAAATAATCAAAAGGGAAAATACCTTGTTCAGCTCTCTATAGTCGATGCATAACCTCATCGACTCATCTTTCTTTTTAACGAACAGCACTGGTGCACCCCCAAGGCGAAGAACTCGGCCTTATGAAACCTTTTGCCAACAACTCATCCAGCTGAATTCGCAACTCTTCCAGCTCTCGCGGGGCCATCCGGTACGGCGCCTTTACGATAGGACGCGTGTCTGGCTCCAAATCTATCACAAACTCGACATCACGATCGGGTGGAAGACCAGGAAGATCGCCAGGAACCGCTCCACGAATGCTCTAGCCACAAACGAGTGGGTAGCGCCGGAATCGAAGAGAACGCGTGCCCAGCGGTTCTTTACCTTAAATCGTCCTACGAATTGCACACGCATCTAAGGCAACAAGCGCTAAAACGAAAACTACCACCAAAAAGGGAACATAACGAAACGACTGGGAGGAGTCAAACCTGAGATAACCTGGGTCGAAGTCTTCGCTTCGTCTGCCGAAAGCACACTCAGCTTCCCCTTTCCTTTATCCATTTGCAGAGGCGGTGGCAAAGCCTGGAGGACTTCGATGTTATTTTGGGCATGGACTAGTTGTCAAGGTACGATGTTGTGATCCAATACAAGGGTGAGCGCTTGGACTTCGTCAAAGACAACGGTCAGCCAGGGAGCGTTTATGGATATTCTCTCCAGGAGTTTCCAATCATTTCTGCGGTGCGTGCTCGGAAGTTGCTTGTTTCTGGCTGTTTTGCCTGTGTGATCTCTCTGGTAGGGACGATTGTTAGTGTGCCCCGTCTGGAAGAGATTCTTGTGGTGTGTGACTTCTCTGATGTGTTTCCTGGCGATCTTCCTGGTCTTCCACCCGATCGTGATGTCGAGTTTGTGATAGATTTGGAGTCAGGCACGCGTCCTATCGTAAAGGCGCCGTACCGGATGGCCCCGCGAGAGATGGAAGAGTTGCGAATTCAGCTGGATGAGTTGTTGGCAAGGTTGTACCACCGTGGTCCGTGATCTAAAGGTCCATGGGCTACTGGTGGGCCGGGCGGCCTTGGTCTAAAGGGCCGGGTCGTTACAACAAATATCTCATCTTGGGATTTGGCAGCAAACTTAGTTAGGTGAGACTTGCTAGTGTTAAGCACATAACACCTGCTACAAAAGATCCTTAAGTAGGATATGTTTGGTTTTCTGCCCTTCATAATCTCATAGGGAGTCTTTTTGTGGTTCTTAGTTATAGATACTCTATTGAGAATATGACAAGCAGTATTTACTGCCTCAGCCTAGAAATTTTCTGGGAGTGAAGTGTCACTTAGTAGAGTTCTACCAGCCTCAATAAGAGTTCTATTCTTTCTTTCAGCAATTCCATTTTGCTAAGGTGTTCTAGGTGAGGAGAATTCCTGATGAATCCATAGTTCTTCACAAAACCTTGTCATACACTCAGACTGAAATTCAGTTCCATGGTCACTTCAGATTTTGACCACAGAATTGTTAAATTCATTCTGAATTTGTTTAACAAAGTTATGAAAGACATCATGAGTTTCAGATTTCTGCCTCAAAAAGAAAACTCATGTAAATCTAGAATAGTCATCTACTACCACAAAAGTATAGACTTTCCTACCTAGACTATGAACTGGCATAGGACCAAATAGATCCATATGCAAGAGGTACAAACACCTCACAGAGTCTTTGGTATGAAGACTATGAAAAGAGGATTTGGTCTGCTTGCCTTTTTGACAAGCTGAATATATACCCTCTTTTATGTACTTAAATTGAGAACCATTCCTCAATAACTCTAAACTATAGAGCTGACATATAGTCTTATAGTTCAGATGAGATAGACTCTTGTGCCATTGGACACACTGAGATGCTTTCTCATCTGCAACTAAACATATAAGAGAGTTCATGTTTTCATAATCAAAATTTAAACAATAAACATTCCCCTTTCTATAACCAGACAAGATCACCTTCTGATCACTTGTCCTTTTGATCTGACACTCATTCTTAATAAATGAAGTGTCATATCCAAGATCACTCAGCTGACTTATGCTTATCAAGTTATGTTTCAAACCTTTTACATAAGACACTTGAGTGATTGTTATAGAACTAGAAGAAATGTTACCAAACCCTTTTATGACCCCTTTTTTTGATCCTCCAAAGATCACTTTGGGTCCATTCTCTATGGGAGTATAGTCCTTTAACATTCTTCTTTTTCCAATCATATGTCTGGAACATCCACTGTCCAAGTACCATATAGGGATATGACAACTTGGACCCACCTGCAGCAAATAAAATTAATTTACCTTAGAACTTCAATGTTTATTAGGTTCTAGGTTCAAGTTAGATTGAAACTTAATATTCTTATCAGCAGCCTTCCTCACAGGTAAGCTGGCATTCTTCCTGACACTAGAGTTATGCCAGCAATCCATGACATAATGCCCTATCTTACCACAGCACCAACAATCATATCTATTATACCTCTTTTTAGGTACAGTTTTAACAGCATTGCTGTCAGCTGTTCTTAACACTGTTGGTACAGTGGTTCTTTGCTTGAGTGTTGGAGCTACACCCTTGTTATTCAGAATATCAGGCTTACCATAACCATGTATGATATCATGATCATATCTATTAGTTGGCTGCCACACTTTTCTGAAGGAAATGAGGGGTTTGAATGCTAGAGGTTGTACTGGGGCTTTGCCTTTTCTTTTGGAATTGGCAGCCCTTGCATTTCCCTCAAAGCCCAATCCCGTCTTACCCTTTTTGGGAATAAAGTCATCAATTAAAGGTAAGACTGATTTTGACTTAGAGAATTTAGCCACCAGATCCTTTTCCTTCTGAAGTTTGACTTCCAGACTTTTGATTTGATTATTCTTGAATATAATAGTAACCATCTGAATAACAGTTATGTTTTTCAGTTTGGCTACTTCATTCATCTTTAGATCCAGTATTTTTTCTGAATTTAATGCAGCCAGCTTAAGAGCAGCAATTTCCTTGGCCTGTGCTTTATTAAGGATTCTGCTCTTCTTAAGTGCTTGCAGCAGATAACCATATTCATCAATAAGTTGATGAACATCTCCTTCAGATTCATCCATATCTCTTGGTGCAGATGCTTCTGATTCTGAACCAGTATAGTAATCAGAAACTACTGAAGAATTGTTTACCTTACTAGGTCCAGGCTGATCCTGGCACTGATCTTCTTCTCTCAAGGCCATCAGCCCTTTACAATAATGTTCTTCAATTCCATTTACTGAGTCCAGCAATTTCAAGAACTCAGCCTCTTCTGCATCCTCTTCAGTTGCCAACAGTCTTATGTATGCTTCAGCTTTAGCTTCAGCCTCAGAATCTGATGATGAAAAATCTGACCAGCTTTTTTGCTTCTTTGCAACAAAGGATTTCTCCTTCTTGCCCTTGTTTTTTAGTTTCTTCTTATCATTAGATTCTCTCCTTTTGTCAGGACAATCAGCTACCACATATCCAGGCCTGTTGCAGTAATAGCAAACAATCTTAGTTAAAAATAATTTACTAGGTTTAGAGCTATACCTATCCTTGCTAGAGAATTTCTTTTTCTGATAGTAATCATCCTTGGATTGTGAGGAGGATGGCTTGGATCTCCACTATTTCTTCTTCAAAAACCTTTGAAATTGTTTTAAGAAAGCTGCTAAGACTTCATCAGAATTTGGACTATCTGATGTGTGACTGTCAGAACTTTCTGAAACTACTTCTGTAGCTTTCCTAGGAGGAGATGGAGACATCCTCCTATCCTTTCTTATAGCTTTAGTCTTGAAAGTCAATGACTTATCTCTGTAATCAACTTTATTACTTTTCTCCTCCTCCTTTCTGACCATCAGCTGCATTTCATATGAAAACAGTTTGCCAAATAATGTTGGAGGTGAGATTTCTGCTAATCTGGCCACTTCCCTAATGACACATATCTTGGTGTCCCAGTCCTTAGTTAATGATCTCAGAAACTTATCATTTAACTCATATGTGCTGAATACTCTTCCATATGACATCAGTTCATTAACTATTCTGAAGAACTTCTTGTAACATTCAGTTATGCTGTCTGTTTTAGATTGTCTAAAACTTTCATACTCTTGATTCAGCACAAACTTTCTGTCTTCTCTCACTTCTTCTGAACCCTCCATGTAGACAATAAGGGTGTCCCACATTTATTTGGAGCTCTTGCAGTGAATCAGATTTTGGAATGTTGAATCATCTATAGCACTGACTATTATATTATGTGCTCTCTTATCCATAGTAGACAAGATGATCTCATCCTTTGTCATTTCAGAATACTCCTTTGGTGTCCTGAGATTTGCATCAAAAACTGAAACTTTCATTGGGATAAATGGCCCTTATTTGACTATCATATAGATTCTTGGATTTGAAGCTTCCATAAACAGTCTTACTCTTTCTTTCCATATGCCAAAAATCTCTTTCCTGCATATAGGTAACTTTATGGAACCAAACTCCTTATGATTCTCAATGGAACCCATTTTGCCTAATAGATTTCTGTCTTGGAGATCTATTCAGACTGTTAGGTCTATTCTTTGAGGAACCTCCCTCTGATACCACTTGAAAGAATTGGTTTCAAGATGTTCTAAACACCTAGAGGGGGGTGAATAGGTTCAATTCTTTTTCTGACTTAGGCAGATAATTCAATCTAATTTAGCAATTTACTTAGCAGAAAACACAGCACATCATTCACATACACATAGCATTCACAGATTGCAGAGCAGATTTATAGTGATTCCCCAAATGATGGGTACATCCACTTTCCCCCTTCGCCTATCTAGCAATGTACTAGATTCGGCCTAACTTCCTTCTTTCTTCTCAGATCCACAGATCTTACAGCTCAGAACCAAGACTGGTTCCTACAACTCAGAGTGAATCCACACTCCTACAACTCAGGCACAAGCCCTACCTCAGCCTCTTCCACAGTCCTACAACTCAGAGTGACACCCCACTCCTACAACTTAGGCAAAAGCCCTACCTCAGCCTCTTTCACAGGCCTACAACTCAGGGAACAAATTCCCCTACCTCAGTCTTTATAATTTAGGCTTACAACTCAGAGAAGTAAATCTCCTACACTTAGATCTAGTACAGATCCTACAAAAATTATTGATGAAAAGATAATGATATCTTCAACCAGATGAAGAGAGAATTGGTTGAAGGCTTCTTGATCAGTTCTTGATAGAACTGATTACTTAAGGATCAACATGTCTTAGCTTTTTTCAAAGCTTCTTGAATCTGAACAAAGTAGGGTTGATCTTCTTGGTGTTGGAATTGATCTTTAATCAGCTTCTTTCAGAAATTAATCTGAATTCTTCTTCAGACTTGATCTGAATTCTTCAGGCAGACGGTTAAGAATCTGCCTTCACTGGATGAGAACTTCTCTCCTTCTTATTTTTCTCTCTCTACAATCTGTTGACTGTTTCTTCTTTCTCTTCTTCTGGATTCTCAATCCTTTAGAGATTATAATTGATTAGCTTGATTAACTTTTCTCTGTTCTGTATGTGTTTTTCAATTGTTGAGAGAGCATATCTATATATAGGCTTCATCCATGGTAACTGGCTGTTCCGGTTTCAAACAGTCTTCTGACACCTCTGACAGATGTGACAGCAATGTCAGTAATGACAGCTGTCAAGTCTCCAGTTATATTACTTCATCCTTCATTGGACTTTGACTCAACAGAGAATGTCGAGTGAATACTTCATATGTGTCGACACACATAGTCCATGTGTCGACACAAGTCTTGTTGTTGTCAACACAGCTTTACTTTTACTTCTCGACACAGCTTCTGTGGAATGTGTCGACACAAGTCCTGTGTGTTGACACAAACACTCCTTCTCTTGACAAAGTTGGTGTCGACAGAATTCTGGTGTGTGTCGACACAAGTTCTGTGTGTCGACACAGTCATTGTCGACAGAATTCTGGAATGTGTCGACAGCTTCTCTGTGTGTCGACACAACTCCTGATAATGTCGACACAATCTGGCCCTTAGTGTCGACGCAGCATTGTCGACAGATTTTCTGTGTGTCGACACAAATTCTGGGTGCCGACACAATCTTGCCCTTGGTGTCGACACAACCATTCCCAAGTGTCGACACTTGTACTTAGAGAATTTTCCTTTCCATTTACTTAACCTGCACATGATAACTCAACACAACATCAAATACAACTTGATGCATATCATTGAGTTAGATGAGGTTTCTCCAAATTTGGTACACATTTTCCAATGTACCCAACACCTGCCAACTTTCCTATCAGCCGTCACACCACTTTGGCATTCCGTGGTGATCTCAACTCCATGATCGCCCTCACCTTATCAGGGTTAGGCTCCACACCTGCAGGTGTAAGGAGATGGCCTAGAAACTTGCCCCTGCTTGCCCCGAAGATACACTTCAGGGGGTTCAACCGCATCTTATACTTTCGTAAGGTGGTGAAGGTTTCCTCCAGGTCCTGGAGGTGAGATTCCATGTCCCGACTCTTGACCATAAGGTCATTTACGTACACCTACAGGTTCCTCCCCTTCTGTTCTCGGAAGACCCTATCCATCATCGTCTAACATGTTGTCTATGTATTCTTTAGCCCGAAGGGCATCATTTTGTAGCAGTAGCACCCATCCCCGTGATGAATGAGACATCTTTGATGTTGGGGGGTACATCCTGATCTGGTGGTAACCTAAAAATGCATCCAAAAAACTCATTACAAGAAAACCGACAGCTGAGTCAACCAGCGCGTCAATCCGGGGCAAAGGATAACAGTCCTTAGGGCATGATTTATTAAGTAAAGAAAAATCGACACACATACGCCGTTGACTGTCTCTTTTTTCACCATAACTACACTGGAGACCCAGCGGGGGTACTGTATTTCGGATACAAAGCCGGCCTTGAGGATTTTGGCCACCTCCTCCTTGATGGGCTCGGACAGCTTATCCGCGATGGACCTCTTCTTCTGCTGGATGGGGAAAGCTCCCGGGTCCAGGTTGAGGCGGTGGCAGGTCACGTCCGCATCAATCCCTTACATCTCCGTTGCGCTCCAGGCAAAGATGTCCACGTTCCTATGGATGCATGTCGGTATCCTTTCCTGGTCTGTCGGGGTCAGCCCCCCGCTGATGCAAACCTTCTCCACCCTGCCCTCCTGAGTGAGAACTTCCATCTCCACAACCTCCTCTGCAGCCTCAAGCCTAGACTGCTCTCCCCATTCTCCGACGTCCCTCTCCCCTGGGACAAGGACCTCCTCGGCCTCCACCACTTCCTCAATGCCCATTGCCTCGACCAGCTCCACCCGGTCTCCCCTGCCACCTCCTCCCAGGTGCAGCTCTCCTACACCTCCATCTCCTCTCCATTCGCCTCCTGCTCTGCCCCCTCCATCCTCCGCTCCATCTCCTCGGCTCCCTCCCGCCGAGAGATGGAGTTCACGGCGGTGATGTAGCACCCCCTTGCCACCTTGGTATCACCCCGAACCTGGACCTGGATTCCTTCTGCGCTGAACTTCAAGCACTGATGGAATGACAAGGGGACGTAGCAGAAGACACTGATGAGGGGCCTTCCAAATATGGCGTTGTAGCTGTTGGGGGCATCCACGATGACGAACCTGCAGTTTCGGGACTGCCCCCTAGAGTGACATGGAGCCCCACTCCTCCTTCTACCTCCTTTCTCTCCCCCGAAAATCCAAACAGGGGCTTGTTGAAACCGAAAATTCGGTCTTTGTGGAGTTCACCCTTGGGGAAGGGGTGATCGCGCACCTACTTATCTCCTGCGAGCCAAACGACCGAGGAAATGGAACAAGGAACAGACCCAAGGGCTTGGCGTGGAGGTCCCACCACACACCCTTAAGGTCTTAGAGTGCTTCCCCTCATTAGCCAAATGTCGAGCTAAGGCTACCTCAGAAAGCGCTATAAGACCGGGGCACTAATCAGAATGTGCCTTTTGAGGTACCATCTTGGGTCTATTTATAGTTTTCTGAGGGCGGCCTGCTAATAGCCAACCTCCGCTATTCTAAACAGATATATGAAGACAAAAGTGGGTCCGCTAATAGCATAACTCCGCTGTTCTAACAAGCTATTTGCACCCCCAGCAAGGGAATCCAGGTAATTTTGCTTCTGGCCCCCATTGGGAGGTCAACTCGCCACTAGTTCGCACCCTTGCTGGGGTGGACGCGAACTGGCTCCCGCAGCTCACCTGTCAACCTTGGGCGAGCGCGAGCCAGGCTGCTTCAACCCACGAGCCCCTCGTTCTGAGGCGGGCTGGCAACCTGGTCGCCTATGGGAGAGTGGGTCGGATGGACCAGCTCGCGAGCTGAGTTAGACGAAAGCCATGCTCAGTTCGACGAACGGCAAGCGGGCGCGGGCTGGGTGGGCCGGCTCGCGCAGCTAGCCCGCCTAGCTTTGGTGGGAGCGAGCTGGCAGTTCTGAGTTCGCTCGCATGCTGCTTTGGTGCGTGCTGGTTGCCCTGGTATGCTCGCTTGGCCTGGCAGACTTACCCAACGAACACGGGGATGTACAGGGCCCATCTGAGGCCAGCACCCTCTTCGCCTCCACCTTCATCGAATCGAACGCCTTCTTGAAGATAATGTTGACAGAGCTCTCGTTGTCAATGACGATTCAGGAGACTATGAAATTCTCGATGGCTGTCTGGATGACCAGTGTATCACAAAATGGATCTTCATGATCTGACATGTCACTTCTAGAGAAAGTGATCTTCTCCTCCGGGGGTGGGGTCTGTGATGTGAAGCCAGTGCTCCGGCGATACATGGTATGGAGGTTCGCCTTTAGGGAAGCCTCAATCCCCACCCCCACCCCCATGGATCACTCTGATCCCTCCCCGGGTTCCAACATCCGCCCGGACTTCGCACCTATGCTCCTCCGTTCGAGGCAGGACCTCTTCAATCTGCACTTCCTGACGGCCTTGTTGCTGCTGCTGCTCCCTATTTTCTCTCATTTCGAGGAACTTCTGGCACATGGTTGTGTCGTGCCCTTCCTCTTGGTGGAATTCACAGTAGGGCAACTCCACCCTGACTTCCTTTCTCCTCCTCCGTGCCGCTCTCCTCCTCTCCCCCAGGGCTATAGCCAAAGCCTGATTTTGATCGGGGAGGGGAGGTCTCTTCCCCTACCTCCAGCCCGGGGGGTGGTGAAACTGACCTTGACCCCCCTAGTTGTTGTCTCCTCCATGGAAACTTCTCTACGGTCCCTGGTCTTGCCACTCTGGCCTCCAACCCAACCGACGGTCCGGCTCCAGACGCCCCCACCTGACCTCTGCCACCCCTTGGCTCCTTCTCCTCCTTTGTGGCCCACCTGGCCAGCTTGCGGGCAAACTCCGAGTTCAACGCCTCCTCGTCTGCCCTTGCCGCCCTCTCCATCAGCTCCTCATAGGAGAGGGGGGCACCCTCTTCAGTTCCATCCTTAAGAACCCTTACTGTAGCCCCAGGGTGAAGTCCATCATCAGGGTGTGCCCTGGCATCTCCTTGACATGGGTGACCTCCTCCTGTAACAGGTCGACATAACTCCCCAAAGTCTCGTTCACCCCCTGCTTGATGTGGAACAGGGACTCCTACTCCTTCCTCCTCTTGGAGGTGGTGAATCTTAACATGAACCCCCGACGCAGGTCCTCGAAGCAGTAAATGGAGCTAGCCGGCAGCTGGTTGAACCACTCTCTCGCCTTCTCCTTGAGAGTGACGGCGAAGAGCCTGCACTTGAACCCATCCAACATCTGTCGTATCGAGTCCACGTCCTCAAACCACTGGACGTGTTCGACCGGGTCTCCCTTCTCAATGTAGTAAGATATCTCTGGCTCCCTTAACCCCTCTGGAACAGGGGCAGAAGAAACCAGCTCGTTGAAGGGGCTGCCTCCCCCTACTCGGCGAGCCGGAGGGTCTCGTACCCCCATCTCGCCGAACCGACCCACGCTTGCCGAGCCCGGGAAGAGCACTCGCCCGGGGAGCTTGCATCCCCTTCTTTCCTCTACAACTTCCTTCCCAGCTCTCCTGCTGAGAGCATCCACGCCCAAGGTCGGGACCGCGAGTATAGGTGTCGCTGGTGTCGAGCACTCGGCACGCGCGTCGAGTGCGAACCTGACGAGACCGAGTACCTCCTGCTTGAATTCTTCGAACATCCCCCTGTGGCGAGAGTGAGTGGGGGTGGCGAGTCGAACCTGTCCGAGCCTTATCCTGATCATCCCATCATCGAGCTCGTTGAAGATTTTCTGTGTTGACCACGCTCCACGCTCACCGCACCAAAAATGTTGAAACCGAAAATTCAGTCTTTGTGGAGTTCACCCTTGGGGAAGGGGTGATCACACACTTACTTCACTCCTGCAAGCCTAACAACAAAAGAAGAAAAGAACAGGGAACCTAAGGGCTCGACGTGGAGGTCTCACCACACACCCGAAAGATCTTAGAGTGTTTCCCCTCCTCAGCTAAGTGACGAGCTAAGACAACCTCAGAAAGCTCTAGAAGACTGAGGAGTAAGTAAGCATGCTTTCTGAGGTACCCCTTGGGTGCTATTTATAGATTTCTGAAAATGGCCTGCAAATAGCCAACCCCCGCTATTCCAAACGGCTATGTGCAGTCCAGGTTGGACTGCCAACAGCGTAACTCCGCTGTTCTGAAAGGCTATGGGCAGACCAGCGGGGGTAAAATGGTAAAAGCATATCACGAGATCCTGGTCGAGTGGCCCTCTGGAGCCTCCATTCGCCGGGGGCGGCGAGCGCTTGGTGGAGCTGGCGCTCGCCGCCTCTATTTTCCCCCTTAGGCAAGCGCGAGCCCGGCCTGGCCCCACATACCCTGCTTGTCGAGCCTCTTAGGGCGAGTGCGAGCCTGTCTACTCCACTCGCCCCTCAAACCATTCAACCCACCTGGACAAGCCGACCTTCACCACTTGGTCGATCTGGTTCCTATCGCCCACTACTTGTCGGATATGAGATTGTACAGGTATTCTGCTATTTGCAGGCCAAATTTGGAAAACTATAAATAGACCCCCCATGAGCACCTTGGTGAGGGGACTGCTTCTTCTTGCTTCCCCCTCCCAAGGCTGACTCTGGTTGGCGAGTGCTGTCAAGGCCCACCAAGGTGCTCAACTCAACATTGGTTAGGGAGGGGAATCTCTCTTTCATATTCAGGGTGTGTGGCAGGACCTACTCACTGAAGATCGGGGTCCGTCTCTTAATTCCAAGCAGCTTGTCAGGTGCTCTCGCTTGAGAAAAGTAGGTGCAAGCTACCCCCTTGGGTCTGAACTCCACAAGAAGCCATGTTTTGCTTTTAACAGGGGATAAGGGTTTTTTCAAATTTAAATTTTAATTAGATATTATTATAAATTAATTAATTAAAGCTATGTACAAAATATTAAAATTTAATTTTTTTGCTTTAAATTTTCGGAGAAGATCACTTTATACCGTTGCGGGTCGCTCGAGATTCATGTGCTTAGTTTGGCGGGGCAGTGGGGCTTCCGCGGAAATCACCGCACCGCCCGATCGCCAACGCGGTTCCCGCAGTGCAGTTGATTTACGCAAAAATCTCACGGTGGGGTGAAGCCTCACGACCCGACCACGAGCATTCCAGAAAAGAGAGGAGGCGGCAGGGCGGTGAGATACGCGTGATCGGTGCTTATCTGCCATGCCAAACGAAGCCCTTGTAGACCGGATTAAAATTGACTGTCTTAGCCCATGGAGCGGTCGAGGACGCACAATTACAAAGAATTTAGAAGAATGGACAGGCAAGTTTTTAATGTTGAAAACCTGTAAACTGAGTAAAAAAATCACGTGACCGGTTCAGTGTCGGTCAAACATCACTATTTGCAACCGAAGAATTCAAATACAACAGACCGCTTCTCGTTACAGCTTTGGTGAGAGAGAGAAAGTAACTTGCTCGGAGGGTGACATGCCACCACTCACGGGGCTTAATCTTTGTATTTTGATGTGAGTGTTGAACACTCGTAGTCGCTGGCCAGACGCTAAGCACTCAAGGTTGTGAGCAATGTGGTTGCTGAGGAAGATAGACGGAACACCTTGCACATTGGTGAATCGCAGGCTTTGCCACATCTCTAGCGCGCTCGTAGGTAGATTTTAGCAGAGCTTTGGCCTATTGGAGGAGAAGACAGAGCAAAGAAAAGGTTATAATAAGAGGAGGTATGAGGTCCTATTTATAGGCCCCAGGGGTGGTTACGGTAGTTATACGGTTATCCACATACCGTAATCACCCAAATTACTAATTGCAGACCATTTTAATATAATTTAAGACACATTATTTTTATAATTTTACTACATGCATATCATAATTATTTCAGATATTCACACCCTCCATCACTGGTGGTTATACCGGTGGTTACGCTGGTGGTTACCCGTGCAACGAACGACGACGACCGAAGAAGAATGTTCAGACGGTGGAGTGGGATCGTCATTGGTGGTTATGCGGGCGGTTACCCATGCAACGAACAACGACGATCAAAGAAGAACGATCGGACGGTGGAGAGGGGTCATCATTGGTGATTCCTAAGCGATAAGCCCCCGACGGGGGCTACCGTGGAGGTGGGGAGGCGCGGCCGGCCGCAGGCGTGTTTACCGCGGAGGCCGGGCACGATGTCGGCCTCCCCTTGCGGTCGCAGGCTCGTGGCCGCGACCGGCCACACAATCTGGCCGAGTGCAGCACCGACCGTGCATTGGGGCCACGACGCAAGTCGCTCCTCGTGGCCGCAAGATGCGGCCCCGATCGGCGGCGCCTTACCGACACACGAATCCCCCTTATGAAATTATCAATAACTTAAATCATAGTTTTTGCTAACACATTTTCCTCAATCCACTTACTAAAATAGTCGGTCATCACGAGAATGAAGCGTCGATGTTCACTCACCATGGGGAAGTTCCGACATGGTCCTTGACCCAAACTGCAAATGGCCCCAGAGTTGAAATAGAGGGCAACTATTGGGCAGGTCGAAAGATGTTGCAGTTTGAACTTATGACACGTGAAACACTTCTTGGCGTACTCGCTACAATCCTTCCTCATAGTGGGCCAGAGTAACCATAGCCGAGAATTCTCTTTTATAGCGTCATATCACTAAAATGACTTCCACATTTTTCTGAATGGACTTTCCGTAGGTTCCTCGGAATATCTCCTTCTATCACTCATCTTACAAAGGGTGAAAAGAATGTTTTCCAGTAGAGAACTCTTGAGAGGAAGCAGTGATGCGTAGTTTTGAGAGGGAACCTCCACTTATTGGTTTTCAAAGAGTGGAGCTCTCTGGTAGTTAAATAATAGATAAATGGGTTCATACATGAGGGGCGTCAGACAATTTCCATGATCTCTGCTTCTTTAATCACTGGATGAAATAGCTCGGTGATGGTTACTCCTATAGGGAGGCCATATATTGCTAATTCGTCAGTTTATGTGTTTTCTTCCTGAGGTATGTGTCAAATGCTAAAGGTACGAAAACTATTGATTCTCTGCTCGACCATTAACTAATACATCTTCAAGACATGCTCTATGCCTTTAAAAGCCCTATTCACTTGCGATGTCATGACTAAAGAGTCCTTCTGAACTTTTATATATTCAATACCGAGCTCTCGCACGAAGCCAAAACCAGTTATGAGCACACTGTACTATGCTTGATTGTTGTGGTCGGGAAATGGATCTTAACAGTTTGTTATACTTTGACGCCATTCTAATTGATTAATACAACTCATATTCCCATGGAGATCTTACCAGATGCACCATCTACAAACATGGTCCAACACAACGTGGTAGATATCTCCCGTTTAGTGGTACCCTCCCCTGCGAAATCAATGATAAAGTTAGTGAGGACTTAGACCTTAATGGACATTCTCGGAATGTATGATATATCAAATTCTTCAAGCTCAATAGCTCATTTGATCAATCTTCCCGAATGTTCATGCATATCCAAAATAGACCTTAATGGATGATCAATGACCAATTTGATGAAGCGAGCTTGAAAGTAGGAGCGAAGTCTTCCCACCGATACTATCAGGGCCAAAATTAGCTTTTCCAGGATGGAATAGTGCATTTCGGTGCACCTCTGTAATGGTTGACATAATGGATGATGAATTGTTTCTTCCTTTCTTTACGTACTAAGATAGAGCTGACGACCATAGTGCTAACTCTAAGATATATAAAAAAAAAGATCTTCTAATTGATGATGACCATGAAGGAGAGGGTTGTCGTCAACTGACGTTTCAACTCCATGAATTCCTTGATGCACTCTTCTGTCTACTCAAACTTGATTCCTCATCAAAGAGGTCTAAAAATGGGGAACACTTGTCCCTGGAGCGAGAGATGAACTAGCTCAGCCCCACGATTCTCATGTTAGTGTATATTTGGACAAATATCGGGTCCGGAGGCTTAATGGGTCAGTTTGGGTACACGGTTAACTCATACCCGTAGTAACTCCTAAGGGTTTGCCTATTTATACCCACCTAGGGGCAACGGTAGGGGATTCCACTTAGATCCTCATCCGGATGCTTCGAGCAACACACACAATCTCGAAGTAACTGTCTGTTGCCCGTTCATCCCGTAACCGCCTCTCCCCGTTCCTGTCAGTTTTTTGCACAGGAGAAATCGCATCGGTTGTCGCTCTCCATTTTCCCCGTCGCTACAAGATCGCCGATCGTGAAGCAGAGGGTCGGGCCGCCGCTCGTTTCCGCAGACATCTCGATCGGAGAAAGAGAACCGCCGACATCTCGATCAGAGAAGGAGAACTCTGCTGGTTCCGTCCGCCGTTTCTGCGTATTTCCTGCAGTCGTCGGCGTTCGGGAAAAACAAAAAGAAGAAGACGCCGCTTGGTAAAATCGGAAAGAAAAAAAAGTGGTTTTTGCCTGGTTTTCGTGATTTTCTGCCGCCGCCTGTAGTGGAGCAAGAACCTCCTGCGCCGAGGGTTCCGCCGCTTTGATCCGGTGCGATATCGCAAAGGGAAATCTTTTTTTCTTTCTTCCCGTCTCCTGTTCTGTTGCCGACTGCACGCTCAAGATTTCTGGATTTTTTTCTCTCTGCGTTGTCTTGTAACTGTCGGTTCTGATCGGGAAAAAGGAGGAAGACGCTTCCCTTTGCTATCTCTGCCACCGCCATTGCTGTGATTGGGCAGAGGCAGTCAAGTTCTTCCGTTGAGCAGTCCACGCACAGCTAGCCTTCTGGATTTGTGTTGTCTCATCCTTTCCAGTCCGGGGGGTGTAAAGTGCAGCTTTTGCACTGCAGGTAAAGTGCACCTTGGAGATTTGGACACGTGGATTAATATAATCCAGTGGTCTCCATTTTTTCTTCTCAAAGCAAAAAGTTTCTGTCCTGTGCTTAGTTTCTTTTCCGCCATTCCCGCCAGTTCTCTCTTTCGCGCAGGTTCCCGCCCGTCCGCACTTCGTACAGATCTTCTCTTCCTCCTCCGTTCTCCGAAGCAATCGTACATGGAGGCGCCGGCAAGGTGGCCGGAATACCATCTCGGACGAGCTTCATCACCCCTCACCGCGGAAACCTTCCTCCCTCGTTCTCCCAATCAACCAGAATATCAGATGGAAGGGGAGCCATCAACTGCCGTCTCCGAAACCATCTCGCATTTGAGCCAACTTCGTCTAGAAGAAGGTAAATGCTTCGAGAAGAATCTCGCTCTGTTTTGTTGCTATATTCTGTTATTTTGTATTTTTGTGTTTTGTCCTGTAAATTTTTTTTTGAATTCTACAGTTGTGAACATATTGATGAGCAAAAAAACTATTTTTCACTACTTGTTTATCATAGATTTATAATATAGAAGTAACAGTTGCTCAATTTGGTTTATTTTTTACTCTCATCTGTTTGTTGTTTGTTTTGTTAGGCTTCAATTTTATTTTTCTATATCTTTAGACTCTGTACTTTGTTACTTGATTAGGTGGAATCGAAATGGCAAGCACAAACAACGACAACAAGGACATAGTAGCTGATGAGTTAAATTATACTCCACATGTCAACCAAGAAATTACTCCTTGTCTCGGAATGGAGTTTGATTCTGATGAACTTGCATATCAATTTTACAATGAGTATGGGAGACATGCTGGTTTTAGTATCAGGAAACATTACCGAACTCAAAGCAGAAAAGATGGCATCGTGAACAACCGGAGATTTGTTTGTTCAAAAGAGGGAGAAAGGGCAAAATTAAGATACGGGCAAGTAGTGATTAGTAGAGTAAAGCTGACAAGAACTAAATGTAGAGCATGTTTGGGTGTTCGCTTGAGTCGAGAAACAAATAAATGGTTTGTGACAGCATTCTCTGAAGTACATAATCACGAATTACACAAACCAGAAGTGACTCACATGATGTTATCACAACGACGATTAACTCCAGTACAGAAAATCAATGCTTCTATTGCAGCAGATTCAGGTTTATCTTTGAAGGCGTCTTTGGATCTAATGAGCGCTCAAGTTGGAGGTAAAGAAAACTTAGGATTCTCAAATGAAGATTTAAAATGGTACTTGCGTACTAGAAGACAAAGAGACATGGAGTATGGGGGTTTAGGAGGTTTGATGAAATATCTCCAAGATAAGACGGGAGAAGACCCTACTTTTTACTATGCAGTCCAAATGGATTGTTCCGAGTACATCACTAATATATTTTGGGCCGATGGTAGAATGATTAGCGATTATGCAGATTTTGGTGATGTTGTGTCTTTTGATACTACATTTCGAACAAATAAGGAATCAAGACCGTTTGGTTGTTTTGTGGGATTCAATCATTTTAGACAAACAGTTATTTTTGGAGCTGCTCTTATGTACGATGAAACCATTCCATCATTTGAGTGGGTATTTCAAACATTTGTACACGCAATGTTGGGGAAGAAACCTTTGACGATTTTCACAGATCAAGACCAAGCAATGGCAAGCGCTCTTAAAAATATCTTGCCAGACACATTTCATGGCCTTTGCACTTGGCATCTTTCTCAAAATGCTCTAAACCATTTAGGATATCTGTGCAAGCAGGGATCATCGTTCCTCCGTGATTTGAGTGCTTGCTTTTATTCATATGAGACAGTTGAGGAACTAGATGAAGCATGGTGTAACATACTCATTCAATACGAATTGGAAGCTAATACATGGATGCAAAAAACATGGAACTTACGAGAGAAGTGGGCACATGTATATATGAAATGGCATTTCTCGGGAGGAATGCGAAGCACCCAGTTAAGTGAAAGTTTTAATGCGATGATACGACGATACCTCAATAAGGATCATAACTTGTCAGAGTTTTTCACTCATTTTGATCGCGTTTTAGAGAATGTAAGGTACAATGAATTGAAATCATTGTTTATCTTAAGTGATAAAATCCCGTCTCTAATGATTCCCGGATGTGACATGTTGTTGACGGCTTCGAGACATTACACATATTCAGTTTTGAAATATTTCAACAAGAATTGCTTGCATCAATTACTTGCAAAGTTAAACAATGCGAGAATGTTGATGTTGGAGTTAGGTTTGACGTGACCGAGAAGACAAAGATATATCAGGTTATTGGTAATCGAGAAGCTCAAACCGTATGCTGCAATTGCAAGAAATTTGAAAGTTTCGGAATTTTATGTCGGCATGCCCTAAAGGTTCTCGATAGAATGGACATAGCGGATCTACCTCGTAGATATATTTTGGGAAGGTGGAGCAAGAATGCAAAAGCATGCTCATCATATTATATTAATACTAACACATATGAGGAGGATCCAAAATTGTTAGTGGCAACTAGATATAGGACATGGTGTCATGCAGCTGTAAAAATGGTGGCTATGGCAGTCGAGCATGAAAATGCATTTAAGCATTTATCTCATTGTTTACCACAACTATGCCAAGAAATTGAAAAAATTGTATCAACGAATGGTTTCGATGAAGATGGTGTCATGAAAAATGGTGGATATGATGAGATTGAATCAAACTTTACTTGTGCCAAGGGTTTCAAGAAAAAAGAAGTGAAAGTAAAAAGCACGAAAAGAATGAAACCATGGCAAGAGAAGTTCACTCAGAAAAAACAAAAGACTGCTTCAAAAGGGAGACATGATGGTGGTGTGCTCCAGCTATTCCAGTGATGGTTTGGGGTATGGTATGTCTACTTGTAAATTCAAGTTATTTTTCTTCCATTTTTTATGTGTTGCCAATTTAAAAATTATTGCTTTTGTTATTACATAGGAAATCGAGTATGAACTCTCAGAGGATTGATTGAGATAACAAAGTTGCTGTGAAGTCATGTAATTTGCTAAAACAATGGCAAGAGAAGTTGACGCAAGAGAAGTTGCTGTGTTCCATTTCATTTTTTTGATATATAGCTGTATAATTTCTCTTGGATGATTGAAACTTTGAATATCTTGTACTTTTGTAATTGTTAATTAAGCAATGATCATCCTTCCTTTTTATAATTACAAGAGGCATAATTATCTATGCAGCTGAAAAGAGACGCATAGAACAACATCGTGATGCTAATCTTTCTGTGTTAAACTCAGCTTATGTTGGTGCTTTTGATACTGTCATCAACAAGAATTATTTTATGCTTTAGTCCCCTTTTATGTTATTTCATGGAAAGTGGAAACGTTATAGATTTAATTTCAAGGAAACGTTATAGATTTGCATTGTTAGGACAATATTTTTGGGTTTATTACATTTAGTTTTTCCAATGTTTGTATCTCATGGTTACCTGTGTATATATGGTTTGTATCTTACTACCCAGTGTCGACACAGGCAGCCCTGTGTCGACACAGGACTGGCTGTGTTGACACAGGGCTTCCTGTGTCGACACTGGCAGCCCAGTGTCGACACTGGGTTGCCCTGTGTCGACACTGGGCTGCCAGTGTCGACACAGGGCTGCCCAGTGTCGACACTGGCTGCCCAGTGTCGACACTGGCAGCAGCCCAGTGTCGACACTGGCAGCAGCCAGTGTCGACACTGGCAGCCCAGTGTCGACACTGGCAGCAGCCAAGTGTCGACACTGGCAGCCCTGTGTCGACACTGGCAGCCCAGTGTCGACACAGGGCAGCCCAGTGTCGACACTGGGCTGCCAGTGTCGACACAGGGCTGCCAGTGTCGACACAGGCAACCCTGTGTCAACACAGACAACCCTGTGTCGACACAGGGTTGCCTGTGTCGATACTTTAAAACAAAAAAAAATGAAATTCTTAAAAAAATTTGCATTGTTTTTATAAAAACAAAATCTAAAAAATCTAATTAACAAAAGCTAAAAAAAACACTAAAGCTAAAAAATTTAAAAACAACTTAAAAATGAAAAAAAACAAAAGACGTCATTCCAACTTGAGCGCTCATTAGACGAAGTTGGCTCAAATGCGAGATGGTTTCGGAGACGGCAGTTGATGGCGCTCCTTCCATCTGATATTCTGGTTGATTGGGAGAACGAGGGAGGAAGGTTTTCGCGGTGAGGGTGATGAAGCTCGTCCGAGATGGTATTCCGGCCACCTTGCCGGCGCCTCCATGTACGATTGCTTCGGAGAACGGAGGAGGAAGAGAAGATCTGCACGAAGTGCGGACGGGCGGGAACCTGCGCGAAGTGCAGACGGGCGGGGAAGGAGAGAACTGGCGGGAATGGCGGAAAAGAAACTAAGCACAGGACAGAAACTTTTTGCTTTGAGAAGAAAAAATGGAGACCACTGGATTATATTAATCCACGTGTCCAAATCTCCAAGGTGCACTTTACCTGCAGTGCAAAAGCTGCACTTTACACCCCCCGGACCCCATAAATTATACTGAGGAAGCATTCAATTTGGGTAATCCAAAACTTACAGTTTGACTGTGAGCAACACTTCCAGACTATTTTGGTTCTTTGGCCGTTTGTTGTGCATTTGAGGGCTGCTCATCTGGGATCAAAGAGTCACAATGATGAAGGGCAATAATTTTTCCTCCCCAGTTTCGATGATAAAATTGGAGAAGTTTACAGCGACTGAATTCAACGACTGGAAGTTGAACACTCAGTTCGGAATGAAGTACCCGAACGTGTTCAACACAGTTCAGTCTGATCGTGCTGACGTTATGGGAACTGAAGAGGAAGCCCAGTGGATCGCTGATGAGGACTTCTGTCGCGACTACCTGCTGAACTGCTTGTCCTCCAGCTTGGCGAAGACGTACATCAAAATGAAGACCGCCAAGGAAATCTGGGAGGCACTGGAGGATCACTTCAGGCAAGAGGAGGATCTGTCCAAGGCACACCTAGTGGACAAATTCCACTCCTTCATGTTCGATGAGTAGAAGAAGAGTCTTCCTCAGGTATCATATTTTGAAGCATTAGTAGATTCTTTAAATACTGAGAATATTTCTCTGCCAGACAGTTTTGTTGCTGGCATGATTATTTTTAAACTGCCCTCTACGTGGTACAACTTTAAAACTGAGATGTACCGCAAGAAGATGCAGGTCGGTCTTAATAACCTCAAGCGATTTATTCGCATTGAGGGTAAAAATAAGACTCGACACGCTTTAGAAACTGTTAGCAAGCAGAAGGTTACGACTAACATGCTCCTTAGTTCTAAACGCGTGCCGAACCCTAAGAGGACCAGACCTTACCACGGTAGCTCTCAAGTTGCAGGCCCTAACAAACGCAATAAAAAATTCAAGGGCAAGTGTTTTAACTACAACAAGTGGGGACACAGCGCATCTGATTGCAGGCTCCCTAAAAGGGAACGCACCAAAGCATCATAGGATGGCAACCAAGCCAATATGGTTAGCCAAGTTGAGCCTTCCGACTTTGTTGCAATGGTCGGAAACGCTAAGGTCAGCACAGAGTGGTACTTGGATTCGGGGGCGACGTGCCACGTTTGCAACAATTCTGCTCTTATGACAGGACTCACTACTGTGAAAGAGTCTGTGACGGTGGCCAATGGAGAGACAGCTGACGTACTGAAGGTGGGGAACGCAACCTTGTTGCTATCCTCAGGTAAGTCTTCAATTTTAAAGAACGTCAAATTTATTTCTTCATTAGCTGCTAACTTAGTGTCTATTAGTCTATTATGTGATGCTGGTATGCCATTTACTTTTTGTAGCGGTAGAGTAACACTGTCAGTTTACTCACACTATTTTGGATGTGCATACGTCCAAAATAAGATGTACCGACTAAGTCTATCAAATGAGTTAGTTCAACAAGTTTAAATAAACTTAGTTAGCCCTAAGACTCTACATGAGAGACTAGGACACGTGAACTATAGGAAAATGTTCCAAATCGCTAGAACTCACTAGATCACATTAGACACTAAGTCACAGCCTGAGAAATGTGACGTGTGTGCTCAGACTAAGATCACTAGGAAACCTTTTAGTGTGGTTATTAGGAGCACAACACCTCTAGAGCTTATACATTCCGACATATGTGACTTTAAAAGTTTTGTCACCATAGGAGGAAGGAAGTATATGATCACATTTATAGATGACTGCTCTAGGTTCTGTCACATCTACCTTCTTAAAACTAAAGATGAAGCGTTTGAAAAGTTCTGTCTTTTCAAAATCAGGGTAGAAAACCAACTAGGCATGAGAATAAAGAGGTTTATAAGTGATAGAGGAGGAGAATACATGTCCAGTGAGTTCCGGGGTTTCCTTGCCTCTCAAGGGATCATAGCAGAAACCACTACTCCTTACTCACCCCAATCGAATGGTATAGCCAAGCGAAAAAATAGAACGTTAATAGAGATGTTGCACTCTATGTTGCTCACTACTGTCATGCTTACTGCCTATTGGGGAAGCAGTTTTAACTACAAACAACATTCTAAACAAGGTTTCTCATGCTAAGTTAGACGTCACTCCCTACGAGCTTTAGTTTAAGAGACCACCAACATTAACTAAACTTAAGACCTGGGTCTGCATAGCCTATGTCAGGGTCTATGATCCTAGACGGTCTAAACTTGGACCTAGGACCAACACGTGTGTCTACTTAGATTGTGCTGAAGATAGTGTTGCAGATAGATTCTTAGACCTGCCTAATAATATAATTATTGAATCTATGGATGATGTGTTCTTTGAGGATAAGTTCCTTAAGGATAAGAACCTGACCATCCCAGGTATGCAAGAAACTATTACTGAGGAAGAACTTGAATCAGTACCGAGCACCTCCTATTAGTCCAAGTAGACAATAATTTCCTAGAGTCTAGACGGACTTCGATGAGAGAGCGAACTCTTAGAACCTTTGGTAGTGACATTGCCACTTACCACGTTGAGGCCGATCCATCCACCTATAAGGAAGCGATGAGATCAAGGGATTCCCTACTCTGGAAAGAGGTCATTGATGAAGAGATGAACTCTTTACTTCAGAACAATACCTGGACGTTGGTTGATAAGCCAAAAGGGGCTAAAACTATCGGGTGTAATTGGGTTCTGAAAAAGAAGCTCAATCCTGATGGTAGCGTAGCTAAGTATAAAGCGTGCCTGGTGGCTAAAGGTTTCATACAAGTTAGTGGAGTGGATTACTTTGATGTATATTCACCATTGTATCACTTAGCAACCATTAGGATACTACTTGTTATTGCGTCTATTGAGAACTTTGTTGTTCATCAAATGGATGTTAAGACTGTGTTTTTGAACGGATATCTGACCGAGGAAATATACATGAGCCAACCTAAAGGTTTCATAGTACACGGTCATGAAAGTAAGGTCTGTAATTTGATCAAGTCGCTATACGGACTCAAACAAGCACCAAAATTATGGCATGAGAAGTTTGACTATAGTGTAAGGAACATGGGATTTCTGTCGAGTCTTTCAGACAAATGTCTTTACATACGTCATAGATCGAACAAAGTCGCTATAATATGCTTGTATGTGGATGATATGCTGATTCTTGGTTCTGATCAATCCGTGGTGGATGGCGTTAAGTCAGAACTAATGCAGACGTTTAGCATTAAAGACCTAGGTGTAGCTGAGACTATACTAGGCATGCAAGTGAGTTTTGGGAAAAACGACATTTCTCTAAGTCAAAGCCACTATATAAATTCCATGTTGGACACGTGGGGATATAGTGAATATAGAGCAATAAAGACACCTTACGATTACAATAATCGCTTGAAGCCCAATGATGAAGCTGCGGTTAGAGATTTAGATTATGCTAAACTGATTGGTAGTCTCATGTATGTTATGGTCTGCACAAGGCCTGACATAGCCTTTAAGGTTGGCATGTTGAGCAGATTCACTAGTAATCCTAGCCAAGATCATTGGGATGTCCCTCGATAGGCTGATGCGATACTTAAAGCACACCCAAAGTATACTTTATGTTATCATGGTCATCCTTCAGTTTTGGAAGGATATTCTGATGCATAATGGTGCTCGGAATTAAATGACACCAAGTCCACTAGTGGATTTATATTCACACTAGGAGGAGCAGTTGTAGCCTGGAAGTCCAAGAGGCAATCATGTATTGCACTGTCTTCTATGGAATCCTAACTCTACGCTCTAGCTTCAACGGGAGAAGAAGCAGAGTGGATAAGAGATTTGGTGATGGACAATCCACTATCGAGCCTGAAGTTGAGTTCTGTTGCAGTTTACTGCGACAATCAGGCTACTAAAACCATTGCTACGAACACTTTGTTCAATAGCAAAAGAAGGCAACTACGGATGAAACAAGCCTGGTTGACCTCCCTTACGAGTCAAGGGATTGTGAACCTCGTTGATATGAGGTCAAAAGATAATGTTGCAGACGTCTTGACAAAATGCTTAAATAGAGTTCTCACAATTAAAACATCAGGGGAGATGTGATTAAAGTTCATATAAATGTGAAACTTCCTCCTATATTTATGTTTTCATAGTAAGAACCTATAGTCGCAACATTCAAGCGTCTAATAATAGACTGAAAACCCCAAATAATTTTTTGATGAAAGTCCAAGATGGTTAGATGCTAGTCATTCCACACCTGATGACTTAACATCTTTCTCATTGTAAGTTCATTTGAGAATTATTCAACTGAGAATAGAAAGTCGTTGTATGTGTTAATCTAACATTAGTGATCATAGTGCATTATTCCACATTTGATAATGTTGCAAATGATGGTGTGCCAAGTCATATGATGAGGTACATAGTGGTCACTAATGCGTAAGATAACAACGTTTGATTCATTAAAATCAAAACTTGACTGGTCCTAGCTAGACTGGATAGAGATGCTGACAGTGTTACTTCACTACTGCTACAAGTGCTAAGCTCATTTAGGTAGAGCTAGTTTACTTTGATACGTCACTGCATATGTTTGTGAATTCATAAAGTCTGACTCATGAAATTCCTTGCAGGCACTAGTGAAGATGGAGGAGAGAAAGTGGATTTTGACATAGATGAAGATGATCTACTCTCTAAGTAGAATTGTTACACGTTTATCTATAGTCATTTTTTTTCTAGACTTATTTATTATGAGTAGCACTTTTATTTTTGGATGTATTATGTTATTGTTTTAAAACTAATGTTTGTGTTTTTCTTTAAAACTGTGCTAACTTTTATCAAAATATGTAAAGTCGGAAACTTGTTTTGTTATTCTCCACTTTCTGCACTCCGGAACGTACAAGTTATTTGTCAGAAATATAGGAGGAGATTGTTAGTGTATATTTGGACAAATATCGGGTTCGGATGCTTAACGGGTCAGTTTGGGTACACGGTTAACCCATACCCGTAGTAACTTCTAAGGGCTTGCCTATTTATACCCGCCTAGGGGCAACGGGTAGGGGATTCCACTTAGATCCCCATTCAGATGCTTCGAGCAAGACACACATCTCCCCGCTAGATGCTAGACTTCCTTTGAGGTTCGAGGGGATGGTACATCTACGATAGCCTTCATCATATTGGGATTGGACTCACGACATTAGGGCGTATGGAAATGATCAAGGAATTTTTTCCTTACTTGCCCCAAAAATACATTTGAACAGATTTGACCTCATGGTGTACATGTGGAGAATGGAGAACATTTTTGATTTGTCACAAACATGGTCTTCGATCTTGCGTCTCTTAACAAAGAGATCATCAACTAAATCTCCAGGTTGTATCCCTTCTGATATATCTAAACACATGTTCCATCATCCTCTAATATGTAGTCCTGATGTTCTTCAATCCAAAAGGCAAAACACAATAGAAACAACAATCAGCATTTGTGATGAAAAACATGTGAGGAATAACGGAGTGTGCATCCATATTTGATGATGCCCTGAGAAGACATCGAGAAAACTCATGACCAAAATCCCCACAAAGGAATCAACTAGAGAGTATATCTGCGATAAATGACATTGGTCTTTGGGGGGCATCCCTTATTGACACTTGTGAAGTAAACACACATTCATCAACATTTAATTTATTCCAATTTATAGCCTATATCTATTAGGTGTCTATAACCTATTTATCTGTCCGGTTTTCCGGTCATCCATCCCCCTCTCAACACGTTGGTTGCGTTTGGCACGACTTATCGCAGCTTATTTGCTCCGGTGAGGTTGGATAAAATCGTCATTATATGTGTGGTATGACAAATGTTACTACCATTATCAAAAAAAGAAACTAGTTTGGGGCATAAGATTGTGGTATGACAATAACATTTTTGTCCAACCTCACCAGAGCAAATAAGCCATGATATGCCGTGCCAAATGCAGCCTCAGTCTAATCTCTCCCTCGGTCATAATTTCTAAAGCCTATTGAGTTTTGAAAATTATCTTCATGTTCGTGACCTCCGGCTCCAGTGCAGGCATGCAACGAAATAGCGCCCAACTTTCTTATGGTTGCGATCTCCATGGCCACGCCATAGCCATAGGCTCTGTTTGGGGGACTTATTTTCACCGGTCAAGCGGTTACGACCGCATGAACCTGACCTTAATGTCTGATTCTTAGGGCCGTAACCGCTTGACCGGTGAAGATAAGTCCCCCCAAACGGAGCCATAGTCGCATTGAGGACAAAGGCTTTAGGTTCTTGCGAGTTGCCATCTCCGCCTCTGGCTCTCTCCCCCACAAACCTACACCAGGAAGAGAAACAAAGAACTCAGGACTCAAAAATCCTGCACCCTATGGCTATCTGTGGCCCCTCCATTTCAACTATCTCTTTATTAAACTTGTAATCCTTTTCCCCTTCCATTTCAATTTGATTCTGAATCCCCATTTCAAATTTTCAACTATCTGCTTATCAATTTGCTTTTGATTTCATTATTTCACTGTCAACGATGAGTGTGATCGAATGCGAGGATAACTGAAACTACTAACTGCTAAGGTCTCTTCATTTTCCTCTCCCCATCTCCTCTCCTTTTTCTACTGTCGAGCTTGTGCTGTTTTTTACTATAAAGATTACTGGAACTGCCATAAAAAATACTGTTTTTTTATTATAATCCAACTTTATTTCTACTGTCGAGCTTTGTGCTTTTTTTTTTATTTCATAAAAAATACTGTTTTTTGTACTAATTAATGTTGATAATATGCCACATGACCAAATTCCATCTGTTGTGGAGAGCACACATTCAGTTATTGCTGGTAATATTGAATGTTCAAAACCTGTTACCAACAAACGAAAGTTGATGCTCTTGAGATTGTGAAAAGTAAATCAACAGTGTGGGATTTTTCATTAAGTTTAAAATGACAATGACAAGGATAAAGCAATGTGCATCGATCTATTGTAAGGGAGTGTATGCAGTTGATCCTAAAAGAAATAGCACTAGCGCATTAAGAACACACATGATAAGCATATGTACATATCGCAAAGTATATGCTAAACTTATTGTCAGCTTAGAGATTATATTGTTATTTCAAATATTACAAGAAAAAATTGAGATAATTTATTTTTAACACAGATAATATAAGAAATAAATAAATTTTATATTACATAATGTACAACTCATATTCGTCAAAGAGGAGCCAATTGTGCCACAGAGGTAGGAGTCAACACCAACATTGAAGACCAAGTCAACAGTCAATAGTGGACCAGGAGGGTGATCCTTTATTACAGGCGAGTATCATACTCGCTCAAGCGCACGACCATCCGACAGCATAGGCGAGTATCAATTATCTGGCCATCCAGCTGAGCATCAGGACAGCGTATCGCGGTGAACAACTACAACACTCGCCTAGTAAGCGACCTCTGGTACTACCTCACCAAGCAAGACCGAGGATCTGAGTGCTGGGGGCGCTGCATGTTGGAGGATTGTCGAGGAAGTCCGACGGAATGCTTTGCACATATGAGTGTGGTGGACTTCGAGGAATCTTCAAGGGAGGCGACAAAGATCTCTGACGAGCTCTGACGTGTAGGGGGAGGAGTCTGGGAGGAGAAAATGTGAGAATGAAGAGATGGTCGAGGTCCTATTTAAAGGCCACGGTGGTGGTTATGGTGGTTATGCGTCTATCCTCAGACCGTAACCACCCTATTTACTATTTATAGCCCGATTTAATATAATTTAACGCGCGTTTTTTTTAATATGTTGGCAAGCCTTGGGGTCGTTCGCCCTGGGGCCGTTCGCGGGCTATACGTAGCTCCCAAGAAAAAAAAAATCAAAGCAAGGACAATAAATTGTCACGCATCAGAATCATGAAGGCACCCCGGACAATGATCTTCTTCCGGAACCCGGACCAAAAAATTTCGCCTTTGTCGTGTAACATGTAACATGGGCGTGTGCATAAAACTTTTAGATTTGTTTGTTTTCCAGCAAAATTATGCTGAAGAAAATTAAAATAAAAGGCAGTAATACTTGCTTTATATGATATCAAAACTATAGAGCAAGCAAATTCATGATAAGATAAAGGCTAGGTTTGGGGGATTTAATTATGGTCCAGTTCATGCGATAACTGTTTGATCGGTGAAAATAAGTCCCCTCAAACAGAGCCAAAATATAAATACCTATCGACTTTGGAGTTTTATACATTGTTAGCACGCTAAATTTTTCACATTTTTGTAAGCATTGGTTTCCTTCTCCTAGTCTTTTCTCCTTTGCCTTTTTCCTACTCTTAGAGATGCATACAAATAATAATAACAAAAACAAAAGACAGGGAAAAAGAAAACGACAGTTGTAAAAGACAAATTTTTTAAAGAAAAAGATAAAAAAGCAAAACCCCTTTTTGTAAATTGAATTTTGAAAATGAAAGTATTTTTGATTTCATTGAAAGAGTCCAAGAACACTTATTTTTGTTGTTTTTATATTTTTGAAAATTTTAAAAATAAAATCAAAATCAAGATAAGTAAGGGGTGTCTCTCAAAAACATTTTGTCTGCTGTTAGTAAGCTCAACCTCGAGCTAAGTAGCATGACGGTTTAGGGGTTTGGGAGGTTGAGTTCCTCTTTATCCTCATTTAAATTATCACCTGAAAAATATTATTTAGGTTTTTGCATGTTAACATTAAAAGTTTCTTTTTCCTGTGTGAAATAAGCACAGTCTTGTATGGTCAAACCTCTTTGATAACAAATGCTACGGACCATAGAGATTGCGAGTTATAAGGAAGGACTTGGTCTCCCGGCTTAAATGTTTTCGGGTTCTTGATTTTTTTCACGAAATAATTCAATGCGTTTCTTACTTTCTTATATATATATTTTTATTTTCATACGCATCCAAATGTTATTTATCGAGCTTGTTTAGTTGAAATTTTTTACGCACATACGCCAACTTTTTTTTCAAGATTAAGAAATTTAAGAGCACAAAAAAACAGGAGGTTCTAACTCTACCATCAAATGACGTGATTTACTTAAACTAATCGATACGACGTACAACCGATAGTGATTTTATAAGCCGTCAGATATACCCATAGTGCATCATCAGATTTGATAGACCAATCTTTTCTATTAGAGTTAATTGTTTTTCTAAAATTCATTTAAGTTCTCTATTAACTACTTCTACTTCAACACTTGTTTGGGGTGATAGACAGTTGAAAGTTTGTGTGGCGTTATATTTTTTATAGAATTTTAAAAAATTGGGCATTACAAAAATGAGTTACTAACGACTGTCATAGGCGTACCAAAACACGAATATAATTTTTTCAAAAACTGGACCACGATTCTAGCTTCATTGGTGGGAAGTGCTTGCACTTCCATCCACCTAGACACAGAATCGACCACTACCACAGTATATTTATTTATAAAGAAAGAAGGTAGCGGACCGACAAAGTCAATCCCCCGTAAGTAAAAAAATTTCACATTCAATAAAATAGTTTTGGAGCATTTAGTCCAGGCGAGAAATATTACTTGAATGTTGGCAATTATTGCATTGAGTTACAAAAATTTGGGCATCTTTGAACAGAGTGGGCCGATAGAAGCCATCTCCAAGTACTTTTTTGCACAGTTATATTTGCTTTGTAGTGCTCGCTCGTAGGTTCTTCATGGCAATGTGTAATGATCCAAGACCAACACACATAGGCGAAGCTCCACTGAAATCGTTCAGGCTGCAGCCCATGCAACCCCCAACCCCTTTCCACGCATGCTTCTTGGTTGCGTGGATTGTTGAGGTCCGGATTTGATCCCGTAACCTCCTTGATAGGTAGGTTCCAAACCACTCATCATCACCAATTGAGTTTTCTTTTATATGTGCAGGTCCTTGATCGTTATAAAAGACTGCAGCTCAATAAGTAATGAAGAGTGATTTGAAAGCTCTTTATCAAGCAGGTTGCGGGATCGAATCCCGACCTCAACAACACGCCGCGACTGAGAAACAGGCGCAGAAAGGGGTTGGGGTTGCATGGGCTGCAACCCGTACGATCGCAGTGGAGATTTGCCTATGTGTGTCGGTCCTGAATCGTTAAAAAACAGCTCAGTTAGTGATGAATAGTGGTTTGATAACTCTTTATCAAGGAGGTTGCAGGTTCCAGCTCAACAAACCCGCCGCTACGAGATACTGGAGCGGAGAGTAGGGTTGGAATGCTTGGGTTGCGGCCCAGTAACGTAATCCTGGCCAGGCTCACCGAACTGGTGGAAAGGGCGTTTCAATAAAAAGTGTACTTTTTTGTAACGATCCAGGACCAACACACATGGGCGAAGCTCTACTGAGATCGTCCGGGTTGCAGCTCATGCAACCCCCAATCCTTTCCGCGCAAATTTCTGGTCACGAGGTTTGAAGGCTCCTTATCAAGGGGTTGCAGGATTGAATCCCGACCTCAACAACCCGTTGCAACCGTGAAACGGGCACGGAAAGGGTTGGGGATTGCATGGGTCGCAGCTGAATGATCTCAGTGAAGGTTCGTCCATGTGTGCCAGTCCTGGATCATTACACATTGTCTTAAAATTTGTACTACCTCATGAGAGACAAACCTCCACACCATTTGGTCAGCACAGACTCAAAAGAGAAATGTCATTCCAAAAGTAATATTTCAAGTCACATAAGAATTTTCTCTTCTGTTGATGGAAAAGTCTTTTGGGAGGATCCGTGCCACA